>JAWZYU010000010.1:54098749-55300288 GCA_038380435.1 Ryuthela nishihirai
ATAGCCGGAACATAGTGCATTTTTCAATTTTAAAGCTAATGATTTTATCGAAAAGTCATTTTTAAGCTATTTCTCCCATTTACTCATCTGCAAAGAACCCTCTCACGTTGTTCATTGCTTAACAGTAGCAGATGGAAAATCCCAGATGTCACAATAAAGTGTTTGCAAATGAGTACCACATATACAAATCCCATGCGCCACAATAAGGTCTTTGCAAATGAATACCAAATGTGCCATTTCAAAAGAGTAGCTCTGAGTTATTTCTGATCTTCAGTTGGCGCTAAAATAAAAATCAGAAATCATTTGCAACGCTAAAATCAAATCCGAAATTCGAGGGTGGGCAAAATATGCACTTTGCCCACCTCTCTAAATTTTCAGTTTTCATTTCAAATTTCTTTCCCACCCCTTCAGATGCCACTGGCTGCCCTATTCGTTAAAATCGATATACTATTTTTTATAATTTACTAATTACTTTAGAACCCGGCTATGATATTGTATCTTACATTTTTAGCTTACAGTTTGATTCTGATTCGTTGTTTAAGCTCATATAGATTAGATTTCGTACGTATTTATTCGCATTTCCTGTATCTTCCAAACTTTTCAATTTCTACCGGTAGAGGGTGTTAACATTGAGTTTGGTTAGTTGGATTACTTCTGAGCGGCACTGCTTTTTCCCCATAATGGACTAAATGAGAGGTTATAAGGACCTAGAGGACTCGAAGAAGGTTGGGGAGAGGGGACCCATTGGACAGTTGCTAGAAGACAGATGGTAGCCTCCCGTCACGTCCATAGAGCGTATTCTTTAACGTACACAGGGTATGGCTCTCCTGTACACAGAAACAATGGCTGAACGTCTCATCCGACGGACGGTGGCCTTTCCAAGCCCATCGGTGTCCCCTACTGACCAAGGGCAGGACGGGGAGTTTTGCGGTAAATCTTAATGCTTGTCCAGGGGGGACTCGAATCTGGGAACTGCCACGCTACCATTGAGTCACCCCTGCCCCGCTAACACCGAGCAATCCAAAATTTTGCTGAATATTGTAAAATATCTTTTCATGCTAGAGATTTGAAATTTTGGTGGTAGAATGTGTTGGACAAGGGTCATTGAAAAGATAACTGAATTCTTTTTCCTATTAGATATGTGCTAGACGGCTCGGCTCAAACATTTTAGCCCTCTAGAGGAAAATGTTTCTTTGATGTTGTATGCCACTAAACCACTTTTTGAATCTTCGTATTATAGATCATTGTAAAAAAAATAAAAAATCCCTCAAGCAGCTGCTTGCCACAGAGGTCTGACAGGAGCCTGTCAGTTTACATATGGCAACGCCTCAGCAGAAAAACAACACAAATATATCCATACCTTACCCAGGGCTCGAACCTAGGTCCCCTTGGTCAGTAGCCAAGCACTCTAAACACTTGGCCACATTTTAAAATAAGCAATAATTCTTTGATGGAAAAAATAAAATCTTAATGTTATTTAGAACGAAATATACCGAAAATAATTCGGCATTATTCAAATAAACTAAACTTCTTTAATAGAATTATTTATAAACATTAAAAACAATTCATTAAAAAGGGTGAAAAAAAAACCAAACCAAACGCTGACTGGTGTTTATTTTTAAATATTAAAGATTGATTAAAAGGTTTAAATTTTATTCAAAATAAATGATTTCTTTTATTTCATTTCGAATTTATTTTCATAATTGCAAAAAAAATATAGAAATTTAAATCATGATTGAGCCCGAGCCCAAAAATGTCGGGCTACTTTGGTCCCAATCCCAGGGCATGAACTAATCTTAGACAAATACTAATAAATTATTATATTTGTATTTTTGCACACATTAGCAGCATTAGCATTTTTCCACATTAGCAGCAAGAATTTCCTCCGTTAGAGGAGCTATAATAGAATATATTATTTTTTTGCCCATTTTTTTTACCATTGTTATACTCCGTTAGAGGAGTAGTAACTGTTTTTATTGCCGACTAAGAATTTATTGTTCAATATATGAGTCGTAAAATGGCGAACTTCATTATCTGTGAAAACGAGCTTTCTATATTCTCAAGACATGGTATGTTGCTACTGAAGTTATTTTGTAGATAGACAACATTTAATCCTAAATATAGCTAAAGGCATGAGCTCCTGGGAACGGGCAATCGAGAGTCTGATTAATAATAGAAACATGTTCCTTTCACGTGCTCTCGCGATCGCCAACCACTCAAAAGGGAACGTGATCTATATAAAAATAGCGGCCGTTGTGATTTACAGCTCTAAGAGATCTGTGAATCAGCAAAAGTGAAATCGTTATCCACAACAATATAGCTCTCGGAGATTAACGCTCGTAGTGGTGGAAGACAGTCTTTACTGTTTTCACTAGTAGTTGCGATTTCTTCAAACGTGGGATGTGAATATTGGAATGTAACAAGTGATCTTGATATCAGCGAAGAGCGAAACTGAGTCTGCATACGATTGTAAAGGCATAATTTAAAGCAGGGGTTTTCAACTGGCGGTAACCGTAAAATTTTTTCGGGTCGCCGTGAGAGCTGAAAAGTTGCTAGATCTAGTAACAAAGTTGGCAACATTGCTGTGCAGAAATGTCATTTTTTTGTATTTATCGATATATGTAATTTATGAATACAAAATTTAATGTGTATATATAGGTTTTATTTTATTCCCATTGTTTTACTATAACTATAGTTTTATCTGTCTATACAAGGTGTACACCAGTTACATACACATTTCCAGGGGGTACGTGAACCATAAAAGGTTGAGAATCACTGATTTAGAGGAACTCCGCTACTGTCGAAATCAGTTGTTACTAAGGCTGATCATATATGTTACATATGTAGATCTCTTCAGAGTCTAGTAAGTCTTGTCTTACCTTGTCTAGTAAGACTTTCCCTCAGTGGCGGATCGTGACTAAAAGTTTTGGTGGGGCATTTTAACTACTATAAAGAAAGCCCAGATGTAGGAAAACAAATTGGGAGATGACTGAGATTTAAATGAACCGAATAGGATTGAAAAGACGTTTCGTAATGCATGTATTGCATTTTTTTTCAGCTATTTTAAAATGCATTATTTATTAAAAAAAATTCTGGAAAAGCAAACTCAAAAGACGTTTATGTCCTTTATACTTCAATTTACATTTCGCCCCTACATTCTAATAATTACCTACCATATATGTATACTGTACCCTACACTCTAATTAATACTACCATATATGTATTTTCCCTCTCCGTTCTAGTGGTATTTAAAAAAATACTATTAGTGAAAATTATTTCTGATGTCTATTGATTTACTAATTTTTTGACTCCGTTCCGATTGGAAATTTATGTTTGCATTATGGATTGCCGCCTGCAAAAGATTGGTAAACTCAATTTGGAAGAGATTATTTCATCAGCTAAATAATGGGAATACATTTTAAAGTGATATGAAATTAATTTCATGAAAATACACACGGAACAGACAGGCTTACGTATTAAAAATTATCGACATTATCTCTGTGAGTTTGCTTCATTAAACTGTTATATTGTCGACTAAGAATTTATTGTTCAATATCTGAATCCGAAAAGGGGAAAAAAGGCACAACGAATTGTAACTGATATAACTTCTTTTAAAATAAGGAGAATCTTGCCGCATTTCTATAATGTTTGGAAATTGTGCTTAATGTTGATGATATTAATCTGAGACTTTATTATGAGAACCACGTTAATTGCAAATAGAAGCATTTCTCAGTAAATGCTAGGAAAATTTCAGCAACTAAATGTTATTCTGCAAAAATAGTTATTGTTATGCTTTAGCTATGGGACATATCAGCGGCATACCCAGCTTCTCATTTGAGAGCTTGGATATCATATATTTTCAAATGAAGTTTTCGAAAAATCAGTCAATTCTCTAGAAAGCTAAAACGTGTCGATCCTGTGCTAGACTCAAACATGTGACGTATTAGAGTGAAAGTTTTCAAACTCTCACATAGGAAGTTTCTGAGTACACCATTGCTATGAAATAAATATTTTTTATTATTATTATTAAGGACCATATACGTAGACAGAAAACATTTTCAAGGATAGAGCAGGCAAAATTTCTGGAGGGGACCAAAATTAAAGAAATAGTGGAAGAAACTAAGATATAGTAGTAGAAACGAAAAACAAAAACGGGATAAATGCAATTTCTGTAACGGTAATAACCGGGGCCGAATCTAGGGGAAGGAAGTATCCATACCCCTCCCCTGAAAATGCTAGTAAGAGAAAACGTGTCGATGCTGCGCTAGACAGGATCGACACAGAAATGGATGCAAAACAAAATTAAAAAACATGTGCATTTCACATTCACTTTTCAAGAAATATTTAAAGACCTTTAAAACGGAGGGCAAATCATATAGTGCATTAATTTTCTAAACCTTTTCCGTGTGTGAATTCTTTTAGGGGGGGAGGAAGAAGACCCACTCCTATAGATGCTAAGGACGCAAAAATTCGATACTGCTGTCGTATTTCGTTTAGAGAATTTTTTGCTCTACTCTTGATCGATGCAAATATTTCCCAAAGTACTAAACATTTGTTAAACAGTTTTGCATCAAGCGTAAAATTCTATTCATATTCAACAATTTTAACATTAGCATGAAATGCTTTGAAAGAAAGAAGAGCTATATATTTCCCTCTCCATTATTCATTTTTAATAAAGTTTCTCCTATTGTAAAATCAATAATATGATGATGAAAGTTGAGAATTTTGATCGCTGAATTTTGAAGAGATCTTCACGACTAAAGGAATTCAATATCTTGACTCTGTCAAGAAAATAAATTCACCCCAATAACCAAACTTAGGTGGTAAAAATAAATTCCTAAGTCTGAAAAATAATATGTGCCTTACCAGACATTACTACATTAAGATAAAAAGAATCCGGAAATGTTTTCTAGATTCCGGATGCGGTTATCTAGATGGAATAAACACCACGATATAATGGAGTGATAAAAGCAGCGTTTATAATTATTTTGGAGGCATTTTCAATAGGCATAAAAATAACTAGAAATGCATGCATATACACCAAAGAAATCTAAATTTTGCGAAAATCGAGTTGTTTGTGCATTTACTCTTGACGGACACCTTTTGGTTTTGATGCAGCATGTACACTGCCTGGCCAAAGAATTATGAACATTGAATCGTGCACGAAGAGCCATGAAACATGTCAATGTATAAAAACTCTTACTGATATAAGTATTCTACTTCACTACGATTTAAGGCTTTTACAGATATTTTATTCATAAAATATCTATGAAAGCCTTAAAGGCATGGTGGAAAACAAAGTTAAGTGTGACATGGCTAAAAAGTGTGATCCGACCTTAGGGCCAGGAGTTGCTCAGTCGGTAGCTCGCCAAGTTCATAATCTGCAGTTCCCAAGTTCGAGTGGCCAGCGTTCTGATTTATATCCTCAAAACTTCCCACCCTCAGTCAGTAGGGAAAATATGCTTGGAAAGGCAGCCGTCCGTCGAATGGACGTTAAGCGTGTCCCCGTGTGCGGGAGAGCCATATTCTGTGCACGTTAAAGAACACGCTGGTGGCTTTGACAACAGGCTACCATCTGTCTCCTAACAGCTATCTAGTGGGTCCCATTCCCCTAACTTTCTCTGAGCCCTGGGTCCTTGTTGCCAGGCCATTTAGCCCAGCGTGTGTTAAAAAAGTGTAGAACAGAGACAAAACAATTCAACCCAACTGATCTAACAGATGTCGAAAAGGGAGTCGTTGTTGATGTGCGATGGGCAGGAGCATTCGTAACAGAGGTGATGGAACTCACCGTAAAATCATGGGCACAATATCCCAAGTGAATGAAAAATGGAAATGCTCTCAAAAAAAAAAAAATAAAAAATAACCGTTACTAATGAGAAGTGAGGGAAGAAAAAGCCTCTGACAGACAGGAACAGGCTTTTGCTGACACGAACTGTACGGCAAAACCCACTGCTTTGTTTATCCATACAGTTTGTGCCAACAAGTCCCTATCTGTCAGAAACTTCTCTTTTCCGAAGGGGCGGGGGTGGCTCAGTCGGTAGCGCGCTAGGCTCGTAATCTGTAGTTCTCAGGTTCGAGTCCCAGCTGGGTCAGCGTTGAGATTTATCTCCGCAAAATTCCCCGCCCTGCCCACGGTCAGTAGGGGACACCGATGGGTTTGGAAAGGCCGCCGTCCGTCGGATGGGACGTTAAGCCGTGGCCCCGTGTGCGGGAGAGCCATACCCTGTGCACGTTAAAGAACACGCTGGATGGCTTTGACGGGAGGCTACCATCTGTCTCCCAACAGCTGTTCCAGTGGGTCCCCTCCCCCAACCTTCTCTGAGCCTTCGGGGTCCATGTGACCTGGCCATTTAGCCCATGGTGTGCAAAAAAGTGCCGCTCAGAGGTAAAACAACCCAAACAACTCTTTTCCGAAGCAGTTCTTTGCCTTCTCTGTCACCCTCGGTGACAAAAGAGACATCGATCAGCTTTGGAAAAGCCGCCGTCTGTCGGAAGAAACGTTAAACCATGACTTACTGTGCAGAAGAGCCATACTCTGTACTCGTTAAAGAACACTCTGGATAGCCTTGATGTGTGCTTCTGTCTCCTAACAGCTTTCCAGTGGGTTTCCTTCCTCAACCTTCTCTTAAGCCCTTGGAATGTTTGTGACCAGCCCATTTAGACAATTGCGTGCAAAAAAAATTGTCGCTCGGAAGTAAAACAGCCCATCAAAAGAAAGCACTTTTTTTTTATCTTATCCACATGTTCATTTATTTGTTTCATTCGAAAAATAATTTGTTGCTTAGAGAATATTTTAAAGCATTTGTGCAATGAGAAATTTCTTGGTTTTCGTACTAAAAACGTGGACACGAGATGTTATTTTAATCTTATTAAGCAGTAGGTTCCTGAGATAATATTAATAACTAGTCCTAAGTCTTTCACTGAAATTGGACTTTTCAATTAACTATATTTCGCATTTTTATCAGATGCTTTTCATGTAATTCATTTCCCACTAATCGCTTTTCATACAATATCTAATAATATCTTATCAAATGAAAATTACAGCTCTGTCCTGAGTTATTAATTTGCATCTTTTTAATTGAAATCATATACATGCTAGATATATTTCCGATTCTTGATTTTTTTGTCTAGACAATTTTTTTAGGCTCACAGAATTAGCTTTTTTTCTCTCCTCTGAAACTGGTATATTAAATCTATGAAAGAAGGCCTTTCGCAATAATTAAAATGTAATGGATTTCTAGGATATTTTATCTGAATAGCACAAAGCTTTTTCCCTATAGGTCACACTCAAGTTTCCAAATTATCTTTTGGCAACATGTTTGTCGTTTCTTATAACCAGTAAAATATAGTGAGCTTTAGGAACTTTAATCTGAATAACAGAGTTTTTTCAAAAGATCGTATTCAAGTTTCAAATATGAGCCTCTCAGAAGCAAAAACTGATCAAATCCACTTTTTGTGTATTTCTCAATTTCTGCACCCAAGCACGTTATTTTTACATATTTTTACATCTTGTAATATAGAACCTATATCTATAATATTACTCTACATAATATTTCTTTGTTTGGCTACTGATGTAAGGGACCTGGGTTCGAGCCCCGGGTAAGGCATGGATGTTCGTGTTGTTTTCTGCTGAGGTCCTGCCATCCTCTCAGATCTCCTACTGTGGCATATAAACTGACAGGCTCCTGTCAGACCTCTGTGGCAGCAGCTGCTTGAGGGGGTATTTATTTATTTATTTATTTATATATTTCAAGCACAGTTTTAAATTTAATCTCAGAGAATCATCAATTTCTCTCCACTTTTCATTTTATGGAGATACCAGTTTGGCTTCTGAGAGGCTCATATGACGAAGCGACGTGTTGTTTGTATTAGCATTGATCATTTGGTACAAATTAATTTTAAAAATCAATAACTGGTCTGTAAATGGTAGCTAGTCATAAACTGGAAGGAGAGCTATGTACCAATCCCCAGTGATGATGCACCTTCCAGGTCTAGCGCCTAATGTCTCCAACCCCGCCTTCTCGTGGTGCAGTCTGTTTAATACCTTTCAAAAGAGATATTCTCTTTTGGACGGGAACGGAAAAGGACTGCTAGTTCAATATGGCATACTGATCTGGTCATCTATGGCCATTTTTTTCTTTTTTTTTTTCAATCCTGCTGAGGAGGAATTTCACAGGGTCCTGGTGCTGACCATTTATACCTACTAGATTGGACTTGTTTATAGATTTGAGCTTGATTATTAATTCTGGACTTGCTGCACTGGTGGGCCTCTGTTGAAGGAGAGTCTGCCGCTGTGTTTTCTGTTTGCTTCAGGGTTGTCAGCCCTAAGTGAACAGAAGCATGGGATGCCTTATATCAGCTGGTGAATAATTCTCATCAGAGGCCATCGCAGGTACCTAAACCTCACTTAGCTAGTTGGGCATCGTCAATTCTAGAGTAATGTGTCTCAGGCAGGTCATATGGCTCTTGAAAAAGTGGTGCCTGAAGTCCTACCAGCATCGGTGACTTCAGCGTTTAGAAGAGGAGGAATAGGTCTTTTCCCCATACCTGCGATCAGTGGGTTGTTTGATAGTGTTGGCCCTATCTAAATCAATAAATCTAGTTTCTTTAAAAATCCTACTAATCATTTTCTCTCCGCAGGAACGTCGAAAGTGAGGACATTACATAGAGATTATTCTCTTGATGTCCTCACACAGGCATTCCAACGCTATAACCTAGATATTCTAGTCTTGCAAGAGACCAGATGGACAGAAAAAGGTGAGACATTTAAAATAACTCCAAGGTGTAGGCTTGCTTCTCAGCAGAAACGCCAGTGATGCTCTTCTAGGATAAGACTGCATTAATGAAAGATTCCTTACAGCAAAATTTGAAACAAATATTAAAGACTTGAATGTCATCTGTTGTTATGCCTCTGCAGAGGACTCTGATAAGAAGGAGAAGGATTCGTTTTATAGCCAGCTTCAGGGTATTTTGAATTCTGTGAAGAAAGGAGATATTTATCTTGTGCTAGGTGACTTCAATGCTAAAGTTGGTACTAATTGACCTTTAGGCAGGAGGTTTAGGTCCCTTTGGCATTTTCCAATGGCAATGGGAAATGTCTCCAACAGGTAAGTAAACTTAATGGTTTAAGAATAACTAACACATACTACAAACACCGGGACATTTATAAATATACATGGATTTTACCTGATGGGTTACACAGGAATATGATAGATTATATTTTAATTAACAGCAAATGGGCCAGTTCAGTTAGGAATGCAATATTATACAGAGGAGACGAAGTTGGGTCTGACCATTAACTGGTCAAAAGTGTTTTGCAGCTGAAGTTTAATAAATGTTGTGCTAAGGTTAAAATAATTAACTGTAACACTGAATACCTGAAAACTTCAGATTTACCCAAAACATACTATGATAGGCTACTTACTCATTATAACAATCGTGGTTTGCTTACTGCTGAAGTTGAGAAAGAATGGGATCAGTTTAAACAGGCTTTTCTTGAAACCAATAATATTCTTTTGGGTATGAGGGAACAGAAAAAACAAAATTATATGAGTGATAATGCTATGGAACTTATTTCTGAAAGAAGGAAGTGCATGATTGATATGAATCAACACCTACTAGTCCTAACAGAAGGCATTACAACGAGCTTAATAAAGGTGTACAGGATTAGTTAACAGCTGATAAGAATCTTTGGCTTGATAGCTTGGCTGACAAGCTGAGGAAGAGTTAGACAGCACAACAGCAGGGTGTTGTACCAGATTCTATTTCTGAAAGAAGGAAGTGCATGATTGATATGAATCAACACCCTACTAGTCCTAACAGAAGGCATTACAACGAGCTTAATAAAGGTGTACAGGATTAGTTAACAGCTGATAAGAAACTTTGGCTTGATAGCTTGGCTGACAAGCTGAGGAAGAGTTAGACAGCACAACAGCAGGGTGTTGTACCAGATTATTAATATTTTATGCGGAAGAAACAGACAGATACACAGGGATAGAGGATAAACATGGCAAGGTGGTTGAAGGTGAGGATTCTGTGATGGCTAGGTTTGCTGAGCATTTCAGAGATGTTCTACATAATGTGATTATTTCTACTCCCATTCTTTGTAATAAGGATAGATGCGTTACTGGCTTTATGTTGGCCCTATATCACATTCCGAAGTCACTTTGGCTATCTATAAATTAAAACTGCATAAATCCCCAGGGCTAGATGAAATCACCACTGAAATGCTTAGAGCTGAGAACATTTGTGTTGTCACATGGCTGACTGAAATTTTGAATATTTTTATGATAAAGGTGTTGCTCCTAAGAATTTTACTAGAGCTTTCATTGTCCCATTTTTAAAAAAGGTGATCAAAATTATTGTGATAATTATAGGAGAATTAGTTTACTTTCTGTTCCAGGTAAAGTTCTTTGCTTGATTGTACATAAAAGAAATAAGAATTTGGTTAATGGACAACTGCATGATGAGCAATGTGGATTCAGATGTGATAGGGGATGTATTGATCAGATATTTTCACTTAGGCTGATTCTTGAGAAATGTTTCGAGAGTCAGAAACCTGTAGTTGTTAGCTTTATAGATTTCAAAAGGCTTCTGACTCTGTAGATCGACGTAATTCGTGGTTGATTGTTAGATCATATGGAATACCTGATAAGTTAGTTAGTGTAATGAAAGCTCTCTATGATAACACTGAGTCGTGTGTGAGAGTTGGTGTCTTGCAGTGATTGGTTTAGCATTGCAAGTGGAATTAGACAAGGGTGCATTTTGTCTTCGTTTCTCTTTAGTTTGGTTATTGATTATGTTATGCGAAATTCTTTCCAAGGGAAAAGATTTAGGCCTTAAATGATCTATAGATTTTAAAATTTCTGATGTAGATTATGCAGATAATTTGACCCTGTTGGCTACTGATGTTGATGAGATGAATTCATTCATTAGGGCTGTTGATGAGACTGATAATAGAGTAGGTTTGGTGATAAACAGAGAAAAAATGAAAGTGATGAAAATTGGTCAGGTAGATAGTGCTTCATTTGCTTTGAATGGTTGCACTCTTGATCAAGTGTCTCAGTTTAATTATCTTGGAAGCTACGTAACACATGCTAATGATGTCTGGCATGAGAAAAATAGAATAATAAAGATTGCCGCTGGGAGTTTTAAGAATCTATGGAGAGTGTGGAAAAATAGGCGTGTACAACTAAAGACTAAAATTAGGCTGTATAATAGTTTGGTTCTTTCTAAGGTTAGGTATGGTAGCGAAACGTGGACCCTTTGTAAGCAGGATAACAAGAAACTTGATGCCTTTGATTCTAGATATTTACGCAGTATCTTGGGCATTAGGTAGTTTGACTTTGTAAGTAATAATGAGTTTAGAAGAAGGAGTCATCAACCTCTTGTGCAGCATATTGTGCAGAGAGAGACTGCGTTGTTTTTGCCATGTTGCCCGTATGCATAGCTGCAGATTGGCAAACAGGAATATGAACAATGTGCCTAAGGGTTTCAGAAAGAGGGGGAGACCTAGGATGCGATGGGCAGACAATGTCAAACAGGATCTTGCTAGAATTGGCCTAGAGTGGCCATATGCAGCAGCTGTATCTCAGAAGAGACACGTCTGGAGAGGAAAATTACACAGTCTGGTGAGACCTCCTTAGCCCATGGCTGCATGAGGATTTTTTGTAAGAGATTTCATTTCCATACTGAGAAAGGTAAAAAGTTTTCATTCTGTTTTCATTTCGGTGATTATCAATTATTTTTCTCATTTTTCAATCGATCAGCTTCAAGAGAATCAAAATTATTGATTCGGTTTGAGCTTCTTTCTCTCGAAGCTGCACTTATTTTGCCACACAATAGGCTCAACTGGTAGTTTCGGTACTTCTGTTTCAGTTCAGTTGGTTGCAAAATTAATGCAGTGAACCCCTCTTAATTTGCGTTCCTGGTGACTTCTTCGTATTATGTGAAATCCGAGTTTCCGGGGGTATTACAACATGTATTTCAATGAGATAGGTACAGACCTCAACCCAAAAAGAAACAAAATAAATAATTTTAACTCGTAAAATATAAAGACAGAGTAAAAAAACTAAAAATTAATGAAGATTTTTAAAATGTTTTATTTAAAAGTAGCCGTCCCGTGGCCGATTGGTTAGCACGCTTGGCTACTGATCTAAGGGACCTGGGTTCGAGCCCCGGATTTAGGCTATGGATGTGTGTGTCGTTTTTCTGCTGAGGTCCTGCCATCCTCTCAGATCTCCTACTGTGGCATATAAACTGACAGGCTCCTGTCAGACCTCTGTGGCAAGCAGCTGCTTGAGGGGGTATTTTTTTTTTTTTCATTTAAAAGTAAATAAGATTAAAATTATACGAAAATCAAAAACCTCTGTGATTTTCTTGGAACTCGCTGTCTAACTATGTTAACAACCTGGGCATTGTACTCAATGGAAATATTAATCCAGGGTGAGCTGCTATTTTTTTCCCTTGGTGTTTAATTTTTTTTTCTTATAGCACTCAGGAATCGCAACACAACAACGCTTCACGGCACCCACTCGTGCGAAGTCATTGTCGTGGTCCTCCAACAAAGCATACATTGATTATAGAAAGAAAATGCCTCATCAATAACATCGATAATCAATACTTTCATGAGATCTACATCTCAAAACTGCAATGCATTATGGATAGACTGCTTCATCAGTTATGTGTCGCTTAAGGCTCTGAAGACTACTTTGGATATGAAACATGCTTTTTCTTAAAACCATTTTGTCATAATTTGATGGCAAAACAAATAAATATATTCTTACACCACGTTGTCTGGGGACGGGGTAAGGGTAGGTTCCAAGTAATGGCTGTCTAATATCAACAAGATGTTTAATAGAATCGAATCTGTTCTGAAAAGAACAAAGGTTTAATAGATGACACAAAGTAATCAGATAAGACAGACGACACACAATTAGAGAGATAATGCAAAGATAAACAGACAAGACAAGTGACACACAGGTAGACATAGACATAAAAGACAGATGATGACACACAGGTACGCAGATAAGACATATGACATACAGGTAGAAAGACATCTGTCTTGTGTGTCTGCCTGTGTAGGCAGGACAGATAATACGCAGACATATAAATGGAACACAGGTAGACAGACAAGACAGGTAACATACAGTTAGATATATGGCACAGAGATATCGAAAGTCTACCGTTTGTCTGATAGGGCATAAAGCTGTGGCTTTGTATGCAGGAGAGCCATACGCTGGGCACTTTAAAGGACATGCTAAATAGCTTTGAAAGAAGGTTTCTGTCTCCTAACAGCTGTTCAAAGAGTCTCTTTCCCCTAACATTCTCTGAGCTCTTGGAATCTGTAGACGGCACTCTCCTCTGCCTGTCTGGGCTGAGTTCTTTTTCTACCTATGTGTGTGAGAGCTTTGTAGAAGGGTACCTTCCCTTATCTTGTCAGGATAATCACTCATGTGGCCGAATACATAAACTCATGTATTTCAACTATGTACACTTTTATATTTACAAACACTATAACTATATACATACAGTGACTGCCCACCCGGTGCAGTCATTCGCCGAATATAACACAGGCTATAACGAGCCTCAGCGGTCCCACCGCTAGATAAAGACAAAGCTTAAAAGAGCTGCAAACGAACAGTTTAACATCCGGACAGTCTCGTGGTCCGCGCGCAAGTCCAGTTTGAACCATCCGCCGGATGATGTCACGTGTCCTTCGGGGGATGTTAGGATGTCTCGGCCAATAGTGTTCGAACACGATCGCCGTGCCAGGATGACTCTTGTCGCCTTTCTTCATCGTGCTCTCAAAACTGGCCCTGCCGCTGGCGCTATGTCGCGAGCGGGTAGGCACTGCCGCCAAATGGCGATCCTGACCCTTCACTCCCGCCGAGTCCCTCCGAATCCTTGTGAGCAGGCAAGTTAGCCCATTGTGTGCAAAAAGTACCACTCAGAAATAAAACAGCCCAACCAGACACACAGATTCTATATGGAGAGAGAGACAGATGATATACTGACAGAGATACAGATGATACACATATAGAAAGACCAATGACACACAGGATACACCTACAGAAAGACAGATGACACCAAGATACACACATTGAAAGTCAGATGGCACACAGGATACACACATTGAAAACCAGATGGCACACAGGATACACACATTGAAAACCAGATGGCACACAGGATACACATGTAGAAAGACAGTTGACACACAATATATATGTATAGAGAAAGACAGATGACACAAAACTGACATACAGACATAGAGAATCAGCGGAGAGAACTCTCAACGAAAAGCGCAGTTGTAACTCTGATTTACAAACAGATTACAAGTTTGGATCGTTACAGACTGAGCCAATCCCAATATCGCGAAACCCTAGGCTTCCGCCTTGTATGCTCATGTGGAAATCCGCCATTGTTGGTAATTGAAAAAAATCCATTCAGTATGAGGAAAATTTGAAGTAAACTAATTTCTAATTCTATCGTGCAAAATATCAATCGTAAAGTTAATTTAATCATCAAGATAATACATATAAGACAATTTCTGAGTACTCTACAAGTTACTGTTAACTGTTACAGGATCTGGTTTTAATTAGAAGCATCAAATTATGATATTTTGGAATTTAAAGTAACTTTTTGTGAGAAGTAACACTATACCGATTGAATGAGTTAATTGTTTACTTCCAGAGACTGATGATTACATTCGACTTGGTAATTTAATGCGTATTTCAGCCCACTCTTCATAGCAAATCGACGAAGTCTCGTGGTTGATGACGATATTTGATTTCTAATTTGGACTCTGTAATCTTAATCTTCATATTCCACACGAAGATGAATGATCACTTTTTTATGTTTTTTTTTCAACTCAAGATATCATGTATCAAATAAAAGTTGTGTCATTAACAGCAAGAATTCAATTTATTTTCATCTGTGATTTGATCACTCCAAATCAATTCAAAGTAAGCAGCTGTAAATCTCCCTGAGAGCGCGGCGAGTATGAGTGTAAGCGAGTTAGAGTTGTTATTATCAAACAACTAATTTGGGTTTCACCTGTATGTAAGAAAGGAGGTATGCTTCACTTTTCCGAACTTTGTTTTTTTCGGTAAGAAAGAGGAAATTTAAATTATAGAAATAACGTTTCCGTTGACTACGACACTAAACTGAGTTTCCGTGTGAAGGAGGGAAACCCTACGCATTAAAGAAAAACTCGTGGATGATGTTAACGAAAATGACGTTCTAATAATTACCTACCATATAGACCCCTACATTCTAATAATTACCTACCATATATGTATACTGTACCCTACACTCTAATTAATACTACCATATATGTATTTTCCCTCTCCGTTCTAGTGGTATTTAAAAAAATACTATTAGTGAAAATTATGTCTGATGTCTATTGATTTACTAATTTTTTGACTCCGTTCCGATTGGAAATTTATGTTTGTATTATGGATTGCCGCCTGCAAAAGATTGGTAAACTCAATTTGGAAGAGATTATTTCATCAGCTAAATAATGGGAATACATTTTAAAGTGATATGAAATTAATTTCATGAAAATACACACGGAACAGACAGGCTTACGTATTAAAAATTATCGACATTATCTCTGTTAGTTTGCTTCATTAAAATGTTATTATTGTCGACTAAGAATTTATTGTTCAATATCTGAATCCGAAAAGGGAAAAAAAGGCACAACGAATTGTAACTGATATAACTTCTTTTAAAATAAGGAGAATCTTGCCGCATTTCTATAATGTTTGGAAATTGTGCTTAATGTTGATGATATTAATCTGAGACTTTATTATGAGAACCACGTTAATTGCAAATAGAAGCATTTCTCAGTAAATGCTAGGAAATTTTCAGCAACTAAATGTTATTCTGCAAAAATAGTTATTGTTATGCTTTAGCTATGGGACATATCAGCGGCATACCCAGCTTCTCATCCGAGAGCTTGGATATCATATATTTTCAAATGAAGTTCTCGAAAAATCAGTCAATTCTCTAGAAAGCTAAAACGTGTCGATCCTGTGCTAGACTCAAACATGTGACGTATTAGAGTGAAAGTTTTCAAACTCTCACATAGGAAGTTGATGAGTACACCATTGCTACGAAATAAATATTTTTTATTATTATTATTAAGGACCATATACGTAGACAGAAAACATTTTCAAGGAGAGAGCAGGCAAAATTTCTGGAGGGGACCAAAATTAAAGAAATAGTGGAAGAAACTAAGATATAGTAGTAGAAACGAAAAACAAAAACGGGATAAATGCAATTTCTGTAACGGTAATAACCAGGGCCGAATCTAGGGGAAGGAAGTATCTATACCCCTCCCCTGAAAATGCTAGTAAGAGAAAACGTGTCGATGCTGCGCTAGACAGGATCGACACAGAAATGGATGCAAAACAAAATTAAAAAAACATGTGCATTTCACATTCACTTTTCAAGAAATATTTAAAGACCTTTAAAACGGAGGGGGAATCATATAGTGCATTAATTTTCTAAACCTTTTCCGTGTGTGAATTCTTTTAGGGGGGAGGAAGAAGACCCACTCCTATAGATGCTAAGGACGCAAAAATTCGATACTGCTGTCGTATTTCGTTTAGAGAATTTTTTGCTCTACTCTTGATCGATGCAAATATTTCCCAAAGTACTAAACATTTGTTAAACAGTTTTGCATCAAGCGTAAAATTCTATTCATATTCAACAATTTTAACATTAGCATGAAATGCTTTGAAAGAATGACGAGCTATATATTTCCCTCTCCATTATTCATTTTTAATAAAGTTTCTCCTATTGTAAAATCAATAATATGATGATGAAAGTTGAGAATTTTGATCGCTGAATTTTGAAGAGATCTTCACGACTAAAGGAATTCAATATCTTGACTCTGTCAAGAAAATAAATTCACCCCAATAACCAAACTTAGGTGGTAAAAATAAATTCCTAAGTCTGAAAAATAATATGTGCCTTACCAGACATTACTACATTAAGATAAAAAGAATCCGGAAATGTTTTCTAGATTCCGGATGCGGTTATCTAGATGGAATAAACACCACGATATAATGGAGTGATAAAAGCAGCGTTTATAATTATTTTGGAGGCATTTTCAATAGGCATAAAATTAACTAGAAATGCATGCATATACACTAAAGAAATCTAAATTTTGCGAAAATCGAGTTGTTTGTGCATTTACTCTTGACGGACACCTTTTGGTTTTGATGCAGCATGTACACTGCCTGCCCAAAGAATTAAGAACATTGAATCGTGCACGAAGAGCCATGAAACATGTCAATGTATAAAAACTCTTACTGATATAAGTATTCTACTTCACTACGATTTAAGGCTTTTACAGATATTTTATTCATAAAATATCTATGAAAGCCTTAAAGGCATGGTGGAAAACAAAGTTAAGTGTGACATGGCTAAAAAGTGTGATCCGACCTTAGGGCCAGGAGTTGCTCAGTCGGTAGCTCGCCAAGTTCATAATCTGCAGTTCCCAAGTTCGAGTGGCCAGCGTTCTGATTTATATCCTCAAAACTTCCCACCCTCAGTCAGTAGGGAAAATATGCTTGGAAAGGCAGCCGTCCGTCGAATGGACGTTAAGCGTGTCCCCGTGTGCGGGAGAGCCATATTCTGTGCACGTTAAAGAACACGCTGGTGGCTTTGACAACAGGCTACCATCTGTCTCCTAACAGCTATCTAGTGGGTCCCATTCCCCTAACTTTCTCTGAGCCCTGGGTCCTTGTTGCCAGGCCATTTAGCCCAGCGTGTGTTAAAAAAGTGTAGAACAGAGACAAAACAATTCAACCCAACTGATCTAACAGATGTCGAAAAGGGAGTCGTTGTTGATGTGCGATGGGCAGGAGCATTCGTAACAGAGGTGATGGAACTCACCGTAAAATCATGGGCACAATATCCCAAGTGAATGAAAAATGGAAATGCTCTCAAAAAAAAAAAAATAAAATAACCGTTACTAATGAGAAGTGAGGGAAGAAAAAGCCTCTGACAGACAGGAACAGGCTTTTGCTGACACGAACTGTACGGCAAAACCCACTGCTTTGTTTATCCATACAGTTTGTGCCAACAAGTCCCTATCTGTCAGAAACTTCTCTTTTCCGAAGGGGCGGGGGTGGCTCAGTCGGTAGCGCGCTAGGCTCGTAATCTGTAGTTCTCAGGTTCGAGTCCCAGCTGGGTCAGCGTTGAGATTTATCTCCGCAAAATTCCCCGCCCTGCCCACGGTCAGTAGGGGACACCGATGGGTTTGGAAAGGCCGCCGTCCGTCGGATGGGACGTTAAGCCGTGGCCCCGTGTGCGGGAGAGCCATACCCTGTGCACGTTAAAGAACACGCTGGATGGCTTTGACGGGAGGCTACCATCTGTCTCCCAACAGCTGTTCCAGTGGGTCCCCTCCCCCAACCTTCTCTGAGCCTTCGGGGTCCATGTGACCTGGCCATTTAGCCCATGGTGTGCAAAAAAGTGCCGCTCAGAGGTAAAACAACCCAAACAACTCTTTTCCGAAGCAGTTCTTTGCCTTCTCTGTCACCCTCGGTGACAAAAGAGACATCGATCAGCTTTGGAAAAGCCGCCGTCTGTCGGAAGAAACGTTAAACCATGACTTACTGTGCAGAAGAGCCATACTCTGTACTCGTTAAAGAACACTCTGGATAGCCTTGATGTGTGCTTCTGTCTCCTAACAGCTTTCCAGTGGGTTTCCTTCCTCAACCTTCTCTTAAGCCCTTGGAATGTTTGTGACCAGCCCATTTAGACAATTGCGTGCAAAAAAAAATGTCGCTCGGAAGTAAAACAGCCCATCAAAAGAAAGCACTTTTTTTTTATCTTATCCACATGTTCATTTATTTGTTTCATTCGAAAAATAATTTGTTGCTTAGAGAATATTTTAAAGCATTTGTGCAATGAGAAATTTCTTGGTTTTCGTACTAAAAACGTGGACACGAGATGTTATTTTAATCTTATTAAGCAGTAGGTTCCTGAGATAATATTAATAACTAGTCCTAAGTCTTTCACTGAAATTGGACTTTTCAATTAACTATATTTCGCATTTTTATCAGATGCTTTTCATGTAATTCATTTCCCACTAATCGCTTTTCATACAATATCTAATAATATCTTATCAAATGAAAATTACAGCTCTGTCCTGAGTTATTAATTTGCATCTTTTTAATTGAAATCATATACATGCTAGATATATTTCCGATTCTTGATTTTTTGTCTAGACAATTTTTTTAGGCTCACAGAATTAGCTTTTTTTCTCTCCTCTGAAACTGGTATATTAAATCTATGAAAGAAGGCCTTTCGCAATAATTAAAATGTAATGGATTTCTAGGATATTTTATCTGAATAGCACAAAGCTTTTTCCCTATAGGTCACACTCAAGTTTCCAAATTATCTTTTGGCAACATGTTTGTCGTTTCTTATAACCAGTAAAATATAGTGAGTTTTAGGAACTTTAATCTGAATAACAGAGTTTTTTTCAAAAGATCGTATTCAAGTTTCAAATATGAGCCTCTCAGAAGCAAAAACTGATCAAATCCACTTTTTGTATATTTCTCAATTTCAGTACCCAAGCACGTTATTTTTACATATTTTTACATCTTGTAATATAGAACCTATATCTATAACATTACTCTACATAATATTTCTTTGTTCGTATATTTCAAGCAAAGTTTTAAATTTAATCTCAGAGAATCATCAATTTCTCTCCACTTTTCATTTTATGGAGATACCAGTTTGGCTTCTGAGAGGCTCATATGACGAAGCGACGTGTTGTTTGTATTAGCATTGATCATTTGGTAAAAATTAATTTTAAAAATCAATAACTGGTCTGTAAATGGTAGCTAGTCATAAACTGGAAGGAGAGCTGTGTACCAATCCCCAGTGATGATGCACCTTCCAGGTCTAGCGCCTAATGTCTCCAACCCCGCCTTCTCGTGGTGCAGTCTGTTTAATACCTTTCAAAAGAGATATTCTCTTTTGGACGGGAACGGAAAAGGAGGACTGCTAGTTCAATATGGCATACTGATCTGGTCATCTATGGCCATTTTTTTCTTTTTTTTTCAATCCTGCTGAGGAGTGGTCAACTTCACAGGGTCCTGGTGCTGACCATTTATACCTACTAGACTGGACTTGTTTATAGATTTGAGCTTGATTATGGATTCTGGACTTGCTGCACTGGTGGGCCTCTGTTGAGGGAGAGTCTGCCGCTGTGTTTTCTGTTTGCTTCAGGGTTGTCAGCCCTAAGTGAACAGAAGCATGGGATGCCTTATATCAGCTGGTGAATAATTCTGATCAGAGGCCATCGCAGGTACCTAAACCTCACTTAGCTAGTTGGGCATCGTCAATTCTAGAGTAATGTGTCTCAGGCAGGTCATATGGCTCTTGAAAAAGTGGTGCCTGAAGTCCTACCAGCATCGGTGACTTCAGCATTTAGGAGAGGAGGAATAGGTCTTTTCCCCATGCCTGCGATCATGCCTGCGATCCCCTATCTAAATCAATAAATCTAGTTTCTTTAAAAATCCTACTAATCATTTTCTCTCCGCAGGAACGTCGAAAGTGAGGACATTACATAGAGATTATTCTCTTGATGTCCTCACACAGGCATTCCAACGCTATAACCTAGATATTCTAGTCTTGCAAGAGACCAGATGGACAGAAAAAGGTGAGACATTTAAAATAACTCCAAGGGTAGGCTTGCTTCTCAGCAGAAACGCCAGTGATGCTCTTCTAGGATAAGACTGCATTAATGAAAGATTCCTTACAGCAAAATTTGAAACAAATATTAAAGACTTGAATGTCATCTGTTGTTATGCCTCTACAGAGGACTCTGATAAGAAGGAGAAGGATTCGTTTTATAGCCAGCTTCAGGATATTTTGAATTCTGTGAAGAAAGGAGATATTTATCTTGTGCTAGGTGACTTCGATGCTAAAGTTGGTACTAATTGACCTTTAGGCAGGAGGTTTAGGTCCCTTTGGCATTTTCCAATGGCAATGGGAAATGTCTCCAACAGGTAAGTAAACTTAATGGTTTAAGAATAACTAACACATACTACAAACACCGGGACATTTATAAATATACATGGATTTCACCTGATGGGTTACACAGGAATATGATAGATTATATTTTAATTAACAGCAAATGGGCCAGTTCAGTTAGGAATGCAATATTATACAGAGGAGACGAAGTTGGGTCTGACCATTAACTGGTCAAAAGTGTTTTGCAGCTGAAGTTTAATAAATGTTGTGCTAAGGTTAAAATAATTAACTGTAACACTGAATACCTGAAAACTTCAGATTTAGCCAAAACATACCATGATAGGCTACTTACTCATTATAACAATCGTGGTTTGCTTACTGCTGAAGTTGAGAAAGAATGGGATCAGTTTAAACAGGCTTTTCTTGAAACCAATAATATTCTTTTGGGTATGAGGGAACAGAAAAAACAAAATTATATGAGTGATAATGCTATGGAACTTATTTCTGAAAGAAGGAAGTGCATGATTGATATGAATCAACACCCTACTAGTCCTAACAGAAGGCATTACAACGAGCTTAATAAAGGTGTACAGGATTAGTTAACAGCTGATAAGAATCTTTGGCTTGATAGCTTGGCTGACAAGCTGAGGAAGAGTTAGACAGCACAACAGCAGGGTGTTGTACCAGATTCTATTTCTGAAAGAAGGAAGTGCATGATTGATATGAATCAACACCCTACTAGTCCTAACAGAAGGCATTACAACGAGCTTAATAAAGGTGTACAGGATTAGTTAACAGCTGATAAGAAACTTTGGCTTGATAGCTTGGCTGACAAGCTGAGGAAGAGTTAGACAGCACAACAGCAGGGTGTTGTACCAGATTATTAATATTTTATGCGGAAGAAACAGACAGATACACAGGGATTAGAGGATAAACATGGCAAGGTGGTTGAAGGTGAGGATTCTGTGATGGCTAGGTTTACTGAGCATTTCAGAGATGTTCTACATAATGTGATTATTTCTACTCCCATTCTTTGTAATAAGGATAGATGCGTTACTGGCTTTATGTTGGCCCTATATCACATTCCGAAGTCACTTTGACTATCTATAAATTAAAACTGCATAAATCCCCAGGGCTAGATGAAATCACCACTGAAATGCTTAGAGCTGGGAGCATTTGTGTTGTCACATGGCTGACTGAAATTTTGAATATTTTTATGATAAAGGTGTTGCTCCTAAGAATTTTACTAGAGCTTTCATTGTCCCATTTTTAAAAAAGGTGATCGAAGTTATTGTGATAATTATAGGAGAATTAGTTTACTTTCTGTTCCAGGTAAAGTTCTTTGCTTGATTGTACATAAAAGAAATAAGAATTTAGTTAATGGACAACTGCATGATGAGCAATGTGGATTCAGATGTGATAGGGGATGTATTGATCAGATATTTTCACTTAGGCTGATTCTTGAGAAATGTTTCGAGAGTCAGAAACCTGTAGTTGTTAGCTTTATAGATTTCAAAAAGGCTTTTGACTCTGTAGATCGACATAATTCGTGGTTGATTGTTAGATCATATGGAATACCTGATAAGTTAGTTAGTGTAATGAGAGCTCTCTATAATAACACTGAGTCGTGTGTGAGAGTTGGTGTCTTGCAGTGATTGGTTTAGCATTGCAAGTGGAATTAGACAAGGGTGCATTTTGTCTTCGTTTCTCTTTAGTTTGGTTATTGATTATGTTATGCGAAATTCTTTCCAAGGGAAAAGATTTTGGCCTTAAATGATCTATAGATTTTAAAATTTCTGATGTAGATTATGCAGATGATTTGACCCTGTTGGCTACTGATGTTGATGAGATGAATTCATTCATTAGGGCTGTTGATGAGACTGATAATAGAGTAGGTTTGGTGATAAACAGAAAAAATGAAAGTGATGAAAATTGGTCAGGTAGATAGTGCTTCATTTGCTTTGAATGGTTGCACTCTTGATCAAGTGTCTCAGTTTAATTATCTTGGAAGCTACGTAACACATGCTAATGATGTCTGGCATGAGAAAAATAGAATAATAAAGATTGCCGCTGGGAGTTTTAAGAATCTATGGAGAGTGTGGAAAAATAGGCGTGTACAACTAAAGACTAAAATTAGGCTGTATAATAGTTTGGTTCTTTCTAAGGTTAGGTATGGTAGCGAAACGTGGACCCTTTGTAAGCAGGATAACAAGAAACTTGATGCCTTTGATTCTAGATATTTACGCAGTATCTTGGGCATTAGGTAGTTTGACTTTGTAAGTAATGATGAGTTTAGAAGAAGGAGTCATCAACCTCTTGTGCAGCATATTGTGCAGAGAGAGACTGCGTTGTGTTTGCCATGTTGCCCGTATGCATAGCTGCAGATTGGCAAACAGGAATATGAACAATGTGCCTAAGGGTTTCAGAAAAAGGGGGAGACCTAGGATGCGATGGGCAGACAATGTCAAACAGGATCTTGCTAGAATTGGCCTAGAGTGGCCATATGCAGCAGCTGTATCTCAGAAGAGACACGTCTGGAGAGGAAAATTACAGTCTGGTGAGACCTCCTTAGCCCATGGCTGCATGAGGATTTTTTGTAAGAGATTTCGTTTCCATACTGAGAAAGGTAAAAAGTTTTCATTCTGTTTTCATTTCGGTGATTATCAATTATTTTTCTCATTTTTCAATCGATCAGCTTTAAGAGAATCAAAACTATTGATTCGGTTTGAGCTTCTTTCTCTCGAAGCTGCACTTATTTTGCCACACAATGGGCTCAACTGGTAGTTTCGGTACTTCTGTTTCAGTTCAGTTGGTTGCAAAATTAATGCAGTGAACCCCTCTTAATTTGCGTTCCTGGTGACTTCTTCGTATTATGTGAAATCCGAGTTTCCGGGGGTATTACAACATGTATTTCAATGAGATAGGTACAGACCTCAACCCAAAAAGAAACAAAATAAATAATTTTAACTCGTAAAATATAAAGACAGAGTAAAAAAACTAAAAAATAATGAAGATTTTTAAATTGTTTTATTTAAAAGTAAATAAGATTAAAATTATACGAAAATCAAAAACCTCTGTGATTTTCTTGGAACGCGCTGTCTAACTATGTTAACAACCTGGGCATTGTACTCAATGGAAATATTAATCCAGGGTGAGCTGCTATTTTTTTCCCTTGGTGTTTAATATTTTTCCTTATAGCACTCAGGAATCGCAACACAACAACGCTTCACGGCACCCACTCGTGCGAAGTCATTGTCGTGGTCCTCCAACAAAGCATACACTGATTATAGAAAGAAAATGCCTCATCAATAACATCGATAATCAATACTTTCATGAGATTACAGCTCAAAACTGCAATGCATTATGGATAGACTGCTTCATCAGTTATGTGTCGCTTAAGGCTCTGAGGACTACTTTGGGATATGAAACATACTTTTTCTTAAAACCATTTTGTCATAATTTGATGGCAAAACAAATAAATATATTCTTACACCAGGTTGTCTGGGGACGAGGTAAGGGTAGGTTCCAAGTAATGGCTGTCTAATATCAACAAGATGTTTAATAGAATCGAATCTGTTCTGAAAAGAACAAAGGTTTAATAGATGACACAAAGTAATCAGATAAGACAGACGACACACAATTAGAGAGATGATGCAAAGATAAACAGACAAGACAAGTGACACACAGGTAGACATAGACATAAAAGACAGATGATGACACACAGGTATGCAGATAAGACATATGACACACAGGTAGAAAGACATCTGTCTTGTGTGTCTGCCTGTGTAGGCAGGACAGATAATACGCAGACATATAAATGGAACACACGTAGACAGACAAGACAGGTAACACACAGTTAGATATATGGCACAGAGATATCGAAAGTCTACCGTTTGTCTGATAGGGCATAAAGCTGTGGCTTTGTATGCAGGAGAGCCATACGCTGGGCACTTTAAAGGACATGCTAAATAGCTTTGAAAGAAGGTTTCTGTCTCCTAACAGCTGTTCAAATGGTCTCTTTCCCCTAACGTTCTCTGAGCTCTTGGAATCTGTAGACGGCACTCTCCTCTGCCTGTCTGGGCTGAGTTCTTTTTCTACCTATGTGTGTGAAAGCTTTGTAGAAGGGTACCTTCCCTTATCTTGTCAGGATAATCACTCATGTGGCCGAATACACAAACTCATGTATTTCAAATATGTACACTTTTATATTTACAAACACTATAACTAAATACATACAGTGACTGCCCACCCGATGCAGTCATTCGCCAAATATAACACAGGCTATAGCGAGCCTCAGCGGTCCCACCGCTAGATAAAGACAAAGCTTAAAGTGAGCTGCAAACGAACAGTCTAACATCCGGACAGTCTCGTGGTCCGCGCGCAAGTCCAGTTTGAACCATCCGCCGGATGATGTCACGTGTCCTTCGGGGGATGTTAGGATGTCTCGGCCAATAGTGTTCGAACACGATCGCCGTGCCAGGATGACTCTTGTCGCCTTTCTTCATCGTGCTCTCAAAACTGGCCCTGCCGCTGGCGCTATGTCGCGAGCGGGTAGGCACTGCCGCCAAATGGCGATCCTGACCCTTCACTCCCGCCGAGTCCCTCCGAATCCTTGTAAGCAGGCAAGTTAGCCCATTGTGTGCAAAAAGTATCACTCAGAAATAAAACAGCCCAACCAGACACACAGATTCTATATGGAGAGAGAGGCAGATGATATACTGACAGAGAGACAGATGATACACATATAGAAAGACTATGACACACAGGATACACCTACAGAAAGACAGATGACACCAAGATACACACATTGAAAGTCAGATGGCACACAGGATACACACATTGAAAACCAGATGGCACACAGGATACACATGTAGAAAGACAGTTGACACACAATATATATGTATAGAGAAAGACAGATGACACAAAACTGACATACAGACATAGAGAATCAGCGGAGAGAACTCTCAACGAAAAGCGCAGTTGTAACTCTGATTTACAAACAGATTACAAGTTTGGATCTTTACCGACTGAGCCAATCCCAATATCGCGAAACCCTAGGCTTCCGCCTTGCATGCTCATGTGGAAATCC
Source organism: Ryuthela nishihirai (assembly GCA_038380435.1). Taxonomy (NCBI): domain Eukaryota; kingdom Metazoa; phylum Arthropoda; class Arachnida; order Araneae; family Heptathelidae; genus Ryuthela; species Ryuthela nishihirai. The sequence continues at coordinate 54,124,839 of JAWZYU010000010.1, forward strand.
GCCATTGTTGGTAATTGAAAAAAATCCATTCAGGATGAGGAAAATTTGAAGTAAACTAATTTCTAATTCTATCGTGCAAACTATCAATCGTAAAGTTAATTTAATCATCAAGATAATACATATAAGACAATTTCTGAGTACTCTACAAGTTACTGTTAACGTTACAGAATCTGGTTTTAATTAGAAGCATCAAATTATGATATTTTGGAATTTAAAGTAACTTTTTGTGAGAAGTAACACTACACCGATTGTATGAGTTAATTGTTTACTTCCAGAGACTGATGATTACATTCGACTTGGTAATTTAATGCGTATTTCAGCCCACTCTTCATAGCAAATCGACGAAGTCTCGTGGTTGATGACGATATTTGATTTCTAATTTGGACTCTGTAATCTTAATCTTCATATTCCACACGAAGATGAATGATCACTTTTTTATGTTTTTTTTTCAACTCAAGGTATCATGTATCAAATAAAAGTTGTGTCATTAACAGCAAGAATTCAATTTATTTTCATCTGTGATTTGATCACTCCAAATCAATTCAAAGTAAGCAGCTGTAAATCTCCCTGAGAGCGCGGCGAGTATGAGTGTAAGCGAGTTAGAGTTGTTATTATCAAACAACTAATTTGGGTTTCACCTGTATGTAAGAAAGGAGGTATGCTTCACTTTTCCGAACTTTGTTTTTTTTCGGTAAGAAAGAGGAAATTTAAATTATAGAAATAACGTTTCCGTTGACTACGACACTAAACTGAGTTTCCGTGTGAAGGAGGGAAACCCTACGCATTAAAGAAAAACTCGTGGATGATGTTAACGAAAAACTTCTTTTTAGGTATCTATTATGTCCCTTTCCACGACTTTATTCTATGTCTTAGCGTCTTTGAGGCGTTATCGAATCAGTCCTTCAGAAGGAAAAAATGCACTAAGGAGTATAACAACATGAGTTATTGCAAAGTTATTTAGAAAAACAAAGTATAACAACATGAGTTATTGCAAAGTTATTTTGTTAACAATGCACTGAGTTGGCATAGTAAACACGAAGTGTTAAAACGTGCTTTGAAACTTCATCAAAAATAATTTAATGAAATGGTTTGAAATGTAAATTATCGATATGAAACATGTATGGAGCTCCACGTATATACTGTATTAGTAATAGTGGTCTGTTAAATTTAAAATGAAGATACGGTCAGCAGAAACAGAGGTTTGCAAGCCTATATATTACATTTGTTTAATTTTTCAAGATAAAACTTTTCAGAAAAGTTTAAACTAAGTATGCTCAATAATGTTTTAAGCTGAGCATATATTATATTTTTGAATTTTGAGCTTCTTTTGCGAGTGATAACTGAAGCAAGAGAGGGAATATAAATGCTCTCAGAGGCGAAGACAAAATAGAAACTTGCAAATGAATTTATATACATTGTGTCTTGCACTTCAGCTACAACCCAGAGTTAGGTCAATGGAAAAGAAATTTCAAAGTGTTGTAACTTCTAAAATATTAATTTTATACGAAAATTTAATTGATGACAAATTAAATATCTGAATGAAATCTATTTAAATCTCGATTTTTCAATAACATTTGTTTGAATATTTTAACAACAGAAATAATGGTCATTAAAAATTCATATCAAAAGTTAATTGAAACTTAAATAATAACTATTATTTCAAACCATTTAATAAGACAGGTATGCATTTTATTTTAAAAGATAATTGAATATTCGTTTCATTTTTATTCATTGATTTATCTTTTTTTTCTTTAAGTTTCTTAGGTCATTTCTGCTGTTGAATATTCTAGCTTTCCCAATTCTTTAAATACTGAACGAATATTGTTGAAAATCAAGTTTTCGATAGTTTTGATTAAATCTTTATCATCTGTGACATTTTCCCACAAACAGATAATTTTGCACAGAGTTTCGAAGTTAGTTTCAACATGACATAACATTGATAAGACTGCAACTTATTTTCTGCACTGTTGTAAAAGATTCATATTTTTACTCATTCGGTTTAATTTTTTGCTGAGAAGGAATGCGTGTTTTGTTTCGTTGTTGTTGTTACTTTTTTAAACAATTTTCTGATATGCTATTTTTTTTTCATTTGCCTGATATGACTTTGTTTTTTTTTTTTTTTTTTCAAATATTGGCAAATAGAACAAAAATAAAGTTCTTAAGATTAACACTGGCCAGATTATTATGGATATATTACCTATCAGTAACTACAAATATAAATTAATACTTAGGTATTATAAAACTTAGTATTATTTTCATAATACTTATAAATTCAAAATTAATAATAATAAACATACTAGATGTAAATCTAAAAAAATATATAAATTGCCACATTTTGAAAATAATTATGGAAAATTTATAGAAGTTCTGAATTTTCTTGTGTTCAATAGTATCCCTGAGGAGTTAATTAATTTTAAAAAATTGAAGACGTTAAAACATTCATTAAGACATGGCTTCTGAAAAATACGTAACAACTCTTTACTCTGAGGTATTTTAATTGCAAATATTGCATTTATTTTACAATAATGTGAATGTTTATTTTCTACTGTATTTGAATTGCGGCCTACAAGTATTTTAGCTTCGTGGGACTCGATTTTGTACTAAAAATGTTATGGAAATGAATAAATAAGAATATATGTATCAATATGATTATGCAAATTTCCGAAAGCGATAAGAATTAGTAACTACAGAAGCCGACACACTAGGCACGCTTAGTTCACGAATGTCCCAAATAGTCTACGAAACTATCTAGTAAGTGTATTGAGATATATATTAAAAACATTTTATAACACAAAACACACCATTAAATAAGCAAACATAGTTTTTCGCGTAGCGAGAGTTAGAGAAGTGTTATTAAAAACGTTTCATAAAACGTCTTTTAGCTATTGTTTACCGTAATTTATACGTGACACTGTAAATTTTTTGTTTAGATCTTATTTTGATACGCCTTGCGAACAGCCCTGAATTAGGGAATACTTTAAATTTCTCTCCAAGTTCTGATAGTTATGCGCCTGTCTAGACTTCGTTCGCATTAAACATAACCATCAAAAATATGCGGTTACCACGGGTTATTAAATCAAATTGTCACGTATCAATGATACATTGGGGGTAATTGAAAAAAGAACACCCAGAAGGAATTCCTTTAGGAACGTCATATTACAATAGGTTAATAGTTAAGAGCAGAGCAGAAATCGTGATCCAAGATTGAAAGTCATTGGATGAAATAATGACGTCACTGAGGTCGACAACATGCAAATGTAGGCAGCGTGTATTTAAGGACTAGGGTGTGAAGAAAGAAGTTATTCTTCTTGTGTCGTGTTGTTCAGTGCTCTTTGAAGAAGCTACCGTGCATGGACAACGCAGGCATGTAATATTTGTTCTGTTAGCAGAGTTTGAGCGAGGTCGTATAGTGGGTCTTCGGGAAGTAGGTTGGTCTTTTTGTCAAATTGTACACCGCATTGGACGAGAGGTATCGGCAGTGGTATGATGGTGGCGTCGATGGTCAAAAGAGCATTCGAACACTCGCAGACGTGGTTCCGGGCAACATAGAGCTACGGATGCACGAGAGGTTGGGCGTATCAGGAGGGCGGAGGCGCCAGAGTGGACGGCTACGGCGACACAAATTCGATCCTCTCGTACCAAGGGTGTCTACAAGAACGATACGCAATCATCTTTTGGAAGCAGGACTACTGGCACGGTTACCACTGTTATCTCGTCACTGTCGAGCACGTCTGCAGTGGTGTTAAGAACAAGTTCATTGGAGGGAAGAATGGCAGTATATGGTCTTCAGTGATTAAAACCGATTCTGCTTTAGGAGCATCTGATGGTCGTTTAAGCGTCCGAAGGTTTTCTTCACGCCTAGTCCTTAAATACACGCTGCGTACATTTGCATGTTGTCGTCCTCAATGACGTCATTATTTACGAAGGTGACAAGGTGATTGGTTTCTTCCATCGTGCATCCGCCAGCGACACATAGGGCCCACGCCGAGCATCATGGTGTGGGGAGCGATTAGCTATCATTCTCGTACGTGTCTGGTGTTTGTACAGAGTACTGAATAGCAATAGGTACGTCAGCGACATCGTACAGCCAATCAGTAGTTAGGCTGGTGTAAATCTTTGGAGCAAGCACCTGCTTGAAAGCTAACTTATTTTTTATATTCTCAAACTCATTTTGAATCCCAATAGAGTATGAGAGAGTAAACGAGAAAATAAATGGGTATTTCTATTATCATTCGATTAACTAATTTTATTCTTTATTGGAAAAAGAAATGAAAAAGAAAATCGTACTCTAGATAAGAAGAGGAGGCACAGATCTAGGAAAAAATGGAGGGGGACGGCAAGAATGGCAATAAACATAATCTAGACGGGGGGAAATCTAAAAGGGGAGGGAGAGATTGAATTTCCAATGCAGTATAACATTTATCTCTCCGTTTTACAGGTCTTTAAGCACCTTCTTGAGAAACAAATAAGTTAAAAAATTTTGCATCTATTACCTTTACTAGCATTTTAAAAGAGGTACTCCCCTCGGATCTAGGAGGAGGGCATTCCGGGCAGCTGCTTGCCCCAGAGGTTCTACCAAGAGCCTGCAGTATAAAACGCGATACAGAAGACCTGTGAGAAAGATGAGACCTCGGCATAAAAACAACACATATAAATCCATATGTTATCCAGGTCCCTTTGAGCAGTAGCCATGTGTGCTAACCATTCTGCTTCTGAGACAGTACATGGTACTCAAACTTCGTTTCAAAACAGTACGCTGCATAAAGTTTGAAAAACATCGTTATTTCGGGGCATAAAAGCTTGAAAAGCATCATTATTGCGAGGCATTACAGTAGAGAAACTCTCCAACAATAATCTTGCAGGATCTAGGGGCGGCAATGGACGAATCCGGCCCTAACTCAGAATAAAACCTTTTTTTTAGTAAAAAATTTCATTGTTCACGATGACGACTTTTTTCACATATTCTCCAAAATAAAGCTTCGCGTACCTCTGGGAGCTATGGAAAATGAAATTTAATAGAGTAGAGCTGAATTACTTACTTGTGCCAACTTTTTCATATTTCGAATTTCGTATCTTTGTGTGGATCATTAGAGAGTAAGACACAGAAAATGGGAAAAGAAGTGAAAACGTAAGATAAAAAATAAATTTTTACATAGCATGTTTGATATTTTTCACCCTTTTGTTTTTATTGTATAACTTGTTTTGTGAAAACGAGTTTCTAGTGCTTTCCTATATTTTGCACTTTCTCCAAAGGCGGAAAGATTGTTTTCCTGAATGAGTAGCCCTTGAGTAACTCTTTGCCAGAGCAATAGTTCCAAAACACGTCGTTGGCGAAAACGTTTCAGGTGGCCCCCCGTATTGATATTGTTAAAGTTTTACAAAATTTCGGCAAAATCTGCATTTAAATAGTCATAGGAGATGTAAATATTGACTAAATTTCACTCTCTGCCCCTTGAAAATTCGTAAAATATTTCGTTTAAAATTCCAGTGGTCCTCCAAATAAAATTCGCTCAGTAAGTTGTCCGTGGCCCGAAAACGTTTGGGAACTGGTGTACTAGAGAAATAGAAATCGCATTATTCTTTCTTCCGAAATGTTTGACTAAATATTAACATCCTTTAATAATATTTTCTTTTATTCTTAGTTAACGTCTTTTATTAAATGCAATGGAGCACAAATGAATTTAGTACTTAGGTATAATACATTATAATCATATTCAGATACATACATGAGTAAAAATGTTGGGACACGTTAATAGTATAATAAAAAATAAAAGAAATTCATCCACAAGCATCTGCTTGCCAAAGAGTCATAACATTGATTGATAAGAGCCTGTCAGTTTATTTCACCATAGAGAAAATCAGTGAGGAAGTTAAGACTTACAGAGGAAATACAACACGAACAGCCATGCCTTCCCAAGTCTCGAACCTAGGTCCTTTTGATCAGTAGCCCTGGGACCAAAAGGTAGTCAGGATAATTTAACAAAAGTTAAAAAGTATCTGAATTTTGAACATATTTTGAAAATTGATATCATACTGTTTCTCTTATTGATTGTTTCAATCAACAAAAGCATATTAATTAGCTAATGAATCAAAAATGCATAGCATATTTTTATTCTCAATAAGAAAACAAACAAACAGAAAAGCATATTAAAATACAAAAAATGTAATTAATATATAAATGAAAACTATACAAGAATTGAGTGAATGATGGCTGGTCTTTGAAAGATTTCCTTTTTTTTATAGCGGAATATTGCAACAGAGTAGCATACTTCTCCTCCAACTATTGTTGTTAGTGTTTCCAAGTCATTTTAAGACAAGGTATTGGTATGATCCCTCACACTCCAACCGTCATTTCATTTTCTTCTAGTGTAGAAGAAAATGAAATGTTTCTTCTAGTAACCTTGTTCACCATTACGATTTCTTTCTCTACTATCAGCTCATAACCAGGATCAATAAAGTCACAGAAAATCCACTTTTTGACATATTCCAAATCATATCGCGTGAATCAGGGATTTATTTTATTGTTACTGTTATTGCTATATCTTTTTTATTGTTATTGTTATTCCCATTGGCAATTTTTTTGGTGTGTTTGTTTATGGCACCTCGAGTACTATTTTAAAGATTTCATTTCAAAACTTATGGAGCGATATATTTTTGAAGAAGTCTAAAAATATCTTCACGGTCTAGTAGCATTCTTTAAGATCAAGATACTTTTCAAGAAATCTAACAATGCCTTTTATTTTGTGTTGTTATCGGCAAATATCATCCAGACTCGGGGCAAGAAACTAGTCTGAAAATGAGGTGCAAAGTACAAGCGTTTGATTCCTGTAGGTTCATGTTTTACCCGAGATAATCTCTGGCAACAACATCGTTCCACAACTGAAGAGCTTGAACTGGTTTCGGACAAAGTAAGTGAGGTTTTATTTGATTGCAAAAGCACGAATGTACTTTTCCCTTTGTTCACTAGATGACAGAACCACACAGAAACGTTTCTAAAATATTTCTCGGTCTTGAAAAGGTTGTTTACTCTCTTGATTGGTATTGTTATGCAGTGACAAAGCGAATATTAGTACAGTGTAGGAAGCGCGATTTCTTTCTGGTTTTGGGTTGTTTTACCTTTGAGCGGCACTCTTTTTGCACAAAATGGGCAAAATGGCCAGCTTACAACGATCCCGAGGCCTCAGAGAAGGTTGAAAGGAGACGACCCACTTGATAACTGTTAGGCAACATATGGTAGCCTCCCCATTAAGTTTTTCCAGCGTGTTCTTTACACAGGGTATGACACTCCCGCACACAGAGCTTTATGTCCCATCTGACAGACGGAAGCATTTCCAAGCCCATCGGTGTCCCTACAGACCGAGGTCATGGTGGGGAATATCGCGGGGATAAATCTCAACGGTGGGCGAAGTGGGACTCAAACCTGGGAACTGCAGATTACGAGCCTCGTGCGCTACCATCTGAGTTCCCCCCGCTCTCTAGTTTTGAACATTTTCTTCTTATTTTTATAGCTCGTTTGTTATTATATGTCAGGTTATATGATAATAATTTCTAGATACGGATATTTTCTAAAGCATTTTCATTAAACTATCGTAATTGATTAATTCATCAATAATGGCTTTTTCAACGATAGTGAAAAAAAATACGAATATTACATGATAAAAAAAGTTTTAATTTTTTTACCAGCGAGGGGAATTATTGAACAGTTTAAAAGGCGTAATAAAATATGTAATTTTTGAAACGAAATTTCGGAAAAAATGCTTCATATAATTGGTTAGCAGGTCAGTCTTTCTCGCAGTGAAAAAAACAACATCAAAAAGCATGCAATTAACCCTTTAAATTACTTTGTTTGATTTGCGTGGGGCGCTGAGAGTCTACATGGTAGTTAGCTGGATAAAATATCGTGGTCTCAGCATGATGTAAGGTAACTATATATTAAATATCAGTAAGTTTTATGACTGTGGCTAGACGTAGAAATTGCAAAGATTCGCGAATGAATTCCAGAAGACAATCTTACTTATATATACATAAAGGAGATTTATTTACAATTTCTAACCTTTACATATGTACATTAATTCGACCTAAGCGTGCGCAAGGGGTGTGCCCAGGTGCACCTTAATGTCTCAAAAAAAAGTGGTCTTATTTTCTAGGACAGGAAGACGAAGAAACCTTAATCTGTTGTGGTCAATTTGAGTAGCTCATCATCTGATTACAAATTATGAAAATTAACTGTATCTTTGTATATTTCTGGTTAATCACTACAGCAAAACAATTTGGAATTTTGTGTCTGATTTTTAGGGAAAGTTTAATTGTTAATTTAAAAAAATTAGGTTTAGTTATGTTTTAGTTTTTTTAGTTTGTTTAATGAATGAAAATAATATCTTTTATAATCGAGTATTCAATAAATACTCACCTTTAAAAAATATTTAATAAAGAACAAATTTCCCTCTATAATCACCTTAATGAAATGCGCTGCACATGCCTATGATTCGACTTACTCGTAATCCCGCATCTGAGATCAATCACCCAGCAGGTATCTAACATGCACAACCATTTCCATCTTTGTGCATAACAGTCATGCGCTTTCCACAATACGCAATCTCCATCTAAATATATAGACGATTATGAGTGATTGATGGCTGACTGGCAGAGAGTCACCCTAATTCTAACTATGATGTAGAAATACAGTAGTAGAACTCTGAAAATTTGCACTTAGCAGTAATTCGGGTCATTGATCTCGGGAAAAAAATACGAATTTTGACCTCCGACGTGTCCTTCAAGGTCAATTGGAGGTCACGTAGATGTCAAACCATGAACTAAGAGTACTAGAAACGTGAAAATTGACGTCTGGGGTGTTTCAGGTTTTAGATGTCGGGAAACGTTACGAAATTTGGAATCCGGAGGATTTTTTTTAGGACATAGGTCAAATTTAGAGAGCTAAAAATTGGTGCTTGGAAATATTTTGAGTCGCAGATCTCCGAAAATGCGATGGGTCCTTTGGGGTCAAAGGTCTAATATAGATATACTGGTGCTAGAGGGCTAAAATTTGATACTGCTGGTATTTTGAGCAGTAAATCTCAGAAATTTTGCAAACTTTTGGATGCATGGGTACTTTGATGTCAATAGTAAAATTTCGATGTACCACTGCTTGAGAACGAAAAATTAGTGATTAGAGTTATTTTAGGCAGTAAAAGGCAGAAATAAGAGTAATTTCCAAATTCGGAGTCGCATTCAATGCTGAATAGGGGTCCGAGTGCCGAAGACACCGATTGATTTCTAGTATATATGCATATACATAAAGAGAGAGAGATAGAAATCTAGAAACGTCATTGAAGCCGTAATTGGTGTTCGTGATGCGATGATGTATGAATGAGGAATATTGAATAACTCTTCCAGTTTCTTCTTGTCCTGGAGAGATCTGAGTTTTGTGTTTTTCTTTCAGATCTAAGTTTTTTCAAAGGAATTCGTTACTGTTCACACATAATAGAAATATTATCGTTAAAATCAACCCCTCTCGTGAGACTAAAGTAAACTTCGACATAATATGATATTCCAGCCGATATTTCCCAAGGCCAAAAAAAATAGGTAAAAGAAACTTTTCGATAGGAGTTCTTGGGTTGAAATATTGGAAAAACAGAAAGTTGCTTTCAGCTTAGTTATGTCAAAAAAAAAAGAGTGGAAGAGGTCTGGACTCATGGAAAATGTCAATGAAGTAGAAGAAATGGAGTAATTTGTCTTTTGGCAGAGGATGTTTAAGACGCATGATAGAAGAAAATGAATGCTATGGTGACGGAGATAAGGAAATTCGGGAAAGAACTTGATAAAGTGACTTTTAATAGAGAAGATGAATGAGTATATATGAAGGGGCAGTGAAAAAATGACTAATTAGGGTGAATAATGTTAAAAACAGTTTTAACAGGGATGAATTAAAAGAAGCTATGGTGGTTGCCTGTTAACCAACATGCTTCTTGTAAGAGTCTTGTCAAACTGGGAAGTTTGGAAGAATTTTGTCTTTTTCTATCCCACATAAGCCAATGACGAAAGTCAAAAAGCATAGAAAAGTTTGAGGTGAGAGTAAGGAAAATGGAAATTGAGCAAGATTCAAGTTAGAAGCAGAATACTGTATTAGTGGCTTGATGCGCTGTTACAAATGGGATTTCGCTTCTCATTGAACTGAGTGTTCACTTGTTCGCAATCCACTTGGAAAGGCCACCGTCCGTCGGATGGGACATTAAACCGTTTTCAGTGTGCGGGAGAGCCATACCTGTACACGTTAAAGAACGCGCTGGATGGCCTTGATGGGAGGCTACTATCTGTCTCCCAACAGTTGTTCCAGTGGGTCTCCTCTCCCAACCTTCTCTGAACCTTCGGGATCCTTGTGACCTGGCCATTTAGCCCATTGTGTGCAAAAAAGTGCCGATTACAGGCAAAACAACCGAACCCAACGCAATCCACTTTTGCTATCTGAAATGTGAGATTTTTCAGATGTATCTGGAGTATGTTTTCATAAGGAATTTGAAGTTTCATCCAGCACATTTTTGTATAATTTCGCCTTCACTGTTATTTATACCACATTGAGGAATTTTATTTTTTGTTGATAATTTTTCAAAAATTTAATAAAATAAAGAGTATATTTTCCTGGTTTTCATAGTTGTTGCAAAGGCTTACATTTTTTTCTTCACAATAAACGTTTTAATATTAATTTTCTTAAGATCTCTTCTTTGTCGTGCAGTGGCTCTCAGCACTATACAACTCATGGTCCAATAAATGATACAAAAATGCTCCTGCGATTCTGTAGTAACTTAGGTCATTAGCGTATCAAAGAGGGGTAGGGTTATTACCAACCCTTGAGGACTTGAGTATAATTCTAAAGAAGCACCCGAAAAGGAGAGAGAGAATGGAGAGTTGAGAATTATCAGTGGAGTAAAACGTTGAATGCCTCAAATGAACTTTGAATGCCTCAAATTATGAAGGAATAACAGTTCGATTCAAATTAATAAACAGTTGAAGTGAAAGCAGATATGCGTATTTATTTTTAAATAAAAATTGGACCGCATTTATATAATTATACTTTATGCAATAACCAATTATGAAATGAGCAAAAAAATAGAAAGTAACTCACATAGGTAAAGATGTCAGATTATTATTGTTGTTGTTGTTGTTGTTGTTGTTAAATAATGATATATTTATTTGGCAATAGTAAATAGACAATGGCATTTTGCACTTTGTTTTCATTTTATTTTGTGTTTTTCATGAATTTTATGGAATTTTACTGGCCAGATTCTCTTATCTCTGAAGCAAACGATATATTTTCAATTTTTGTCAATACTATTCAATACTGCGAATTTACTGTCTATTCACATCATGGTAAATAAATATCCATCACACCCATAAATCTCTAAATGATTTAATAAAGACTACTGAAAAAAAGTCCATTTATAATAATAAAGAAAACTTTTAATCAATTGGATGTTTATCAGAATACTGTTCGTTTACATAAGCTTTTAAAGCATTAGATAGACTTTTAATAAAGAAAAATTACCTGAAATTGCATTAGGCTATTGTTGATTTGTTTCAAAGACCAAGTTTACGTGCAGCTTACATAATTATTAATTGTTAATGGCCTTATAATGTAGTTAATCTCATTATCTGCGTAGTGTGTGACCTTGTCAACCTAGGCAACAACAAGGAATATATATTTTTTCGGCTCAAAGTAATTAATTGTAAGTGCAAATCGTGGTCATAAGCTTAAACGTGCAAAAAAATTAACGCAGTCAAGTTACTTGTCTAAATTTAACTTCTATGCATTGTTTAAAAAATCTTATGATGTAAATGCTGTTTTATAACCCAAAACGATTTCAAAGTTGTGATTATAAATGAACGGTTTATTATTGCTAAATACCTAATTATGTAAAAGGCTTATTGTTATTTTAAATAAGGCTTTGTTTTTTCTTCTATAAGCTCTTGTCTACTGATTTAAGAACGTATTAATACGAATGATATTAATTTCAAATGATGCTATTAAATTTTGAATTCGAAATCTTGGGAATAAATTGCAAATTCGAAAAGAAATACTTTTTTGTATATTAAGCGGATTAGTGTGGAGAAATTGTATTCAAAAAACAAAATACATAGCGAAACATTATTGCAAGGTGATAGTTTTTGCCTAATTGATGAACAATGAAGAAAATCTGAACAAAGAGGAAAGGGCTTTCAAACTTTTTTTATATTCTGATTTATTATAATATCTCTTTAAATATTCTGCTTTATTATTAACTCTTTATATAATATATATATTGATTTATTATTATAATATCTCTATATATATTCTGATTTTTTATTATAATATTCTTTATATATATAAGTATATATATATATATTCTGATTTATTATTATATCTCTTTATATATTTTGATTTATTTATATAATATCTTTTTATATATTCTGATTTATTCTTATAATATCTCTTTATATATTCTGATTTATTACTATAATATCTCTTTATATATTCTGATTTATTCTTATTTATTTGTTGCAAAATGTGATAGTTGGTTTATAACTTTGTAGTTTTAATATCTGACATGGGTTTGAATCCCACTCATGGCAAAACTCAGTTTTTCAGCAAAAATGTAGAGTGTTTTCTAATATTAGGGTCGTCTTGTCTAAGAAAGGAGGAGAAATTTAATTCTTTTACACATTTTTTTCCCGATTTACAATTAAGTAAGTTCTCTGATTGGTGTATATATAGCTACAATTCAGTAATACATAGGAGCCAGTCTGTTTAGTTCGCCATGTCTGGCACGAAAACTTTCTGTGTTAGAAATGGCTATTGAAACGCAAAAAAATCTGATGAAAACTTATTTACAAAAATCCTTTCTACAATCAGTTCAGTTCTGTTTTAGGACTTGAAGCACAACCATCAAAGTTTCATTCAAAATCGAAATTTTACGATGAACGATAGTAACTTGACAAAAGATAATTTTATGTGTTTAAAAGACTTAAAAATGAAGCAAATTTAGTAAAAGACTTTCTTTTTAAGAAGCAAAAAATCCCCTCAGCAATAGACTAACAAGTTCCTATTGTGATGCTTAATGCTAATTAGATTGTTGCTGTTATACTGATCTTTGTAGTCGTTAACTAATTACTTCATCTGTAATTAATTATCGTTATTGTCTTTTAACTAATTATCTTTGTTTTTCATTCTTATAAATGATTTTTAATTTTCTTATTATACTATCTGATGTAATATTGTACTACAACAACCTTGTCAAGCTTTTTCTTTGGAGTTGTTTATATGTTGATTAATTTTAATGTACAATTTTTATGATAATAAACTTGAACTATAACTTTGTAACGCAGTCGGTTGCCAGATCGTCAATGGAAACTATCAGTCGAAATATATTTTAAAAAATTAGTTTTCGTTAAACAGCAACTTCACAGGCACAGTAATAAGCTCGCAGGTTACCTTTTAATCGTACTATTTTTAAACTTGGCACTAATGTCTTTTGAACTTAGTGCATCAACGATCGAAAGAGTGAATTATAATTATTTATACGAAAGTGTGCTGTGAAAATATTTACCAGAATATCTGCATCAATTGACTAGAAGTCGAAATTTGCAATCGGAAATTGTATTTTACCAGATTATTACGGGATTATGAACAACGAAGTAAATCGTGACAATCCCGGTGCACCGCAGTGCTATGACTGCATATCACCATAAGGGAGTTGTCACAGAAACCACTATCGACTAAAAAGGTACCTACCATTGTATGCGGGGCGGGGGTGGCCCAGTCGGTAGCGCGTCTGTCTCGTAATCTGTAGTTCCCAGGTTCGAGTCCCAGCTGGGTCAGCGTTGAGATTTATCTCCGCAAAATTCCTCGCCCTGCCCACGGTCAGTAGGGGACACCGATGGGCTTGGAAAGACCGCCGTCCGTCGGATGGGACGTTAAGCCATGGCCCCGTGTGTGGGAGAGCCATACCCTGTGCACGTTAAAGAACACGCTGGATGGCCTTGACGGGAGGCTACCATCTGTCTCCCAACAGCTGTTCCAGTGGGTCCCCTCCCCCCAACCTTCTCTGAGCCTTCGGGGTCCATGTGACCTGGCCATTTAGCCCATTGTGTGCAAAAAAGTGCCGCTCAGAGGTAAAACAACCCAAACAACAACAACAACCATTGTGTGCCTAAGGGTTTCAGAAAAAAAGGGGATCTAGGATGCGATGGGCAGACAGTGTAAAACAGGACCTTGCTAGAATTGGCCTAGAGTGGCCAAATGCAGCAGCTGTAGCTCAGAAGAGACACATTTGAAGAGGAAAATTACAGTCTGGTTGGCCTTACGTAGCCCATGGCTGCATGAGGATTTCGTATGTATGTATGTATTTCCTGTGATAAAGAAAAAATTAGCTTTTGGTAATTTTTTTTGAAACAATTGAAATTTAAATGCATCGCTTTACCAGTCCCCTCTTGTAAGCGACCTGATGAGTCACTTCTCTAGAAGGAGCAACCGAATCGAGCCAACAAAGTAGAATCCAGCGGAGCGGAGCCCATCGTATTTTTATATATTTTTATGAACTCATATAGTGGAAATAATGTTATTCAAACGGGAATTCACAGGCATAACTACGTAAAATTTAATTGTTAATGAATTTTTGGCTATTCACGCCTAACGATAATTCAGATTCCTGTCATTATTGCAGTCTCTGTCAGGACTTGTACCGTGAAACATCATGGATTAAGCCTGACTCCCTGGTATTTCAGTCCTAAAATTATCAGCAACTTTGTTATTTAAATTTTTTGAATATGCAAAAAGGGTAATTGGCAATAATTAATTACTAAGTAATTTAAAAACAATTATCTTATAGTAAAACTTTTTCTGTAATTTATTTATTCCAATTTTGATCTAATAATTTTCTCTGCACTTTAAATCGTCGTACAGTATCATCATCATCATCATCATCCTCAAGCAGCCATGGGCTACGGAGGTCCAACCAGACCGTGCAATTTAGTTCTCCAAGCAAGTCTATCCTGAGCTACATCTACTGCATCTGGCCACTGCACACCAATTCTAACTAGGTCCTGTTTGACATTGTCTGCCCACCGCATCCTAGGTCTCCCCTTCTTTCTGAGGCCTTTAGGCACACTGTTCATAACCCTATTCGCCAATCTATAATTATTCATACGGGCAACATGGCCAAACCAACGGAGTCTCTCTCTGCACAATATGCTGCTTAAAGAAGGTTGCAAACTCCTTTTCCTAATCTCATCATTAGTTACAAAGTTGAACCACCTAATGCCCAAGATACTGCGTAAGCATCTGGAATCAAAAGCATCTAGTTTCCTGTTATCTTGTTTACAAAGTGTCCAAGTTTCACTACCATAACTAACCCTAGAAAGAACCAAACTATTATACAGTCTAATTTTAGTCTTTAGGTGTATACGCCTATTTCTCCACACTCTCCATAGATTCTTAAAAGTCCCAGCAGCAATCCCTATTCGTCTGTTAATCTCATGCCGCACATCACCATTATCTGTTACATAGCTCCCAAGATAATTAAACTGTGACACCTGCTCAAGACTGCAACCATTCAGATTAACTGAATCACAGCCTGCCTGACCAATTTTCATCACTTTAGTTTTCTCTCTGTTTATAACCAAACCTACTCTACTACCAGTCTCATCAACGGCTCGAATGAAAGAGTTCATCTCATCAACATCATTTGCCAGAAGGGCTAAATCATCAGCATAATCTAAATCAGAAATTTTCCTATCTCCAGCCCATTTAAGGCCAAAATCTTTCCCTTGAAGTGAATTTCGCATAACATAATCAATAACCAAGCTAAAGAGAAAAGGAGACAAAATGCACCCTTGTCGAACACCAGAAGTAATGCTAAACCAATTGCTACAACCCTTACCAACTCTCACACACGACTCAGTGTTATTATAGAGAGCTTTCATAATGTTAACTAACTTGTCTGGTATACCATATGATCTCACAATCAACCACAAATTATGACGATCAACAGAGTCGAAAGCCTTTTTGAAATCAACAAAGCTAGCAACCAAAGGTTTCTGAAACTCTAAACATTTCTCAAGAATCTGCCTAAGTGAAAATATCTGATCTACACATCCCCTACCACTTCTGAATCCACATTGCTCATCACGCAATTGCCTGTCAACCAGATTCTTAATTCTATTAAGCACAATCATGGAAAGAACTTTACCTGGAACAGAGAGTAGGCTGATACCCCTATAGTTATCACAAGAACTGCGATCACCTTTTTTGAAAATAGGGATAACAATAGCTCTGGTAAAATCCTTAGGAACCATGCCTTTATCATAAAAGAGGTTCAGAATTTCAGTCATCCAAGTGGTAACCGAAACATTCCCAGCTCTAAGCATTTCCGTAGTAATTTCATCTACCCCTGGGGATTTATGAAGTTTAAGTTTAGAAACAGCCAAACTAACTTCAGATTGTGTTATAGGGCCAACATTAAAGCCACCAATGCATCTATCATCATTGCAAACAATGGGAGTAGAACTAACTACATTGTTTAGAACATCACTGAAATGCTCAGCCCACCTAGCCATGACAGAATCCTCCCCTTCTATAACCTTACCTTGTTTATCCTTCAATCCTTGTATGCCTGTCCGTTTTCTACCACACAAAACATTAACTATCTGGTACAGCTCTCTGCTGTTGTGCTGTCTAACTGTTTCCTCGGCTTTGTCAGCCAAACCATCAAGCCAAAAATTTTTATCAGCCTCTAACTGATCCTTTACAAGTTTATTAAGGTCTCTGTAATGCTTTCTATTAGGACTAGTAGGGTATTGATTAAGGGCATTCCTGCAGTTCTTTCTTTCCGAAATAAGCTCAAGTGCCTTATCACTCAGATAATTTTGCCTCTTCTGCTCCTTTTTTCCTAAAAGAGTACTGTTAGTGTCCAAAAAAGCCTGTTTAAAATGATCCCATTCTTCCTCAACTTCAGTAGTAAGCAAACCATGACTGTCATAATGACTAAGTAACCTATCATGGTAAGCTTTGGCTATAACTGGATCTTTCAGAGCTTCAGTATTAAAAGTAAATTTTTTAACCCTAGCACAACACTTTTTAAGTTTAAGTTGCAACACACTTTTAACAAGGTAATGGTCAGATCCAATTTCAGCTCCCCTATATGCCCTGGTATTCCTAACAGAACTAGTCCATTTGCTGTTAATTAATATGTAATCAATCATATTCTTATGCAGCCCATCAGGTGAAACCCATGTGTACTTATGTATGTCGCGGTGTTTGTAATAAGTGTTAGTTATTCTGAATCCATTGAGTTTACTTACCTGTAGGAGACGTTGCCCATTGCTATTGCAGCTACCAATACCAAAAGGGCCTATTACTCCTCCCCAAAGGTCAGAGTCAGTACCAACTTTGGCATTGAAGTCACCAAGAACAAGGGTAATATCTCCTTTCTTGACAGAATTCAAAATATCCTGAAGTTGTTCATAAAACCTATCCTTCTCATCCTCATCGGCATCCTCAGTGGGGGCATAACAGCAGATAACATTCAAGTCTTTAACGCTTGTCTGAAATTTTGCTGTAAGAAACCTTTCATTAATGCACTCATATCCTAGAAGAGCATCACTAGCGTGTCTGCTGAGAAGCAGACCCACGCCTTGGTGATGCTTTTTGTCGTCCCTCCCTGAAAAGAGAAATTTAAGATTATTTTTAAGAATCTGACCTTTATCTGTCCATCTGGTCTCTTGCAAGCCGAGAATATCTAAATTATAACGGTGGAATTCTTGTGTGAGGACATCAAGAGAAAAAGCTCTGTGCAGAGTCCTCACATTCCAACTACCTATGGAGAGAAAATGGTTAGTGGGATGTTTAAAGAAACTATGTTTATTGAGAGAGGGAATGCCGACAATATCAAACAGCCCCCTAATCGCAGACATGGGGCAAAGACCCGTTCCCCCACTACTAAAGGCTGAAGCCATCTACACTGGAAGACTTCCTCCAATGTAGAATTTGACGATGCCAATAGAAGCAAAGAGTTCAGGTGCCTGCGATGACTTCTGCTCAGGATTATCCACCAGCTGATAAACATATCCTGTGGATCTATTCACTTGGGGCTGTCAACCCACAAACAAAAAGAAAACACAGCGGAAGATTTTCCCTCCACAGAAGCCCACCAGTGCAGCAAAATCAGGATCCATAATCAAGCTCAGAGCCATATATCTGTCCAGTCCAGTAGGTTTATATGGTCAGCACCAGGACCCTGTGTGGTTGACCACTCCTCAGCAGGGTAGAAAAAAAGAAAAGTAGCCATAGTTGTCCAGATCAGTAGGCCACACTAATCTGGCAGCCCTCCCCTTCCGTTCACTTCCACAAGAGAGTATCTCTTTTGAAAGTTACTAACGGTCCGCACCACGAGAAGGCGGGGTTGGACATTAGGTGCTAGGCCTGGCCGGTTCTATGCATCATCACAGGGGATTGGTGCATAGCTCTCCTTCCAGTGACTACCTAGCTACCATTTACAGACCAGGTCTGTAAACGTACAGTATACGCTGTTAAAATTCCCGTTATTCTACAGAGAAACGTTCTGGTATCGAGAATATTATCTCCTTGGTCTTGAATGAACACATTGAACATGTAGTACATGAAGCGGGGAGTACATTGATTAAATAAAGAACTTGGTCCTTGTTATTGGACATGAGAGCGTATTATTTGATTTAGTCAATTTGTCATTATTACAATACTGTGCGAGCAACACTGAAACGGAAGAGGTTGTCAAGGCCATGCGATAGCAGTTGAAAGATATATGGTGAACCTGGATAGAGAGCAGTGGAGCAGTGAGGGTTTCAGATGGTAAAACTCAATGTCAGACTTGTGAGTTGCAACAAGTTGTAAGTGCTTGTCTCTCAAGACGAATGAGATACCTGTCATATTTAGAAAACAAATAATCCTAACCCTTCAGTCTTACCTCCCTGGAATACACAGGGATTAAAAAAAATATCCAAATTACCATTTTGTAACTGCGAGGGAGGGCATATGACGTAGACAAAAGTTTCCTCCCTTCCTAATGTTAAGGAACGATACCATATATATATGAAAAAATAAATACATAATAAATAAATAAATCTGCATTCAAGAATTTAAATAAGTTAAAAATTTTATTACTTGAAAGCAGTAAACAACTCAAGTATTATATACCAACAACTGAATACAAAGTGCAATGAATAATTAATTGGTTCCTAAATATTTAATTTTTAATATATTACTTATTACCACAGAATTGAAGGCGTTTGTCAATTGACCAATTATAGTTGCTGTTCTGAGAGCCAACAAATAACAATATATATTTAACAACGTATTCCCTTGTTTTTCAAAAATCATTCATTTGTCTAATATTAAAATAATCAGTTCGCAAACAAATATACAGGCTAGAAGTTTGCGAAACGATTATTTTAATATTAGACAATTATGAATGATTAAATAACGATGTCTATCTTGTCAAGTTGTCGTTTATTTTCTAATATAAATTGCTAAATATAAATTGCAGAAATAAGCGTGCACAATACAACAGTACTCATGACTTTTGGTAATGACCTTCGTATTATAGAAAAAAGAAACGTAATATATTGTAGCTGATAATTAGAAGTATAAATCACAGTTTAGGATTTTCCCCCTTCATTTGACCTTAATTGGCATAGTGGTTATGGAGCTAACTACTGTTACAGAAAGGCAGATTTTATGAGTTGTCTTAGCTATAACTGAGGCAGTGATCAGCAGTAACTTCGGTCTTAGTAGGTCATGTGCTTGTAAGAGAGGGCCTGTAAAAGCTCGAAGTAACTTCTAGGATTCTTCTCTGTCCTATGTGTCGCAAATAAAGGAAAACAAAATTTCTATCTTTAGTCTTTGATGCTATTTTGGAATTTAAACAAACAAGAAAAATTCAATTTTAATTAACTTTAAATTAAATTCATTTTAAAAACAAACAAATAATTTGATTTTAATTTATAAATTTTCTTTTTCAGATCCAGTTAATCGGTGAAATTTTTTCGATTCACCGCAGAGAAGAGAGAGAGAGGGGAAAAACACCTTAAAAGAAATGCCAAGAAAACCTTTAAACTAGTCAACATGACATTCTCTTTATCAGAAGTCGGATAAAGAAGAAAAGAAATTACTAATTAGAAGTTACTTAAATACGTCTGCGCAATAAAAAAATTGCTTCGAGGTTTTTTTCACGAATAATCGATTGATGAGAAAGAAGTGAATCTAGGAACAGCAAAAGTCAGCGAATTTGAACCGTATTTACACTTTGTTTCTGGTAGGGAAAGCTGTTTAGCATAGTTTAAACTTCGCAAAACTTTTTACGCCGTTTTGACTGCTTGAAAATGTAAAGAAATATTGGGAAAAAAACTTAGCGAGCAATCCAATATTATTTAGTCAGTATTGCTGAAGCGCAGCAGCATGTAGCGTCATCCATAAAACCAAATATTTTCAAATGAACAGGTTTTGAAAAATAATTATTAAAAGCTAATGATTTTAGCGATAGTGATAGAATTATTATTTTATGGCCTATAGCTTTCATGTCAAAACTTTGCGAACTATGTTTTTAAACTGTTAAGGAAAATTAATATTAACTTCATTAACATTGACTCTATATGCAGCTTAACAGGTCTGAAGATATAGAAGTCCGATAACAGGTCCGAAGATAATAACAGGTCAGTGAATAATACAGAAGAGTCGATGAATGCTTCACACAGATTGACGGACGTGGGTGATAGTTATATGGCATACAACATCTCAGAATCATCTGACGAAGTGGAGAAGCTCCCTTTGATCACAACGTTTGAGTTCATCACCGAAGGAGCACTAGTTACCATCATCGGAATTCTTGGGATATGTGGCAATGTTGTGTCTCTGGTCATCTTGTCCAGACCGCAGATGAGATCTTCTGTGAATTGTGGTCTACAAGGTCTGGCAGTTTTCGATACTGTCGTCCTTGTGTGCGCTGTATTGATGCTCGGACTTAATAAACTGGGTCGTAGGATGTTTCTATTGAGAAGATACGCCTTTGAAATGTCGCCGTTTGTGATACCTGTTGCTTACCCCGTTGGACTCATAGCTCAGACTGGTTCTGTTTGGACTACCGTAGGAGTCACAGTCGAGAGATACGTCGCCGTCTGTCATCCTCTCAGAGCTCGATCCTTGTGCACGTATAGACGTGCGCGCTTCTTCAATCTCCTCATCATAATTCTTGCCATCTGCTACAACATTCCTCGTTTCTGGGAGGTTGAAAGGACAGTTGTGGAAGATCCAGTTCTCAACAGAACTATATACAAGATCATCGCTTCTCAGTTTCGGGTGAATAAGTTATATTACGAAGTATATTACATATGGCTTTATCTCCTAGTCATGTACTTTATTCCTTTCTTGACTTTAGCAGTGTTGAATGTTTTCATATGGCTTGCCGTACACAGAGCCAATCACAATCGCCAACGTCTCAGCCGGCGTCAAGAGAAAGAAATCAGTCTAGCCATGATGCTCTTCTGCGTTGTGGTGATTTTTTTCCTTTGTAACATCCTAGCGCTTCTCGTAAACATCATCGAGTATTTTGATATATTTCTCCCTTCAGTGGTAAGAGTGTCTAACCTTTTGGTAACTTTAAACTCATCCGTGAATTTTGTCATTTACTGCATATTTGGGAGGAAATTCAAGAGGATGTTTCTTCTGATCTTTTGTAAGTATCAGATACAGAGATCAGCATACAATGACAGCATACAAGGCAGCACGTGGGTCAGATTTAAAAACATGAAATCATCCACTGGGTCCATGACTCATTCATTAAATGGAACTACTTCTTGCTGAACAAAAACTGTTGCGAAAAAAATGACACGAACAGAAACGTGATGTCATGAATGCTATATTTGTAAATCATGCCAATGGTAATTTATGAAATACTACCTGAAAAAAATAATAAAACGCGATTTTGATATCGTTATCTTAAAAAAGCCACTATTATCGATATGACTGTTTCGAAATAAAAATCAAATTCGAAATATAACGGATTATATCATATTTATTTTTGTAAATATGCCTTGCTGTTCGTATATTAAAAGTTGAAGTGAAATGAAATTTTGTATCTGATGTTTCAGACAGATTTTTTCCTCTCTTTTTGAGAGAATGGAACTTCATATATCATAAATTTGATCATCGGGATAACAATTTTGGTTGTGTCCAGCAGGTTTCATATTATTTCACAGAGCCAGAGCTAGAAAATGAAGCCGCCACAGTTGGCATTCCTCCGTAGGTCTGGCTTTGGTTGTTGCAATAGTTTTCATACTCTTTCACACAACCAGAATCATATCTAGACAGAGAAAGCACCACCGTGGCTTACCTCTCTAGATCTCGCTGCTGCCGAAGTGAAATTAATGAAAAGATAACATTAGATTGTCATTCCAAAAGTAAGTATTTATTTCTGCATTCCTCAAACAGGTTCATTATATTACTTAATCTTCCCAATATTCATCCTACTTAGTACTCGAATCTTTATTACTTAACATTTTTCTCCTTTCTCTCTTCCATCATACCAATACCCAAAAGTAATTATTATTTTTTTCTTTTTTAGAAAACGATAATTAATCTTCTCTCGATTTTTGATCCCTGTTCATCTTTTAACTTATCCCAAAATTGAACTGCTTTTTTAACTTTTCTACTATTTATATCATGTAATTTCAATTACTCAATTCCTCTAATAAAAGTAACTATTAGCAAAATAATCATATAACTATATAAAGAGTCTAAATTACTATCACATGTGCCAGCGTTAATATTTATCTCTACTAAACCCTCATCCTGCCCTAGGTCAGAAAGGAAACACCGATGACCATAGAAAGGCCACTGGCCATCGGATAGGACGTAAAACCGTGGTCTCTTATACAGGAGAGCCATATCCTGTGCACATTAAATAACACGTTGGATTAAATAAGACGCTTTGACGTGTGGCTACCATCTGTCTCCAAATAGCTGTCCATTCAGTGAATCTCCTAACCCCAACCTTCTCTAAGCCATTGAGACCCTTGTGACCTGATCCTTTAGCCCATTGTGTACAAAAAGAATGCCGCTCAGTGGTCAAACAACGCAATTCATTTAATTTTGGCATTTCTACAATAGATCTTTACTTTTCTTTATTAGAATTTTCTTCTTGATCCTTAGAAACTCGATAGATCTTATTTTTTCTCTTTATTCTTCCAGTGATTTTTTTAAATAATCATAACTCTTACCATCTGAATGTATCCTAATAATAAATCTCACTACGAAATCCAATAGACTATTAACCCATTTCCTTTCTCAAGGAACAGCAACATTTCTCTTCTTATTCATACTTCTTATCCCCAATCCCTCTTTGAGCATACCTCATTCCTCTTTGAGTATCCTAGTAAGCATAATAGAGGCAAAAATTGGAAAACGCATGTTAAAATTCTAAAAACGGAAGGGAAATATTGTACTGCAATGGAAATTCAATCTCATGTCCTTCTTGGTTCTTTTCTGGCAATACTGAGTTTCCTGTCCCTCACCCCACTTCCTTTATTTTTTTTCTCTTGAGTAATTACACCATCCCTCTGGATTGCCGTTAATATAATTGCTGGACATCTGTGTTATTAATTTTCTGTGGAGCAGAGATTTTTCCGTAACTTCTCATCTGTCACCAGCCAATCCCTCTTTTAACAACAATTTCAATTCATCATTAAAAGCAAACAGAAAAAAAATCACATTTTCGCCTAGGCGTTGCTCAGGTCGTTGCTGACGTTCCCACTATATGGCCCCGTGTGGGTTGGGCAACCATCTCCGTAGCAGCAATGGGACACTTTAAAATAATAATAACTTTGGAAATGTTAAAATTAATACCTTTAACTGGCACAGTGGTTAAGGAGATAGCTACTGTTCCAGCAGGGCAAACCTTGTTATCTCTAAGTGAGGCAGTAGTCAGCAGTGACTTGGGTCTTAGAATGGTCTATTCTTGCATAAGAAGACCTATAAAAGCTACGAGTAGTTTCTAGGATTCTTTTCTGTTCTATATTGCAACTGAAAACAATATGTGGGGAATGTGGCAACGGTATCAGATTTAAATGTTTTTATGACTCTTATATTCACCATTAGGGAGCAGTAACAATACATTTTGCATTCCCGTAGGAGTAGCATGGCAAATATTTTTGGTTCTAGCAAGCCCCCTTTTGGAATTCGATTTTAAATTTGCACTGCAACCCCGATGATAATCAGAAACACTCCGTTATAATTTAGTGTCTACCACGATTACCTGATGAGCTATGGCTGCCACAGAGAGAGACACCTCCTTTTATCATTATAGATGGGTAGACAGAAAAATTTACTCAGACCCACAAATATAGTGCGATTTCTTGAGGCGACAAAAAATAAAATTAGTTGTAACGGTAGAAGAGTAAATTCACTTGACTTGGCAAAAAATTAAGTTACTTCGAGTGACAAAAAGAATATTTACTTGAGTGCGACTGAAAGTAATACCTCTCTCGAAGCAGTAAAATATTTTGGGCCAGCGCTTTAAATAATTATTATAAGAACAAAGAAAACAATCTGTTCCTTTTAACACTGAATATTTTTTGATCATGAACAATAGGAATATATTTTTTCCGACATAAATATTTTTATATGAACTTGTTTATACGCAATTTAGTTTTCTCATTGGAATATAACTTTTTTTAATAGCATTAACGCGGAACAGCGGTAGTCAGTAAAGTTCTTTCCTATGAAAAGAAGTCCTACAAATCCTTGGATTGAGCATTGCCCTTTCATTTCCTGTGCAGAAAACGGTAATGCTTTCTTTTAAATGTAATCAAACGTCCTTCTACTGAAGAGTAGAATGCACTTGATTTCAATCGAATCGTGTTCTCTGATCTTAGATGCTAACTCTATTAGCACTTCAGGGTAGAGACACTACACTCTTGAGATATACAACATCAAGATTTCGCAGGGAAATACACTAATACAATGCGCACTTCGATTCCGTGGAAGGGAAATAAAAAAAACCCGTGAAGGTGCAAAAACCTTGTCAATCTCCCTCAGGCGGTTGGAAGGCTCGCTGGATCAAAACTGCATGAAAAAAACGTGAATTAAAAAAAATGATGAAAACAACCTTTAAGAGATATCTAGCCGATGTAGTAGAGGTACGAGTATTGTGTTGATGAGGATTTTTTTTTCCGATAGAAAATAAAAAATTAAAGTCACTAGATAATAAACTTTTTGCGATGGGTTCTCACTCTGGGGGATTTTCAGCACTGGTGGGCTTGGAAAGACTAAATGAAGGGGAAAATAAGTGAAAAAAAATTGCGAGACAAATGGAAAAATAAAGTAATTGAAAAATGAAAAAAACGAATTACAAACTCTGTAGTGCATCATTCGGTTAAGAAATAGAAACAAGCAAACAATTTCATTTCTGTTTCATTAAGTAAACATAATCTAGAGCATAATATTAAAACTTCAGGGATTGACTGCGTTTGTCCTTAAGACAGAGTTCAGTACTTGGTTTGATATGGTCAGGCTTGTAATATTTTAAAAGCAAAATCACAATGTGAAAAAACGAGAATAATATAGAAACGAAAAATTGACATAACTGTCACGTAGGCAATGGTTCATTAGCAGATGCTTAAAAAATTATAATAATATGAGAAGCAGTGATGCATAAACGTTTTTGGCATCGTGCCGAGTAGAAAAATATTATGTTTGCTGCAGGCGAATTGTTGGGAAGGGGGAGTGAGAGCGCGATGAAAAGTACAAAAAGTTTAACTTTATTTATTACATTTTATTCGTTATATGTATAATATATTTTGTTATATGTATATTATATATATAATAAGAAAAAAGTTAATTTTAACGTCCAAACTAAAGTTGGCTTATTGAAGCAGTATTGTGAGGACGGGACTAGATCCCATAAATG
This sequence comes from Ryuthela nishihirai, assembly GCA_038380435.1. Lineage (NCBI taxonomy): Eukaryota > Metazoa > Arthropoda > Arachnida > Araneae > Heptathelidae > Ryuthela > Ryuthela nishihirai. The sequence continues at coordinate 54,150,800 of JAWZYU010000010.1, forward strand.
AACGGCTGAACATTCAGCTTCAATGATGCGTTTAACTTCTGGAACAAAACATTTATGGGAACCATTCATTCAAAATTTATTTTGCAGCCCAGGGATTTTTGTTTGCATCCAATACACTGGCAATTTATTCAAATCTACACCTCTCACTGACCGTAGTCTTAGGGATCGATTGATGAGCAGCGGTTTCAACATACGATCTTCTGAAGCGTTCTTCCAAATTAGAAAGGTCACACGATTCTTAGCAGCTTTAAAACCACCAACAGTTTTTTTGTGATTTTGCTACGTAGGTTCTACTCGGCATTTTTGTTTTAAAAAAAGACCAGTTTCATCTGCATTCCAAACTGGACCAGAAGTGTATCTACCATCTTCAACGATTTGGGCCAATTTTTGGACAAAAATCTTTATCAGCTGGCTCATCTGCAGATGCAACTTCACCTTTTATCTTTACAGTGTGAAACGCATGTCTTTGAAGAAATCCTACAAGCCAACCTGCACTTGCAGAAAATTCGCATTTTTGTAACTGATCTGATGTGGTTGGTTCCATTTTTTTCATCTGCTTATATATTCGTAATGCCATCTGTTTAATGGTATTTCCGTCGAGAGGTATTCTTTTTTGCGAGTTATCTTGTATCCACATTACTAGTGACTTTTCCATCTTCACTTTTAAAATGTCTCTCGTGTACGATGACGACTTAGCGCTCAATTTTGTTCCAGAAAGCACAGATTTTCTAACAGCATCTATATTTTTCTTGATGGTTCTTACGGTAGTTTCGTTCAAACCAAAATATTTACCTATGGATGTTGAACCTTCTCCAGTTGCAAGACGATCTAAAATTTGGATCTTAGTATCCAAAGAGATAGCTTTCCTTTTCTGCTTTTGTATAGCTGAATTATCCGATATCGTGGTAAGGCATACGAAAATATTTGAATTGTAGTTAATAAATCAGATGATGAAAAATTGTAAATTACCTATCAGCAAAATTTAATAAATTTGTATTACGCATACAAACTTCAAAAAACAAAACAAAAAAAATTTCGATTTATTCTATTAAACATCTAAACACTTGTAACATTAAATAAGAAATGAGAGACCAAGACTAACGTATATATTGAAGATAAAATTGAGGGGAATTCCCGGAACTCAATGTTGCCACTTTATTCCGAATGAAGAAAGTTTTGCACAAAATTTTCCATAAAATAGAGAATTAAATAGAAAAAACTTGTTGTTGCCAGCACACGAGGAGTCCGAGAAGCCCTTTTATGGTCTTTTACAACTAGCATTGGGCACGAATTCGAGAGCTGGAGACTTCGGCAGTGAGAGAAAACAACAGACTTTTGCATAGTTGTCAAACAGGAAGGACGTTTGAAAACGCGTCAAGGGACTCTTACTCAAACAAAACCCTTAAGGAGAGGGTTCGATTCTATGTGAGAATCGAGATTCTTGGTGAATCAAATACAGTTCTGTGGAACTGAAATGGGTTCTGTGTGAACCGCAGTGTAGGCAATGGTTAAATGTCCTTTCGCCGAGTTTGATATCGGAAAAGCGAGAATCTGCAAAGTGCGGTTCTCCACCTCATTACGTAATTGTTTGCAGCAGCAAAGCAGCAAAGGCCTACGGAGTCCAGATCATCCACAGCACGTGATTGTATTTATGTGATTAAAACGTGTCGTCCCTATACAACTCTCGTACGTGAATTGTTGGACATATTTCTGTATATCTCTTGGCGCAACAAACCTGTCATACGTTGGTACGGGTGTAAAAATTCGCGAACCTCTTATTTCGCCGAAACAAGGGTGAAGGCAATCAAGGGACAAATTCATCGTCCTCCGACGACCACGACATTTGGCTCAGTTCATCACACTCATTACCCAATATTTGCCTGTAATTTAAGTTGTGGAGAGAGAAAAAATAAGGAAAATGAAATTAGTTTGAACGGCAAAAAAGAACAAATTCATTAAAAAGTTTCAAGACAGTTTTTTCAGGGCAGAAAAATATGTTTTCTTGTATCGACTGATAGTAGATATACTTTGGGTGGTGGGCGGGGGTGGCCCAGTCGGTAGCGCACCAGGCTCGTAATCTGCAGCTAAAAGGTTCAAGTAACAGCTAGGGCAGTTTTGAGTTATATCTACCCAAAAACACTTCATGCTCTCTTCGGTCAGTAACGAACACCGAAGGGTTTCGCCTTCCGCCGGATGGGACGTTAAGTCGTGTGAGGGAGAATCATATCCTGCATACTTTAAAGAATACATTGGATGGCCTTGATGGAAGGCTACCATCTGTCTCTTAACAGAGATTCAGTGGGTCCCGTCCCACAAACTTCTCTGCGCCATCGGGGTCCTTGTGACTTGGCCATTTAGCACATAGTGTGCAAAAAAAGTGCGGTTCAGAGGTAAAAGAACCAACTTTGGGTGGCAGAAAGTAAGTTCGCTTAGGGCGGAAAAATTCCTTGGGCGCAAGATATGAGGTGAGCCATACCCTGTGCACATTAAAGAACTACACTGAATGGACTTGATGGAAGGCTTCCATTTGTTTTCTAATAGTTGTTCAGTGGATCTTCTTTACCAACCTCCCTTTAACCCTTGGCGCCATTTTAACCTAACCATTTAGCTCACTCTGTGCAAAAATGTGGATCTCAGACATTACCACGCTGTGTATGTTTTTTTTCCTGCTGTGTATGTTTTTTACCCCGCTGTGTATGTTTTCCATGTCCACTGAAAAGCAAAAACAAAGTCAAAATATCACCAATGATGAAAACCTTTATTCAAATCAAATTTAATTTGAAAGGTGATAGTGAGAACCCTTTTTTCGATGGCGGAAATTCAAACGTTTGTGGGTCATAGCTTCCTTTACGGAACTCAGCGATTCCATCCAACTTAAATATAAGTTGTCATCAAAACGTTTATAATTTACAAAACATTCACTTTTATTGTTTTACTCTTTATAGTACGTATAAGAAAAGAGTATTTTTAAAAAAGTATTTTACTAATTTCTATACACCCAATTCTGTTTTTACATGGATTTTTTTTACACGATTTTGATTTAACACGGTTTAGGAAAACATTCCAATTCTCTTTTCACATGATTTATTTTGATCTAACACGGTACAAACGGCGCCGTTTTAAAAATCTCCATTTGAATTTAATTCTGAAAAAATATTCCTATTCAAGAAAATAATCCTTGAATTTACGCTTATAACAAAAGCCGCTCTTTTATGGTCACATGTTTAGAAGTAGTTTTAACTTTGAAAATGTATTATAGATGCACATTTGTACACTAAAATCCCTAAAAAAATAAAAACTACACTAACGTAACTACACAACAAGTTTTTTCTATTTAATTCTCTATTTTATGAAAAAATTTGTGCAAAACTTTCTTCATTCGGAATAAAGTGGCAACATTGAGTTCCGGGAATTCCCCTCAATTTTATCTTCAATATATACGTTAGTCTTGGGCTCTCATTCCTTATTTAATGTTACAAGTGTTTAGATGTTTAATAGAAGAAATCGAAATTTTTTTGTTTTGTTTTTTGAAGTTTGTATGCGTAATACAAATTTATTAAATTTTGCTGATAGGTAATTTACAATTTTTCATCATCTGATTTATTAACTACAATTCAAATATTTTCGTATGCCTTACCACGATATCGGATAATTCAGCTATACAAAAGCAGAAAAGGAAAGCTATCTCTTTGGATACTAAGATCCAAATTTTAGATCGTCTTGCAACTGGAGAAGGTTCAACATCCATAGGTAAATATTTTGGTTTGAACGAAGCTACCGTAAGAACCATCAAGAAAAATATAGATGCTGTTAGAAAATCTGTGCTTTCTGGAACAGAATTGAGCGCTAAGTCGTCATCGTACACGAGAGACATTTTAAAAGTGAATATGGAAAAGTCACTAGTAATGTGGATACAAGATAACTCGCAAAAAAGAATTCCTCTCGACGGAAATACCATTAAACAGATGGCTGGCCTAGTGGTTAGCACGCTTGGCTACTGATCTAAGGGACCTGGGTTCGAGCCCCAGATTAGGCATGGATGTGTGTGTCGTTTTTCTGCTGAGGTCCTGCCATCCTCTCAGATCTCCTACTGTGGCATATAAACTGACAGGCTCCTGTCAGACCTCTGTGGCAAGCAGCTGCTTGGGGGGGTATTTATTATTTTTTATTTATTACGAATATATAAGCAGATGCAAAAAATGGAACAAACCACATCAGCTCAGTTACAAAAATACGAATTTTCTGCAAGTACAGGTTGGCTTGCAGGATTTCTTCAAAGACATGCGTTTCACACTGTAAAGATGAAAGGTGAAGTTGCATCTGCAGACGAGCCAGCTGATAAAGATTTTTGTCCAAAATTGCTCCAAATCGTTGAAGATGGTAGATACACTTCTGGTCCAGTTTGGAATGCAGATGAAACTGGTCTTTTTTTAAAACAAAAATGCCGAGTAGAATCTACGTAGCAAAATCACAAAAAAATTGTTGGTGGTTTTAAAGCTGCTAAGAATCGTGTGACCTTTCTATTTTGGAAGAACACTTCAGAAGTTCGTATGTTAAAACCGCTGCTCATCAATCGATCCCTAAGACTACGGTCAATGAGAGGTGTATCCCTCCTTTGTTGAGAACATTCTCCTCTAACTCTTGTTCAGTCATCGGTGAGAAATGGAACACCAATGGACTAGGAAAGGTCGTTGACCATCGAGGGTATGTAAAACTTCGTGTTCAGAACAGTCAGGACAAGACCACCTTGATATACCGAGACAGTACAGGGCCACCAAGATACACTGGGCCAGGAGAAGGCCACCTAGAATACATTGGACCAGGATAGCTAGGACAGGTCATCTAGATATATTGAACCAGGATAGCTAGGACAGGTCACCTAGATACACCACGCCACGATAATCGTTGAAACAAAGCAGTGAAATTAAATATGCATAAATATTTAAGTCACTTAATTTGTCTAAAGTGCTAATAACTTTAATAAATGCTGTTTGTTTTCAAACCACGCAAAACAGAATAATTTAGTCATTACGACTATATTTAAACATTTGATTTGATTTTTTGGGTTTTATGGCGCAAAAGCAACAAAGTCTATGTTGGGACAAACGAGCTTAAAATATTTATGAATATTTGAAATTTGATTAACAGATTTTACGAAATTTTCACTTGCAAGTTGAATTTTAAGAAATGAAAATTCGTTTTAAACAACTATTTATTTAACAGTAAATTTCTCTGATTCTGCGCTGTACCGGTATGATACAGGAAGATTTGACCAGACCAGACAACATAAGCATTCAAGCAGTGGCACGTTTCTAAGACGGCAGGCTTGATAGTGATTAGGAAGGACTTGCTCCAATATTTAACTCAATAAGAAAGAGCCACGGAAGAAAAATTATAATATTGTTGCAAATTAAAATGGATGAGCACTAAGCATGAGTTAAAGTAAAAATATGTCAATGAAAATTACAATACAATGCAATTTATTACAAAAGCATGGATGAAATTGTTTATAACAAACTAAGTCAACCTGCACAAAACTCTATAATAATACAAAGATAAACTTTCAGAAGAATCGTTACCTCAATTCTACCAACATGATCCAACAAAACATGTCAACAGGAACTAATCAACCTTTCGCGAACTCACCATATTAAAATGCTTCTCCACTTTTTACACCCATGGCGTACATACTGAAACTAATTAAGTTTCCTTTCGGATATCTACAACTCCAACAATAATTCTATCCTTTCTATTTTTCGGATCGATTCTGTATTCCAATACTTTGGTTAGATAATTCTCACTCAGAAGCATATGTGTTCATGACACGTTTATCATAAATTCACTGTAGCACGTTCATCTGTAGCATCAATATCCTTACATGATATGTTAGCATAATAATTACGGAACCTCATTACCATGTTCCGCTAATTTATTTATTTTTGTTTATTGTTGCATTTTATTGTATTTTTGTTGTTGTAAATATTTTTATGTATTAAGTGTGTTCTTGGAAGTGCTATTGTGGGGATGTGATTCATAGATGTTGTTATAGATGATGAATAGATGTTGAATATGATTTTTGATAATGATAAGATGTTATAGATGTTGAATAGATGAAAACAACATCTATGAGTCACATCCCCACAATAGCACTTCCAAGAACACACTTAATACATAAAAATATTTACAACAACAAAAATACAATAAAATGCAACAATAAATAAAAATAAATAAATAAATTAGCGGAACATGGTAATGAGGTTCCGTAATTATTATGCTAACATATCATGTAAGGATATTGATGCTACAGTAAGGATATGCTATCAGTAAGGATATTGATGCTACAGATGAACGTGCTACAGTGAATTTATAATGAACGTGTCATGAACGCTCGCATATGCTTCTGAGTGAGAATTATCTAACCAAAGTATTGGAATACAGAATCGATCCGAAAAATAGAAAGGATAGAATTATTGTTGGAGTTGTAGATATCCGAAAGGAAACTTAATTAGTTTCAGTATGTACGCCATGGGTGTAAAAAGTGGAGAAGCATTTTATTATGGTGAGTTCGCGAAAGGTTGATTAGTTCCTGTTGACATGTTTTGTTGGATCATGTTGGTAGAATTGAGGTAATGATTCTTCTGAAAATTTATCTTTGTATTATTATACAGTTTTGTGCATGTTGACTTAGTTTGTTATAAATAATTCATCCATGCTTTTGTAATAAATTGCATTGTATTGTAATTTTCATTGACATATTTTTACTTTAACTCATGCTTAGTGCTCATCCATTTTAATTTGCAACAATATTATCATTTTTCTTCCGTGGCTCTTTCTTATTGAGTTAAATATTGGAGCAAGTCCTTCCTAATCACTATCAAGCCTGCCGTCTTAGAAACGTGCCACTGCTTGAATGCTTATGTTGTCTGGTCCTGGTCAAATCTTCCTGTATCTACCGGTACAGCGCAGAATCAGAGAAATTTACTGTTAAATAAATAGTTGTTTAAAACGAATTTTCATTTCTTAAAATTCAACTGGCAAGTGCAAATTTCGTAAAATCTGTTAATCAAATTTCAAGTATTCATAAATATTTTAAGCTCGTTTGTCTCAGCATAGACTTTGTTGCTTTTGTGCCATAAAACCCAAAAAATCAAATCAAATGATTAAATATAGTCGTAATGACTAAATTATTCTGTTTTGCGTGGTTTGAAAATAAATAGCATTTATGTAAAGTTATTAGCACTTTAGACAAATTAAGTGACTTAAATATTTATGCATATTTAATTTCACTGCTTTGTTTCAACGATTATCGTGGCGTGGTGTATCTAGGTGACCTGTCCTAGCTATCCTGGTCCAGTGTATCTAGATGACCTGTCCTAGCTATCCTGGTCCAGTGTATCTAGATGACCTGTCCTAGCTATCCTGGTCCAGTGTATCTAGGTGGCCTTCTCCTGGCCCAGTGTATCTTGGTGGCCCTGTACTGTCTCGGTATATCAAGGTGGTCTTGTTCTGACTGTTCTGAACACGAAGTTTTACATACCCTCGATGGTCAACGACCTTTCCTAGTCCATTGGTGCTCCATTTCTCACCGATGACTGAACAAGAGTTAGAGGAGAAAATTCTCAACAAAGGAGGGATTCGAATCTGACCTCCAATTACTAACTAACCCCCGCCCTTCAAATTATTTATGATTTATATAGGCATTAATAAAATATTATTTTGCGCAGCTGTCGAAAGTTTCTATTTGTTTGAATATCCACTGTTATAGGGTGCTAAATTTGCAAAAAAAAAGCAACATATTTTGTCTTTAGAAACGAATATTTAAAAATCGCCAAAAGTGATTGGGCATTGATAATCACTGGTTTGGAGAGAAGATCGGGGAAGCTTCAATAAATATCAGAAATTTAACATTTCATTTTATCGCTATGTGCTTAAATTACCTTTCTTGCTTTCACACTTGTCAGCTGCTGTTTTCGTTGGTTGTTTGAGTATCGATCCAAGCCTTCTAATTATAGTAGGAAGGGGAAACGAATCCACTTCTTTCTGACATCACTTTTGTTTGATTTTCATTATACATGCATTTGCACCCGTTTCAAATTAACTGTTTTTTATTCCTAGCTCCCAGATGATCTCTGTCCTTTTTAATGAAAAATTAGCACATTTTTTTTTACGAATAAACCTTTTCTTAACTGATGTTGATTTTATGAATTTAACTTTTTATTTCAGTTGTGTTTGTTTTATGTTGTTTATTTTCTTATCTTTGTCATACTTCAGGATATTTTGATGCTTTTTGTCGGTTGCGTTCCCCCAATGATATTTCATACTATTAGCGTTTTTCATCCAAACTGTGTTGCCTAAAATAAATATAGGCAATGAAATTATAGTCTTTTTTACCAAAAGAAATTCCAGTTTCCAGAAAAAGAAAAGAAGAAGGGAGCTCCTTCTTTATTTTTTCTGGCTCGATCTAATCACTTGCCCGGGGGCGGGTGGCTCAGTTGGTAGAGTTCCAGGCTCGTAATCTGCAGTTCCAAGATTGAGTCCCACCTGTGCCTGATTTAAAATTTATCTCCGGAAAACCTGCCCTTGGTCAGTAGGGGAACACCAATCAGATTGAAAAGGGCGCAGTCTTTCGGATGGGACGTAAAACCATGGCACCCTATGCGGGAAAGTCATACTCTCTGCAAGTTAATTCTGCTATGATTTACCTGATTTCGTGGCGCCTCTGTTCGCTTGCACGACTCTCGCCAGTCTCCCTTGAATCCTCTGATCTATAAGCTGTTTACGTTCACAGGAACGCTGATCATTTGTAGTCTTTTTCTTGCGCATCATTCTCGGTAAACCCTTGAAATAGTTGTGCGTGAAAAGCCCAAGAGGATGATCGTTGGGAGATGCTAGAAATGGCACATCTAACATAACTACCATGTCAGGTTCAAAGTCGCTCAGGTCTCTCGTTTTTCCTATTCTGACACTCAATCCAACTGTAACAGATACTCGAAAAGCTGGTCTGCCTGATTTATACCGCACACCAAAGTTATGTGACATATTACTTGTTGGGATGAACTTACATCTCACGAGGGATGGTGTACCTAACAAACTGACAACTCAGTGTACATATAAAATTGTTTCACAAGTAAGACATTACACTTAACACACAAGCACGTGCACTGAGAAATTAACAGTGAAAAATGATTCGTTTAGGGTAGAGAATATACACCGAAGAGCCAAAAAATTATGATCACCTGCCTAATATGATGTTGGTCCACCATGTGCCGCCAAAACAGCTCTTACCCAGAGAGGGACGGACTCTACAAGATTTCTAAAGGTGTCTTGTGGCATCTGGTACCAACATGTTACTAGCAAATCCTTAAACTCTTGTAAGTTACGTGGTTCGGATGTGCTATTCCAGATCGGATATGCTGTTCCAACACAAACCACAGATGCTCGATTGGATTAATGTTTGGAAAATTTGAAGGCCAGAGCAATACCTGGAAGTCTTCCTCATGTTCCGCGAAACCATTCTTGAACAATCCGGGCAGTGTGGTATGGCGCATTATTCTGATGAAAGAAATCATTACTAGAGGGATATACCGTTGCCATGAAAAGATATACCTGGTCAGCAATGATATTTAGATAGATCGCAGACGTCATAGTTTCCTGCACATGAATTACTGGACCCAGGGTTTCCCAGTAGAACATTGCCCAAAGCATTACGCTTCCTCCACCGCTTGTTTTTGTCCCACGGTGCATCCTGCACTTCCCCAGGTAAACGACGCACACGTACCCGGTCATTCACATGGTGCAACAGGAAACGAGATTCATCGGACCAGACGACCTTCTTTCAATCATTCAAGGTTCAGTTTTGATGCTCGCTTGCCCATTGCATGTGCTTTCGACGGTGAACCTAGGTTAGTATGAACACTCGGAGCGCCCTGCAGCTACGTAGCCCCAGTTTCAGCAGGGTACAAGGTACTGTGGCGTTATGACACATTACTCCCGTCACCAGCATTCAAATTACAGGCGAGTTGCACCAAAGTACATCTTTTGTTGGCTGGATACTGGATAGTCTTGGCTCAATTCTAACATCTATGAGACGTGGTCGTCACAATTTGCTGGCGGTTCATGGTTCTTCCCTCCTCGGACCACTTTTTAAAGATACTAACCACGGCTGACCATGAACACCCCACAAGCCTTGCCATCTCGAAATGCTCTGACCCAGCCGTCTGGCCATTAGAATTTGGCTTCATGAATTTATATTCATTTCCAAATTATATCGACAGGTGGCGGCCATCCCAAGTCCATTGGTGTTCCCTACTGACCGAAGGTAGGAAGGGATGGTTTTGGAAGATACATCTCAACGCTGGCCCATGGGGGACGACCTAGGAATTGCAGATTACGAGCCAGGCGAGCTACTATCTGGGCCAACCACTGCCCTGTCTGAAATGAAAGCTTGTGACACGGAGAATGTGAAGCCACCCTCCACTTTTCTCCTCTCCAAAAAGGAGGAAGAAAATTCATCCAGGGTCGATCGTAAGGAGTCATATGTAAAATGAAAGCTTCAGACATGCAGAGTAACATAAAATGCAGCAATTTCTCCTTCAAACCAAAACAGATATAGGTATTTTTAGTGATAATGTTCTTTGCAAAGTTGCCAGGAAAAAAAGAAAACAAAAAATGTAAATTATGCACCATATTTTCCGATACGTTCCCTAAAAAAATTAGTTTGAAATTAATGTGAATTGAGTAAGGGATTTAATTAGTATGTTTTACTTTAACTTTTTCTTTCTGATATTAATAATATTAAAACAAATTAAGTTTCGACATAGCTCCGTTCTATAATACATCAGGCTCATCACCAGCAAATAATTTTTTTGGTGTTGATGACCCTGATGCTTTAAAAAAAATGCATTTAAAATGCTTTTTTTTAAGTTAGTGAATTATTTAATGTTTTGTTTTCACCATTTAATTGATTATATAATCTGCAAAATCCCCCCTTCTCCCCCAAAAATCTTGTCGTCTTTTATGCAAAATTTCCAAATTGTCTACTTACTCTGAAATCCAAAACAATTGTCTTTGTATAATTTTATGTTAGCACCATATTTATGCCCGATGCCAAAAATAGATTAAAAAAAAACTCTAAAATCTCATTCCAAATATCATATAATTTTAACCTTTCATGTTTGGCGCAATATGTTAACAATTTGGAAACATACTCAAGTTTAATTCTCAGACACTCATCTGTCCAATGGTATTATGTTATGATTTTTATCCACAATATTATAACAATTTACAGGTGTCTACATATTTCGTTTCTTTTGCTGCCAAATTAACGTTTATCAGAATATTCATCATCGTCATATCATTATCTTCGTCATCATATCATTCATATCATCGTCATCATATCATTCATCATCATATCATTATCTTCAGAAAGATTTTAATTCTCAGGCACTCATAGGTAGTAGATCGTAGATCGTTACATCATAAAATGAAATGCCAGGTAAAATAGTACCCATAACCTTCTTCATCTGGAAATATGCCTAATTGGCATCAGTTTGAAAAAACAAACAAAAGTAAACCACACAATGGTGGGCCCCAAAGGGTAAACACTCATATGTCCAATGGTATTATTATTTTTATCCACAATATTTTAATAATCAAAAAATAATCTCGGTTCGTGCCACAGATAAGGTAAGGATATTTTTTGTGTTGTGTTTTTGTTGAAGTCTCGTTTTCCTCGCAATCTCCTCTGTGGTATATTTATCCAACTGGTTCCTGTCAGACTTCTATGGCAAGCAGTTGCTTGAGGGGCAGAGAAGTACCAAGTGCCCTCCCACTTTCGGGCACGAAAATTCGGTCGTCTTTATGAAATCTTAGACTTGTCTACCTTCTTTGAAATCAAAAAGAGTTGTCTTTTAATATTTTTTAATGCCGTAGTGTATATTCGAGATAAAATATATTTAAAACAACTGTAAAATTTTATTCCATATAGAATATTACTTTAACCTTTCCTGTCCCGTGGAATACGTTAGTAATTATGAAACCGTATTCAATTTTTTTTCTCAGATCCACCTCCTCCCCTCTCTCTGAAACTAAATGCTGAATACGTTTCCACGTTGAGGGATAAATTATTCATCATCATATAATTTTTGTTTCATTTAAAAATTAATAATTCGCTAGAGTGAATTTTTTTAGGGAGGCAAAATGTAAGGAATATTTTTCATATGGTATATTATGCTACTCGGAATAGTGTAAGAAAAATAGCGGTTATAAAACCCTTGAAATATTAAATTTCTAAAAGACCATTTGGCAATGAATTTATGTTAACAACAGTGTTGCTAAATTTTTAACCTCTATAATTCCTCTTCACACTAATTTTTTTAATTATGTTTTCCTAATGACACAAGTTTCCCTAATGACTTTGGAGTCATTAGGGAAACTTGTGGAGGCATGTTCACTTTGGTACCATGCCCGGATCTAAAAAGAAGGAAATAATGAGTGGGAACGACGCAATCGAGCAGTAAAAAAGATGAAAAGAAATTTCTATTGGAATTTAAAATTTTCACCTTTTTTTGGAAGTTTTGAAAATTATTCTTGAAAATGTGTTGAATAATACAAGTTGAATGATTTTAATACTCCATTACCCTTACTCCACTACTCCCTTGGTTCTCTCTTTAGATTCATGATAGATCTGAAACTGCAGCATATAACTAGAAAATTTAATAGAAATTTAAATCCAGAAAAAGCTAAATTATTTTAGCAAAGATCGTAAGAAAACAGAAATCTGAAAGCATTTCCCTTCTAATATCAATTCAGATGCTAAGAAAATCTGAATATCATTCTTCGTCTGATATAGATCCAGTAAGAATTGAAATAATTTGGAAATCACAAACATCACTAGCATAAATATTTTACAGGGCTATATCCAACTTTTCTATTAGTTTCCTCCTGCCAATCCTTGCCTCTGGTAATAATTACTATCGAACTCGGACGTCTACACCGGATGGGAATGTGTATTACCGTTAACACTTTACAAGTTGAGCGTCATCAACCCTTCCCCCGAGCTAAGTGTTGAAGACTACCCCTTTGACCAGTCTTGTTCAGCCTTCTACCACATACTCATTGCAAATCGTTCAGAGGGGGAAAGCAATACTGAAAAGGCAACGCTCTTTCTCGGCTGGTAAGGTGGGTATTGACGAAAGGACTCTTCAGACAGCTTGGTATCCAAAGGGTTAAAGAAAAAGCTGTATAGCCTTGGCGGGAGGCTACCATCTCTCTCCTAGTAACTGTCCAGTGGTTTTCCTTCACCCAACCTTCTCTGAGCTCTCAAGGCTCTTATGATCTGGCCATTTAACACATTTTGTGAAAACAAAAAAGTGCCGCTCAAAAATAAAACAACCCAACACACTTGCCACTCGCTCCTTCTTACTTTTTTCTGGTTCGATCGAATCACTTGTCCCTTCCACCTACTCTCTTCTCGTTCGTTTGAATTACTTACTTTCGACAAGGAGAGGCATTCTCCCCTCACCTTTTATTTATTCTAGATCCTGGCTTTGTGGAGAATATATCAATAGATGTTCGTATCCAAGATGATATGATCATTTCTGATCATTTGAATTATTTTTGCATCACTCTTAGAGAAGCGCGATAAAACATTTTCCACGATTTTAAACATGTATCAGACTTCTGTCATCTGTGGCAGGGTGGTAAGTTACCTCTCTACGATCAAACGGATCTGAGTTCTTAGCCCAGGTAAGTGATGGGAATTTCTTTTCTTGCATTGTCTCGCTGAGATCTCATCTTTCTCACAGAAATGGGGTGTTAAATATACAGGTGGCTGTCAGACCATTTCTTGAAAGTACGTTTGATTCATAACAAGGAATTTTTTAGGAACCTATTCGCTCTTTTACCACGGCACACTATTTTTCATCGTGAATACCCGCGGTACAGTAAAACTTTAAGTTGGTAATACTGCAGGAGACTCGCGCATGCGGAGTATGCCTTCAATAACGGCCATTTCTGTGGAGTCATTTATAAACGTTAGAGCTGTTCAAGTTCTGATTTGTATTGAGGTTAGTACGTACAGTCGCTCAAAAAAGTATCCGAACGCTATGGTTGATTAAAAAAATTCAGAAAAAATATCTGGCAACGATTTTTTCAGAATTTAATGATCTGGCATCCTTCGTGTGCAGTACACGAAGGATGCCAGATCACTAATTTCTGAAAAAATCGTTGCCAGATATTTTATTTGAATGTTGTAGTCAACCATGGCGTTCGGATACTTTTTTGAGCGACTGTACGTGTTATAGGCATGTTTTTGTGTTAATTCTGGTTTTAACATTAATATTTAAATGGATAAATTTTTGATTAAATGCAAAAAGTTAAATGAAGGAATTTTCAATGCAAAAAGTGGCAGAAAGTAGAAAAAAGGATTATACATTTCCTTTTATCTGCAATATCACCCGAAAATTTCCGACACACCCTTTGAGAACCACTGGTTAGATATTTCACAGCATTTAAATTGTTGCATCGTTACCACATGATAAAATGTGCATTATATACAGGGTGATTCAAAACTTATTGTTCAAATTTCGTGGGGAGGTAGGGAATACGTCAGGAAACCGATTTCACATAGGAAAGTATGTCCGCAAACGTCATCTACATGAACAAAATGGACAAGTAACGTGAACACAAGGAAACAGTACAGTTAAGTGGTAACGAATGTGACTTTTATTTCAACAAGGTAAAGTACAGGTTCACAGTAGGTGCTCAAAATTGCGACCATTTACACGGACACAGGATTCACACCGCCGTTGCATTGACCGTCGAACATTTTCAAAAACGCCTGGCACATCACGGACAATACCTGCGGCGGCCACTATTCGTGCAACAAGGTCCATTTCACTGTCTACGGGGGTCTCGTACACATGGTCTTTCATGGCCCCCCACAAAAAGAAATCCATGGGCGATAAATCAGGTGACCTGGGTGGCCAAGCGATCGGTCCACCTCTACCGATCCATCGAGCTCCGAATGTTCGGTTCAGGTAATCACGCGCAACAATTGTGCTATGGGCTGGAGCCCCGTCATGTTGATACCACATATCTCGGCGGATATGCGCAGGAACAGCGCCCAGAAAAGTCGGTAACACTGTCTCGAGAAATATTAGGTATTTCCGGACGTCCAATCGGGGCGGTAGCAAGTAAGGTCCCAACAAACAGTCACCAATGATTCCAGCCCACACATTTACGGCAAAACGATGTTGTGCAGCGTGACTTCTCGTACCATGCGAGTTGTCGTAAGCCCACACATGTGAATTGTGTGTATTGAACCCACCTTCACGACTGAATGAAGCTTCATCTGTAAAAAGGACAGAAGCTGGAAAACTGGGGTCCACGGCACCTTTCTGCATGATCCATTGTGCAAATTCCACACGCTTCGGATAATCGTCAGGATGCAGTAACTGCACCCTTTGCAGATGGTAAGGATGCACACGTTCCTCGTGCAGTATCCGCCACACTGCTGACTGAGAGACTCCAAGCTGCTGAGCAATAACTCGTGTGCTGGTATTCGGATTACCTTCGATGGACTGTAGGACTTGTTCTGCGACGTTGACAGTCTGTGTCAGTCGTCTTCTCCCCGTATACTGCATGTTGCTGTACAGTGAACCACGTTCGCGCAGATTGCGATGCACACGTGCAAACATTTGATGCTGCGGTATTCTTCTGTTGGGGTATCAGTCTTCGTAAACTTGCCTAGCTCGGCTGCTGCTTTCGCCAGCTGCCCCATATGCGAGATGCATATCCGCTAGCTCTTGATGCGTAAAACGATTCATCTTATCACTAGTAAGTCAGCTAGTACACTGATGACAGCGGGAGTGGTCGGGCGAGCTGTACACTGGTTGGGTACACACAGCGCCCTCTACATACGCATGCGTACATTTGCGGACATTCTTTCCTATGTGAAATCGGTTTCCTGACGTATTCCCTACCTCCCCACGAAATTTGAACGATAAGTTTTGAATCACCCTGTATAGTTTAAGATATTTCTTTTTTGAAGTTATAAATTTTAACTTTGTTAAACTTACATTTTCGATATTCTGGTATTCACTGAAATAAAACCTTTTACTGTATAGAAGACGTAATACTCCGGATTCCTGTTGTACGGAAATTACTCATTGTATAGAAATGCAAATGCATTTCCGTAATAAATTATCACAAGAAAAGTTCTGTAGACAAGGAACACTTGAAATAATGAGTTAAAAAAATGGTTTTCCTGACTGGGATTCGAACCCAAGTCTCCTAGCAGAATGCCGGACGTCTTAACCGCTAGATCACTGAAGAACTGATCATTTCTTCAACTAAGTCACGACAATCAATTTTTTTGACTCATTATTTGATATACATATATTTGATATACAAGTGCAATATATATTTATCTATTTGATTATATCACTAAGATCAGTGACACAAATATTTCAAACATAATTGATAAAGTATTTTCAAATAATTTTCCTAACTCAGGACAAACAACTTCAGAAATTTACTGTTAAACTTGTACTATGATGCATGAATTCATCTTCCTTAACCCTTTCACGACTAAGGGAAACATTTTTCCCATTTTAAAATTGGTGATTGTCGTATTTAATTATAACCTTATCTGCATTTTTTATACAGAATGTCAAAATAGAACGTATGCCGAACGCAATTACGTAAACGGGAACGTTTAGAAAACAAAAACCGAACTGTCAGGACGCATAATATATGTACTATGTGCAATGTACATCTTTGCCTCACTACCAAAAGAAATTGCATAATAAGCCTAATTATAATTTGTGTTACCTTTATAGTCCATTGGGAAAAATATTTCCCATAAAATTCCAAAAAAACTACACATTGTTATGTATTTTTCTTATGATTTTTATTTATTTTACGTCTAAACAAACTAAAATAAACAGTTAAATACTAATATTTACTCTTAGAAACCTTATGGTCCTGAAAGGGTTAATGCAAATAAGAAACATAACTTAATAAACCTTAAATTTTATTACTTGATATTAAGGGTAAACCTTTTATTTCTATTGACTTAGTTGCGTTGATGTCATAGTTTCGGATATTCGATGAAATCATCAGAAGCTTTCTGAAGAGAAGTTATTAACTCGAAGGAACATCTCGAGCTTAAACTTTGGTTGATTTCAAAGTTAAACAGATATGGAAGTGAATTATAAACTTCAATCGGAGTTTAGTTCTCATTGTATAAATCATTTTGGGAATTTAATCAGTCAAGTGAATGATCTTTCCAGTTAAACATCTCCGACGTTCAATTTCGCACCTGAGGAAGCCCATGCCTATACACCGAGTGACTATTTAGTTCAATCGCAGCAGTGTAAATTTCTCTACTTCCATTCAGCTAAGCAAAGGACTATTTCAGGAAGTCCAAGCTTTAAGGCAAAAATCGACCTTATAGTCAAAGATGATGCATACAGCATTTGCGAACTTCTAACAAGCTTTCATATTAACTTCAGCTTCTAAGTTCAGTCTAGGTGATTATTTATCCAACTTCGCAAATGCCACCAAGTAATTCGCGTTGCCAGATTCAGGTAAAAGTGTTGATCGAACTGTGCAAATACTTGCATTAATTTAGCTCCCTTGTATTCACAGTCGTAACAGAATAATATGACCACCTATCATAGTATATGTATGGTAGGTTGTCATAGTATTCTGATACGACTGTGTATATACTCCGTTTCACCTACAGAGCTATACACCGGTACTAAAGATGACATCACACGACTCCCTGCCTTGTTTAGCATTACGTTCGCGGGACATATACCGAAGAGCCAAAACATTATGGCCACCTGCCTAATATGATGTTGGTCTTCCACATGCAGCCGAAACAACTCTTACCCGGCGAGGCATGGTCCTAAAAGATTTCTAAAGGTGTCTTGTGGTATCTGGTTCCAACACTATAAAGGTAACCACAAGACAACTAAAGGTGTCTTGTGGTGTCTTGTGGTATCTGGTTCCAGACCTTTTAATTCTTATAAGTTACGCTGTTGAGTCGCCGCAGATAGGATATGTGTTCCAACACAAATCACAGATGCTCGATTGAAATGATGTCTGGGGAATTTGGAGGCCAGCAATACCTGGAAGTCTTCCTCATGTTCCGCGAACTATTCTCGAACAATCCGGGCAGTGTGGCATGCGCATTATCCTGCTAAAAGAAGGCACTAATATAGGGACATACCGTTGCCAGAAAGGATGTACCTAATCTGCAATTATGTTTAAGTTGGTGGTAGACGTCATAGTTTCCTTCACATGAATGACTGAACACAGGGTTTCCCAGCAGAACATTGCTCAAAGCATTACACTTCCTCCACCGGTTTGTTTTCGTCCCACGATGCATCCTGGTGCCAACACTTCCCCAGGTAAATGAAACACATGTACCCGGCCTTCCACATGGTGCAACAGGGAATGTGATTCATCGAACCACACGACCTTCTTCCAATCATTCAAGGTCCAGTTTTGATGCTCGCGTGCCCGTTGTAGGCGCTTTCGACGGTGAACCGAAGTTAGCATGGGCACTCGGAGCGGCCTGTGGCTACGCAGCCCATTTTCAGCAGGGTTCGATGTATTGTGTGTTGAAACATATTACTTCCATCACCAGCATTCAAATTACGGACGAGTTGCACCACAGTATCCCTTCTGTTGGCTCGTACTCTAAGGTATAGCCTTGGCTCAACTCTAGCATCGATGAACCGTGATTGGCCCACACCTTGCCGTTGGTTCGTAGTTTTTCCCTCCTCGGACCTCTTTTTGAAGATACTAACCACTGCTGACCATGAACACCATACAAGCCTTGCCGTCTCGGAATGCTTTGACCCAGTTTACTGGTCATTAGCATTTGGCTTTGTCAAAGTCGCTTAAATCTGCTATCTCTCCCATCTGAAGAACAAGAATAAGACTGATTAACAGAGAGATGAGTATCAGGTGTTATTTATACGTTTCATGAACTTCACATACACCGTCGTTTACCTGCAGTTGCTTCGATTTGCATAAAGACGCACTGGTCATAATGCTTTGGCTTTTTGATGTATAAGGAGACATTTTAAGCGGGTCAAGTTTTTAGTATCTGTATATATGTATAACGATGATTAAGGTGTTCTCTTCACTGAACTATACAGTTCGCGATTCTCCAGAAAACCGTCGAAATATAATATCTTTTCACAAATAGGTTTATTTTGATACATAATATATTACACCAAATAGAGTACCTTTTTGTGTAGCACTTTTTTTGCACACAATGAGCAGGTCACAATGACCCCGAAGGCTCAGATAAGGTTGGGGGAGGGGACCCACTGGAATAGCTGTTGGAAGACAGATGGTAGCCTTCCGTCAAGGTCATACAATGTGTTCTTTAACGTGCACAGGGTATGACTCTTCCATATACGGGGCCACGGCTTAACGTCCCATCCGACGGACGACGGCCTTTTTAAGCCCACAGATGTCCCTTACAGACCGTGGGCAAGACCGGAAATTTTGCGGAGATAAACTCAATGCTGACCCAGCAGGGACTCGAACCCGGGAATTGCAGAATAGGAGCTTAGCGCGCTATAGACTGAGCCATCCCCGACCCCTTTCAGATGCAGAATATTTCTAAAAATGTATGTAGAAATCTAATACACTCAGTGATCGTTGAAATATGATCCTCACCTGTTATATCAACGGAAAACCACTTTTAAGCTCTATAGCTTTTGAAATCTAATACACTCAGTGATCGTTGAAATATGATCCTCACCTGTTCTATCAACGGAAAACCACTTTTAAGCTCTATAGCTTTGAAAATTTTTTTTTCATCGAAAAATGTCACTGAAGATAAACTAAAGATTTTAATGAAATCTGTCTGATAAAAAAATAAAGAAAAATATCAATTTCAATGAATGCGGAGTATATATCATCAGAATATATACTGCTGTAATGTCACATCAGGACATATTATTTTTTATTTATTTATTCAAAGTAAAATATCAAAAAACATTAATGATTTAGATTGTAAATAACAAATGTAATTGATTGTAAATAACAAAAATGAAATTAATTTCTTAGTGTGTGCTTCGTGGCTGGGTTGGGGTATTTTACTTCTGAACAGCACTTTTGCACACGATGGGTTAAATGACCAGATCACAAGGATCTCGATGGCTCAGAGAAGATTGGTAGAAGGGAACCTACTGGACATATGTTATGAAACATATGGTAGCCTCCCATCAAGGCCATCCATCATGTTTTTTAATGTGCACAGGGTGTGGGTCTTCAGCACGCTTAACGTCCCACTGGTTGTGACAAACGACCACGACTCGAATCCATGGACCCTTGCAACCATGCTATTGTACTCCCGACACGGTCTAGGACACCTTTTTGCAAACATTAACATTGAACATCAAAGTTAACATCAAAGTTGCTTGAACTCTGTCGAACTTAATGAAGATTAAGAATCGAAAAATTTTGAAAACTACAGAGTCAGAAAATTACAATGAAATTTCGTGTGCATGCACTTGATATTAATAGTATTTGTTTGTAATCTACTCAAAATGACGTTCTACGAATAATTGAAAAAGTGTGGATTTTTGAGCTAAAAGTCGTTTGGGGAAAAAATAAGACGTTTATTACCATAATTTGTAGGTGCTATGAAACTAAATTTATTTTTATGCGTCGGATTTTGTTAATGCTTTCAAAATATAAAAAGGAGCAATTGGGTATGGATTAAAAATCTATTTGAAACTTACTGGCGGCCTGTGCAAACAACTGAATTTACCTACTGATGACTAGGCCACGTCGGCGTGTGATGGTATATTTACAAAGAAAGAAAGATGGGTCGATTCTCGGCAAAGGAAATTAACTCTCAGCTGCTATGTACACTGTGGTAATTGCATCACACTTACTAGAGAATCTTTCCTATCGCTCAGCCACGGTTTCTTAAAGATATTTTTTTTTGCATTTCTCTCTATTAATTGCATTACACGGGAAATTGATTTCCTTTTGTAATTCATTTACTATTTTTAATCAATTTCTTAAGCAGTTAATGCAAATTAATATCACGATTTTATGTATACATTTTCAATTGACCTTTTTTTTTTCATATTTACAAGTTTTTAAGACTTGAGAAAAACAAGACAGAAATAACCTAAAGAACTGTACAAAATAATTAAACGAAAGATATGCATGATATTTTAAATTCGTTATTTTCGTTTGATATCTTTTCAAACACTGTAATTAGATGAGTATTAGTAAAATTGTAAGTAGTTTATATTCTGCAAATTTTTAAAGATTAAAAGAAAAAGGTTTGCAATATATTATTTTCCAAAGAAAAGTTAATAAAAGTTTAGAGCTCGAAAAACTTAAGATAATTTGAAGGTTTAATAGCAGGTAGCCAGGCAACCAAGCAAACAAACTTTCGTTTCATGAAAAGGTTATTATGTAATGTATTTATGTATGTATTAATGAAGCCATAGAAGCTACTGCCCACTGCTTAATGATTGATTTACTGAAAGTTAAAAAAATTGAAAATAAAAAAAATTCCAATTTGATTTTAACGAATCTATTACAAACTATCATTTTATGAATTTCACTTAATATGCTAACGTTCTCTCTCTATGGCTATTGATACAGTTCCAGAAATTAATAATAATCTTTAACTGGAATATTGGTTAGGAAGCTAGCTACCGTTCCAAACTTGTATCATTGGTCAGCTCTAATTGAATCATTGGTCAGCAGTGATTTCTGTTTTAGTAGGGAATATCGTTGTACGAGAAAGCCTGTACAGTCGCTCAAAAAAGTATCCGAACACTATGGTTGATTGCAAAATTCAGAAAAAACATCTGGCACTGATTTTTTTAGAAATTAGTCATCTGGCAACCTTCGTGTCAACCTTCGTGTCACGTGACACGAAGGTTGCCAGATGACTAATTTCTAAAAAAATCAATGCCAGATATTTTTTCTGAATTTTGCAATCAACCATAGTGTTCGGATACTTTTTTGAGCGACTGTACACGCTATAAATA
This sequence comes from Ryuthela nishihirai, assembly GCA_038380435.1. Lineage (NCBI taxonomy): Eukaryota > Metazoa > Arthropoda > Arachnida > Araneae > Heptathelidae > Ryuthela > Ryuthela nishihirai. The sequence goes on from JAWZYU010000010.1 coordinate 54,172,849, forward strand.
TTTTCCTAGATCTTCTCTGTCTGATATGTTGCAAAGGAAAAAAAAAAGTAGAAAGCAATGGAAAATAGAGATGATTGTGCTAGGATGAACAGACCCAGGGTGTCCTGGATGAACTAATAATGGATGATTTAATAATCCCCGACAAATAAATATCCCAGAATTTTTTTAAATATTTAATTAACTGTACTGCATAAGTAGATCTTTTACTAATAAAATAATATTGGCAACACTGCCAAAAAAATCTCGTTCGGTGATGCAGGTGACAGAAAAATTAGCGATAGAATTTTGCAACGAAAGCCGTCAGTTGCGAGCCGTCATAATGAGGTTGACCAGACATCTCGTTTTCCTGGTCCATCTGGTCAATGCTTCAAATTGAATTCCTTTCTGACTGATAGCAGGGGTTAGCGGAGATAAATCTCAGCGCAGGTAAAACAATTGGAACTGAAACTTGCAGATTATGAGCCTGGAGCGCTATTGACTGAGCCGAACTGCAGCCTCTAACTGTAGCGATGGAAGCTAATTTGTTTGATTGGGCTAATATGCCAATTTGTTTCATATAACAATTTGTGTAGTGCTTAAGATGAATATGAAAATTATAACGTGATTAAGAAATGTTCGAAATGTTATAAAAAGAAAGGATAAGTTTTTAACATTAGTAAAGAGAGGGAATTATTGAGTAATTCGAAGTTTTCGACTGAAATAGTGTAACAAGATGTAACTGTATTAAGATTAGAGGATGGGGACAAAAAAAAGAGGTGTAAAAGATTATGTCAGTGCATTATTCTCTCCTGCAGATAAGCTGCTAACTTTGAGGGGACTTCTATAAGCAGAAGTAATTTATTTGCAACTGTTTCCTTTTTTTTAACATCAGAAGAGATCACATGTCATATTAGTTATTATTATTATTGACTTTTGATTGCACTTTTTTTCCCTATTCATGAACTTATTAGCATGACCCTTTACTTTATCATTGAAATCTGTTCAACGTTTGTGAAAAATTAAGCCATATCATATCTCTAACTATAATTGCATTAAATGTATCAACTGACATTTCATTTATTCAAGTTTTGCATTTGGCCCTTACCATTTGAGCACCAGTGTGGTTCATAGATGTGCGTACGGACGCATGGTACGCTTATAAGTGCTATTGTCTTAGTAAATTATTTTGAATCTCTAATCACACATTACAAATGTATCAATTATTAATTGCTATTAACTCATGGAAATAATCAGGATGTTGTCCGCGGTGGAAGGGGAGGGATGGTGCTTAGTTGGTAGAGCTATTGAATCTGCAGTCCCCATGTTCGAGTTCCATCTGGGCCAGCGTTGAGTTATCTCCACTACACACCCATCCTGACTTCGATAAGAGAGGGGACACCGTTGGGCTTGAAAAGGCTCTGTCGAATGTGACGTTAGAGTGTGGTCCCGTGTACGGGAGAGCCATACCCTGTGCACGTTGAAGAACACGTTGGATGGAACATTGGATGGCCTTGACGATAGATTTCCATCTGTCTCCTAATAGCTGCCCAGTGGATCCCTTTCGCCCAACCTTCGCTGAGCCTTCGGGGTGTTTGTGACCTGGCCATTTAGTCCATTGTGTTCAAAAAAGTGCCGCTCAAGAGTAAAACAACCCAATTCACAGCGGGAAAGATGTTATGGTAATCTGAGAGAGAAAAAACATTAACGTAAAATATATCGCCTTAAAGGTTAAAACATTGTAAATGAATTACCATTTACATTCGCAGAATTCTCATTACTAGGAAGAAAATTGAATTATTTGCAAGCGAGAAGCATAAACATAAACTCATCCACGACTACTGTCGTATGCGACATTCCAGGTCGCTAAATGCGCAAAATATAATCCCACTCAGAACAACATATTTTCGTCAGAAGGGGGAGAAAGCACGAGCGTTATATTTCAATTTTCGGAAAATTAGTGTCGGCTTCTCGCCCTCTTCCCTTTCTCAGTACCAAGTAATTAAAGTTAGACTAACAACATTAATCATTCACCTATTATCACGATTCGAGGTAACAGCGCATGGGCTTTAAAATAAGCTCAAACAACGAGACAAACACTAAGGAAAGAGGAAAATTGTTTTAAATGGCTTATTTCGATCATATTTCTCATTTCAGAGTAGGAAAAGATAGTTTCGTAGTGGAATTTAATATGCCTGTGAATCATTTTGTAATATGTTCTACGCCAGTGATGCTTATCACGTGGCACATCCTTACTTGAAAAGTGACGTATTGTATAGTCAAGATACAAAATGAATTGGATATTTATAATTGAGATTTTAGAAATAATTAAATACAGTAGACTCTCGATCATTATTATCGTTTATATGAACAACACTGTCTATTATTATCTGAATGAACTGGAAAAAAATTCCTGGTTTAATCTGCATCCACATAGAACATTTAAAAAATTAAATACCTTTTAGAGAATATCGTAACATGGACTTATTTTATTTATTTAAAAGAGGATAACAAAAACGTTTGCTTTTTTCTTCCTTTCATCTTTCGGCGAATTTTGTTGAAAACATTTTGTTGCGTGAAAGCTTTTATTGTCGCATCGTATTTTAGAGGCCGTTTTCCCGTTTCCATTATTATTTTCAGAATTACATCGTTTTCTTACAATATTCCGGTTATTTATATCTAGATTATCCTACCCTGATAATCGGAAGTCCACTGTATAAAAGATGCGTTAGCTTAGGTCTTAAGCATTTTAAAAATACCATAAACATAAACTCTGCAAGCAGCTATCATTCTGAGTAAAAAGTTTTTAAATGAAGTAGATCGAGGATGAAAAGCTCTTTTGACTTGCTGATGCAACTTTGATTCAATCAATTCTAGCGAATATGAAATGCTCACTGTAAAAGAGAAGAAAAAATGTAGACCCTTCTAAAAGTGGAAATACATATTAATAGTAGAATCAGAAACTATGAATAGCAATATTTTAATAGAACATCTCCTACCCAAAAAGATTTTATCCTTTATATCTAAAAACTCTTTTAGTGAGTTTCTTTATGTCTAAAAATTCCTTCATGTTGAGTTCCTTTGTGTCTAAAAATTACGTTTCCAACCTCTTGCTCCTGGGTCGGGAGAAAAACGCGGGGTGGAGCATGTCATTGCCGTCGGTGTACAGTCTTAACCACTATACACTACAACCTAAATTTTCAATTTTTAACATTAATAGACTGATTACACCTCAGGCACAGTTGGGATTCGAACTTGGGAAATGCAGATTACGTGTCCGACGCGCTACCGAACGTGCTTTAAAACAAGCTCAAATAACGAGGCAAACAGTAAGGAAAGAAGCAAATTGCCCTAAATGACTCATTTCAATCATATTTCTCACTTCACAATATGGAAAAGATAGTTTCTTAAGTGGAATTTATTAGGCCTGTGAAATATTTTGTGATATTCTCTACACCAGTGATGCTTACTACGTGGCACATCCGTACTTGAAAAGTGATATATTGTCCTCGTACTATTTACTATTTTCATTAATTTATCATATATTATTCGATCGGAAGCTTTCTCACAAGTCTACAAAACACAGAAAGAGTGCGATATCTGTTTAATTGCTTTTTCGGCTATTTGTGCTAAGGAAAAGATGGCATCTTTTTTCCTATTCCTGCTCAAGAACCAAACTGTGTGTCGCGATTGCTTCTTTAGTCTTTTTGTAGATCCTGTTGTGTATTATTTGGAGGATTTTGCTTGTATTTAACCATACAAGGCTTGGAGTCCTATATTTTACACTTTTTTAGTATATACAGTGATAGAAGTATCTAATTCTTTTGGCATTTTCCCAGTGTCGTATATGTTATTAAAAAATCTTTTATAAGTTCTTTTATTCCTATATCTTCCATGCTATTTATTAATTCTATTCAGATGCCATCTATTCCTGTTGCCTTAACTTCTTTCATTTCCTTGATAGCACATCGTACTTCATTTTCAAATGTTTCTGATCGTTCCGCCTCTTCTTGGTGTATATTACTGTTTCTTTGGTCAGCATATAATTCTTTATCTTATCCTTCCCCTACCTTTCTCTTTTCTTCCATATCTGTTAAAATCTTCCTTTTTTATTTTTGATACAGTTTGTATATTTCCTTTATTCCCAGTTAGTTCATTGATTCTTTTGTGCAGTCCCTTTGAATTATGATTTTCATCGAGTTGTTCCGTTTCAGTGAATTTATATGATAGCCAAGATTCCTTTTCCTTTCATCCATTAATAGTAGAATTTCATCTGTCATCCAAGAATTCTTCTTATCGTTGTTTTTAATTCCAATAGTTGGATAAGTTGCTTAATTTATTGTTGATTTTAACTTGTTTCAGTGATTTTTTATATCATTAAGATTGATTAAATGGTTGAAATTATAACAGTAACCTTTTTAATGTTATTACTATTTTTTTCACAATTACGAGAATAATTGCAAATTTAAATTATGATTGAGCCCTAGCCCTTTTAACAGAGTTCGTGCTTGAACTCATTACTACTTGATACGTAACGAAAATCTCCAATGTTCTTGTTCGTGAATGAAACTTTGACAGTAGTCAATATGGCGCCTAAGTGTACATGTTGTGAAATTTCAGCTCTGAAGAAAAAGTGGATTTTCTGCTGCATAATGAATTATTCATGCAGTGAATATGCACAATTCCTCTATGTTGGTGTAAAGGGTGCTAGGAATAGAAAGATGTCAGAATAAATTAAAACTACATAAATGGCTATGATTAGATTTGCAAGAATAAAATAGAAATTGGAAATATGCTTAACGTGGCTCAAAGCGTTCTAGATTGTGCACAGGACAGAAGAACTTGGGACTTCTGACCTTGTGGGATTGTCCTTGACTTTTCATTTTCGGCGAATGCACACATGATTAATTTTATTTCAAGAATTTTACAAAAACAATTTATCGCTTGCAGATGGATTTTTGTTTCATGAAAGTTTAAAAATCCATAGATCATTCCAGTTGTGGTGATCACCCCTGTGTATTTTTAGGGCGGCACATGCACTTCGGCCGTCATTCGTTTACTTGCTGCCAAATCTAGGCAGTTCCCTGAACCAATATTCAAATTAACAGATATTTAGCAAAATGACAACTGAGCTAATTCTGCAGTTAACAATAAAATACAACATTTATTAAAATTATTTTCAGAAATTTTACACACACAACTATTCCCACTTTTGGGATAATTTTCAAACAAGCGGCCCTTTTCAATCAAGGGTAACCTTTGTAGTGGTGGAAGCTAAAATGTTTATCAGATTTAATGAAAAAGCGAGCCACTCGCTGGAAAAGGTGAACAGTCTTTAACAGTTATGGTCCCAATTCGGGACAATGTGACAACTGTTCACTGAAACACATTCGTGTGGAAAAGCGAAACCAGATCTTAGCCAAAAATGTTCCCCCTTACCTCATCAAGTCAGAAGTCTCTCGGGAAGACACGCTGGGCTGTCCGCCGCAGTAGCTGAGGGCACGGGCTGCGTAGCGTTCTCTCCAAACACTCATTGCTCGCACTTCGGGAATCTGCTCGACTCACTGAAGAGGATCATTGGTGTCGATCACACAGTCTGTCGATCACACAACCTAGACGAGAAGACGAGACAGATATTTTTTTTGAAATTTCTCCATTGTTCCTTTTTGATGGCCCCTCTCGTGGAGGTCACCTCGCTGACCCGGCGTGGACGATGCCCATTGGTTGGACTGGTCGAGGTGCAAAACATACACCCATCTGGTGTTTTCATGTTGTTTGCGGCGGGTCACGTAGACTCTGCTCTGATACCTGAGGGGACCAACGAATCCGTCACGAATGTTCTATGCCAGTGGCGAAGGCTTTCTTCAGAGGAACGATGTCACAATATGGAGGTCGGTCGAAAATGTCACTATTAAAATGGAAAGGTGATGGCGACTGACAGTCCTCCCTTCATAAAGTCTTGTCCACGTGATAAAATTACGTGGGTACGATACAGTTTACAAATAGAGTAATGTAAGCTAAGAAATACATATTAACGAATTTCAATGCAAATTGTTTTCCCAAAACTATATGAGAATTAACGTAAAAAAAAAAAAGATTAAATACCTTAAAAATACAATAGTATGAACAACAGTTAGGGTTTAAAAAGTAAAGTATATCTAAAGCTGTAGTTCAAATATTAAAGTTAATTTAAATATTCTGAATAGCAATGGAAGAGTCGTGGTTTTGTTCTTTGCCGATTTTATTATTCAATAAATTGGAGAAAAGTGGTAAAATGGGTTAACACTATAGTTTTATTCATATTTGAAGGATAGAATATAAGTCAAAGTAGAAATTATGAGTGAAAAAAATCATAATTCGTTTTGGTGGCATTTTTGGAAACCAAACACAAAAATAACGAAGTTTTTGGACTTCAGTTGTTTTCTATATAGGTAAACGATTTATTATGTACACTAGATTCAATGGTAAGATTATTTCCTTTGTGGATGACACAGTTCTGGTTTACTCTGATGTAACTGATGATGAATTATTAGCCAATATTGCTTATGATTTAAAAACTTTTTGATTTAAAAAATTCATTAATAAATAAAATTAAATTTATTATTTCAATATTGTTAGAGTAAGATATAGAGTTGATGATTTGGTTTATTTTGCGAGTAATTGTAAGTTTTTGAAAGAAAGATAGAAATATATTTTTCAATTGCTGTCCTTGTATTCAGAGTGCCAAAGCAATAAAATATATGTGAATTAATTTTAACTATTATTTAATTTGAAACGATCATGTTCAAAAAGTTGTGCTAAAGAGTAAATAAGTAATTCCTCCTAACATGTATATTTTAGGAGATATGATGAACCGAAAAAAACACTAAAAAACATAGTATGTATTAATGTATATAATGCATATCAGTTAGAGTATACAGATAATCGCTTAATAAATTGAAGAAATATTTAGAAGCCGTCCCGTGGCCGAGTGGTTAGCGCGCTTGGCTACTGATCTACAGGACCTGGGTTCGAGCCTCGGGTAAGGCATGGATGTTCGTGTTGTTTTCTGCTGAGGTCCTGCCATCCTCTCAGATCTTCTACTGTGGCATGTAAACTGACAGGCTCCTGTCAGACCTCTGTGGCAAGCAGCTGCTTGAGTGGGTATTTATTTTTATTATTTATTTTTTATATTTAGACAATTTTGTTCAACTATCAGTGTAGTAATCACTCTTAGTTTAATTTAGATATCAAATAGAGAGGAAAAATTGTCTTGAGTCAGATGGGATTATTTATTTATTTACCTCCTGATGCACATCATGGTGAATTCAATGCATGCACTTCTACACCATGTTAATTTTACATACATAATATTTCATAGCAAAATACGTTTTACATCAAATCAAAAATCATCAATCAAAATCTTGACTTATGTAATTTTTTTTTATATTTTAAGTATAAAATAAGTTAACATAATAATCAATGTGTAAGTTATGTCATGTTTAATATAGGACAATTAAATGTAAAATCTTTATTATATGGAGTAAGAAAGTATAGTTTAGGCATCAATATATTGTATATCTAGATAGATTAAGAATGAGAAAATTCGGTTAATGAAATAGTTATCGTAAAGACTGCCACAATTTGAGAAAGTGCAACCCATCTAAACAAATTTTCAGAGAGTCTGAACTACTTAAATTTGAACAAATGCCCAATTGGTTTCAGTATGGTATACATTGAATAATACGGATAAATGTGATGTAGTAGTCAATAAAGGCTTTAAAAGATCAATAGTGGCTTAATATTTTTGCATTTGAAAGCGAAACAAAAAATATTTAAAGAAAAAATGTTTTGAACATAGCGGATTAACACTGTTTAATACTCAAATAACCTAAAGTGTGAAAAATAAAATGACGTTTTCTAAAGAGCTAAAAAATTAATATTAAACGGCGAAGGTTCAGAAATTTACGAAATCAACTCACATATTGATTAAATTCCGAAAAAAGTAGTAGTTTTTACCTATCGCAACTGGTATCGGGAAAATGTAATTTCGCATCTATTTTCGCGGATATCAAAATGTCGTATTTCTATACGTCAAAACAAAGGAAATAATTAATGAGAGTTAAAGAGATTTAACAATTTAACCATTTGATATCATTTTACTTCGTTTAATGCGAATTTATTTATTTTTAATCGTGTTTAATATCAATGATTTTTTATTATATGTTTTATTATATGTGCTGTGAAATAACATTAAAATATCCGAGCAAGATTATGAGAGCTTTAATTAAAGATTGGAAACTGTGTTTTGAATACAAAAACATGAACCGTGCTTTTTAACATCAATGCATTTTTTGCAGAAAAACCTAAAGTTCTCATCCGTCAATGTCATCTGTAATTTCTATGATTTGTTTTGCAGAATAAAATGGGTGAATGAGAGCTCTTGGTTGAAAGAACAATCTGATTAATGGCGACTCTTCCTTCAAGCATAAAACGAATATGCGGTAACAACGGAAGTTCCACCATATTTTTCTTTATGTGTTATTGGTACGCTAATGACTGCCTTTTTCGGCGTACTAGAGATTACAAATCAAACTGTCAAAGAATTCTTCTGCTGCATTGGAAAAAAACACCAGAATTAAATAAACGTTCTTCGTAATGAAATCAAAGCATTGCATATATGAAAAAAACAACAACAAAACAATAAAGCAACACTAGAACTAAGCCCTCTTTCTTTTAAATTTGTAAATTAAGTATTCAAACTTTACTTATTCATTATGAGGTGACTATTACATTGTCTAATTTTTCATCACGTGATGTAAAGCTCACTCATCCATTAGAAAGAGAGTCTGTTTAATTCTGGTGTGTGTTTTTTTTTTATAAATAAGGCAATCAGATTGTTTGGAAAAAACCACTTACGTATTACAAAAGGTAATTTTTTTCTTTGCATGAGCCGTACACGATTATTCAATTAACAATTAGCAGTTTCTTTACAATTAGTATTCTGATCATTAGCGTAGACAAACAGAGGAGACAGAGATAATTCTACTCCTCATTTCAAAAAATTTTATCCTTAAAAAAATCATTAGTTCATCAATTAGACTGACAAAAACATTTAAAAAAATCCGTTCTTAATTATCGAGAAATATTCTTTCAGATACTTTAGTTAATCTCGGTTATGTCACTATTATCTATAATGCGTCACCACAAAAACTGAAAGAACTTTCGTTGTCAGTTTTTATTTCACTGTGTCTTTCTTTGATTCTTTCAAGCTAAAGATAATGCTGTTAAACAGCCCAAAAGTGTATCCAGTTATTCCCATTGCACGTGCAATTCATATGAAATTATTCGGAAATGTCCTTCTCTGACTACATGGCGTTCTTGTGATCTGGTTATTTATCCCATTGTGGGGGAAAATATTCCGCGCAGAGGGCTGCGTTTTTTTGGATTTGGCGACTTACTTATTCGGTAGTGTGCTAGGCTAATATGATATTCCCAGGTTAGAGGCCCAACTCTGCCAGCGTTGAGATTTATCTTCGTTAAACCACCCTGCCCTAGGTAAGTAAATTATAAAGAGACCAATGAACTTAGGCCGTCATTTGTCGGATAGGATGTTAAGCCTTGACGTTATACACTGAAATGCCATTGAATTAGGTACAGGAGACATTATCCAAATTCAGTACCACAATCCCGCATTTGCCCGCATGCGTGGTTGAAACTCTGGTCAAATATAGCTGTCAGCTTTGGCTTCCCCAAGCATTCGTCGTGAGAAGCGTAATGGGAAAGGCGCGGTATTTAAATGCATTTGACAGAGGGCAGATTGTAGGTGCCCGACGGATGGGACACTCGATCTCCGAAATTGTCAACGAACTTGGATTTTCTTGTACGACAGTTTCAAGAGAGTTCTGGGAATGTGAAAATTCCGGCAAAATAACAAGCACCCGGACAAACTACAAAGGAAAACCAGCCTTGAGTGACCGTGGGCTTCGCCGTCTAACCCGCATCGTACGGACCAATCGGAGCCAGACATTAACTGAAATCACCTTCCATCTGAACACGGGTTCCAGCTTGGAAGTCAGTACATGGACCATGCAACGCTCATTTCATCGTCTCTGCTTCGGAAGCCACTGACCTACAAGAGTCCCACTTCTAACGGCATGACACCGGGGTCAACGCCTTGCCTGGGCTAAAGAACATCGAAACCAGACCATCGAAAATTGCCAATGGATATCCTGGAGTGATGAATCCCGATTTAAACTTCATCACGCGATGGGAGATTGAGGGTATAGCACCAACCGTATGAAGCCATGGATCCTGCATGTCAGGTCGGAACAGTACAAGCTGGTGCTGGCTCAGTATGACCTGGGGTGTCTTCAATTGGACGTCAGTGGGACCTATGGTACGTGTACCGACGACTCTCAATGCATTCCGGTACGTAGAACTGTGACTGACCATTTGCACCCATTTATGGACATAATGCATCCCAGTGGAGATGGTGTCTACCAGCTAGACAATTGTTCATCTCACAGGTCCCGGTTGGCTACTGCATGTTTGCAGGAGCATTCTACTGACTTTGAAATAATTAATTGGCCACCTAGAAACTCAGATTTAAATCCCATCGAAAATCTTTGGGATACCGTCGAACAGAGTGTTCTGGCTGGTGTCCCAACAGTGACGACCTTGAGAGAATTGTGGACCACCACTCTGGAGGATGCATGGGTCGCCATACCTGTGGAACATTTACGCAAGCTTATGGAGTTCTTGCTTCGTCGTGTGGCGGCCGTTATCAGGGCCAGAGATGGTCCAACACGTTACTTGGTTGCTATCCCTAATTCAATGGCACTTCAGTGTATGCAGAAGAGCCATACCTGTACACATTCAGAACACGCTGGATGATCTTAACCGGAAGCGTCAACCTGTCTCCTAACAGCTGCCGATTGGGGTTCTCTTCCCCTACTGAGTGACTCTTATTTAGGCTAAGACTACTCCGAGCCCTTATTGTTTTGTCCATTGTACGCAAAAACATGCGGCTCAGAGGATTCAGTTGTTTTACCTCTGAGTGGCGCTTTTGTGCACACGATTGGCAAAATGGTCAAGTCACAAGTATCGCGACGCTCAGAGTTCGGTAGGGAATAAAGAAAAAAATGGGTAGCTCTTAGGGGACAGATGGAAACCTCCCATCAAAACCATACAGCTTCCATACAACCCACTGTTCTGCTATGCAACCCATTAGTTTCAACTGTTTAATCGTAACTAGTTTTTTTGGACATAACAAGTCGAGAAAAATAAAGCGCTGTAGAAACAAAATTCAGACATATCAGTTCCTTACCCTCCAGACTTCTCTCACGTTATGAGGTAAGGATACCACCAATTGAGAAGGACTGTTTTAGGCAGTTGTAAGCAAAAAAAGTGCCTCTCAGAAACAAAATAAACCAACTACTCAAAAGAGTTACAACGAAAGCTTTAACCATTGTGCTAAAATTTCTTAAAATGTATACACCTATTTTTACCATTTTTTTTCAACGATTATTTAAAATTTTAACAAGTGTGAATATTTTTTTTTGTGCAGAACGAGCTAAGTTTTTAAATATTGCAATTTACGTAACTAATAAAATATTCGATGAATATTTCTGAAAGATTTAGACAAAATAATGGATTGAGATCTTTAGCATATCTTTAACTCATATTTTTGCATTAAGGTAGTAATTTCGAAAATCAGTAAATATTTCACCTCATACCACCCACTCTCCCTCCAATATACACCGAAGTGGCAAAATATTGTGACCAGCGCGTCTTTATGGAAATCGAAGCAACTGCAGGTAAACGACGGAGCATATGAAGGTCATGAAACCGTATAAATAACACCTGATACTGAGCTCTGTTAATCAGTGTTACTCTTGTTCTTCAGATGGGAAAGACAGATGATTTAAGTGAGTTTAACAAAGGCCAAATTGTAATGAACAGACGATTGGGTCAGATCATTTTCGAGACGGCAAGACTGTGGGGTGTTCACAGTAGCCGTGGTTAGTACGTTCAAAAAAAGGTTCAAGGAGGGAAAAACCATGAATCACCAGCAAGGTGTGGGCCGACCACGGCTCATCGATGCTAGAGGTGAGCGAAGGCTATACCGTATAGTACAAGCCAACATAAGGGATACTGTGGCGCAACTCGCCCGTAATTTGAATGCTGGTGACGGAAGTAATTTGTCACAACACAAAATACATCGAACCCTGCTGAAAATGGGGCTGTGTAGCCGCAGACAGCTCCGAGTGACCATGCTAACTTCGGTTCACCGTTGGAAGCGCCTACAACGGGCACGCGAGCATCAAAACTGGACCTTGAATGATTGGAAGAAGGCTGTCTGGTCCGACGAATCTCATTTCCTGTTGCACTATGTGGACGGCCGAGTACATGTGTGTCGTTGACCTGGGGAAGTTTTGGCACCAGAATGCACCATGGGACGAAAACAAGCCGATGAAGAAAGTGTAATGCTTTGGGCAATGTTATGCTAGGAAAGCCTGGGTTCAGTCATATTTTTGAACCCAGGGGTTCTTGGTGAAAACCTGTTGAAAGAAGGGTAACGCGCCATGCCACACTGCCCGGATTGTTCGAGAATGGTTCGCGGAACATGAGGAAGATTTCCAGGTATTGACCTGGCTTCCAAATTCCCCAGACATCAATCCAATTGAGCATCTGTGGTTTGTGTTGGAACAGCATATCCATCTGCGGCGGCTCAACAACGTAACTTATAAGAGTTAAAGGATCTGTTGGTAACGTGTTGGTACCAGATACCACAAGCCACCTTTAGAAATCTTGTAGCTTCTCTGTCTCATTGTAGCTTCCATGTCTCATCGTGTAAGAGCTGATTTGGCGGCACGTGGAAGACCAACATCATATTAGGCAGGTAGTCATAATGTTTTGGCTCTTCGGTGTATGTGCAGTGGTAGGACTATCAATTTTTGAGAAATGGAGAGCAAACAAAGCAAATTCAAATTGCACGTGACATCGCAGCTAACTGTCAAGCTTCTGTTTGTGATGCTGAGTTTAAAATGCAAGAGATTCAATGACTGAAGAAATCTTTTAACTGAACGGAGCGATCTCGTAGCTGAAAGAATTCTGTTTCTAAAAACAATGCGCGAAACTAAACAATCGAGCTGTGACAATTATAAAATCACAATCAAGGGCACTATAAAACTTTCTTAGAAAGTATCGCATGCTCGTAACCAATGAGTCGTGTCCCACAAAGGACTATGTACACAAAGGACACATGTTAACCATTCCACTATGAAGCTACTGAGTTCTGAATCCCCGTTTAATGTCTGATATAGTTAGGAGTGTCTTTGTGTAAGTGTTTATAGGCTGTATGAAAAACTATAAATGTGTGTTGGAAATAACGATTTGTTTTAAAATCCAAATCTCTCAAAGAATTTTATCTTATCTACGAAATACTTGTATGTGGGTGTAAGCATTTTTTATATTATAACAATGAAAATTTTTCACATTTTTCTTAAAAATTCTGGATGATAGGAAATATTCGAACATATTTTTCTATTTTGCTTAAAAAATGCTTATGAAAATCATTTACTTTCATCGAAGAAACAAAAAACGTTTAAATTCTTATTCAATAAAATTATGGATACATCTATCAGATGTAAAAATTCAGATAAATCAAACTTCCCTTATATTAAAACATGCTTCTATCTATCTATATTTTAGTTTTCAAAGAATTATTTTTCCACGTCAAATTTTTTAAACGTTATACGATTTATTTTACACAACTAAACATGCTCAATCCTGCACATATGTATTTTTTTTCCAAATTTTCGATTATTTTAATTTCCACACTTGGAATTTTTTTACTCTGTACATGTCGTTAAATTTCTGAACACGTTTTCTTTAAGCCGTGTTGGTAAAAGAAACTCGAGAAGTCTTACTTCGGTAAAGTTCACAGTTTTTGTACTGCATTCTATGTATTAAAGCTATTTTTTTCTCTTGCAGGAAAAAAGGAAACGCATCGTTGTTATCCGACCTGCTTCAGACATTTGTGCGAAAGGTGGTTTATTTTTTTCAAACTACGGAATCTTCTAGTTCTCGGATGAAGTGAAGGTCGACGGCAAGCGCACGGGATAAAAATAGGATAATTAGGTCTGAAATAGTCTTCATGTACCTCTCATGGAACGTGTAGGAAGAAGGGTAAACACAGGGCAGGAGAAAAGAAATGTTTTAAAGTTTTTACAGAGAAAAAATGCATTAGACACATTCTTCATTTTTGAAATATATAACCACACTTGGCGTTTAGCGCAATAACATAAATTTCATCTCTAACCATAGATTTAAAAAGATTGGACCAAAAAGAATATACCCTACCGATATTCACCAGATAAAAAAAATCAGAAAGCTAGAAACCACGTCAGAATGAGGAGTAAGATGAGTGTTGTTATATTTTTTAGGTTTTTTTTTTCGTTGAGACAATATCTTTCTATTTCGGTTTATTTAGGGATGTTAAAAATGAATGTCGATGGCAGGTCACTCAAATAATAATAAAAAATAAATTGACATAGTAAATAGAAAGTACCACTGGAGTCCACCCCAAATGAAATTGGCATGTTGACATTACGATTAATTTGTCGATATGATATGTAAATATGGCCCCAAACGTTGTTTTTAAGTCTTTGCTTGAGTTATTTCTGAATGTCACCTTTTTGTCTAAATAGACAGGTCACAATGACTTCAAAAGGCTTGGAGGAGGTTAGGGAATCTATTGGAAAGCTATTAGAAGACAGATGTCTGCTATCAAGAAGTCAGCATATCCTTTAATGTTAACAGAGTATGGCTCTCTCGCACACTGTGCCACTGTTTAACAGAAAATGTCCTTTCCAAGCCCAGACACGTGGCCTTTCTCACCCAAGGTGGGGGTTAGCAAAGAATTTTAATTTTGAAGAAAACCAAATGTGAGAAACAAACTTTTGATGTAATCTGACACTATTACAACCTTTGTTACATATAACTGTTTATACCTGTGCTACAACTTAGGGTTTTGTTTGAGTTGTTTTTCCTCTGAGCTGCACTTTTTTCACGCAATGAGATAAATGGGAAGGTCACAAGGACCCCGTGGGCTCAGAGAAGGTTGGGGGAGGGGATCCATCGGACAGCTATTAGGAGACAGATGATAGTCTTCCTTCCAGGTCATCCAATATGTTCTTTAATGTACACAGAGTATGACTCTGCTCTACACGACGCCACTGCTTTAGATTCTATTCGACAGACGGCGGCCTTTCCAAGCCCATCGGTGTCCCCGCTGACCGAGGTAATGTTTTACAGCGTTAAGGTTTTTTATATACAGTAAAAAACTCGATTACCCAGATTAGGGGCGGCGCTACCGCAAGTACATTGGGTGCAATTGCACCGGAAGGCATTTTTTAGAGGCAAGCAAATTTGATCCGGGTAAATTTTGCCGCCCGGAGCAAATTCGCTCCGGGCGGCAAAATAGCTAGCGTCGGCCCTGATCCAGATTATCTGGGGAAGTAGGTAGTTCGGATAATCGAAATTCCGGAAATCAATTTAAAATGAAGCCGATATATGTATTATGTACATAAAAATGTTTATTGTGTATTAAAGAAAGTATTATAGGAAAACACATTTAACTAATAAAATTTTTGGCAATTATACAAATAAAATGAAAACTTACATGCAAATTGAAATAACGATCTTTAAATGTGAAAAAGTAACATACATTAATTTTTGGATACGTACATAAAGAAAGTAGTGCTGCGAATCTAAATTGAAAGTCGATCTGTATTATCGTAATACGGGCGACACTGTGTCTTCAAATAATCATGTATTCTAAAGAATAGAATATACGGATAATCGGGTTCCGGATAATGAAGATTATATATGAAAAGCCAGAGTTTAAACTCAATTTCACTGCTTATTCCACCTTTTGAAAATTAATCTTGCCCCTCTAAAATTATGTAATTTAGTAAGGAAAGTTTTGTATCTTTTTAATTGTAGCCAATTAGTTGATGCATCATGTCTCGAGTTTACCGAGGGGGGATGGTTCAGTCTGAGCACGCCAGGCTCGCAATCTGCAGTTCCCAGGTTCGAACCCCCAACTGGCGCAGTTGGGGTTCGAACCTGGGAACTGCATATTTTTTCCGTTCAGCGTTGAGATTTATCTCCGCATAACTCCCCGTTCTGCCTTCGTTCAGTAGGGGACACCGATGGGATTGGAAAGACCATCGTCCATCGAATGGGACGTTATGCCGTGGTCCTATGCGGGAGAACCATACTCAGTGCTCGTTAAAGAACAAACCGGATGGCCTTGAGGGAGGTTACCAATTGTCTCCTAACAGCTGTGCAGCGGGTTGCTTTTCCCCAACCTTCTCTGAGCACTTGGGGTCCTCGTGACTGGCCATTTATCCCATTGTAGGCAAAAAAGTGCTGCTCAGAGGTAAAAAAAAACCCTCGACTTTACACTAAAACGCTCTGTACGCAATAAGGGAAAACGTGAAACGAATTTCTTGCCAATATTCGACATGTACTTTACATTTACTATTTTTATCCCCTTTTTACTACCTCTCACGGTAAATGAGTTGATTTACCACTTATAACTTCTGTTCCTTATTTATTTCATTATATTATGCATGTAATGTGGCAAACAACTATTTTTACTTCAAGAAGTTTAAAATGAGTCCCTTCATTTAACACATGAAGCATTTGCTCTTCTGACACGTAATGCATCACTGTAAAGGAAACATTCGCGGAAAGTCTAGTCCAATTTGAAACATTCAAGCACATACATTTGCAGCACAAAACGACAAGGACAGACATGATAAATATAGCGGTCTGAAGAATCTTCTGATAGATGTCTTTGCATCCTTTAAATGAATTAACCCGCGTTAAAAGCAGTGCGACAGAAAAAATTTACGAATTTTTAAGAATGTACGTGACAGGGAATGTTACAAATACCTGAGCTACACAGGGTGAAAAAAGTCGCTAATATACGATGTGTGGTAGAAAATGGACTATGTCAGTAAATCTTTTTACTATTGAAAAATTACATAAATGAAAGGTTGTACCTGTCAAAGTATTCCTCGCTAGCCATGACGCACTTCTCCACGCTTCGAAATATTTTTGGAAAGTTTTCTTTGGAAATGCTTTTTTTAGGTGCTCTGTCGTTTGCCTTATTACATTATGTGATCAGGCTAAATAATTAGGACACAAAAGGACCCCAAGGTGGTAGGGGGGACTCACTGGTCAGCTATTAGGACAGAGGTGGTAGCCTCCCGTCGAAACTATCCAGCGTGTTCTTTAACGCGCACAGGGTATGGCATGCACTTGAAGCCGAAGCTTAACGTTCCCTCCGACTGACGGCGGCCTTTACAAGTTCATCTGTGTCCGCTACTGAACGAGGGCAAGGTGGTGAGTTTTGCGGAGACAACGCAAACCTCAAGGCTGGCCCATGGTAGGACTCGAATAAAGAAGATATTGGATGAACCTGGAAACTGCAGATTCCGAGCTGGACGGCATAACTTGCCCAATTACGAGTCGCATTAATAACAACTCATAATTTAAGATAGAAGGCTAATATTAAAATATAAAATAATTTAACGAAACTTATTAAAATATAAAGTTTCGTCTTCTTCCATCTGTCTCCTAATAGTCATCCAGCAGTTTTTCTACCCCCCAAACTCCTAGAGCCCTCGAAGTCCTTGTGGCCGAGCCATTTAGCCCATTGTTTGCCAAAGAAGTGCCGCTCAAACGTACAATAATCCAACCTCGTTTCTTTTTTGTTACACTTCTTCTACAACTGATGGCATATATTATTGAAAAATTTGTTTAACCCTTTCAGGACCATAAGGTTTCTAAGAGTAAATATTAGTATGTAGCTGTTTATTTTAGTTTGTTGAGACGTAAAATAAATAAAAATCATAAGAAAAATACATAACAATGTGTAGTTTTTTTGGAATTTTATGGGAAATATTTTTCCCAATGGACTATAAAGGTAACACAAATTATAGTTAGGCTTATTATGCAATGTCTTTTATTTATTGGTTTATTAGAACAAAATGTTAATTAAAATAATACAAAATTATGAAATAAAATTACTATACAGAATGATGTGCTAATTATGATATTCTGCGAAGCAATTTCTTTTGGCTATGAAGCAAAGATGGACATTGCACAGATGCAACATTATTGCAAAGATGGAAATGGACTAAACGTTCCTGTTTACGTAATTGCGTTCGGCATACGTTCTATTTTGACATTCTGTATAAAAAATGTAGATAAGGTTATAATTAAATACGACAATCACCAATTTTAAAATGGGAAAAATGTTTCCCTTAGTCGTGAAAGGGTTAAGCACTTTATGAATTAAAAAATATGGCTAAATGTGTGAAAATTTTAAATAAAAAATCGAGGAGTCAGATTGATTAAAAGTAATCTGAAGGAGTTACACGAATAATCCTAAATTCATTTCAAAAGTTAATTTTAGTTTTAGAAAACAGTTTGTTTTAGATCGCTTCACTCCTAGCACCTGGGCTTTATTAAATCCTGAATATGCCGTTGACACTGAGTGCGCAACATATTGGTAAGATAAAAGGCAATGAAAAGAATAGTGCAACAATAATTGCGACCCCAGAACGTGAAAAGCAGCAGCCTATCAGAGAGAATTAAGGACCGGTTCGGCGAACTTTGCAAATTCTAGGAACAGATTCGCACGAAGCGGTATGAACTGTCTAAATCCCACCACTGCCTTTAACTGGTCTTACGTTTTTTCTTTACTCTTATTAGTTTTATCATCGTGCAACGTGTGTATTGGTCGAATTTCAATTAATTACACTGGACAACACACAAAAAGGTTTTGAAATGAAAATAGCCAATCGTTACTAATTTCGAGGTGCTGAACACGAAAATGACAATAAAATTTGTCGATTGGCTCTTGTTTAGGAGATACAGAGATGGTCGTGTATAAACGACTCAGTTCGCATTGAGTACATAGGTAACCATTTCGCAACGCTGTTTTTCAAACACATTGCAACATATTGTGTTGTATTGCATCAGCCCACCATACACACAACCCCCGGAGGTATTGCATCATTGTCTGATACAGTATCGCGGATAAAAGATGATGTAATCGTTAGCTGTAAGCGACGTCTTGTAAGGTGAGCAAGTCTTTTGAGTAACTTCCATTTACCCCTGAATCATGAGTACAACACAAGTGATCCTTGCAGTTCTAATCCAGCAGTAGTGATGCCTCGTAATTGTGTTAATAATGCAGATACATTTTGTTACATTTGCGGGGAAGTGATGTTTGCAAGCCAGAAAAGGGGCTCTCACTCCAATAGTTAAAGTGGAGTATGAGTTTTATTTTGGATGCAAGATCGGGGACCAGGACAAGACCTGGGCCATACACATATGTTGAAGTATGTGTGCAAGAAAACTTCCGAAGTGTCTGAAAAGCGAAAAAGTGGCGATGCCGTTTCCTGTTCCTATGGTTTGGACAGAGCCAATCAACCACGCAAATGACTTCTACTTTTGCATGGTTCCACCTGTTTCTGGTAGCATCACAAGGAAAAGAAGTGGACAATAGAGTACTCGTATACACAATTTGTTCTCCGACCAGTTCCGCACGGCAAAGGCCTTCCCATTCCAGAACCTCGAAAAGAATTTTCCATCGATGCAGATGATGAGGAGGGAGTCGAACCGACGTCGGGTTCTCCACAGCCTTCAGTGTCCAATAATGATCCATACATCTGCCACAGTGCATCGTCTGCACCACATATTCTCACCAAAGAAGAAATGAACGATCTTGTTCACGATCTGGAGCTGTCCAAGGCCAAAGCAGAGTTACTTGAATCAAGACTTAAACAATGGAATCTTCTCAAGGAAAATATCCGAGTGACTTCGTTTAGAACTCGTCATGAGCAGTTTGCGCCTTACTTCATAAAGGAAGATGACCTTGTGTTCTGGTCCGATGTAGATGGCCTGATGAATGCTCTCGAATCAAACATAACCCTCAAGAATGGGGACTATTCATAGACTCCTCGAAATTGAGTCTCAAGACGGTGTTGCTGCATAATGGAAATCAACTTCCGTCCATTCCGGTCGGACACGCTATTTACATGAAAGAAACCTACCAGAACCTAAATCAGCTGTTGAACTGTCTTCAACACAGAAAGTATGGCTGGCATCTTTGTTGTGACTTGAAGGTAGTGGCTCTGTTGATGGGTCTGCAGCTGGGATATACGAAGCACTGCTGTTTCTTACGTGAATGGGACAGCCGAGCAAAGACTTTGCACTACGTGAAGAGAAACTGGCCTCAAATATCTGAAGGTCGCAGAGAAGAATGTGGAACACCCAGCACTGGTAGAAACGCACATAAAACTCGGTGTGATGAAAAACTTCATAAAAGCCATGGTCCGGACTGCATCAGCTTTCAAGTACTCAGCGAAGCAAAAATTAAAGAGGGGATTTTTGTGAGTCTTCAGATCCGCGAGCTGTTCAGAGACCAGATGTTCGACAACCTGCTAGGGTGACGAAAAAAAGGCTTGGAACGCGTTTCGTCTGGTGTTAACTAAATTCCTCGGGAATGTCAGGGCAGACAACTACAAGAAACTGGTTAAGGACATGTTTTCTCTGTATCACAAACTTGGCTGCAATATGTCCTTAAAGATCCATTTTATCCATTCCCACCTAGATTTCTTCCCCGACAACTGCGGCAAGGTTAGTGATGAGCACGGTGAACGTTTTCACCAGGACATTGCAACGATGGAAAAACGATACTAGGGAAACTAGTCCACTTCAATGTTGGCTGACTACTGTTGGACGCTCGCCAGAGATGATCCTGAGCAGCTGTAAAAGCGACAGGCAAAGCGACATCAGAAGTAGAAGCGGTGTTTTACCGATACATATCATATGTGCGTATTACTAATGCGGATTTCTCAGAAATCGTACCCAATTTTGCATTTTCATTGTCATGTTCGTGTTAAGCACCTTGAAATCTTTAAAAAATGCGTACTTTTACCTCAGAGACATGACTTTTATGAAAAATTGTTGCCCAGTGTTATTGATTAAATTTGTACTTTGGAAAACTTTATACATGAATCACTTGCGATTAAAGAGTTGTAATATTTCCCTCTATGGTGATAGGCTCAAAGAGTGCCTAAAGTGATTGCAATTCAGAGTTTGAATTGCAATCACTCAAATCTCAAATAACATATAATCATAAATTCGAAGGAGACTCTTTTAAAACGCTCTTGAAGAAAAGATAATAAAAGTCTATAGAAAAAGTTCCAATGGGAATTGTGAATGTGTTTTGAGAAAGCTTCCAAATGATACTATGGCGGGAATGTAATCAAGATGAATTAGATTAGCCAGCAGTTTCATATATACTTCCCTTAACTCCCCCCCCCCCCTTCGGGTCTCCTCCCCGCAGTGCCGTAAATTGGTGAGCTGGCCGTGGCTCTTGTTCCGGGTGCAAAGCTAAAGAAACCCACGACCTACGGTACTATTTTTATACGAAAAATTTATTTAAAAGTATGTTTTTTGAAGTTTTCAAAATATTTCTAATATGTTAGAAAACGCTACAGATTTATTCCTGATTAAATATATATATATATACAGAATCTATATAAAATTATACATTTAATAATTATTATTTTGTGATTTTATTTTTTCCCATTTCTATTCATTAACGCAATGTTTTTTCTTCTGTATATTATACATTTTACATAAAAAAAAGTTGTATTTTTGAACTTAGATATACTCTATGCTTCGCAGGTAGGTTTTTTTTTGTGGTAAATATATATCATTGTGTAAATTTATTGCCTTTAAAACCATTATCATTGCCTGAAAGGCTGAGTATGAATTTTTGCCTCAGGAATGAGAATTCCTGGTTCCGACCTTGCCACCACGATGCTCTACACAACAATACTATTGGTTATTTAGGTGCCAACTGAGTACTCTTCGCCCCTCATATTTCATTTGCTTAAAAAATTAACCCCTCTCCCGGTAATTTCTAGTGATGAAAGATTAAAAGCATCATGGTTGCTGCTGTTTGAATCCAACAGCTGCGCAGTGAATCTCCTTCCTCATCCCTGTTCTAAACTTTGTATTCCGCGGGAGCTGGAGCGGCGGGGTGTGTCTCAGTCGGTAGTGCACCAGTTTCGTAATCTAGTTCCCATATTCGAATGCCAACTTGAGATTTATATCGGCTCATCCCCACCCTGCTCTCTATCAGAAAGGGGACAGCGATTGACTTGGAAAGATCGACGTCCTTCTGATGGATATTAAGCCGTGACCCATGTGCAGGATAGCCATACCCTGTACATATTAAAGAACAAGTTATATGGACTTAATGAAAGGGTCCGTCTCCTAACTGTTGTCCCTCCCCCTTAACCTTTTCTGAGCCCTTGTGACTTCCCCATTATACCCATTGTGTGCCAAAAAAGTCCCGCTCAGAGGTAAAACAACTCAAACTCGTGATCTGGCAGTTCAGCCTATTGCATAACAGAAGAAGTACCATTCAAAGGAAAACAATCCAGAATAACAGATGGAACCAATAAGATGTTCCCGGCAATCATCTTGGGTTTTGACCACTGATCTCTACAATAACAAATGTACAGTTCAGGTCTTTTGTGAAGATAATGTGATCGAATTACGTCTGGAACCAAACAAGTTTTCGAAGCAGCTGGTGGAGTAATAACAGAGCTTTTGTAGTGAGCCTATTCAAGAACGTTGGCATCTGTAGAATTGTTACTTCCTATTTCAAGGAAATTCTGCAGTTGAAAGGACATGGATAATCACTTGCAATGTCAAACAGTACCTAATTGCGATCATGCCATTACGATCTACAATGGAATAGCAATTCTTCATTCATTTGCTTAAACTTTCGAAAGAGTAATACTGGTTTCAAACTAAATAAAAGTGATCAAAAATAGTAATTTGGTTTTCCTTTTAAATTAGAATTTCATTTTCTTGGATTATTATGAAATACTTAAGTAATACACATAACACCAAAGAATAATATTAATATTCGTTAGAAATGATGATTTGTTGCCAAGTCGCTAAATAATAGTCCTCGTTCAATCTCACTTATATCTTTTAATACAGTAGACACTCGATTATTATTGATTATGGAAAAGAAACGTAGCAGAAAAAAAAGATTACCAGAGGCGTACTCAGAAGGTCCAAAGTGTTTGCGTATGTTGAGTGAGGGGTGACTTGTTTGCGTCCAACAGGGAAGGTTGGCATGCTTGAGTCTCTTATTTTAACGGATTGTCTTAGAAAATAAAAGTTATTCAAACAAGAGAGGGGTAAAAGACTTTTGTCAATGCAGTGAATAATTCCGAACCATTAGGTTTTGTGATTCATTATATTGCATTTGGATAATGCCCTAAGAATTCACTAATATAAAATGAGAGGTCGCAAAAAATAACCTCGGACACTAGTTTTCTCTTGGCATCAATATACGGAAAACCAAACTACATCTGTCTAAATGGTAGTTAGGCATATATAAAAAAAAGAAAGCATTACTGAATATTATTTACTCGCAGAATTGGTCAGGCAAAGGACCAATGTTCTTTTAGTGTTGCTTTGCTTTCCTTCCTTTCAAAAGAGACATTTTGTCTTCTGACGGTGCAGAAGGGGAAGGCTGCCAGATCACGTTTCTGCCGTTTTATGGACCATTGTTATTATTTTATCAAAACCCGATGAGTAGTGGTCAAATTTACTAGGTAATGCCCCACCTAATGGCCAAGGTACTACATAAGCATTTAGAATCAAAGGTATCAGGATCCTGTTTTTTGTTTACAAAGGGTTCAAGTTTTGCTACTATAACAAACTTAAGAAACGAAAAAAAAACTGTTATATAGACTAATTTTAGTGTTCAGAGGCGATCGCCAATTTTCTCCAATCTTCACAGAAAATCGTAAAACTCGCAGCAGCAATGAAAACAAAAGCAATGAAAAACTTGACTCTAATAGCTCTCGATAGTTTAACTGAAAAACTGAAAACGTGATTCTGATAACGATTTAAAATTTTTAAATATATTAAATATAAAAAAATTCCACAAAATATTCAGTAGTTACTGACAAAAGACACATAGACCAAATGAAATGGCAAAACAATCAATCGAATCAGATTTTGCTTCTTTTGGTTGATTATGCACAGACTGAAGCTCAGATTGAATCTGAGATCAGTCAACTTTCTATTACAGAGGTCTCCATTTCACAACCTTGAAATTTCATTAATCTACAGCTGTCAGTTACTTCAGTAAGTGTGGACAGTACTAAGCGGATGCTGCAATTACTCTGAACCATTTGATGACATTACTCTTTAAAAAAAAGAAGTGCAGGAAATCGTGATATTCAAGTACGAAACGTTTAGTAGCTCGCTCGTGCTTCTTGCTTTAATGGCTAATTCAGTTGGGTTGTTTTACCTCTGAGCGGCACTTTTTTGCACACAATGGGCTAAATGGCCAGGTCACATGGACCCCGAAGGCTCAGAGAAGGTTGGGGGAGGGGACCCACTGGAACAGCTGTTGGGAGACAGATAGTAGCCTCCCGTCAAGGCCATCCAGCGTATTCTTTAACGTGCACAGGGTATGGCTCTCCCGCACACGGGGCCACGGCTTAACGTCCCATCCGACGGACAGCGGCCTTTCCAAGCCCATCGGTGTCCCCTACTGACCGTGGGCAGGGCGGGGAATTTTGCGGAGATAAATATCAACGCTGACCCAGCTGGGACTCGAACCTGGGAACTACAGATTACGAGCCTGGCGCGCTACCGACTGAGCCACCCCCGCCCCGATGGCTAATTCAGCATCAGAAATTAGAATGATAATGGAAATATCGATTCAATGCTTATATTACTAACAGAACAAAGAATCAATGCCTATATTGCTAACAGAACAGAGAATCAATGCCTATATTGCTAAGAGACCAAAAAATAAATACCTACATTGCTAACAGAACAGAGATTCAATGCCTATATTGCTAAGAGACCAAAAAATAAATACCTATATTGCTAACAGAACAGAGATTCAATGCCTATATTGCTAAGAGACCAGAGAATAAATACCTATATTGCTAAGAGACCAGAGAATGAATGACTATATTGCTAACAGAAGAGAGAATAAATGCCTGTGGTGCTAACAGAACAGAGAATAAATGCCTATATTGCTAAGAGACCAGAGAATGAATGCCTATATTGCTAAGAGACCAGAGAATGAATGCCTATATTGCTAACAAAACAGAGAATAAATGCTTATATTGCTAACGCAGAGAATAAGTGCCGAGAGAAATTTTAAACTGTGAAGCAAAGAAACAATGTTCTAGAGCAGTGGTCCTCCATGCTAATCACCGCAAAACTTAACAAATTATAACGACCATGCTTATGCGTTATAATAGAAACTCAAGTACTCTTTAAATTTTCGCTGCTTCAATATTGTCTCTGAATCAATGATTTATTTTACTAAGCATTTAATGCTTCAATAGTATAGGATAAAATGCGCGAGTATGTAGTCGCATATAGTATGATATTTTTTAGAAAGCAAAGTTTTAAGATTTATTCTGGAAGTTTTAAACGCAATATATTCTCGAAATCCGAGCATATTTTCCCAGGTAAACCTGTAACTCGGCAGATACATTCGCGTTTTATTAGCAGTCTAGGTCTTAGGCATTCAGAAATGCTATCATCCTCCTTACCAAATCCAGATCTGGAAACAAATCGAGGGGGGGTGGGAGCGGCCAGGAAACACAATCGAGTCAAAAAATGTAAATGGTGCGGGGGAGGGGGACAAGACACCTGATTTTCAATGCAGTATAACATTTTTCCCTCCATTTTACGGGTTTAGAGAAAAAATCTTGAAAAATGCGTGAAATATAAATATGTTTAATCATTCTTTTGCTTCTTTTACCCTTACTCGCATTCTGAAGGGGGGTGGGGCATGGCACGCTTTCCCCCTTAGATCCGCCTCTGCTCCTTACCGCTAACAGAATTTCTTACATACATATACACACATACATACATACATACATACATACACCTCAAGCAGGAGTGGGCTACGAAGATCCAACTGGGGCTACGAAGATCCAACTACGAAAGTCTAACTACGAAGATCCAACTGGGGTTTTCAGGGCACGTTCTTACATTAGTTCTATAGAACTACCCCTTCTTTTTTGACCTAAGCTTTCATTAGTAGAGGGGAAGGTCGTATGTCAAAGTCACGCGATCCCTTCTTAACAGTTGCCAGCATTCTACCACGAGATGGGAAAACGTGTTATATGACTGATTTTCAAAAAGGTCTTTGGCATCGACAGGCAGGTGCAACCCTAGACAAAACTAACTTTTAAACAATCCTTTTAAAAATGTAAAAGGATTGTTCAAGGTTACCATCCATAAAGTGTAAACAAGATGGCTAGTAGATGGAGTTTCGAAGCTTGACTGAAGTTATTGTGGCAGAGATCGGCTACTACAAGAGAAGGATCATAGATAACCCAAAAATAATTTTTTAATTATCTCTTAAAAACAGAAAAAAAGTTAAATATTTACAGAGAAACAGGTCGACAAAGTTAAACAATTAGCTCGTGTTCTTGAAAACGATCTAAAAAAGTTGCTATAATAGCATCTTTTAATGAAGCGTTCGTAACTATTCTTTTACAGAGAAATCTGAAGGTGTAAAAAAGCCTTAAAATATTTGCTTGAAAACACTTCTACCGTACAGTAATTCTCATGATATTGCGTGCAATTCCTTGCCCCATAAAATTTAATATATTCGAACGAAGATAATCGTAGATTATCTTCGTCCGAAATGAATGAACCTAATCAGCTTATCTGCTACTGTCTCAACTCCACATGAACTGTGGCAAACATACTTGTTTATGAGAAAAACAAGCATACTTGTTTATAAGAAAAGATTAGTGATGATTTTAATTTCCTTGAAAGTAGAGACTTTTCCTGCTACCTTTTCAAAGGGGATAGCAACTAATTTACGTAAACGAAGAACATTGCGCATGCAATGTTTTCAATTAATGATGTCTGCAAGATTCGAAAACAAAGATTTAAGTTTTCATCATTCAATCAACGTGAATAAGAAATTCATTCGCATGGTTTCTGC
This sequence comes from Ryuthela nishihirai, assembly GCA_038380435.1. NCBI lineage: Eukaryota > Metazoa > Arthropoda > Arachnida > Araneae > Heptathelidae > Ryuthela > Ryuthela nishihirai. The sequence continues at coordinate 54,199,925 of JAWZYU010000010.1, forward strand.
TACATATGAATGAGCACAAAAATGAATATGGATTATTCTTAGATCGTGCCAAACATATTACGAAACCTTTTCATACCCTTATTTACACTTGGTGAGACATCGTACTTACGATTTTCGTATTGGCAGGCTTCAGTAGTTGATTATAATCAGGTAGATATTTATAAATACTACTAATAAACATTCTGGCTCCTCGCACGTGTTTAATCTTATTTTGCAGAAGAATTTGAAGTAACTAAAAGGATGGTTAATGAACAACAAATTGCAGAGTCTGCATTTTGCTTTCGTTTCTTTATTTCGCAATAATGCTACTACGGATGCACAGATCGCTCTTGTTTTTAATAAATAAATTATTTATACAACACTTAAACAAAAATATTGGAAAATTTCTATACTTTGCCATGGAATGCCAAATTCGATGTTACTTATCTTCTGAAAAATTTTTTATGGGAAACTGTGACTGAATATAAAATAAAAATCTCAATCGAATTTTCGTTTTTTTAACAAATATTCGAAAAGTTATTTATGGATGTTCGAATATTTAACAATAGCAATTACAGTTTCAAGAATTTACCTCATAAATTGATCAATATTACTTCATGTCATTGAATGGGTAGATATTTTAGATTTTTTTGGCTTGTTTTATTTCTATACCGTTTTTGGACACAATCGCTAAATGGTCAGGTTACAATGATCCTAAGGGATCAGAGAATGCTAAGGGGCTACGAGACTCACTGGACAGCTGTGAAGAGACAGATGACAATCTGGCGCAGGCTTAGGATACGAGTCAAGATCATCCAACGTGTTCTTTAACATACACAGCGTATGGCTCTCTTGCACACGCAAAAAGAACTTAAGTCTTATCCGACCGCGAGCAGCCTTTCCAAACCCCTCGGTGTCCCCTTTCTGACAGAGAGCATAGTGGGGGTTTAGTAGACATAAATCACCACTCTGGCACAGGTTGGACTAGAGCCTGAGAATTGCAGATTACGGGACTGGCGCCCTATTGACTCTGCCAATCTCCGGCATATAGATTTTAGAAATTTGTATAAATTATTCAGTCACTATTCATTAATTTTGTGTGAGTTTCTTATGATTTTTTCCCCTTAGGACTATGATTTTGTACAAGTGTTTTTGCATTAGATAACTACAGTTACTACCGCAATAGGGGAGAGAAATTTTCGATGTAGAGCAGTTGGATTAGGTTAAGTTAGCCCATTTGTTGATGATACGGGGTCCACTATTCTTTAACAGTTGTTGCTGGTGAGTAGAGTTCGTGTTCGACATGAATAACGGGCAAGAATATTATTTTTGGGTGAAACAATAACAACAGAAAAAAATGTTAAATTTGTGAAAATATCTTAAAAGGACAAACTTTTACCCAGTGAAACTGGATTGTTTTACCTCTGAGTGGCACTCTTTTATACACAATGAGCTAAATGGCCAGGTCACAAAGATCCCTGAGGGCTCAGAGAAAGTTGGAGAAGGGGACCCACCAGACAACTGTTAGGAAGTAATCTCCCGTCAAGGCCACCCGGAGTGTTCTTTAACGTGCACAGGGTATGGATCACTCACTCACGGGAGCATGACATAACATCCCATTCAACGGATGGCGACCGTGCACGCCCATTGGTGTCCTCTACTGATCGAGAGCAGGGTAAGAAGTTTTGAGGAGATAAATCTCCACGCTGAATCATGCGGGACTCGAGCCTGGGAACTGAAGATTACAAGCCTGGCGCGCTACCGACTGAGTCACCCCCCCCTCACCCACCCACTGAGGTAACTACGTGAAATCCCTAAGGAAAAATTTTAAAGTAGAACCCTTCTCAACTTTTGTGACTGTGATTGGTCGCTCGCAATTACTCTTTACTGCAACGAATTTTCTGCTGCCTAACAAATTTTAAAGTAGAACCCTTCTCAACTTTGTGACTGTGATTGGTCGCTCGCAATTACTCTTTACTGCAAAGAATTTTCTGCTGCCTAACATTAGTTAAAAGTCATCTATAAGCAGAGATAAAAAAAGACGATTCAAGAAAGGATCTAATCATTCACAGCTTAAAAATAGTTTTCTTTAACCCAAGTTCGCAAACTAAAATTCTTTTCAAAATTTCGCATAAGCATGTGGGACCGGATCTAGAAAAATATATAAATGGAGTAGGAACGGGAGCAAGTGACTCAATGGCAGTAGGAAAAAAGTAAAGGAGTGAGGGAAAGGGAACGAATTCCACTGCAATATAATATTTCCCCTCTGTTTTAAAGGTCTTCAAAGAATATCTTAAGATATGTGTGAAATTTTCACACAAAATAAGTATCAATGTTTTGGCCTCATTAAGATTAATCTCATAAGACAAATCTCGAAAAATTGGAACCAAAGCCCCCTTCCTTATACTCCTCTCCTATAGCCCCTGCATGTAATAGATGACATTGATTGCCGAAAAGGGTAATTGTTTTGCGCTGAAATGGTTTGCAACCCCTCTGAAGCTTGTTGTCCCAACGAAATCCGTTTACATGCCCGCTACATTGTTTGGTGCCAGTTTTCGTTATAAAATGAGATGGATAAAATTTATAATAATCCTTGAATACCTAACATAGCTTACTTTTAAAACAATTAAATTCAAAGTGAGATCCATTAGTTTAGAAATGAATCAAACGAAATAGTCCTACTCTATCAACCGTTTTCGCAGGTATAACGACAGAAACCAGCAAATGTGCACTTTGGTAATTTAGGAAATATTGAGAAAATGTTCACTCAGATTCCTATGATAGTGCTTCTTTCCTCAAGTGGAAAATGTTTTTGATTATTTTGCCTATTGAATTATTATTAATATCAGATATATCCACCACTTCAGAAATATCTATGAAATCCCCCCCCCCCAAAAAAAAATCCGAAATCTGTCTGATGGTATTACTATCAAATTGAACTCAAGCGAAGGAAAGCAGTGTATAATAAATTGAACTCAAGCGAAGGAAAGCAGTGTATAATAAATGTCGGATTAAACTGAGGTCCAGTACCATTTACTCGACGCAAACATACCCTATTATGACTTTGTTATTCGAAGAAGAGGGGAGAGGACTAGAGCGCCAGGATCGCAATCTGATATCCCCAGGTTCCACTTGTGTCAGCATTGAGTTTTACTCTCGCTAAAATCCTCACCCTGCCCTCAGTCAGAAAGGGAGCATTAATGTGCTTAAAAACGCCCCCGTACTTCGGATGAAATAAAATTACTATACAAAATGATGTGCTAATTATGATATTCTGCGAAGCAATTTCTTTTGGTAGTGAGGCAAAGATGGACATTGCACATAGTACATATATTATGCGTCCTGACAGTTGTTTTGTTTTCTAAACGTTCCCGTTTACTTAATTGCGTTCAGCATACGTTCTATTTTGACATTCTGTATAAAAAATGCAGATAAGGTTATAATTAAATACGACAATCACCAATTTTAAAATGGGAAAAATGTTTCCCTTAGTCGTGATAGGGTTAAATAATCTTTAAAATTTTAGGTCGGGGGGCCTCTATAGGCCAGAGTATTGGAATCATGGCTGCAATGCTCCGCCGTTAATGCAGTCCGATCAAATTGGAATATCCTTTCTAACGAAGTAATGAAAATAATTGAAAATAATAATAATTTAAAAAATGATATTGACCTATCAAAATAAAAGGCAAACTGTAAGCTAGAATCTATACACAGAATTCTGATGAAATTTAAATTTAATGTTAAAAGCATTGCGAAATTTCCACACAACGTTCTACTCATCCCGTTTGGGAAATAATCAAAGACGACTCTGATGCATGTGGGTGAAAAAAGAGAAAACTACATGCATGAAAACTTAAAAAGAAAATAATTTTTGCGATTCAGTATACTATACAATGTATAAATATTTGCTTAAAAATAAAAAGACTGAGATGACAGAAGTAGTCAAAAATGACCAGAAAAGCAACACGAAAATAAAGACCATACAGCATGAGATCCCCATCTTATTATTCTTAGGCGAGTTCTATTAATCTTTATACGATTTCCATGCTTGAACACTGACCAAGAGAGAATAATCTAGTAAGATGTGTTTTCCTTGCATCCGCTATTCCCCCTTTCTGTTCCTCGGTAAATATTTGGTTCGCTCTGGTAAGCAGCGAAGCGCACTAGCCGATGAGAATTCATCCGAGACGCCTGCTGCATCGCATCGGAGTTATGATCCCGTTCTTTGCAGTTGGTTGACGCATAAGATGTTCATTGGGTTGATTTCTTATTGGTTGACGCACCATTCATTTGCTTTTCTTCTACGTAATTAATTCATTCGGAAGAAAATCCTTTAGGTTATTCTGCTTTGTTAGATTGCTGATGTTCGGTATACAGTATATTTGTAAGTACTACATTTATTCCGCTTGACAGATAGATATTCAGTAGTAAACATTTTATCCTTGTCAATATTTTTGTGCAGAATTATTTTTTCTATAGCTAGAGGTTCTAACAAATATTTCTCCGAGGGTATCACTTTGAAGTTTATGGATATCTTTATGCCTTTTTAGTTTGTTTAGAAATAAAATCCTTTGAACTGTTGTTTTCACTCTGTCCTGTGTCTGTGTTCTTAAGTAGTCATTCAAACTTTTTGACCAGATAGGTAAGCAAAAAATCTTTTTTTGGTTGGATACGTATTACATTTTCCGAAAAGTTTATCAGCTTCAGTTTTTACAGTTAAAGGACACTAAAATTGGTGAATGATATGTGAAACTTTAAACAAATGGTGTAAAGATATGAGCCTCTCAGAAGCAAAACTGATCAACTCCACTTTTCTAAATTTTGTAAATTTCGCAATTTTAGTACCCAAGCACGTGATTAGTGCTAAACATTTCAGCAACTATATGTAAAGACCTATATCTATAATATTACACATAATATTTCTTTGTCCGTATATTTCAAGCAAAGTTTTAAAATTAAATCTTAAAGAAGCATCAATTTTTCTCAACTGGAGTTGATCAGTTTGGCATCTGAGAAGCTCATATATTAATGTTCGCAGTTTAACACTTAATTAGTGGATTGGAGTGGTTAGGGATTTACATTGGCGACCGGAGGTAAAAAAAAAAAACAATTTTTTTTTTCTCCTGAAAACGAGCATTCTGTATTCGCCAAAAGCAACGCATTTTGCAAAGGCAGAATTAGTAATTTATTAATGAATGTTGATATGTTAATATAAACATGCATAATGTGAGCATTATTCACCGACTGCACACATTAACCAAACTACAGTGGTTGTGAACGTGCATAGAAAGGATAGCACTAACTCTTCGGTAAAGAGCCGTTTTCACGAATTAACCGAGTTTCAATTTACGCTTAATAAGGCTCAAAGAACATGGGGATATTAAACACGAACAAACGTTATAAATAAGATATTATTTAAAAAAACAGATGTTTTTGCACACTAATTGGATTTATTGGGGTAGGCGTGTGATAGAGACATTCACGACTTACGTAGACATACTTGACGAAAACTTACATAAACAGTGAATGAAAACACTTTGCGACTTAATCATTTGGTTTAAAAAAAATCGCTTATGTTAGGAACAACATCGACAGCAACATGGAAAAGAGGAATTAAGAGTAATAACAAAAACGCGATCAAGCCGGTAAAAATAAACTAAAAAGACTAATTCCATTTCAGAATAATGTTTTCTCCTTCGTTTCCGAGATCTTTAAAAGATTTCTTGTAATATGCATAAAATATACATAAGCTCAGGGCTTTATCCTTTTTAGAGGGGAGGGGGTACGCGAGTAAACATTGTATCTAACTTTTTTTAATCTCATTAAAATTGATTCTTCTCTTTTATTTGAGTTTGTCAGTTATAGATTTTTTTTAACTTACAGTTAGGGATATTTTTATTTACCAACTAATATAAATTTACAACTTATATATATTACTAGACTTCAATTTCACCAAAAGCAAACAGCGAAATCGAGATATTGAACCTATGAATGACTCAGATTTGGAGTTTACAATAAAACTTATATTTGAAGTTTATTAATAAAAATTTGTTAAAAATATGTTTGTCATTTTTTTCTTGCGCTTGTGCCATTCTCTCACCCCCGCCCCCCACAACCAGCACCACGACTCACAACCAAATTGTTATAGATTACAGTATCCTCACATTTTTTCGTAGTAAAGAATCACTGCAAAAAATTCTCAAAGTGGGTGATGAGGGCTAAAACCCCTTCCCCCCTTTTCCTGTCTTGATGCTATGTATTGTCCAGTTAACTGATCGACCCTTAAAATTAACAGTTTGCATCGGAACTAAGGCGCAAACCATCAACATGGGCTTGCAATTTCAGTGTCACCTTAAGTCATGGTGCCTCTTTGCTTGAATGCTGATTGAGCTGGGTGCTCAGAGACAGGTTTTTACATACAATGGACCAAATGATCAAGTCGCAAGGACGCTAGAATTGGGGAAGAGAAGGTAGCCTACTGGATAGCTGATAGGAGACAGCTGGAAGCCTTCCGTCAGGCCATCTCATGTGTTCTTTAACGTGCACAAGATATCACTCTCTCTTACACGTGGCCACGGATTTACGACCCCATGTGCATCCGACGGAAGCTAACCTTTCCAGACTCATCGGGCCACGGATTACGACCCGGTGTGCATCTGAGGGACGGTGACTTTTCCAAACCCATTGGTGTTCTTTTTTTCAAAGATGCAAGAGATAAATTTCAACGATGACATGATTGGGACTCGGACCTAGGAACTACAGGTTAAGAGTCAGGAGCATTACCAACTTAATCAGCCCCTCCCCCATTTGTCCGGAGATAGATAATCCCAACTCAGCTATTATAATCTGTTACTGAGTAAGAAATCAGAAGCTTGGTTTTTTTTAAAGGTTGGGTTGGTTGTTTTACCTCTGAGCGGCACTTTTTTGCACACCATGGGCTAAATGGCCAGGTCACATGGACACCGAAGGCTCAGAGAAGGTTGGGGGAGGGGACCCACTGGAACAGCTGTTGGGAGACAGATGGTAGCTTCCCGTGAAGGCCATCCAGCGTGTTATTTAACGTGCACAGGGTATGGCTCTCCCGCACACGGGGCCACGGCTTAACGTCCCATCCGACGGACGGCGGCCTTTCCAAGCTCATCGGTGTCTCCTACTGACCGTGGGCAGGGCGGGGAATTTTGCGGAGATAAATCTCAACGCTGACCCAGCTGGGACTCGAACCTGGGAACTACAGATTACGAACCTGGCGCGCTACCGACTGAGCCACCCCGCCCCATTTTTTTTTTTTTTTTAAAGGGATAATGAATCTAAGATGTGATGCTCAAAGCAAAAAAGTTTGAAAACTACTGTTTTAAGATTTGGGGAATTGTTATGGATGATGCTGAATTTCAATACCGTTTTCAGGAATGCCACTGATATTTAAACTACGATTAGGTGCCCCTAAAACTGCAAACTGAATACGGGAACGACGAAAAAAGTGGCGAGAAATTCTGTTATGAAGAATACTAATCTTTATCAGTTAATCTGTAACCAGTGCAAATAACTAATCTGACTCTACTATATAGAGCAATTCGGCTGTTTAGATAATGCATAAAATTAATCAATATCTATTTTAAAATAATTTATTTATGCCTCAGCTTAGGCTGTTAATGATAAATAAACTTATATCGACATTATCACTTAAACTACATTCCCTAACGGGAAAAGTGAAAAATAGCGATTTTTATAGGTAAAATATAGCGAAAAAATACCACAATAAAAGTCATTTTAATCATGACATTGACAATCTTAGCGATCTGGATCGGTTGCGGTTAATGTCTGTGTATGAGTTTCGTCTCGAAAAGTTTTGTAGGCTTCTGTCAATTTTCCATTTCTATGTAACATTGTGCTAAAGTTGTAAATGTAAGTCTGTAGTGAATCCAAGATCTTCCTAAGGAGAAGAAACGAAATTTCCCCTTTTTTCCTCTATCTTGTCGTCACCGTTGACTGCGAAATCCACTGCTACATTGCATTTTTTAGAATATTTCCATTTTTTTCGTCTCTGCTAGAGGAAGTGCTTCACAGCAGGGTTCACATTCCGTCGTGAGATTTCGAGGACACTTCTGTTACTTTTATGAGATTTTTTCCTCCCATATTTGGTATACAAAATAGTTTCTTCTTTTCTCTCCTTTCGACTCTTTCCGCTTTGCCAAATGCCATTTCGTATTGCATGGCTTTTACGTTACGGCAGCTGGTTTAGTCACAGAACTTTTCCTGCGTTATCACTTCTACTGCTTTCCACGGAGGCTTCGCTTTGCGGCAAGAAGTCGGTTCGACGTTAACTCCTTCGAAGGTTGAGCATTCCAGTTGGCTTGACGTTTTCTCTTGCCGGAATTTGGACAGTGTTCGGCTTAGGGGTTTTTCCTGTTGGCTTGAGACTTTTCCGCTAGTGTTTCTTTTCTTTAGCTACACCCTCTATGGTCTAAGCTAGACAACTGTTTATTGTGTGGTTTGGAGGCTTGCAGCGGCGAAGCGTCAGTGTCAACTTAGGAAGAAATAAGAGAATATAAGACTAAGCATTGGATGTTTCGACAGTCCTCGTAGATCATTGGTTAATATACAAGAGTTTGATAAGTCATTGATGTATTTTGATTGACTGATTCATTATATGATCTATGAAATATAGTATGAATAATAATATGATAAAATATGTATGGGCCCCTCAACTCTTGACAAGGGGGATGCATATAAAAATAATGATAGCCGAAGTCCGCAGATTATTCAAAATACACTGTTCTGTCAAAATTAAAGTATCACTAACGAAATGTGGCTTTAGGTTGGGTTGTTTTACTCCTGAGTGGCATTTTTTGCACACAATGGGATAAATGGCCAGGTCACAAATACCTCCGAGGACTCAGAGAAGGTTGGGGGAAGGGGACCACTGGACAGCTGTTAGGAGGTAGCTTCCCGCCAAGGCCATCCAGAGCATTCTTTAACGTGCACAGGGTATGGCTGTCCCTCACACGAAGAATGGCATAAACTTCCCATCCGACAGACGGTAGTCGTCCAAACGCCTTTTGGTGTCTCCTACTGACCGAGAGCAGGGAGTTTTGAGGAGATAAATCTCCACGCTGCCCCAGGTAGAACGAAATGTGTCTTAATTTTAATTGTATAATGGAATAAAACAAAAATTTCCCCAGAAATGTGTTTTAGTATTAGTAAATGTGTAGAAAACTGAAAACCTCAGGGAGAAATGAACGTATTACAATGATGTCGTTAAAAGAGGAAAATATTCTGCATCTCAACAAGAATCTCTAAGTGTAAGTGACTTCAGATGCTCTAAAATATGTACATATAAGATTAATTTGGGGAGTGATTCCCTGATTGCTAAACATGCCTGACAACGTCGATCCATGATCAATATATGGTTGTTCAGAAGGTCCTGAGGCAAAAAATCACAATCTTCTACAAAATCTAACTTTTTACCTCGCGGAGTGGACCAAGGAGGTGATTGATGTTTTGCAATGCATTCCTAAGGCATCCTATACATGTTCGATGATATTTAGGCTAGCGACCTTGCTGGCTATATAACTAGTTGGATGTCTTCCGTTTCTAAATAATCTTACACCAAGTTAGCTCTATGTGGACTGGCATACGGCCTATTTCTAAATTAATTCATATAACTGTCACATTACTGTAAATGCTAATAAAACATTATTCATGATAAAAAAAATCATAAAATATAATTTGAAAAGAAATAGCGTGTTACTGCTGCTCAAATATTAGTTTCCGTGATTTGAATCCAGTAAACGATGATTAGACGTCATGTCTTGCGAAAGAATGATCGGTCCTCGCCAGAAGTCTAACACCAACTCTCGTGTTTAATGAAGATTTGAAGTGTTTAACTTGATGTCATTTCGAAGCTTTTTATACCATGAAAATTTCGCTTCGTGTGCCACGGAGTGGATCGAAAAGATCGAGGAAGAAGATGGGGCGTTGTACGGAGGAATGACACGAGAAAGCGATTAACAGTAGTAGAGTCCACCAGTTCAAACTAAAAATAGGCATTAGAGCTGAGGACAGAGGGAGAGACAAAATCGATCTCAGTCCTTACTGTTCCATGTTAGAGCCATTGGATCTCGGACAATGTGATCTCGAGCAGTTTCATTAATGTCGGGTGGCCGAGTGGTTAGAGTGCTTGGCTACTGTTTAATGGGACCTGGATTCCAGCCCCGGGGTAAGAGTGGATGCTTGTGTTGTCTCTCTGCTGAGGTCTCGCCTTCCTCACGTATCTTCTCTGTGACCTATTAAACTGAGAACCTTCTGCCAGACATCTTTGGCAATCAGCTGCTTTAGGGGTAATTTACAGTTTTATGCAAGATTTTTTTTATACGCGAGAATTACGCTCCTAGAAATCGCCGCATAAATCGGGAAGTGTATAACATGCAGTACATTTTGATAGGTTTATGCAAACTTTCAAACTTAACTAGAGTATTGTTACACGTGCTTTTCGTACGTCCATGCTAAGTTGCGTAAACAAATTGCTCATACATTTGATTACAATATTCGAAAATTTTAAAACTTTTCAATAACAATTACAGTGTAGAAGGTTTAAAGCAATAAAACTTGCATATCAATTGCCTTGCCAGTTGCTTAAGGTGATTGGCTGGAGTCAGGGTATATCTGGGTCATCTATATCAGATGACTTAGACTAAATATAAAATGTTAACGTGGGGTACGATGTAAAATTTTTCAAAGCTCTGGTCATCTATGTCAGATGACTAGGCTAAATGCAAAATTTCAACGTGGGTACGCGGTAAAAATTTTTGGGGTACGCCGTGAAAGCTGTATCACTGATTACCCAGTAAAATGTTTATAATTTTATAAGATTTGTTAAATTGTTTATGACATTTTTTGTGTTTATCTATAATTGTAATTTATGAATACAAAATTTAATATGTGTATATATATATATGTGTGTGTGTGTTTTATTTTATTCCCATTGTTATACTATAACTATAGTTTTATCTATCTATACAAGGGGTACGCCAGTTAAATACACTTTTCCAGGGGGTAAGTGAAGCATAAAAGCTTGAGAACCACTGACTTTGGCGAAGACGGAGGTGGCTGAACGGCTCATCGTACGTTCTGGTAGCCTTTCTATCTTAGACTCTCTATCTGAAAGTAGAAGGGTAAGATGAACTAGAAGAGTCAGATGTAATGGAAGCTAATATGAAGGCAGAAGGTTGTTTCTTAAAAAACTTCTGAATGGATTCCTGAGGTGAATTTTTCATCCTTAGTTTGTGTACTTCCTTGTGGCATTTAAGGTATTTTTAATTTCCTTTCGTACGTTAGAACTTATCATGATGTTTGGGTCATCAACGGCGCCTGGCCAAAGACCGACCGCGGATATATGAAAACGCGGAAAATGGAAGGAGAGTCGACTGCACCATGATGTTGAGCATTTTACCAACTACTTTTCTCTTATCAACTAATCTCCTGCATCGCTCTCAGAAGCTGACTGTTGAGCAAAATATCTTGTAATCTCTAAAACTCAGAGCAGAACAAAATATCCTTCAGGTACAAGAAAACAATACGGTCAAATTTAATTATTATTGATTTTTTTTTTTGTTGTTGTTGTTGTTGTTGTTGTTGTTTTGTATAGCTAGAATGATTCTCGTGATCAATTCGGTTTTAAGAGGCGGACTGAGTTCCTCTTAGAGTTTGAAACGTTCTTTTATACAAAAAATATTTGGTGACAACGATTTTAGTTAAGAAATAAACAGGGAGATTTTGGGTTATAGATGATTTTTTTTGCTCAAATTATTGAGCCCAGGTAGAGGAAAAAATATCTGACATATCGCAAAACCGAAATGCATGACGAAGCTAAGCCATTTTCCAAATTCAAATTATTATAGGTTAACAACTCTAAAATATTTTTAAATATTTTAGAGTTTGAATTAAATAAAAACATAAATAATTTGTAATATTTTGTGATAAAATTAATATTTTAATGTGTAAAATAAAACACCAGAAGTAATTCGTAGACACTGAAAATCATTCAATTGCATCATTATAAAAGCGAATTGCAATTCATCAATGACAGAATGAGATTACCTAAAAAATTATAAAACGATTAATTTTTCTTATTTCCAATTATTAAAGATTTATTAAAAGCTATAAATATAACAATCAAAAGAAAGGTAGTTAAATGGGGCCCTAAATTCGAGCAAAAAGATCCAGATAAGAAATAAAAATGAAAAAAAAAATTAAAAAAGAAATTAATATTAATAATAGTTAAAATCAAAACTTAAAAAAGTAATTTTTTAAGAGCATAAAGTGTGTTTTGTTCGAAATATTTTGTACAGTTTAAAGTTTATTGAAAATGTTTCTTATTTCTATCTATACTGGACATGGCAGGAAGGCAATTAAAGCAGGACAGAATAATGGATAATTTTGGATACGCAATAATAAAAATTATAATTGACATTTTTATTTTAAAACTGCCTCAAATATTATTTGTCGTCTACAAAACAATTCCGAAAATTTCGTGTTTTTTTTTTATCTGATTTCATTAACATTGGTTGGGCCGACAGACAAACTTATAATTAAGCCTCTCTATCTTTAAAAAAAAATAACGCTTGAAAGTATGTAAACGCTTGAAAGTATGTAACGAAAAAATAACGCTTGAAAGTATGTAACGAAAAAATAAAGGGAAAATGTTTTACTGGGTTGCTAAAAACGTCAGCCTAGATTTGTCCTTGTGATTTGGGTATGGGACAAGTAGTTTAGGATCGCCCTGTGCTTTTTACTTTCACAATTACAAGTAAAATCAAAAATTTAAAATACGACTCAGCTATTCAGAAGTCGTTTGTGATATTTCTGTTATCTACACTCTGGATCATCTGATTCAGTTAAAGAAAAAACACATAAATGAGGTTTATCGGTGATTTCGCCAATAACACTTGAAAGATTTCGACGACTAGTCATAAGAATTTGCCTGCAATCAGAAAAAGGTTGATCGGATTACATAGATCTCATCATATCGTATTGTCAGGGGTAAAATAAAAATATTATTTCGAGTTTTTCCTTCATTTATACGTAGATATCTTTAAAAGGAAAGTAAAACTCTCATCGAACACAGAGACCTTATGACGTAAAGAAATTTTGTGAGTAGGGTTTCACCTCTACGAGTCCCACCCAGGGATTTCGGTCTCCACCTGTGATATTCTGTAGGTGGGCTGGACAACTCAAACTTAGCGAATAGCCACTAGGAAAAAACTATGTTTTTAAAGAGCCACGGGAAAAAACCTGTATTTAAAAACAGAAACATTATTTCTTATGAGTAATGAATTGGAAAAAAATACGTTTTTAAGGAATCAAGACGATAAGGAAGATTCAGTATATTGATGATTTGTTTTGTGAGCAGCAAGGTCTTTTGCACTGAACGTCAGGTTGGTTAAGTACATTTCATAGCTTCTTACATATTTAAAATTTTAATTTCCCATTTCCATTTCGAAAACAGAATGCTAACACTCTGTTCATTATTCATTTGTCGTAATCAATAAAGAATTGTGAACGAAATTAAGTTATACGTTGCTATGAGTGGCGTACTGGAAATTTTCGGTGTCCTCCCGCAAAAAATATTACAAGAGAGTCTGTTCTGTCTTCATTAACTTCAATTATTGGAATTTATAACTAAATTTGAAATTGATCCTTTGTTTTAAATATTTTTGGATGTTTTAATAGCGTAAAGTTTTTAAAACCACAGATATTTCACGTCAAACCAAAATTATTATACTTTGATGCATAAACTTCTGATGTATTAAATTCGATTCAAGCGATTATCTTAGTTTTATACCTATAGAACACTGTACCCAAAAGTTAATTATATCATAAAAATTTTATTCTTTAGAGCAGTGGTTCTCAACCTTTTATGCTTCACGTACCCCCTGGAAATGTGTATGTAACTGGCGTACTCCTTGTATAGATAGATAAATCTATAGTTATAGTATAACAATGGGGATAAAATAAAACATATATATATATAACATATATCTAACGACTTTTGAGCTCTCACGGCGTACCCCATAAAATTTTACTACGTACCCCACGTTGAGAACCTTAGAGAACTAAGGAAAGCTTTAAAACAATGAGTTCTGGCTTACAAACAGCAAAGAGAGGAATTTGTAGAAAGGAAAACGAAGGTGATTATTTCTGATTGGTCATTATTCGTTCAAAGTTATAGAAAGGAAAAATTCTGGCTATTCTTTAAACAACCGTACTCGAATATCAAATTTCTAGATAAATTAAAAAAATGTTTTTACAGGGTCCTCCCTTTAACCTTGAAGTCTCTCTGCAGCGCGAGGATTGCGGGGTCTATCAGTGCGCCTCTAGTTAATATGGATTTGTAAATTATTTAACTATTCAGGAGAAGGAAATGAAACAATTTGCCAAAGAAAGTTAAAAATCTGATTTGAAATTTGTTATGGTTCCTTACGATTCATTACATTGCCATTTTGCGTTTTGCATCATACACAATATACTGTTTTTCCTTAATAGATTATCTCCGCAAAATTCCCTGCCCTGCCCACGATCAGTAGGGGACACCGATGGGCTTGGAAAGGCCGCCGTCCGTCGGATGGGGCGTTAGCCGTGGCCCCGTGTGCGGGAGAGCCATACCCTGTGCACGTTAAAGAACACACTGGATGGCCTTGACGGGAGGCTACCATCTGTCTCCCAACAGCTGTTCCAGTTCGTTCCCTCCCCCAACCTTCTCTGAGCCTTTGAGGTACATGTGACCTGGCCATTTAGCCCATGGTGTGCAAAAAAGTGCCGCTCAGAGGTAAAACAAGCAACCAACCAACCTTAATAGATTTCAAGCTTCATTATTGTGAAAATGTATTTGAGCTGAACTCATTTACGTACAATTACAGTACATAAAACAAAACACAAATGTGGAGATGGAATGACATATGAACAACCCTTGAGCTGCTTTAGATCGCTGAAATAAAAATTGTAAATTTTTGGCTGCTGCAATTGAAAAAAAAAATAATAACAATAACTATAACGAAGGGAATTCGAAATTAAAATATAACATGTACCATTTAACAATTCGGAAATTATGTAACTTAATTTGAGTGGTTGCTATATAAAAGAGTTTCCTCAATTCCTTTTTTTGAATTTATTGAAAACATTTTTTTTTCTTCCATATATTGGAAAGAAATTAAAAGTTAATGTTATGTCCACCTAAGAAAAAAAATTCTTTGGGGTGCATAACAAAGTTGTGCATGAAAGATTGCTTTTTCTATTTCTCGTAGCTGCAGCAGAAAAGATATTCTCAAAACTGCAGCAGAAATAATAGCACACAAACATCACCATGCTTCCTACAGGATTCGACTCAAAAACTTTTCATGACCTTTCATTACCAAGCAGCTAATCTTTCTACCGCGAAAGCAACTTGAAAAAAAGAGAGAGCGGTTGACTCAGTCAGAAGAGCATCAAGTTCATAAACTGAAGTTCCTATATTCGAAGAGCGGGGATTGCCTGAAATGGTAGCACCCTGGTCTAGTAATATTCAGTTCTCAAGACTGTGTCAGGTTTATTTATCACCGCTAACCCTCCCTCTACCGTCGGTGAGAAAAATAACTTTTGAAAAGACCGCTGTCTGTTGAACATAATAATAACCTGGTGTGCTGCAAGAGAGCCATGCGCTGAGCACGTAAAAGAACACACTGGATGGTCTTGACGGATGACTTCGATCTGTCTCTTAAAAGCTATCCAGTGGATCCCCTTTCACGAACATTATCTGAGTCTTTGGGATCCTTGTGACCTGTCCATTTATTCCATTCGGTGTAAAAATTGTTGCCGATAAGAAAATCAACCCAACCCGTGTTCGAGTACCCATTGTGGCTCCTGCATGATATATTCGAAGCTAACCCCTTTGTCTTCAATAGGAAAGGTGATGCCTGTAATCTCGGAACGGTTACCGCCCTTCGGATGAAACTGTAAAACATGTTCCCATGGATCCAGTGTATAGGAGAGCCATACCCTGCATCTGTTAAACAACACACTGGCTAGACTTGACAAAAAAAACTTGCATCTTTCTCTCTTTTTTTTTAAATTATTTATTTATTCAAACAATTTCAAATAAACCATTTCTATTTACAAACGTTCCGCAAAGTTAACAGCTTATCTGCAGGAGAAAATAACACATTGACATAATAATATTTTACACCTTCGTTTTGTCTCCATCCGCTAAAAGTTGAAAATTTAAATAAACAATTTCTTCTCTTTACAAAAGTTTTTCCATTTCGAAAATTTCAAAATAACACTGTTAACAGCTGTCCAGTGAATACTCTTCTCAGCTTTGGCTTTTGGGATCCTTATATTCTAACCATTCAGTACATTGTGTGCAAAAGAAAAAAAGGATAAACCGACTCAACCTATAAAATAAATAAATAAATAAATACCCCCTCAAGCAGCTGCTTGCCACAGAGGTCTGACAGGAGCCTGTCAGTTTATATGCCACAGTAGGAGATCTGAGAGGATGGCAGGACCTCAGCAGAAAAACGACACACACATCCATGCCTAATCCGGGGCTCGAACCCAGGTCCCTTAGATAAGTAGCAAAGCGTGCTAACCACTCGGCCACGGGACGGCCAACCTATAAAAAGAAAACTTTAATTCTTATCTCCATCAAAGGAAAGACCTTCAGTGTTTTCACATTTATGTGCTTTATATTTCTGATTTAAAAGCTAAGACAAAACACTTTCTTCATATAACAAATTCTGAGTATTGGCAGCTAGGTCACATTTACTTAGTGTTCTGCGCATCAATGTGCCAACAGTTGTTATATTTCCAACGTTTACTGATATACCGTTTCGTAATTTCGTTTCCACTAAGCCGTCACCAAAATGGAAAATCCGATGTCTGCTGTTCCTAGTACAATACTGTCCGCGAGCCTCTATTAATGGACTTTGTTATCCATTCACAAATCCATTTAAGCTCTGCCGCTTTCAATAAGCCTGATTGTTACCTGAAACTTAATCTCAGACGTCCAATCATAGGATGAGAATGGTCCAGAAAGTAGGATGACAAACCGTGTCTGAGGTTCACTTATTCGAGTCCAATTAGTGCACCACGGTTCGATGGCTTTATCTCTGAGCGGCGCTATTTTTTCGCACAATGGACTAAATGGCCATCACAAGGACCATGAGGGCTCAGAGAAACTTATCCCGCTCATGACACGGTACCACGGCTTAACATCCTATCCAACGGAGGCTGGCCTTTCCAAGTCTATCCTTGTCCCCTACTGACCGAGGGTTGGGCGGCGTTTTTTGTGGAGATAAATATCAATGCTAGCCTAGCTAGAACTCGAACCTGGTAATTACTGACTGAGCCTCCCCTCTCTCCTCTGGATCACAAGGACCCTTGGATTCAGAGAAGATTGAAGACTACTGGACAGCTCTTAGGAGACAGGCTGAAGCCCCCCATCAATACCATCCAGCATGTTCTTTAACATGCACAGAGTATGACTCTTTCCTGCACACGGCAACGTCCCATCAGACAGATGGCGGCCTTTCCAATCCCATCGGTGTCACCATTCTCAACCGAGAGTGAGCGGAGATAAATCCCAATAGTGGCACAGTTGGGACTCGAATCTGGGAACTACAGATTAGGAGCCTGGCGTACTACCGATTTGAACCAACCCCACCCCTCGAAATAAGAATTTTTTCTATTGCTCACACTCTGACTCGGTTTAGAGGAAAACATAATAAATTTTAGAAATGATACAATCTAGAGAACTACGATTGGGAGATAAACTACTGGAGGACATCATGTCTGACATTTTTTATACTCAATTGCCACTTTTTTTTTAGTAATAAATCAATGCTATGTCATATTCAAAGAGTAACTGCTTAATCCTCTTGATGGCTGAAAAGTATGTACCCCACCCAACCTCTCACAAACACTTGTCTGATCGGGGCATCCTGAAGACAGCGGGTCTGAATGCAATAAACGTGACGTCACAAGACGAGTCTGATGGTAAGCGAACTGCCACGCAAGTCAAAACTAAGCGCACAGGACAAATTGGTATTTCGCTTTACATGAAACTATGCTGATTATAAAATTCTGATCCTCTGTAGCGTATTTTTTTACAAATAAGCTAGAAAAAGGTTTATTGGAGTTCTGCAATCATTGTTTATTAAGGACAAGCAAAATTAAACCAACGCTGTCCAACTAGCGGACCACGGGCCGCATACGGATTTTTGTGGCCAGCGAACAAAATCAGATTTTTACTTGAAATTTTCAATAAATATCCGTAATCTACATTTATAATTTTTGGCAACTTATATTAATTTACTTGATATGCAATCTTCAACTTACTTATTCTATAAAATTTGCAAAACATTTTTAAGCAGAGCGGCAAACTTCTGAAACCTTTTAAGAGCGGTGCGGCGTCATCAAACAAATATTTTTATGAAGCTGCAGTAAAAATAAGCATTTAACGACAGCACGAATCGCTCTCACTAAGCATGCATATGGCATGTATTGTCGAATGCTGCACTATATTGTGCACCAGGAGACATTGTGTGGCATTTCGCTGAGACTAAACGTCGTAATGGAAAAGGTAATAGCAATTACCATTTTAATTCGGGCGGAAATAGTTCTCTTACACACAGAAAATTTAAAGCTTTTTTGGACGAACTGCATGCTGAGTATGGCTATCTGCTTTTTCACAGTAATATTCGCTGGTTAAGTGCCGTAAAATGCCTCAAGAGATTTTTTAAACTTTGAAAAGAAATTCATCTTTTTCTCACAGAAGTGGGCACCGATGAAGATTTAAAAGCAAGTTTTGTTGATGAAAATTTTCTATGTTCGTTTGCTTTCCTAACAGACATTACAGATTATTTAAATGTTTTGAATAAATCCTTACAAGGAAAAAATCAAAACGTGTGCTGTCTTTATAATCATGTTACAGGGTTTAGAAACAAATTACAATTGCTGAAGTCAAATTTGCAGGAAAACAATTTAATTCACTTTGAAACTTGTAAAAGAGTTCTACGCAGAAATAAAGCAACTTAGTAAAACAGTTAATTTTGAAAAATTAAAATTTGTTCCTAAATTAGATATCCTAATTGAAGATTTTAACAGAAGATTTACTCAATTAGATGACCTTAATCAAAGTTTAAATTTATTCAGTAATCCATTAAATATTGATATTAGCACCGTAGAATCCCAAATATCAAACGGAATTATGTGACCTTCAGGCCGACCCAATTATTGCATCTAATTGAGAAACTGGAATAGAATTGTTCAAACTTCTGTCTAAAGAAAACTATTGAAAAATGAAAGATTTTGGACTCCAAATAATTTCTGTGTTCGGAAGTACATATATCTGCGATCGCGCATTTTCTGATATGAAATATATAAAATCAAGATACAGAAACTGCTTGAAAGACTCTGCACTTGAACATATACTTCGGCTCGCAACAACAAATATCGATATGGAAGAAAAAGAAATTATTGCGCAACAACTATGGCCACAACGCTCCCATTAAATTTATTAAATATTTGACAAGGGTTAGAAAATTTATGTCGGTTTATTATTACTTATTATTTTCGTATAAATAATTTTTTCAGGTTTTTGAGGTTTACTATTACTTATTATTTTTCGTATAAATAAATTTTTTTTAGATTTATTATTATTTATTATTTTATGTATAAATAAAATAATTTTTTCAGGTTTATTATTACACATTTTTCATATAAATAAAATAAATTTTTGAGGTTTTTGAGGTTTATTATTATTTATTATTTTTCGTATAAATAAAATAATTTTTTGAGGTTTATTATTACTTATTTTTCATAAATATAAAATAACTTTTTTGAGGTTTTTGAGGTTTATTATTACTTATTATTTTTGGTATAAATAAAATATTTTTTGAGGTTTTCGAAGATTATTATTACTTATTATTTTTCGTATAAATAAATAATTTTTTGAGGTTTATTATTACTTATTATTTTTCGTAAATATAAAATAATTTGTTGAGGTGTTTGAGGTTTATTATTACTTATTATTTTTCGTATAAATAAAATAATTTTTTGAGGTTTTTGAAGTTTATTATTACTTATTATTTTTCGTATAAATAAAATACCTTTTTGAGGTGACATGAACTGACTTTTCAATTACCTATCCTATTCTTTGTTTTTGGCCCGCGGTCTTAGAGAAGTTGGACAGCACGGAATTAAACGATTTCCATGCAGAGAAATTAAAATTGAAACACTTGTATATATTTTCTTTTTCCTTTTCACACGGAAAGCAGTTATTGTATGGTTAATATTTGCTGATAATTATGATACGATTTATCAATTGAAATAAAGATTGATAAAAGAAATACATCTACAAAAATGCAAAAGTTTCTTTCTAATAAAAATGGATTTATTCATATATAAGACTTCAAAAATTTGCTATAGCCAGAAGATTACTGAAAGCTGTACATTACAAAAATATTCCAATATTATGTGGCTAAAAATAAATAGATTATTCAGCATGAAATAGAGGATGCATATACAAGTTTCTTCCACATATTGCAAAATTCTAGTTCTTTAATTTTCATTGTGTACCTGTATATTTCTATATATTTTACCCATATTTATATGTATTGTGATCAGTAACGCACTTTACGCAATTTTGTCTCTCTCAAACTTCTATTGTTGCCAAACAACATATTTTGTCGTTTTTAAAGTAAAAACTTTCGTGCTATGAATACTTTTACGACTTTCAGAAACCCATTAACCTAATAGAAACTCATTAATCCTTTTATTTATTTTTTTATTATTATTCTATATTCGTTTTTCATTTGTACAGTTTTATAACTTCATGTCCCTATCTACCACTATCAAAAGTTTACTTCTTAATTTATATTGAACTCTTCTCAAGTATATCTATTCCCCAAGATCACGGTTGGTTAAACCTTTGTTATCTCAATATTCGTTCTCTTAAACTTAAACACTCATATCTACTGAGTTCTGATATTTCGAAATTTGATGTAATTGCTCTTAAAGAGACATGGCTCAATATTTCCCTTCCAGAGGGTCTTTTTGTACTCGAAGGATATAAACTATTCCGCGTCGACAGATCTAGTGGGACAGGGGGAACTTGCATTATATGTGAGGGAAACATTTATAATGTCGAACTAATGGCTATTTTTTCTTACTCTTGTTTCGAAGATCTCTGGGTCAAAATCTCCCCTATCAATAAACAAAACCCTACTCTTATTATTGGCACACTTTACCGTCCTCCGAACAGCAATATTGAAGATTTTATTAATTTATTATATTCAGTCCTTGAAAGTTGGAGCGGGGGTGACTTAGTCGGTAGCGCGCCAGGCTCGTAATCTGTAGTTCCCAAGTTCGAGTCCCAGCTGGGTCAGCGTTCAGATTTATTTCCGTAAAATTCCCCGCCCTGCTCACGGTCAGTAGGGGACACCGATGGGCTTGGAAAGGCTGCCGTCCGTCGGATGGGACGTTAAGCCGTGGCCTCGTGTGCGGGAGAGTCATACCCTGGGCACGTTAAGGAACACACTGGATGGCCTTGACGGGAGGCTACCATCTGTCTCTCAACAGCCGTTCCAGTGGGTCCCCTCCCCCAACCTCCTCCGAGCCTTCAGGGTCTTTGTGACCTGGCCATTTAGCCCATGGTGTGCAAAAAAGTGCCGCTCAGAGGTAAAACAACCCAACCCTTGAAGGTTTCCTTGCAACATTACTACCATTCTTATGGGATATTTTAATATCGATGCTCTAAAACATAATTCTGCGTATTCCAAGCTTGAAATCTGCCTAAAAACATTCGGACAAATATGTTTAAGCAAATTGCCCACCCACATTACTGATCACCGTGAATCTCTCATTGATATGATTTTCTCCAATAGACCTTCACTTCACAAACATACACTTACTCTCTTCGAAGACATTTGTGATCATTTTATTATTAGCACATCTGTATTGTATTTTTCATCTCGTGCACCTGAAGTTTTAATTTCAAAAAGATCCTTTAAAAATTTCAACAATGATGAGTTTTTTGAGTTTGCAAAATATCTCCCTTTCCGCAAGTGTATTTCCGAATGCACAACTCCTACCTCAAAAGCACATCTCTCCTGTTTAATCAATTTTGCACTTGATACCTATGCTCATTATTAAACTTTCAGAGTTCGCCCTTCTCGAAAGCATTGGATTCCAAAAGAGTTTCTGAAAATGATATCATTAAAAATAAACACTTTAAGAATGCAATTAACCCTAATCACCCATACACATGGGAGAACTATAAAACTTTCCGTAATCTGGTCAATAGTAATATTAAAAATGTCACGTTTATATTTCCTTATTCGATTTTCCGTTATTAACCTAAATGGTAATGAAACATTTCGAATTTTTGATTCTATTACTGGTAACTTAAGAAACCAAACATAAATTAATAAGATCGTTTCCAAAGACAACTCCTCTTATGATCCTAAAGACACTGATAATGTTTTAAATGATGTATTCTGTAAATCATGCATTTCTACAGAAAATCATGCAAACGAAAATGAGTCATTATCTTATTCCAATAAATCATTTAATAATCTGGAAACTTTTGAGCTCAAAAATGTTACCGAAATCGAATTCTTAACTTTAGAAATTCACTAAAAAACACTTGCAGTATCGGACCAGATGGAATCACTGCCTTTATTCTAAAAAATTATTTCCCCATTAATTTCTGAACCCCTTTGTGATATAATTAATTGCTCATTTAACTTTAATGAATTCCTAGTTCCATAGAAAGAAGCCATCATCTCATCTATACCTAAAGTTTCAAATCCCTCTAACCCTCTGGACTATCGACCTATTTCAGTTACATGTGCTTTAAGCAAAATTTTCGAAAAAGCCGTCGAGAAACAATATCGACTTTTGTGTAAATTTTAATTTACTTTCGTGCAGACAATTAATATTTAGGAAAAATCTGTCAACTGAAACTCTCATAACACGTCTTGTTAATCAATGAAGACTGACGGCAAAGTGAAAATGGTTGTGGGACTGTTTTTCCTTGATATCTCAAAAGCATTTGATTCAGTCGAACACAAACGTATCTTGCAAAAATTCAGCTATAATTTTAATCTCTCGCCCTCAGCATTTTACTGATTTAAAAATTATCTCAACGACCGTTTATTCGAACTAAATTAAGCACTAATGAGATCTATACACCTCTTAAAATCAATTGGGGAATACCTCAAGGAACCATTTTTAGCCCATTTCTCTTTAACCTTTTTGTTAATGAAATTCCAGAATCTTCCACTAACTGCAATATTTTTATGTATGCAGATGATTGTCTTCTTTCTTTTACCTCAAATTCTTTCACTTCTCTAAAACAGGAAATAAAAAATATATTTATGATTTGCTTCATTGGTATACTAAAAATGGATTCACTGTCAATATCAAGAAAACCATTATTGTTTTTCTTTCAACTTCAAATTCTCCCCCTCATGACACAAACATTAAAATTAATAACACCCATATTACAGTTTCCACTTCCATGAAGTACTTAGTATGACGATAGATAATAATCATGACTTTGAAATTCACATTAATAAAACTGTTGCTTCAGCTTTTAAAAAAACTTGTATATTTAGATACATTCGAAACTATATATCCTCCTCTACCCCAATGTTCTACAAAATTTACATCCGACCGAAACTCGAATTCTGTGCTTCTACTCTTGTTGGTAATAATAAAAAGAACTCTTATAACTTGGAAAAAGTTGAAAATGAAACTCTCTAAATCATCAGCAAAATCTATTTTAACAAACGAATCTCTAAAACATACTGATATTCGTTCCATCCACCAAATTCCCACTCTTGAATCTAGAAGAAAGCTACGGTTTGTTACCCTTATTCACGACACTATTTATAGCAAGTCTTATCCCCTTCATTCGATTCTAAATCGTATATTCGATTACGACATCGCCACATCTTTTGCTCTGATAATAAAATGTTTTCTACTACCAAGATTTTCAAAGCTAAGTATGGTGAAATTTCTTTCGCCTTTCAAACAACCTCAACTTGGGACTCTCTACCGAGCGATATCAGTTCTTTAAAATTTGAAACAAAATTCAAAAATTATATTACTGCACTCCTATTGGAATATTGAAACGTTTGACAAAAACATATCCTCATCCTTATTCCCACTCCCCATCTTTGCACTTTTTCTGGATTACCCGCAATCTTTTTTTCCCCCTGTTCACTCATTTAGTTAGGAATATTACATTACAGATGCAGAGTGCTTTATTGCTCATACTGAGCACTCTGGCTTGAACTCAAGCAGAACGTTTTCTTCAATAAATAGATTCATTTTAAACAGTAATTGAAAGACTATCTCATTCATGAGATGCTCATCTCGAAACTAGCTTCCCATATTCGCCATAGAATGTAGATTTTTTACTTTCCGATCTTTGTACCGAACCTCTAACAGTAGAAATTATAACTGATGAGTAATAGAATGCACATAGTAATCCACTGGTTTCCATAAATAAAGATAAATTAAAGAACAAATAAAAAAAAAATTAGTATCCTAAAACTCCGACAATAGAAATGTATGAACATCACATATTTAGTATGTAAAATACTACGTAGAATTGAGGTAGGCATGCAACGAATGGCACTGGCAGCGGTATATGCAAATGTGCCGAGCTTTAAAAGTACAGATCTACTGGATGTCATCTACATACAGATCTACATACAAATCTGCTGCACTGTTATCAATAACAAAATATAGGGGTTTTCAACGTAGGGTACGCCGTGAGAACTCAAAGGTCGCTAGATCTAGTAACAAAATTTTATTCCCATTGTTATACTATAACTATAGCTTTATCTATCTATACAAGGGGTACGCCAGTTACATACACATTTCCAGGCGGCACGTGAAACATAAAAGGTTGAGAACCACTGGCATAATACATCGGTGCGAGGTGACCATAATGCATATTGAACCACTTGGGCTATCTCAGTTGACCTTCACCTTTTTGCTGTATCTGCATTCGCACACTAGAAATCAATCTGCCTTCGACACTTTTTGATTTCTAGCCCCTTCATTCCGACCCCTATTTGACTTTGAATGTGACACCGAATATTATATTTATTAATATTTTTGAGTTCAACTGTCCGAAATAGTCTTTTTTTACCAATTTTAAGCTCTCTAGTATGTCATATAGATATTTTACGTTGGACCTCGAAGGACCCAGCGCATCCGAAATTTCACAACATTGCTGAGATCTACGACTGGAAATACTAAGAGGAACCAATTTTTAGCTCTCTAACACTAGTACATCCAAATTTGACCTTTGACCTTGAAGGACCATCCAGATCAGAAATGTTTTCACATTTGCGACATCTACAACACTAGACAATAACTTTCATGTTTCTAGCACTTGTAGATCATGATTTGACCTCTACATGAAATCTATTTAACCTTTCAGGACACCTTAGAGGTCAAATTTCGAATTTTTTCCCAGATATACGCCCGAATTACTCCTGTGCAGATTTTCAGAGCTCTACTAGTTCTGCTTCACAGTTCGAATTAGCGTTTTCCCTTTTAGTCAGTCGGTCAGCCAGGCAATCAATCACAATCATCTATTGTCGTAATCTTTCTTCTAGGAGAGACGATTAATACGCCGGTCGAGGACGATGTGATTGTTACTTAATAAACTTCACCCTCACTTTGGAGAAATGCAAGGTTCGCGGGTTTTTACGCCCGTAGCGCCGTATGCCTCAGATTTGCTGTGTTGAATGATGAATGAAAATAGTTCCTCAATTAATCGCACGAGAGTTGTATAAAGACGACACAGTTTATTAATACTACATACAATTACATGCCGGTAATGTGCTCAACTCTGTGGGTCTTTGCTACTGGAAACAGTAACACAATGAGGTGGAGAACTGTTCACTCTGCAAGTTCTCACTTTACAGACCTCAAACTCGGCGAAAGGATAATCAACCTTTGCTTACACTGTGGTTCACTCTGAATCCACAAGGCTGTAATCAGATTCACCAAGAATCTCGATTCCCTTTTAAATCGCACCCTCCCTTCAAGGGTTACTTCGAGTAAGAGGCGGCGTCCTTCTGACGCTTGTCGAAACGACTTCTTTCTCTCCCGACAGCAACGCACCGAACTGACTTTCCTTAATTGCATGCTCGCGTCCTGCGCTGACACTCGCGCCCCAGGCAGTCGTAAAAGGTCATAAAACACTTATGGAATCCGTCTTCTCATGCAAGCAGTCAGCTTTAGACCCGAAAACATCACCAGTGAGTCACACACACACACCAGCACTTCAGAGAACACACTTAATACATAAAAATATCTACAAAAACAAAAATGCAACAAAATATAGCAATAAATAAATAAAATAAATTACAGGGACATAACATCTATGTCAGTGGTTCTCAACCTTTTATGCTTCACGTACCCCCTGGAAATGTGTATGCAGCTGGTGTACCCCTTATATTGATAAATAAAACTATAGTTATAGCGTAATAATGCGAACTTAGCGACTTTGTTACTAGATCTAGCGGCTTTTGAGCTCTCACGGTGTACCCCAAAATATTTTACCGCATACCCCACGTTGAGAACCCCTGATCTATCTATATTAGACAATTTTTAGAATTAAAAGTGTTGTTTCATTTCCAACTTGTTATTAATATGCACCTATCTCCCTCATTCACATGCAGAAGATCCAAAGGATTTTCAGGTGTTCCTTAATTGGTGGTAACTAGTGTATTTATTATCACCTATAAAACACAAAAATATCTTTTCATTTATCTCTTAAAGGGAAAAATTTGCATTTCTTTTTCACCCACCCTTGAGGTTAAGGGGAAAATCGTTGCTTTCAATACATTTCCTCACACTCCAATACCTCAATTTCAGATTTCTAGCATAAATAGATCGTTTATATTTTGGCCCTTTCCCGAATCTTTTTACCGCTAGAAGACGCTATTAAAATTATCCAGAGATTCGCCAATTCATATCGAACCCAAAAGATTTATTTTAAATCTCTGAAAATAAAAATTTGATTGTCGACAGACGACACAATAAAAATAATTGCTCGTTTTTTTTAAAAAAGAAAAAAATGAGCATCCGCTTAAAATATATCAAATTTTAATTATTTCTTGAAATTATGGAAAAAATAAGTAAAAATTTTAATTATTTTTTATAATTTCGACCTTTTAATAAGACTTTAGTTGTTAAAAATAAGCATCATGTAGATTATTTCTGAGTATTTGTTTTATCTTTAATAAATGAATGGCCCTGTATGGTTATCATGATGTTACCCAAAAACGTTCAGTTTCGATTAGTCATCATGTTATATCATCATCATCATCTTCAAGCAGCCATGGGTTACGGAGGTCCAACCAGACCGTGCAATGTGTGACGTCATCAGTGGTAGAAATTGTCAGTTTCCCCGTATATTTTCTCCGTATATTCGCGGCTACTTGAACGATCGATCCCAAATATCGTGGAGTGGTCCCACTTAGTTCTAACCTTGTGTAGGTAACGGGTACATAGCTGCCGTGAGTCGGGAGTGATCCCTCGGAAAGTGTCCGAGATTTCTGGGGGCCTACCTTGTGATGGAGTAGTACATTGTGAGTAGTACGTTGGAAAGATGCGAATGAAGTTATTAATGGATATTCGTTTGGCTCCAAACTTTTGGAGGGATTTAAATGTAACTGACTGGATTAGTACATTAACGGTGAAAAGCATGAATAAATGGGAAGAGTTATCAATGATGCGTTTCGCGCGAAACTTTCGGTGTGG
Source organism: Ryuthela nishihirai (assembly GCA_038380435.1). NCBI lineage: Eukaryota > Metazoa > Arthropoda > Arachnida > Araneae > Heptathelidae > Ryuthela > Ryuthela nishihirai. The sequence goes on from JAWZYU010000010.1 coordinate 54,227,729, forward strand.
GTTTAACTAGCATTTCTAATATTTTTCTTTCCAAATAACATCAACATTTAAATTTCGTCATTAAATGATTATAAATAATAATATAACAATAAAATGAATAATTAGCGACATGCGTTTCTGTATACATGTATTACGATGCGTCAAAGAATTTTTTTTCTCCAAATTGGACTCTGGCGCCCACGTACTCCGCAATTGTCGAAACGGTTCAGGCTAGAGCTGACTCGGGCTTGGGAGAACATGGGCTCGAAATATTGAGCTCGAACTCATCTCTAGGCATATTCTATTTGACAAATAACAGTTTAATAGCGTTAACTTACTCCCCAAATTGATCGACCTTAGAAAACCTACCTAACGGAAAATTCAGTCGGAATGGCTAATCCGACTGAAATTTCAATCCTGGCGTGGACGTGGGTAATGGTTAAGCATTCTAACTTTTGACTCGATAGATATAATTAATTCAGTTTAAATGTTTAAAACCCTCATAAATGTAAAAATAAATTCATTTGTAATAATGCAAAACTCTGCTTTGGTATTAAAAATATAAAACTTTAATGTTGTATGAGGCTAATGGCAAACTTCCGAACACTTCTAAATATTACTCATAAAGGTTACCTGCACAGTTTGTTGCCCATGCTTCTGGCAACATAATGGAAGATTTCTGCAATACAAACTCGCTGTTATCGGAGAATTCATCGACTTCTTAAGTTTATGCATTTTCCCAAAAAAAAGGAAAAAAAATCCGAACAGTGCTGCCGAGTAAATATTTGTCACCTCGCAGAAACTGAACGAAAAAAAGATTTGAGGAGATAAACAGCTGACATTACAAGACCATTTTTCGTTTTATCCTCTTATCTACGAAGGATATGAGAAATGGTATGGAATAAAAACATCCATATCGGATTCTCGTTGTAGTAAAACTCAAAATCCCACTGTTCAACAAAGCAAAAATGGGAAAAGTAAGGCTTTGTGAGCATTACTTTAAGTTGGAGTTTCTGAAGATGGCTCAAGCAATATCGAATTAAAAAGAAATGTATGGGGCTTTAAGCCGGAACAGGGGATTCTTCGGAAAAGTAGATAAGAAGCATCAACCAGGTAACTTAAAAGTGAAGGAGAAATATCAGCAAACTTTGTGATTTCATAGTCTACTGAAAGAGAGCTTAGAAGAACGAAAATAGTACTTCAGGTGATGGTGTTTGTGCGAAGATGGTAAAATCCTCGTAAATATACATTTCGTGTTAAAATATTAAGGTATGCTGAAGGACAAAAGTCGGGGTTTAGTCGCGTGTTGAGATACACCCTAGGTGAATGAAAGTGAATTATTTTCCAAGACGGTTCTGATGTGGCAACAGGAAGTTAAAGGCCATAGTTTTTCTCTGTTCGTTCGATCTTCGTCAATAACCACTAGGATAGGACCTAAAAATGTTAAGAGAGGAGAAGGTGACTGGATCGAGATACAACAGGATCGGACCTACAAAAAAGTTTGGAGAGGAGAAAATTATTGGATCGAACCACCACAGGAATGGTCCTAGAAAAAAAAAATAGGAGAGGATAAAGTGACTGGTTCGAGCCACCACAGGATCGGATCTAGAAAATAAATTAGGATAGGAGAAAGTGACTGGTTAGAGCCACCACAGGATCGGATCTAGAAAATAAATTAGGAGAGGATAAAGTGACTGGTTAGAGCCACCACAGGATCGGATCTAGAAAATAAATTAGGATAGGAGAAAGTGACTGGTTAGAGCCACTACAGGAAGGGACCTAGAAAATAAATTAGGAGAGGAGAAGTGACTGGTTTGAGCTACCACAGGAACGGACCTAGAAAATAAATTAGGAGAGGATAAAGTGACTGGTTCGAGCCGCCACAGGAACGGACCTAGAAAATAAATTAGGAGAGGAGAAGTGACTGGTTCGAGCCGCCACAGGAACGGACCTAGAAAATAAATTAGGAGAGGAGAAGTGACTGGTTCGAGCCACCACAGGAACGGACCTAGAAAATAAATTAGGAGAGGATAAAATGACTGGTTCGAGCCACCACAGGAACGGACCTAGAAAATAAATTAGGAGAGGAGAAGTGACTGGTTCGAGCCACCACAGGAACCGACCTAGAAAATAAATTAGGAGATGAAAAAGTAACTGGAACGAACCACCAAATGATCTGCCATGACCTCTTTCGATTGATGGTTCCCAGAAAGTTTCTAAATTTTCTCTTTAATTAATATTTCCAATTAATTAATCTTCTCCCGTAATTCTAGGTTAGTCCACAGATCTGGGTTTTTTTACACCCCTCTTTCGATGTGCCCCAAATATGATGTTCTTCTCTGTCTGAAATAGCTAATTAATGGATGTGCTTTGGATGAAAGAAGTAAATGTCCAGTGCACTAGGTACTGAACGACACACTATTTATTTTCGCTTTTTACATTCACATATATATACAATATGGTAATGAGCTTGATTCTGTGGATCTTAGCTGTGTTTGCCAACAAATTGTTGGATGAAATGGCTTAATTTGATATGCTTTGGAAACTTTCTCCAATCAGCTTATCGTAGTTTGAATGCTGCTTTGCTTTTGCAATCATTTAATGAAGGTATTCCCTTAATGAGGTGAATGTCTATACTTTCCCGTACAGAAATCGTTTTACAAACCTTAAAACTGGGCGAGAGAATATCTTAATCCCTGCCTACATAACCTATTTCACACAGAACCGAACCCTACACTTTTAGGGTTTTCGAGAAAGTGCTACGTCACTTTGATGTGTAAATGAACGTGACTCCTTAGTTTCTAAGCCACTTTCTTTCTGTCTTGGTTCTTTCTATTTCTCACGCTCCCCTCTCTCGATGTTTCACACACTAACCCCTTCGGCTATACGAAAGCAATAGAGTGTAGAGGTGTAATAAAACCATTTGCCGTTTCTCACTTCTATGAGCATCCGAGAACAACACAACTAGGCCAGAATAATATCTAATGAGTAACATTCCCATTTAAAACAATACTGAACATGCATATATAGCAGAGATATGTAGATGGATCATAAAGTAAGGTTACAAGGTTGATATGACCAAATATAACAGTAGTAGCTCAGGATAGACCTCTTTCGAAGACTCGAATTATACAGTCTAGTTGGATCTCTGTAACCCATGGCTGTTTGAGGATTATGTATGTCCTGAAGTGACGTTTGATAGAAAACACAAACTAGGCTCCACTCTTCACAGGTACCAGAATTAGTTGTATAAAATCTGGACATTGAAAAAAGTTTGAGAAACGATACTACTCAGAGATCGAACAGTTAATGAGATGAGAAACACAGAGTAGCTGAAAATGTTCCGTTTATAAAAAAAAGGTTATTAAAACAGTGCATGCCATCTGTGCACAATGTATGTTTATAGAGGAGGAATTTTTTGGGAAGAAAGGTTTTTTTACTACAGCTGAGGAAGGAAAACAACACTAGTATGCAGAAGGAACATGACACTTATATGCAGAAGGAACATAACACTTATATGCAGAAGGAACATGACACTTATATGCAGAAGGAACATGATACTAGTATGCAGAAGGAACATGACACTAGTATGCAGAAGGAACATGACACTAGTATGCAGAAGGAACATGACACTAGTATGCAGAAGGAACATGACACTAGTATGCAGAAGGAACATGACACTAGTATGCAGAAGGAACATGACACTAGTATGCAGAAGGAACATGACACTAGTATGCAGAAGGAACATGACACTAGTATGCAGAAGGAACATGACACTAGTATGCAGAAGGAACATGACACTAGCAAACAGAAGGAAAACAACACTAGAACACAGGAGGAAAACAACACTAGGACACAGAAATTAAACAAAACTAAGGCACAGAAGAAAAGCAATACTAGTACCCGAAAGGAAAACAACACTAGTATACAGAAGGAAACAACACTAGTAACGCAGAAGAAAACCAACACAATTACTCTGAGAGAATAAATCACTAGTACACAGAAGGAAAACAACACCAGTACTCAGAAAAACAACAACACTAGTAACAAAGAAGGAAAACATTAGTAACTCGCAAGGAAAACAGTACTAGTAAATTAAATTTTTTTATTAAATACCCCCTCAAGCAGCTGCTTGTCACAGAGGTCTGACAGGAGCCTGTCAGTTTATATGCCACAGTAGAAGATCTGAGAGGATGGCAGGACCTCAGCAGAAAACAACACGAATATCCATGCCTTACCCGTAGTACGCAGAAGAACATTAGTAGCAGTAGGAAAAAAAGGTTTTACAAGGTGTCTGGTATCAACCAAAGAAGATGAAACAAACTATCAAGGGCAGCAAAACTATCGATTTATGTGCATTCGTCGCAATTCCTTTGTCTGATGTTCACTTGAATAAGGGTAATCTTTGAAATGCCAATGCGGTTTACTTTACTTTTGAAGCCACTTCGGACTTCTTCTAAAATGTTGTCACAGGTAAAGGCATTTTTGACTTTGTTATATACTCTGAGTGAAATCGCAAAAATATAAAGAAAATGTGCTTCTGACTGCTGAAGAGTTGATAGGCATTGAAATATCATTACGAGCTATAAATAACATGGCAATCACTCTTCAATTAAAAGGATTTTGTGAAATGCTGCTACGATAAAAGAAGTGTAGAAAAGGAGTGAATATTTAAAAAGAGAAGGCTGACTGTGATGGACTGCACCAATGGTCATGGCGCCCGAGGGCGATGAATTAGTCCCTTGATTACCTTCACCCTTATTTCGGTGAAATAACAGGTTTGCGGATTGTTACACCCGTACCGATGTATGCCTCAGACTAGCTGCGCCAAGTGATATGCAGAAATATGTTCAACAATTCACGCACGAGTGTTGTATAGGAACGACACAGTTTATTCACACTTATATACAATCACGTGCTGGGGATGCTTTCGACTTTCGATCCATTTTTACCGACTATCAACAAATTTTCAAACTTTTGGCAAATCTGATAGTCACTGTGTACGAAGATCCTCTGCTGGCGAATCAAATGCAAATTCATACTTAAATTTTTGCGAGGATTTTGGCACAGCAATTTTAGTAATTTTCAAAACAACAGGTGTTGGGACTCGGCAGCTACAACAGAAGGAGTGAAGGCCGGAATCGCCATTTTGGCGGCAGGGCCTTTCCGTCTGGCGACAGAGCGCCGGGGGCAGGTCCACTTCGGAAAGCCAGATGTAGAAAGGCGACAAGAGTCAGGAAGGCACTGAGACTGCAAACGATCCCTATTGGCCGAGACACCCTATCGTCCCTAAGGACCAGTGACCTCATCCGGCGGGGTGGTTGAAATCCTTCTTGCGTGCGGACTACGAGACAGTTCGGATGTGAGACGACCGTCTGCAGCTAGCAAAAGCTTTGTGTTGTATCTAGCGGTGGGACCGCTGAGGGTCATATAGCCTGCGTATATTTGGTCACTGATTGTGCCGAGTGGACAGTCACTGTATGTATATAATTAATTTGTAAATAAATAGTGTACATAGTTGAAATACATGAGTCTGTGTATTCAGCCACCTAGGTTATCATCCTGACAAGATAGGGGCAGGTACCCTATAACAAAGGCTCTCACACACATAGGTAGAAAAGAATCCAGCCCAGATAGGCAGAGAAAAGTGACTCTACATTGGCGTCAGCAAGTGGAGTTTGTGTTGTGAGAGTTGGGTACGAGGTGGCATTCCATTAAGTGACTTTTGTTTAACAAATGTTGAGTGCTGAGAGGAAAGTAAATCATCGTTGCGAGAACTTCACATCGGGTGCGGTAAGATGTAGTCTGTAGAGTCAGTTTTTGTGTTGTTATTCTGTGCTATGCCATATAATACGCGAGGGAACGCGAAAAATTGTTTTAAATCGCACCACGCTGACACTACTCCAGACAGATCAACGCAAAACATGGACGCTATTGGGTCTGATTTGTCAGGAGTCGCTGTCAGCGATTATTCTCCGACTCAGGAAATAGCAGAGCAGTCCGATGATTCTAGAAAGCACGAATTAGAATTGAAGAAAATCGAATTAATGCGGCTCAAGCTAATTGATATACAAGCGCAGAGCGAGGCGAGGCAGAAGAAAGGCAGGCGTAACGTGAGGCCGACGAGCGAAGGGAACGCATGCGACTGGATGCCGAAAAAAGGCAAGCGCAGCGCGAGCATGAACTGCAAATGAGGAGTCTTGAATTTGAGACTGCAAAGGCAAGTAGCGTCGGATCTCACGGTGCATCATGTGATGGCTACGATTCGTCTGGGTCCGATTCCCGCAGCAGCGCGAAAAGGAAGGAGCATGAGGAGCTCAAATATTGGATTTCAGTTCTGCATACTACACTGGGATCGTCCCCAGAAACACTCCTCGACATTCCTTTGTATTTCAAGAGGATCGAGAGCGTTTTCGATAATCAGGGGGTGCCTGAAAAGGGTAGGGGCCAGGTAGTCCTCCCCATTTTTCGGGAGAAGCTGAACGATCTTTTGGCTTCATTGCCTGACGAGGATGCTAGCGATTACAGTAAGCTTAAAGCGTATATTTTGGCGAGGTGTAAAGTCTCTGCAGTTGAGTACAAGAGTCAATTGAATGGAGCAAAGAAACTTGCGAACGAAACATGGAACACGTTTTGAAGAAAAAATTAGGGAAATATGGAGAAGTTATATCGAGAGCAGAAAAGTGTCCACATTTGAGGAATTGATCGGCCTGCTGGTGGCGGATCGAATTAAATCAGAGGTACCGAGTAGCACTGGCGAATACATTGCATTGCAGGAGCGCTCGGACTGGTTACGTCCGAGAGATCTCGTAGAATGTATATTACTTCATTTAGCAAGCAATCGAATTAATGCGCGTCCACGGGACTCTGATCGACAGGTGGCCAGGTACATTCCTCCCCTTGGCGCGAGCAAGTAGAACAAAAAGCGCCCATGCAATTTGCGAAGCGATCAGTTGCTAGCACTAGCAGTGCGCGTGGTTGTTTTTAGTGCAGCTCGAACCAGCATCTTCGCAGAGATTGCCCTCAATGGCGAGCAAAGAGGAAACCGCCCAGTGCTGGGATTAATACGGCGCAGACTGTACGAGACAAGCAAGAAAAGCGTTATTCGCGCGCGTTTCAACGCATATGTTTGAAGCTCAGGACGAAGGTGAATTAGCAATAGTTAGGTTGCCCAGCTTCAGACGGCGGATGTACGATGCGGTCAGAATGCTTTCACAGCTTTGATTGATTCTGGCGCTGAAATCTCCGTGTTTAGAAGAGATGTTGTTCCAGATAAGTTTTTCGCACCGAAACGAACGATCAAGCTGAGGTCAGCATTTGGAGATTTGGAGATTGCTGAAATGATTCACGTGCCTGTGCAGTTAGTGGGAGGGGAAGCAATTTCCCCATGACTCCATGATTCGGCCAGAAATTAATTTAGTGATTGCTGGTTCATCACGTCTGGCACTTCCTGCACTTTTGACGGTAAACGATTTCAAAGCGCTTTCTGCAGTCAATTTAAACGAAGAGCACACTCCAATATCGAACATAGCGAGCGATGTGGCTCTCGAAAGTAACATGCACTATGTGACGTCATCTCCTGAGACATGCAAGGAGCTCCCCGCTTCAACTGCGGGAGTTACTATGGCAACAGCCAGCTTAGAGCGCGTGCGATGAACCTATTGCGGATAGAAGTGATGATTTATTGCCCGTGAGCGCCGATCAGATTAAGGAAAGGAGTGTGGATTACAGCGAAAACTCAGCTGTTTCTGTTTCGAGTGAAACCGAAGTATTTCGTCAACAGCAGAGAAGGAATTGCTCGTTGGCGAATATCTGAGAATCTGCAAAAATGGGGAAGGAAGGATTTGTGATTCAAGACGGATTGCTGTATCATTTTGAAAGAGGCGTGGATGGAAATTTTTTGCAGCTTGTGTTTCCTGCCAAACGGAGGGAAGAGGTCATGGCTCTGGCCCATAATAGCGTCTGGGGTGGTCACATGGGGTTCAACAAGTCAGCGCAGAGGGTTAAGCTGTCTTTTTTTTGCCGCGCATGACTAAGGATATTAAACATTACCGCAAGTCTTGCGAGGAATTCCAGTTGAGGGGAGGCCTCGAAGGAGTGACAAGGTTCCCATTGAGGTTGCCGTTGAAACTTCTTCCTAAGAAACTTTTCGTTTTCTCTCAATTGGAATGTTTTTAATTACTATGTTTTGTTCTGTAAAGCTAGTTGCCTTCCAATAATCAGTAAGCTTTCAATAAAAAAAACCTTTCAATTTAATGGGTTCAACACCGGCGGTTTGACTCAGTCGGAAACGCGACAGGGACAACAGCCGCTCAGTCGGAAACGCGCCAGGCTCGTAATCTGCAGTTTCCAGATTCGAGTTTCGTATGGGCCAGTGTTGAGATTTATCCCCGCAAAACTCCCCGTCCTACCCACAGTCCATAAGGGACAGTGATGGGCTTGGAAAGACCTCCGTCCGTCGGATGGGACGCTAACTCGTGGGCCCGTGTGCGGGAGAGCCATTGCCTATCACGCCAAAAAACATGCTGGATAGACGACGAAAGGCTACCATCTGTCTCCTAATAGCTGTCCAGTGAGTCCTCAACCTTCTCTGAGCTCTTGGAGTCCTTGTGACTTGCTTATTGTGTGCTAAAAAGTGCCACTCAGCAGTAAAACAATCCGACCAACCCAATTGTCGGAGTACTCTAACCTAACCTCCAAATGCACCACAGAAACTCCCCACAACCAACAGAATTAATACGATTTTACAACTTGCATATTGTGGTCATAAATGTTCCGCAATATTCCCCACCATAAATGCATTTAAAACCGATACAAAAATTTAGCTTAAGAAGCATATTAGTTTTCATAAGTTTTAATCTATTATTTCATGTTTATCGTAAACGGAATTCTCTTCCTGCGAAGCTTGAAGAATGTAAACACATTAATTTGCGAAGTGCCTTCGACGCAATAATTTTTTTTATAACTGCAATTCTGTTAAAATTTTGTTCAGCAAAATACAACACTATTCGCTTCAGTTTTCGACGTTTGTCAATACGATTAAATTAAGAGTTCTCCATTTCTTGCAGTTGCTTCTCTCTTATTTCAGTAACTGACTGGTCATTTGGTCACAGGTCATCATCCACAGGTTGCATTTTAAATTCTTTACAGAGATATAATTTGGGAAACTGTACTTCTTATTTTTGAAAGAAAAGTAAATATTACATCAAGTACATGCTTTTTGGTTTTGGGGCGGGGGTGGCTTAGTTGGTAGCGCGCCAGGCTCGTAATCTGTAGTTCCCAGGTTCGAGTCCCAGCTGGGTCAGCGTTGAGATTTATCTCCGCAAAATTCCCCGCTCTGCCCACGGTCAGTAGGGGACACCGATGGGCTTGGAAAGGACGCCGTCCGTCGGATGGGACGTTAAGCCGTGGCCCCGTGTGCGGGAGAGCCATACTCTGTGCACGTTAAAGAACACGCTGGATGGCCTTGACGGGAGGCTAACATCTGTCTCCCAACAGCTGATCCAGTGGGTCCCCTCCCCCAACCTTCTCTGAGCCTTCGGGGTCCATGTGACCTGGCCATTTAGCCCATGGTGTGCAAAAAAGTGCCGCTCAGGGGTAAAACAACACAAACAGCTTTTTGGTTTCAAGTATCATTTATCAGTCGGGGCAGTAATATATTTCCAGATAAAAGATATTGTTATGAGTTTAAACAGATGAAAACTGAGCGTGAATTCTAAAGTATATTTACCAAACCAAAGTATGAATGACGTAATTTATTACAAAGGCACAAAATCTTACAAATAAAGCAATTATCTGTAAGCACAAGTATTTCTCTTCCACTTAGTATAAAGTCAAACCATAAAAAGAACGATTTACTATGCTTAACTAATTTTCAATGTTTAAACTACAGTGCTGTCAATATTCACCTCTTATGACAAAATAGAACCTATTACCTGTAACATTCAACAAACAAACCTATTTCTATTGAATTTCATTTGTAATACAAGACTACCTTAATAATACTTTATACCTTATAGATGCGAAACATGACTTTACTGACAGACTGTTGATTCCCTTTCATCATCATTTGACTTTGCTGTTGATTACCTTTCATCATCATTTGACTTTGCTGTTGATTACCTTTCATCATCATTTGACTTTGCTGTTGATTTCCTTTCACCATCGGAACCAGGTTTCATCTTGAATCAAACAAGAGCAGTCTTCTCACGTAGCATCACACAGCACTAATTTAACACACTATATCTTTCTTTATTACTCCATTATACCTTTCGTTTTTCCTCCACAATTCTTATTCAAAGCGTCTCACCGTTCTAATCAGTTGATAACATAATTTTCACGCTGAAGCGAGCGTTCATGACACATCTACCATAAGTCCATTGTAGCATATTCATCTGTCGTAACAATATGTTGAAAGATTGCAATTGTAGAGGATAGGAGTTTTTAATTTAAATATTGAGCAGATAGAGCATTGGTGAAATTTATAACATTCGTACTAATTTCCATGAAGACTTTGGCTAGAAAATGATTATTATTCTCTGTTCAAGTAACAGAACACATTTTTTCAATCTTAAATGAAAACCTAAACATAAATAGAGTAGCTTCTAGGATTTTTCTCTGTCCTATATGTCGCAAGCAAAAAAAGAAATACCATATACACATAGTTGAGAGCGAGTGGGTGAATGAATTTGTTATGGAACTAAACTAGAAATATTAATTTTTCGATAAGTTTTTTTTTTCCTGATAATCAGTTTAGATTTCGCAAAAATATAAAGAACAAGCTGTTTTGAGAAAAAAAAATTAAATTTTTTCCCTTGTGGAAAAGAGAAATAATGCTCTTACCTTATTAACTGATATTAGAAATGCATTTGGAATAGTTGCCATAAATTATTATTGAATAAAATGTATACAATAGGAATAAAAAAAGGTACTGTTAATGGTTTAAATCTTATTTAGATAACAGAAATCAAACAGTAGCAATAAATGCGCTCAGAGTAATGAAAAGTAATGAGGAGGTTAAATTAACTATTATCCTTTGTCGGGTAAACAAGATCTTTGTTCTTGTAATTCTTAAAAGAAAGGTATTTATTTTTGTAATTCTTAAAAATATAAGAGCCTTCCGGACTTGAAAGATGTTTACATTGTACGGAAGGTTAACGAAAATATCTTTTTCTATCTAGCTTCAAAAAAGTTCAATTCATTCCCTGAAGATAGCAGAAATCTAAACAAAATAAATAAGATTATACTTAAACAAAAACTAAAGAATATTGAAATGAGTTACGATTTTGAATTTTTGCTAACGTAATTAAATAATTTTTTTCTAATTATGTTGCCTACTTATTTGTTTGCATTTAATTTATTTATTTTCCTGCACGGATTTTTTAGACTAATTAGCAATATTTGGTAAGTAAAGCAAAGTTTTTTAAATCGTTGAATCATTTTATTTGTTCATTTAAAATCATATTACATAATTGTTACACCATTTAGGAGACAAATTTAGCTGTAAAAATAGCATAAAAAACGGAAATTGGAACGTGGAGAATTAAGGGGCGAGTTCAGCTTACGAAAAAAGTATTTAGATTTGAAATATCCCTTTTCAATCCCATTATTCGAAATGTTTTACAAATTTTACACAATTAGATATTTTTTTAAAATCGTTATTTGTTTTAGTTTTATTGTTTATTATTTTATTTTCTTCTTATAGTTTCCATTAAAAAATTTAATTGTAAATTGTTTATAATCTAATGTTCTGTAAATTAATAAGGAAAACATATAGTTATTATTATTATTATTATTATTAATTAAAAATAACCAATGCATTTATATTATTTGCGAAAATGGTTGTCCAGGGTCATAGTAAGTTTACAAGGTATGGTGTTCGAGGTTTCTTATTACAATCCCTAAAACGAATAAAGCAGGGTAATTCTACTCTCATCCCACTACTTTTCTGAACCTCTTCAATCTCCGTAAAGATTGAAGCACTCATATGGTGGGGTGAATTTTTCTCGAATTCTTAAAAATCCTGGCCTTTTTCGTTCAACCATCGTTTTACTGCTGTTAACATGTCGCCATGTAAATGTTCCTTCAGCGCTAGAAAAAGACGGCAATCGCCAGATACCAGATCAGAGATAAGCGCATTTTCCTCCAGTGGACTGTTATCAGCAGTTCTTGCTGTAGTGGATCTGGTGCTCTTTTCACAATCTTCCGTACAGTTTTTTTCTGCACGAAATTTCTCACACCATTTCCCTGCACCCTGTATACGCATAACATCTTCGCCATAGACTCCAGGAGTGGCATATAAATTTCTGTCGGCGTCACATATCTTGCATTTAAAAATTGAATTATAGCACAGACTTCGTTCTTCCACTACCAGTTCCAGTCGAGTTGTCTTGTTTAAATGACTCGTGCACGCAATCAGAAGTAGACAGCCGATGCAGGGCAGGATAAAGAATATTTTGGCCCCTGGCAAAATCGAATAATGAGCACTCCCTCTACCTCGATTAGACCATTAGACAAGGAAAAATGTGGTGCATAAGCAATTACCTGAAATAATAATAAAAATTTCAAATTAAATATTTTCTTATGAGATCTCTTTTGTAACAAACTACTGTGCTATTTACTAAATGTAATATTTTTGTTCTTATTTATTTTCTATTATTACATTTTGTCTATAAATGGTAGCTAGGCATAAACTGGAAGGAGAGCTGTGTACCAATCCCCAGTGATGATGAAGAGAACCGGCCAGGTCTAGCACTTAATGTCCGACCCCGCCTTCTCGTGGTGCAGGCCGTTAGCACCTTTCAAAAGAGATATTCTCTTTTGAAAGGGAATGGAAATGGAGGACTGCCAGTTCAGTATGGCCTACTGATCTGGTCATCTATGGCCATTTTTTAAACCCTGCTGAGGAGTGGTCAATTTTACAGGGTCCTGGTGCTGACCATTTATACTAGACTGGACTTGTTTATGGATTTGAGCTTGATTATGGATCCTGGACTTGCTGCACTGGTGAGCCTCTGTTGAGGGAGAATCTGCGGCTGTGTTTTCTGTGTTCCCTATGTGAACAGAGGCACGGGATACCTCATATCAGCTGGTGGATAATCCTGATCAGAGGCCATCGCAGGTACCTGAACTTCATTTAGCTATTTGGGCATCATCAATCCTAAACTGGAGTAATGTGTCTCAGGCAGGCCAAATGGCTCTTGAAAAGGTTCACTTGAAAAGGTGGTGCCTGAAGTTCCTACCAGCATCCGCGACTTCAGCCTTTAACGGAGGAGGGACAGGTCTTTGCCCCACGCCTGCAATCAGGGAGCTGTTTGATATCGTTGGCCCTACCTCTCTCAATAAACCTAGTTTCTTTAAAAATCCTACTAATCATTTTCTCTCTGTAGGTACGTGGAACGTGACGACGTTACATAGAGATTATTCTCTTGTTGTCCTCACGCAGAAATTCCAGCGTTATTACCTAGATGTTCTAGGCTTGCTAGAGATCAGATGGACAGATAAAGGTGAGATACTTAAAAATAACTTTAAATTTATCTTTGCAGGGAGGGAGGATGAAAAGCATCACCAAGGCGTGGGTCTGCTTCTCAGTAGACATGCTAGTGATGCTCTTCTAGGATATGACTGCATTAATGAAATATTTCTTACAGCAAAATTGAAACAAAAATTAAAGACTTCTATATCATCTGTTGCTATGTTCCCACAGAGTACTCTGATGAGAAAGAGAATAATACGTTTTACTGCCAGCTTCAATATATTTTGAATTCTGTGAAGAAAGGAGATATTTCTCTTGTGCTAGGTGACTTCAGTGCTAAAGTTGGTACTAACTCTAATCTTTGGGCAAGAGTTTTAGATCCTTTGGCATTTTCCAATGGCAGTGGGGAACGTCTTTTACAGGTAAGTAAACTTAATGGTTTGCAAATAACTAGTACATACTACAAACACCGGGACATTTATAAATATATATGGGTTTCATCTGAGGGTTGCACAGGAATATGATAGATTATATTTTAAGTAACAGCAAATGGGCTAGTTCAGTTAGGAATACCAGATCATACAGGGTAGCCGAAATTGGGTCTAACCATTACCTGGTCAAAAGCGTTTTGCAGCTGAAGCTTAAGAAATAAAAAAAGGTTAAAAGGTAAAAATGCTAAGGTTAAAAAAATTAGCTATAACGCTCAATGCCTCAAAATTCCAAGTATAGCCAAAGCATACCATGATAGACTACTTAGTCATTATGACAATTATGGTTTGGTTACTGCTGAAGTTGAGAAAGAATGGGATCAGTTTGAAAGAATGGAATCAGTTTCTTGAAAACAACAGTACTCTTTTGGTTAAAAGGGAACAGTGGAAATAAAATTGTTTGAGTTATAAGGCTGTGGAATTTATTTCTGAAAGAAAAAAGTGCATGATTAATATGAATCAACACTCGACTAGTTCTAACAGAAGGCATTGAAACGAGCTTAATAAACGTGTAAAAAGTCAGTTAACAGCTAATAAGAATCTTTGGCTTGATAGCTTGGCTGACTAAGCTGAGGAAGCAGTTAGACAGCACAACAGCAGGGTGTTGCACCAGATTATTAAAATTTTATACGAGAAGAAACAGGTATACAGGAATTAAGGGATAAACATGTGAAGGTGGTTGAAGGTGAAGATTCTGTGATGGCTAGGTGGGCTGAGCATTTCAAAGAAGTTCTAAATAATGTTATTATTTCTACTCCCATTGTTTGTAATAATGATAGATGCATTACTGGCTTTAATGATGGCCCTATATCACATTCCGAAACCACTTTGGGTATCTCTGAATTAAAACTGCATAAATCCCCAGGAGTAGATGAAATCACCACTGAATGCTTAGATCTGGGAACATTTGTGTTGTCACATGGCTGACTGAAATTTTGAATATTTTTTATGATAAAGATGTCGTTCCTAAGGATTTTACTAGATCTATTATTGTCCCAATTTTTAAAAAAGGTGATCGTAGTTCTTGTAATAATTATAGGATAATTAGTTTACTTTCTGTTCCAGGTAAAGTTCTTTGCATGATTATACTTCATAGATTTAATTTGGTTGATGGACACTAAGATGAACAGTGTGGATTCAGAAGTGGTAGGGGATGTATAGATCAAATATTTTCAGTTAGGCAAATTCTTGAGAAATGTTTAGTGTTTCAGAAACCTGTGGTTGTGATGCTAGCTTTATAGATGTGGAATGTGATGCTAGCTTTATAGATTTCAAAAAGGCTTTTGACTCTTTTGATCGACATAATTTGTGGTTGATTGTTGAATCATATGGAATACCTGATAAGTTAGTGTAATGAAAGCTCTCTATAATAATATTGAGTCGTGTGTGAGAGTTGGTACAGTAGCTCAAAAAAGTATCCGAACGCTATAGTTGATTAAAGAATTCAGAAAAAATATATGTCAACGATTTTTTTTAGAAATTAATGATCTGGCAACCTTTGTGTACTGTACACGAAGGTAGCCAGATCACTAATTTCTAAAAAAATCGTTGCCAGATATTTTTTCTGAATTCTGTAATCAACCATAGCGTTCAGATACTTTTTTGACCGACTGTACGTCTTTCAGCGATTGGTTTAGCATTGCTACTGTAGTTAGACAAGGGTGCATTTTGTCTCCTTTTCTTTGTTTGGTTATTGATTATGTTATACGAAATTTATCGAAAATCTTTTGCTTGCAAAGATTTTGGCCTTAAATGGTCTAGAGATTTTAAAATTTCTGATTTAGATTATGCAGATGATTTGGCCCTGTTGGCTAATGATATTGATGAGACGAATTCTTTCATTAGGGCTGTTCATGAGAATGATAATAGAGTAGGTTTGGTGATAAACAGAGAAAAAAATTAAGTGATGAAAATTGGTTAGGCATTTAGTGCTTCAGTTGCTTTAAATGGCTGCATTCTTAAGCAAGTGTCTCAGTTTAATTATCTTGGGAGCTATGCAACAGATACTGGTGACGTGCGGCGTGAGATAAATAGAAGAATAGGGATTGCCACTGGGACTTTTAAGAATGTGTGGAGAGAGTGGAAAAATTGGCGTGTACAGTCGTTCAAAAAATATCCGAACACTATGGTTGATTACAGAATTCAGAAAAAATATTTGATAACGATTTGTTTAGAAATTAGTGATCTGGCAACTTTTGTGTACAGTACACAAAGGTTGCCAGATCACTAATTTCAAAAAAAAAATGGTTGCCAGATATTTTTTCTTAATTCTGTAATCAACCATAGTGTTCGGATAATTTTTTGAGCGACTGTACACGTAAAGACTAAAATTAGGCTGTATAATAGTTTGTTTCTTTTTAAGGTAGTTATGGTAGCGAAACATGGACACTTTGTAAGAAGGATAACAAGAAACTTGATTCCTTTAATTCTAGATGCTTACGCAGTATCCTTGGGTATTAGGTGGTTTGACTTTGTAAGTAATAATGAGGTTGGAAGGAGTCATAAACTTCCTTTGAGCAGCATATTGTGCAGAGAGAGACTGCGTTGGTTTGGCCATATTGCCCTTATACATAGCTACAGATTAGCAAACAGGATTATGAACAGTGTGCCTAAGGGTTTCAGAAAAAGGGGGAGACATAGGATGCGATGGGCAGACAATGTCAATCAGGACTGCTAGAATTTGCCTAGAATAGCCGAATACAGCAGCATTAGCTCAGAACAGAAACGTCTGGAGAGGAAAATTACACAGTCTGGTTGGACCTCCGCAGCCCATGGCTGCATGAGAATTTTATATGTATGTAAATGGTAGTAGTTAGGTAGTCACTGGAAGGAGAGCTATGCACCAATCCCCTATGATGATGCATAGAACCGGCCATGCCTAGCACCTAATGTCCGACCCCGCCTTCTCGTGGTTCAGACGATTAGTACCTTTCAAAAGAGATACTCTCTTGTGGAAGTGAACGAAAGGGGAGGGCTGCCAGATTAGTGTGGCCTACTGATCTGGACAACTATGGCAACTTTTCTTTTTTTTCCTACCCTGCTGAGGAGTGGTCAACCACACAGGGTCCTGGTGCTGACCATATAAACCCACTGGACTAGACAGGCTTTTGACTCTTTTGATCAACATAATTTGTGGTTGATTGTTGAATCATATGGAATACCTGATAAGTTAGTGTAATGAAAGCTCTCTATAATAATATTGAGTCGTGTGTGAGAGTTGGTACAGTAGCTCAAAAAAGTATCCGAACGCTATGGTTGATTAAATAATGATTATGGATCCTGATTTTGCTGCACTGGTGGGCTTCTGTGGAGGGATAATCTTTCGCTGTGTTTTCTCTTTGTTTATGGGTTGACAGCCCTAAGTGAATAGATTCCCAGGATATGTTTATCAGCTGGTGGATAATCTTGAGCAGAGGTCATCGCAGGCACCTGAACTCTTTGCTTCTATTGGCATCGTCAAATTCTACATTGGAGGAAGTCTCCCAGTGTACATGGCTTTAACCTTTAGTGGTGGGGGAACGGGTCTTTACCCCATGTCTGCGATTAGGGGGCTGTTTGATATTGTTGGCATTCCCTCTCTCAATAAATATAGTTTCTTTAAATATCCCACTAACCATTTTCTCTCCATAGGTAGTTGGAATGTGAGGACTCTGCACAGACTTGTTTCTCTTGAAGTCCTCACACAAGAATTCCACCATTATAATTTAGATGTTCTCGGCTTGCAAGAGACCAGATGGAAAGAGAAAGGTCAGATTCTTAAAAATAATCTTAAATTTCTCTTTTCAGGGAGGGACGACAATAAGCATCACCAAGGCGTGGGTCAGCTTCTCAGCAGATACCCTAGTGATGCTCTTCTAGGATATGAGTGCATTAATGAAAGGTTTCTTACAGCAAAATTTCAGAAAGCGTTAAAGACTTGAATGTTATCTGCTGTTATGCCCCCACTGAGGATGCCGATGAGGATGAGAAGGATAGATTTTATGAACAACTTAAGGATATTTTGAATTCTGTCAAGAAAGGAGATATTACCCTTGTTCTTGGTGACTTCAATGCCAAAGTTGGTACTGACTCTGACCTTTGGGGAGGAGTAATAGGCCCTTTTGGTATTGGTAGCTGCAATGGCAATAGGCAACGTCTCCTACAGGTAAGTAAACTCAATGGATTCAGAATAACTAACACTTATTACAAACACCGCGACATACATAAGTACACATGGGTTTCACCCGATGGGCTGCATAAGAATATGATTGATTATATATTAATTAACAGCAAATGGGCTAGTTCTGTTAGGAATACCAGGGTATATAGGGGAGCTGTAATTGGATCTGACCATTACCTTGTTAAAAGTGTCTTGCAACTTAAACTTAAAAAGTGTTGTGCTAGGGTTAAAAAATTTACTTTTAATACTGAAGCTCTGAAAGATCGAGTTATAGCCAAAGCTTACCATGATAGATTACTTAGTCATTATGACAGTCATGGTATGCTTACTACTGAAGTTGAGGAAGAATGGGATCATTTTAAACAGGCTTTTTTGGACACTAACAGTACTCTTTTAGGAAAAAAGGAGCAGAAGAGGCAAAATTATCTGAGTGATAAGGTACTTGAGCTTATTTCGGAAAGAAAGAACTGCAGGAATGCCCTTAATCAATACCCTACTAGTCCTAATAGAAAGCATTACAGAGACCTTAATAAACTTGTAAAGGATCAGTTAGCTGCTGATAAGAATCTTTGGCTTGATGGTTTGGCTGACAAAGCCCAGGAAGCAGTTAGACAGCACAACAGCAGAGAGCTGTACCAGATAGTTAATGTTTTGTGTGGTAGAAAACGGACAGGTATACAGGGATTGAAGGATAAACAAGGTAAGGTTATAGAAGTTGAGGATTCTGTCATGGCTAGGTCGGCTGAGCATTTCAGTGATATTCTAAACAATGTAGTTAGTTCTACTCCCATTGTTTGCAATGATGATAGATGCATTGGTGGCTTTAATGTTGGCCCTATAACACAATCTGAAGTTATTTTGGCTGTTTCTAAACTTAAACTACATAAATCCCAGGGGTAGATGAAATTACTACGGAAATGCTTAGAGCTGGGAATGTTTCGGTTACCACTTGGATGACTGAAATTCTGAATATCTTTTATGATAAAGGCATGGTTCCTAAGGATTTTACCAGAGCTATTGTTATCCCTATTTTCAAAAAAGGTGATCGCAGTTCTTGTGATAACTATAGGGGTATCAGCCCAATCTCTGTTCCTGGTAAAGTTCTTTCCATGATTGTGCTTAATAGAATTAAGAATCTGGTTGACAGTCAATTGCGTGATGAGCAATGTGGATTCAGAAGTGGTAGGGGATGTGTGGATCAGATATTTTCACTTAGGCAGATTCTTGAGAAATGTTTAGAGTTTCAAACCTTTGGTTGCTAGCTTTGTTGATTTCAAAAAGGCTTTCGACTCTGTTGATCGTCATAATTTGTAGTTGATTGCGAGATCATATGATATACCTGACAAGTTAGTTAACATAATGAAAGCTCTCTATAATAACACTGAGTCGTGTGTGAAAGTTGGTAAGGCTTGTAGCAATTGGTTTAGCATTACTTCTGGTGTTCGACAAGGGTGCATTTTGTCTCCTTTTCTCTTTAGCTTGGTCATTGATTATGTTATGCGAAATTCACTTCTAGGGAAAGATTTTGGCCTTAAATGGACTGGAGATATGAAACTTTCTGATTTAGATTAGGCTGATGATTTAGCCCTTTTGGCAAATGATGTTGATGAGATGAACTCTTTCATTCGAGCTCTTGATGAAACCGGTAGTAGAGTAGGTTTGGTTATAAACAGAGAGAAAACTAAAGTGATGAAAATTGGTCAGGCAGGCTGTGATTCAGTTAATCTGAATTGGTTGCAGTCTGAATGGTTGCACAGTTTAATTATCATGGGAGCTGTGTAACAGATAATGGTGATGTACGGCATGAGATTAACAGACGAATAGGGATTGCTACCGGGACTTTTAAGAATCTATGGAGAGTGTGGGGAAATAGGCGTATACACCTAAAGACTGAAATTAGACTTTATAATAGTTTTGTTTTTTCTAGGGTTAGTTATGGTAGTGAAACGTGGACACTTTGCAAACAAGATAACAGGAAACTAGATGCTTTTGATTCCAGATGCTTACGCAGTATCTTGGACATTAGGTGGTTCAACTTTGTAACTAATGATGAGGTTAGGCAAAGGAGTTTGCAACCTCCTTTAAGCAGCATATTGTGCAGAGAGAGACTTCGCTGGTTTGGCCATGTTGCCCGTATGTATAATTATAGATTGGCGAATAGGGTTATGAACAGTGTGCCTAAAGGCCTCAGAAAGAAGGGGAGACCTAGGATGCGGTGGGCTGACAATGTAAAACAGGACCTTGTTAGAAATGGTGTGCCAGATGTAGTAGATGTAGCTCAGGATAGAGTTGCTTGGAGAACTAAATTGCACAGTCTGGTTGGACCTCCGTAGCCCATAGCTGCTTGATGATGATGATGATGATGATGATGATGATGATGATGATGATGATGATGATGATGATATATGTATGTGTTTTTTAATTATATCTGAAATTGTTTTCAAGAATTAGAAAAATCCAGACAATGTTATTACATTATGGATTAAAATGGTTATAAACATTAATTGAATTTTAAGGAGTTGAAAACGTTTGGTTATAAACATAATATTGACATATTGAAAACTATGGTTATAAACATTAATTGAATTTTAAGGAGTTGAAAATGTTATGAAACTAGTCTTATCTGTGGTTACGCAAATAGGAAATTTTTCCTAAGTCTCCGACGCGAAATCTAAAGTAGGACGCATCTATAGCTTTACGTTCCTTCACATACGGAGTAAACTATGGGATTAGAGTTCTCGAGTTATCATGAGGTTTGGGAATCTCTGTGTGGTCAACTTTAAATGATTTTTTACATTAATAAAGAGTCAGCTTTTTAGTTACATAATCTATTTTATTAAACTGGCCTTTTCGAATTGGAATGGGGCTAGCTCAGTCGGTATCGTAATCTGCAGCTCATCATCATCAGGTTCGTAATCTGCAGTCCCAGGTTCGAGTTCCACCTAAGCCAGCGTTGAACACCTCAAAACTCCCACCCTGCCGTCGGTCAGTAGGGGACTACGATGGGCTTGGAAAGGCTGCCGTCCGTCGTATGGGACGTTAATAATGACCCCGTGTGCTGGAGAGCTATACCATGTGCATGTTAAAGAACATCCTGGATGGCCTTGACGGGAGGCTACCATCTGTCTACCAACAGCTGTCCAGTAGGTACCCTTTCCCCAACCTTCTCTGAGTCTTCGGGGTTCTTGTTGGGTTTGGGTTGGGTTGTTTTACCTCTGAGCGGCACTTTTTTGCACACCATGGGCTAAATGGCCAGGTCACATGGACCCCGAAGGCTCAGAGAAGGTTGGGGGAGGGGACCCACTGGAACAGCTGTTAGGAGACAGATGGTAGCCTCCCGTCAAGGCCATACAGCGTGTTCTTTAACGTGCACAGGGTATGGCTCTCCCACACACGGGGCCACGGCTTAACGTCCCATCCGACGGACGGCGGCCTTTCCAAGCCCATCGGTGTCCCCTACTGACCGTGGGCAGGGCGGGGAGTTTTGCGGAGATAAATCTCAACGCTGACCCAGCTGGGACTCGAACCCGGGAACTACAGATTACGAGCCTGGCGCGCTACCGACTGAGCCACCCCCGCCCCCGGGGTTCTTGTGACCTGGCCATTTAGCTCATTGTGTGCAAAAATATGCTACTCAGAAGTATAAACCATTCAAAGCCGTGTGAGATTCAAACCCACGATCTCCTAATAACATATCAGGTTATCTTCCACTGAGTTACCCACCTATAATCAACATCCAAAGAATTGGTTGTTGGGGTTGTTTTACCTCTGAGCGGCACTTTTTTGCACACCATGGGCTAAATGGCCAGGTCACATGGACCCCGAAGGCTCAGAGAAGGTTGGGGGAGGGGACCCACTGGAACAGCTGTTGGGAGACAGATGGTAGCCTCCCGTCAAGGCCATCCAGAGTGTTCTTTAACGTGCACAGGGTATGGCTCTCCCACACACGGGGCCACGGCTTAACGTCCCATCCGACGGACGGCGGCCTTTCCAAGCCCATCGGTGTCCCCTACTGACCGTGGGCAGAGCGAGGAATTTTTGCGGAAATAAATCTCAACGCTGACCCAGCTGGGACTCGAACCTGGGAATTACAGATTACGAGCCTGGCGCGCTACCGACTGAGCCACCCCCGCCCCACATCCAAAGAAGCCTCAACAGTAGTGTGAATACTATAGGAGAAGATTCGTTGGCAAAACAATATTACTGTTGCAATAATTGCTGAAACAACGGTTACTTAGTTCTAAAAAGTAGAAAAATCACATTAAAAGATTTAGAAAAATAGCAAAATAAAAGGGCATTAGCATAAATCGGTTCTAATTTGATTAGTATGATTCATTAACTGTTTATAACTAATTCCCTTCATAAACAAAGGGAAAAAAACTTAGTTGAATGCTCTGTAATTTCTTCGTAGGAAAACTGTAACCTCAATGTTAAGGAAATTAAAGATATGGTGTAAATTTCACCCAGCATGAAGATCATCATTATCAAATCAAACGCGAATACTGATGGGTTAAATTTCAGAATATTTTGAATGAATCATCATTCTTAGAGCTATCAAGAGAAGCATTTGCGATTCATTTTTATAGCCAGATAAAACAACGATATTGTCGGGTAAGAAATTATTATGTAATACACTTTTAAAATTTGTTCCAATGAATATCGTTCTCTGTGCATGGTATCTAGCACATCTTTATGTTAACGATGTCAAGGATAAATAAGGGAAAAACGAAAAAATATCCTGAAGACGTCACCGGAGTAACCTTGTCGTGACTCACAGTTTACTTTCACTGCTAGACGGTATTGTCTGCCTTTCTTGTTTGCAAATCCCAAGAGAGGTAAATTTGTTGGGGAAGGAACTTTGGGAGAAAGAAAATGCTGTCAGTGCTTCATATATTAAAAGCAGTGTCGTTTGTCTTCTATGTGCAATCTATCTTGCTAGAAACATTGTTCTGGGTGATCTGATGATGGATTTCTCCCAGATGAATTCGTTTCATCTCTATCGGAGGCATGGTAAGCGAAGACATTAACTAATATCGGAGCTAAAAAAACAGTGCCGTTAATCTGCACTGTAGCGTATCAATTTGCATAATATCCTTAGAGTTAAGTATTCATTCAAAAAATAGTGTTGAATAAGAGCGTTTCATATTAGTAGCTGGGGTCGGGGGGGATGGCTCAATCGGTAGCGCGCCATGCTCGTAATCTATAGTTCCCAGGTTCGAGTCTCAGCTGGGTTAGCGTTAAGAATTATCTCCGCAAAATTCCTCGCCCTGCTCACGGTCAGTAGGGGACACCGATGGACTTGGAAAGGCCGCCGTCCGACGGATGGAATGTTAAGCCGTGGCTCTGTGTGCGGGAGAGCCATACCCTGTGCACGTTAAAGAACACGCTGAATGTGCTTGACGGGAGACTACCATCTGTCTCCCAACAGCTGTTCCAGTTGGTCTCCTCCCCCAACCTTCTCTGAGCCTTCGGGGTCCATGTGACCTGGCCATTTAGCCTATGGTGTGCAAAAAAGTGCCGCTCAGAGGTAAAACAACCCAACTCAACAACATATTATTTGCCTTCGATTAAATTCATTTTGCGGACTGCGATATGCATGAAAAATTTTGATTTAAGGAGAACAATCACGTTGGCTATGTAAGATTCAAACCCGTGATCTCCTGATAACATGCCAGGTGATCTACAATTGAGATACTCACCTCTAATCGACATCCACAAAAGTCCAACGATAGTGTGAATATTATAAGAGTAGATTCGTTTGTAAAGCAATATTTGTGCTGCAAATTTGGATATTTCGATAAAAAAAAATCAAATTCCACTAAAAGTCTAGAAATATTAGAAAAGAAATGAAAAGTACTTTCAGCAGAAATAATTTTTGGTGGAAATTTTCCAGTGAAGCTGTGAATAACATACTAAAAATTATCATCGAGAGGTGTTAAGCTATCTCCTTCAATCAGTGCGTAACTTCCACGGGAAAAAGGGTGATGGTCGTCCATGCACTATAATTCGAGGTTGCCGGAAAATCAATAGTAGAGTTTTGAGTGACATTGTTCCCAAATGCACAAATTTCATCGCACTGAATGTTGTACTTATACATTCCCCCATTCAGACAGTTTCAGACCACCAGACAAGAAAAAAATGACCAATTTGAAATGGGTGACAGTCTTTTCCCCCCTACATTCTCCCTGTTTCTAAATAAGTGAAAAATTCTCTATATAATTTTATGTATAAACGTAAAGATTATTAGGTGATAAATAATCTCCACAGGACAAAAAAAAACACTAAAAGTTTCGAAGCAATAGTTGTTTAATTAAATCAGTCATTATATTATTTAAGAAATGCTGTTTGAAAGGAAACTTTTAAAAGCAATCCAAAAACGGAACCTGAATGCAAATTTAATGATTAGTTAAAATAATAATAATAATAATAATAATAATAATAATAATAATAATAATAATAATAATAATAATAATAATAATAATAAATATAAGCTAATTAACACACTGACAAGTTAACGTTAAAAAATTGGAAATATATCATTTCATTTTTCTTTTCTTAAATTTCTGACTGTAAAATATTCTACAGACCATGCAGTATAAAATTCTCTATCGAATGATCTTCAATTTCATATGTAAGGGTCCAAGATGAATTATACAGGTAAATATGTTATGTAACAGAGCAAAAAATATTTTTCAAACTGTCTAAACATTTGATTCATTAATTTCTGAAAAAAGTCATCTACCATAAAAATGTTCGAATACTACAATTTGCATTTCCTTGCTTGTATCCGATTTACAATTTGAGCCCAAGCTGCTATAAAAGACTATGTTAAAAATTGAATTGGAACTAGGTGAAATCCGCAAAATTATTGCGCCTAGTTTTCCAATTAATTTCTAAACATGTGATTATTAAAAAAAGTTTTTTTGCACCTAACCATTCCAGGTTTTTACATAAAATTTTAAAAATTTTTCCATGTCATATTAAATCTTTTCCCAAAGTAACTGTATTTCACGAAAAAGGAATCGGCGTATCGAAACCAAACGTCGGGCATCCCTGTCTGAGACATGACAGCTATTTGCAAATTCTACTGAATTACCAGACTACTTCTGCAAATTCTGTTCCATTACCCGGATATTTTTAATTAATTATGTTCCATTATCCGGCTATTATCTATTAATTATGTTCCATTACCCGGCTATTATCTATAAATTCTGCTCATTTGCTCTATTACTATTATCTATAAATTCTGCTCATTAGCAGCCGGGCAATTGAACAGAATTTGAAAATAGTACTATTTTCAATTCTACTATTTTCAAATTCTGTTCAATTGCCCGGCTGCTATTTGCAAAGTCTGTTCAATTATTCAGTTACTATTTATAAACCCTGTTCAATTACTCGGCTACTATTTACAAATTCTGCCCATTTACCTGGCAACTATATAGAAATGCTGTTAAAATGCCTGACAACTATTTAAAAATTCTTCTCAGTTATCTGGCTACGGTTTACAAATTATGCGGCTATTTTTACACATTCTGCTCTATTAGCTGGTTACAATTCAAGTACTGGTGCGTAATATGTCAGATAAGGTACACAAGATTGCCTCATTATTGTCGAAAACTACATATAAATTGTTCTGATGTGCATTCGAACATGAGGTTTAAGTAGCGAGAGAAACGGTTGGAAAAATACAAAGTGCCATAGGGTTCAATTCAAAGCAGTGCAACAACGTGATTCTCAACACATAGTACTGTGAAGCTATTTATGCTACCACTGTCAACAGCTTTTGTACTTCTCCTTACAATACCAACTACCGAATGCCTTGGTAATCTTTCGTTCCTGTTATTCGTACACAATAATATATACCCATGGCTTGCAGCCCCACATCTTTCTGACTATATTCCTCAGGCGCCAAATCATCTCAGAACTCTATCCATGTACTTTTTGAAAATGGATCAATCAATCTATCATTAACAGGATACCTTATATAACATAAGATCTACTCATTATATCGATAATCTGTGAAAAGATATGAATTCAACATTAAGTTTGCCTTCAGAATATACAGGGTATACGAGAAAGAATGGATGCATTTCAAACGTAGGAAACAAAGAAAATCAGAAAAAAGTTTTCATCATATGAACAAGAAACTCAAAAGCGTTTATAGCACTTCAACCTGAGCATCATTTGTCACTCTTACAATGATCATTCAAATGCGCGTAATACTTATATGGAGAGTGTAGTATCCCTCGCATAATAAATTCAGTGATTTTTGTATATATTTTTATAAGTGCATAAGGTATTATATGTCATGGATATTGACATTTTAATGATAAAAATTTCTATGTTTTTTTATATGTGCACATTTATGGTATCTGCCTATTTTGTTCTTGTGATATGGTTGTTGCCTGTAGCTATTTCTGTTGGCTGGAAGTGTCAAGTTGATGACACTGCACTTCGTGCACGAAGGGCATTGAAAGTGTGAGAACCTAACAGGTGATCTACTTGCTATGATGACAGGAACGGAAGCCGCTGTCATTGCCGGTGGCCTTGATGAGGCACCCTCCCCCACCTTCTCTTGTGCACGGACAAGGTGTTGGCCACAGTGTCGGCTCACCGGATGACACTTTATGGCACTGCTTGGTGGTGCGCGGGCGCTGTTGCCACCTTGAGACCTTGTTGACCTTAAGGGCATGAGCGGGTGGTGGGAGAGGGTGGAGCGACGTGAACAGAAGGAGAATCGCATCGGACGTCAAGGTATTGAGAGGTGCGTTTCTGGGGAGTCTGGGACACTGTAGGTCTCAGGGTAGGGTTGGACAGATTCAACCCAAAATATAGTGTGTGTGACTTAGAAGAACTAGAGGTTTGTGTGACCATATATATATATCAAAGGTCTGTGTGACCATCCGAAATAAAGGTCTGTGTAAAGGTGTGACTAAAAGAGAATGTGACTAAACGATAGACAATCTCCTAAAACGTATCCCAGCAACAGGAAGCAACTCTGATGAGAAGGATATAATAAAGCTCACGTTAAATTTGCAATAAATGTCTTCTGTTTATCTGTCGATCAAAGGTGAATACATCGCCGCGGATTAAAATTCCTCTTAATGGTTGAGTAGTATTGGACGGAACTATCAACGGGAGCAACACTCAAAGACACTGGCACTGGATTAAATAGTCCTCGAACCTTAATATAAATTTTAAGTGTTGAACGTCCTTTACCCTTACCACTGAAGGCCAGCGAAGTGTTACATCAATTGAGCACAAGAAAGAGTTAGGGGACGCGACAGAGAGGATTTAAATTTAAATAGCGGTGTCACATATTTGAAGCATGATGCCTTTTACAGCACGGGTGATGCAGTTTTTCAGGTCTTGTAAAGATGTGACTAGTGTGCGGTACACCTGCTCCTGGGGTTAACCATGGTTGTTAAGTCCAGAAACCTTGAAGGCCATGGAAAAGGGCCACCCCTTCCGATCCTTCTCATGGGAAAGGATGTGTCCAGATATTTCCGGATGGTTACACTCCAATGTGGTGGTGCTCCATTCTTGCTGAATAAGGCCATTGGATTCAGTTCCTGAATTTTTGCAACTGCATACGCTTCCAGCAGGTTAAGCAAGGTGCGCGCTCTTTGGAATAGGTAACATGTGAGACTAGGATAGTATCTTGTCGTGTGGTGAAAACTGTATTCTTGTGTCGTTATTCCTTTTCATTTTGCGTTGCTTTCTCCTTAATGAAAACTCTATTGTCCTAAGGTTCTTTTTTTCCTCATGAAAGATGTTTGAAACGTAGGCATTGTTTCTCAGGCTAAAGTGAAATCAACTTTTTGAGTTGCTTTGTCATGTGGTGAAAATTGTATTCTAATTTTCTTTATTTCCTCACGAAACATGTTTGAAATGTATCCATTCTTTCTCGGGGCCCTGCATATATGTAATTAGAAGGAATTGTTTATAACTTACACAACTCTGAAATGCGAAAACAGTTCATTTGTAATGATCTTTCATGACCTATGCAAGTAACTCTTGAACAGTAATACCCAACACAGTGCAGTGAGACAGTAGTGTGTTTCTTCTAAGTTCCAGATGTGTCGCAAAAATTTACGAAAACATTAATATTGCATAATAATTTGTACTTATTAAATTTCCATATAATGATTCATTTTAAATTAAATATTAATTTCGATATGTGCTTTTGTTTAAATAACTCAAAATTTTAGCTACAATAAGAAAGCCGAGTGGTTAGCACGCTTGGCTACTGATCTAAGGGACCTGGGTTCGAGCCCCGGAGTTAGGCATGGATGTGTGTGTCGTTTTTCTGCTGAGGTCCTGCCATCCTCTCAGATCTCCTACTGTGGCATATAAACTGACAGGCTCCTGTCAGACCTCTATGGCAAGCAGCTGCTTGAGGGGGTATTTATTTATTTTTTTAAGACAAAAAAAATTTACTTTCCGCTCTGGGTGTTCAAGTAAATAGACCCTTTTAGAAGTGTTTCGTGCTAAATGAATTATTTCAGAAGGATGTCGCCATGATTAAAAGTTTTGAACGCTGTGTCAGAGATAATCTCGGTTTTTATAGAAAACGAAGCTCTGAGAAAAAAAAAGACAGAAACTTTTTGTTGAGTATTGTTCGATTTTGGTTTTTTGTTTGTGCAGCATTATTGTAGGAATAACCACTTACCAGACATTTGCCAATAAATGATTCAAAAGAAGTAGACCGGAGACATTTTTATTTAGATGGCAGCATTAACTCAAGTCGTATCGATGGGGAATTTTTATTTAGATGGCAGCATTAACTCAAGTCGTATCGATGGGGAATTTTTATTATGCTGCTCATTTGTACCATTATACACAATTTCACCATAAATTGCAACAGAAGACATTGGTCGGCAATTCATCAGTTTCTACCGCTTTTCCAATTGCGAAATGAACTGTTAACGTTTAATTTCAAGCTCCACTTCTTTCGCGTTTAAGGGGTGAAAATTCGTGTAACCCTCGTTGACAATTACTTCTCTTTTACGTACCACAAATGGAATCAGGGTGTATCTACAGGGGGGACAAGGGTGCCATGCCCACCCACCCCCTTTCAGAATGCTAATAAATGTAATAGAGTAAAAAAAATGTTAAACTTCTTTATTTTTCATGAATAAATTTTTAATGACCTGTGAAAGGAGGAAGAAATGCTATACTGCATTGGTATTTCAATATCTTCCTTACCTCCTCCTTTTACATTTTTCCAGCTCGATTGTATTTCTTGCCCCCCCCCCCCCCCTCCTCCACTCGATATTTTTTTAGATCTGGGCCTTCATGGAATGCATAAAATTTCCATAACAAACATGGATGTTGTAAAAAAATGAGAATGTTGAAACGCTTTATCCTAAAGCGATAATGAGCTCTCACTATGATAAATGCATCTGAATGGTTTTTTCTGAGCATTGCTCATGTTTCACTTTGTATCGAATTTTCTCTTTGCAAGAGTCAATATTACATTAAAGGAAATGTCTTGCAATGATGGAACATTTGAATAGTTCTATGACCTGTGGTCTCTAGTGCCGAATCTTGTATTGATAACGCTCCTTCTTCGTGTTTGACTATAAGAAATTAATTTCACCATTTCTGTGTTGGGTTGGGTTGTTTTACCTCTGAGCGGTACTTTTTTGCACACCATGGGCTAAATGGCCAGGTCACATGGAGGTTCAGAGAAGGTTGGGGGAGGGGACCCACTGGAATAGCTGTTGTGAGACAGATGGTAGCCTCCCGTCAAGGCCATCCAGTGTGTTCTTTAACGTGCACAGGGTATGGCACTCCCGCACACGGAGCCACGGCTTAACGTCCCATACGACGGACGGCGGCCTTTCCAAGCCCATCGGTGTTCCCTACTGACCGTGGGCAGGGCGGGGAATTTTGCGGAGATAAATCTCAACGCTGACCCAGCTGGGACTCGAACCTGGGAACTACAGATTACGAGCCTGGCGCGCTACCGACTGAGCCACCCCCGCCCCACCATTTCTGTGTCCAGAGAGTCTGTCGCTTCCTGATCAATCAATGGTGCCACGATCGACAGCAATTGAGAAAGTTTATGGTGTCAGATGGATTTAAATCAAGTTGAGAAAGTTGAAAGTCTCAAGTTTAAAAAGCCCAGTATTCACAGCAC
The DNA here is from genome assembly GCA_038380435.1 of Ryuthela nishihirai. Classification (NCBI taxonomy): domain Eukaryota; kingdom Metazoa; phylum Arthropoda; class Arachnida; order Araneae; family Heptathelidae; genus Ryuthela; species Ryuthela nishihirai. Next base: position 54,257,974 of record JAWZYU010000010.1, read on the forward strand.
CAGGCACGGTATTGTAGGTGTATAACAATTTTTTTTTTACCAGCTTTCTCATCACTGTGGATAAATTAAAAAAAATTCGACTTTTAAAATAACTTCTACTATTTTTATATGAAATGCAACGCTCACAAATTGATAAAGTAAACAACATTCGTTGAAACTGTGCAAACTGTGTCAAGGTATTACGGTTAAGAGGAATACGATTCATGTTATAACTAATTTCGGATTTGGGTAGGAAGTTAACTGTCAATCCTTTAACTTTATGACTCTCATTTCTCTAGTCCTAAAACCTGTACAAAGACAAACGTCGAAGTGCAGGAAAAACATTCCTGTTAGAAATGAAAACAACATACGAAAAGAAAAATTAAAAAATTTCAAAGTACACTTCAGGCACCTCTTTCTAGTTCACTTAGAAACATGCATGTTATTTCTTTACATTCCATCCTTACTTCTGTTTCTTAATGACGTCACGAGTTGTTAGCATCTTGCCGGAGGAAGTTGTCGTTTACACGGAGGAAGAGAGTTAATGACTGGTGGCTGCATAGTTTATTTGGCAGCAGAAATACGAGGGAAACATCAAGATACGGAAGCCGGTGACAGGCTTTCTCTATAAATAGCTCACTGAGGTAGTAGAACGCTTAGCGGCCTGCAAAACAGTCGTTGCCACTGCGCAGGAAGACGAGCTTTAAGTATAATTATTTATCTGTCTCGTAATTAAAATAAACGCCGTGAAACGAGACGTTTGATGCCAACTTTCTATGGAACTCAACTCAATTTTTTAGCTACAGCCACCTAGCTACTTGCTTTGATGTTGTTGTTGATGTTAACATCTTGATATTTGTTTACGACTGAGTCGTATCTGCATAATGTTTTCTAAAAGGGAAAAAATAAAACTGCCAGTTAATAGTAAACATGTAGAGTTACCTTTGACTCAGAAGTCAATAAATCAAGAAATAGTTTTGGGGAAAATTAGTTTTGTCCATGAGAGGGACTCGAACCTAATTCTCTATAGATTCATGATAGAATGTTCTAATCATTAAACTAGCACCGGGTCCGTCATTTATCACGGAAACCTATTATTGAATAATATTTTCCTGTCGGGGGTTGGAAGAGATGCAAATTCAAAGTATTGGCGTTAAAAGTTAGTTTAGTTAAGTTAAGTTTAAGTTATTTTGATCACTAGCAGATTAAGCTCGTTGAAACAGGTCATTTTTTATGTTTGATTAAACTTGAAGTCAATATTTAAGTGAAATATTATATTTTTTCGTTTCTACAAAACTTTATTCAAAATCTGCAATCTTCTAAATCTAATATCAAATTATCATAATGCAAAAAAGTTATCTAATTAGAATGCTCCGTGTAAATAACTTGTCATCATTCATAAGTGTTCCTTGATTATTTTTGTTTTTCAGTTTTTTAAATGGGTAAAAAAAAAAACGAAGTCCGGGAATAGGACTTCTACTAAGAGTGGAGCCAACATTTAAATACATGTCGGGTAAGGCATGGATGTATGTGTCGTTTTGCTGCTGAGGTCCTGCCATCCTCTCAGACCTTCTACTATGGCACATAAACTGACAGGCTCCTGTCAGACCTCTGTGGCAAGCAGCTGCTTGAGGGGGTATTTATTTATTTATTTTTTTATTTTGTGAGGACCATAATGAGAGTCTATGTGTAAAATGTGAGGTCCATAGAATTCTGTGGATATCATTTTCTGCAGCAATAATGACCGAAAGATAGGGCTATTTTACCTCTGAGCGGCGCTCTTTTGCACAGAATTGTCTAAATGGGCAAGTCACAAGGTCCCCAAGAATTCAGAGAAGGTTGAGGTTTGGGGAACCACTGGACAACTGTTAGGAGACAGACTGTAGGAAGAAACAACATCCGCCAATCGTAGTAAATGCGGTAGGAAAAAGATTCTGACAGACATGGACAGACCTTTGTTGAACGAACTGTACGGAAAAACAGCTGATACAGTTCATCAGCTGAGAGAGATTACGCTAGTTGCACTTCAAAACCAATTTCAAAGAGAACTATGTACAGAGAATTGAGGTTCAGGTTTGAGGACCCACTGGCCAACTGTTAGGAGAGGTTGAGATTTGGGGACCCATTCGACAACTTTAAGCGACAGATGACGCTAGTAGCACTTCAAAATCCACTTCAACGAGAGTATGCATAGAGTATTGAGGTTGAGGTTTGGGAACCCACTGGACAACTGTTAGGAGACAGATGGTAACCTCCTCCTGAATGAACGTCCAGTTCTTCTTGAAAGCTTTACCATGGGAATCGAAAGGATTTCTCCATCCTAGCCTAATGTATTACGACAATGAATTATAAGATAAGGTAGGTAGATAAGATAAGATAATTTTTATTTCAGATAATTTTTAACAGTATACAAAAGCTTTTGAGGCACAAGAGTGAAATCAAAAGTTTGAAGTTAAGAGTTCGTGAGATCTCCATACAGAAACAATTTAAATTGAAAACGTCAGTCGTCATATTGAATATAATACACAAAAAACGAAAACAACCCAAAACAAAAAAATTATAATAATCCAGAAAGTGTAAAAGTCAGAAAGGAAGAAATATTCAATATCTATGTTGCATATAAACTGTTCTAGCAGTTTAATGCAAAAAAGGTTCCACGTCATCAAGTTTCAAAATGTAATTCTTGAGAACTTTCGAAAACAAATGATAATTCATACTTCCTGAAAACCGCCAAATATTAGAGCATCCAGTAGTACTGTTCTTGCTTGGTACACACGAACACATCTCCATCGTTGAGAAGTGTCTACATGAACACTTCTTCAGATAAACTGTTTTTCTGCTGCTCTAAAATGTCTTGCTCAACTAATGTTAATACAAATCCAATTACGTAAATGTGTGTTATGCATTAATGCCTTATTGCAGTATAAATACATTACTCTTTTAAACTAATGAAGTACTTTTACCAACTGTCTGTATTTCATTTTAGGATTATTTAAATTTATTTTAACTAGCTGAACGGCATCCTGCATTGCTGGATCTCTATTAAACTTTATATTCTGTTTTTTACTGCACTAAAATGTTTAGTTTGTAATTTCTACCCCCATTCGTCCATCCCCCGAAAATTTAGCACAGATTGAATGAAGAATTGTCCAGCGTTACTCAGATCGTTGCTGACATCAGCACGGGCTCTGGCTGCGTCAAGAAACTATCGAGATTCTTATTTTGATAAATTTTGGTATCCTACGGTTCCCGATGCAATTGACCTTGTGATCCCAAATGTCGTATGCGGGTTCCCCCTGTGTGAAACCATTTTGGGTTAAAAAACAAGGCCCTAGCTACAATGGGGAGTCCTAAAATAATAACGCTGTTGGATTGGATATGGAAATCCAAAAACAGATCCCTAGCTACAATGGGACGTCTTAAAATAATACTGCTCTTGGTTGGACATTGAAACCCAAAAACATTTCCAAAATCATTGGAAATGTGTGGAATCTGACAACAATTAAATGCAAAGTTAAATGTTATTATGAATCTTACCTTCACAGTTAGGGAGTCGTAAATGGCAATACAGTAAATTTAATAGCGATTACCGTTATCTGTATCAATAGCATGGTAAATATTTTTGCTTTTAGCAAGCCTCTCTTTTCGAATTTCGAATTGAAAGCTGGCACTGGAACCGGAAGACAACCAGAAACTTTCTGTGAAAATTTGAAACGTCTACCATGATATCCTGAGGAGTTATGGCTGCCACAGACAGACAAATATCTCATTTTATTGTTGTAGATGTTAAGCCCTATTTCAGTCATTGATGAGCTGCCGCTACAAATAGCAATGTGCACTTCCCAAGGAAATTTGTGGTCAGTCTACCATTAATATAGTAAGTACCAACCCTGCCATTAATATATCTTAACTTCGGATATATGACAATTCTTATTACCGAATAAATTCTTTCCGACATTTTCAAAATCCATTTGATTACTTACTCCCTTTCGTCTCAAAATGTTTTATATTTCTCTACTAAGGGCATCCGTCGTGTGTCAGATGGAATCAAAGGATTACGCATCATAGTGCTGAGCTATTTTTGTGCGGCTTAGTGTCTCAGTTCCTTTGAAAGGTTCTGCTTATCAGCTGCACTTTCACGAAACCAATGCTCCCGAGATGCCTTTCATCTTCAATTGTCACCTCATCTTTTATCCCATGGACTGTTGTGGAAAAAGATTTATATTCAGTAGAGTACAGGACAAACGATGCTTACGTAGGTGGAGGGAAATGGGATTTAGATGATAAAGTTACATTTCTGGAGAAATATCTAGAAAATGGAAAAAAGAAAATCAAAAAGTGTTTTTTATTTTTTCCAACAAAATATACAATTTTTGCTCGTTGGAAATTTTACCTATAAGATCTGCATCTGTGCTAATTTAATTTTGTTTTCAAACGACTGATTTAACGCTAGACAGTATACATGGGGTCTACACTACCCAGCCATTCTTTCAATGTCATATAGTGAAGAAAATATAGCGCAGTGTAAATCAAAATTTTATATCTAGATAAACGATTTAAAAAAAATAAATTCCTTCTAAAAGCAGTGCATTCTGTTATTACTGTTCTTCTTCTCTTAACATTTCAAAATACATTATATTCCATAAAATATACAACTAACACGCAGGGGTTTTCTGGACCTCATGTATACGGTAATGTCATAACTTGCAATGTATACTGTCTGGGATTAAAAATGTGTTTTTTTTTTCTGAAATAGCGCCGAATTTTAGATTTTCTTAAAGATTTGTTATATCAGCTAACACTTGATCGTAATTCGATATATACTGCGTGGCCAAATTATCGTGAACATCGTATCGCGAGCGAAGTATTTTGAAACAAGCCAACATAGGAAAAATTTCTTATTAACGTAAATATTTTATATCACTATGGAATCCCATAAAATCCGTAAAGGCATAATGGAAAAAAAAGTGCGACATGAATAACAAAAGGTGATCTGACTGACTTCAAAAAGGGGCTCATCGTTGAAGCGCGATAGGTAGGAACAACCGTAACGGATGTTATAGAACTCAATGAAAAATCACGAGGAACAATATTTCAAGTATATGGAGAATGGTAACGGTCTCAAAACAACATCTACCAATCGTGTCAAATGCGGGAGGAAAAGGGATCTGATAAACAGACCTCATAACTTTCCATTCTGTTCTTGGTCAGTAGGCGATACTGATGGGCTTCGAAAGGCCGTCGTCCGTCGGATGGGACATAAAGCCACGGCCTCCTGTACAAGACAGCTATATCCTGTGCAGTTAAAGAACACGCTGGATGGCCTTGACGGGAGACAACCATCTAGCTCCTAAGAGTTGTCCAATCTGTCCCCTCCTTCCAATTTCTCTGAACCCTCGGGGTCCTTGTGACTTGACCATTTAGTACATTGTGTGTAAAACAGTGCCGCTCAGAGGTAAAGCAATCCAGCCCAAACTGTTTTCATACAAACGTAATTGTTCGTTACGGACTCCAAGAGGTAAAAGAATCCAAAACACGCTACATGTCCTAACGGAATGCTTTCGTTTGTCTCGTAACAGCATTTCAACGAATCTTTTTTCCCTACCCAACTCTGAGTCTTTGGGGTCGATGTGACTTAGTCAATTAACCCGTTGCGCAAAAAAGCATTACCTTATGATTCCAAATTATACTATATATTAATATACCCGTTGCGCAAAAGACATTTACCTTGTGATCCCAAATTATACTATGTATTAATATAATTATACCCAATATATATTACCTTATGATCCAAACAATCCCAGCAAGTTTATATTCAAAGTTTTTGTAATTTGTAATTAAAAATGTATAATTATAGAAATATAACAAAGAAATTGAAATTTATATTTAAAACACTTTAATAACGGTGGCCGAGTGGTTAGAACTCTTGGCTACTGTTCTGAGTAAGGAATGGATATTTGTGTTTTTTGCAGCTGAGGTTTCGCCTTCCTCACAGATCTTCTAGTGAGGCGTATTAAATTGACAGGCTCCTGCCAGACCTCTGTGGCAAGCAGCTGCTTGAGGGAATATTTATTATTTTTGTAGTAAAAGTTAAGGAATACAGATATAAGTTTATTTTTTAAATTCTGAGTTTTAACTCTTTTTTTTAATTTATGGTTTAAAAATTATTTCATTTCATTGTCTTTTGTTTAAATTTAGAAGAAATATTTTTTCCGCGGAAGAATGTAAAGGATCTAAATTAAAATCGATATTTTTCAAGTGTAATCATAAAGTTTTCTATGATCATTGTTGCCATCCCAAACTACTATGCATGAACCTTCACATTTTACAACCGAAAATTTCAAATTTCTAAACATAATTACATCACTTGCAATATTGAAATTTTGTAAGTTTTATTTTTTTACCACTGTTAGAGGGCGCAATTATAGATATTTGGGGATTCCGAAAGTGCGAATCGTAATATTTCATTATACGTATGTGATTCAAAAAATACTTTACAAGAAAAATATAAACAATTTTGGAGTCCATAACGAGCAAATGTTTTTTTTAAAAAGAAAACGTCAGTTCGTTGTTTCTGAAAAGAAATGAAGAATGACCTTCGATCCCTTATATATCAGAAAATGTTTGCATCAGATCAATGCCCCTCATCAGAAATGATAGGATATGTTTCAGGCTTTTTAATTACATCTTATTGATCTCATTGTCATTTTTGTTTGGTGTTTTAGATATATTAAAACAAATCCTAAATCACGTTTTGACATTCGGGATCTTATAACTTGTAAACGGTTGCCCACATGAAACAAAAATATTTCTGTCGTTCATTTAGATAAGATTACTTGGATAAAAATATTCAGAGAAATAAAATTGTGCAGTGACCACATCTGATGAAATTTCTGGAATAATCCTATTTGTTCAAAATTTTCTTTCACACTTACTATTTAATAATAATAAAGAAAAATTAATTTCATTCAGGGAGATGATTTGCTATTTTTATCTGAGTTTTTCACACTTTAAAATACATTTCTTATTCGAACGACTTTCATATTATGAGCGTTTGAATAGTTTAGAGATTCTTATGCATTATTCGCGACAATTTCATCATAATGCAAAATGACAATTCAATTTCTGCGCATTTATTGCAAAATAAGAGTATAACCCAGTAAATCCCAAGCTTCATTTTATTTATATATCAAAATAATGAATATTTAAGTAATAAAGATATATATAATAGGGTTTGATTACATGTAGCCTGCATAACTCAGAGTATCAAAAAAAGAAGAAATCTCATGGAATATGCAAAAAAAGGGTGCATATATAAAAAGCTTACAGAACTTTCCACTTTACAATAAACCTTGGAGAGAAATTTCAAATGCATCCATTATCATTCCAGAAAAAAGTCCAGTTTTACTAGCATATAGGCAAACATTTCATGTTAAAAAAAGAACAACAGAAACAAATACCACCAGTGCTACACTCTATGTCTATGGTTCTTTCTGAAATGGGCACAGCTGACTTAAAAAAATACATTTATATTTCAAGACAGAAGGAATAAGTGATATACCGAAGAACTGCACGCAGTCTTCTGGACCATTTTTCAAAAGTACATTTCCCTTGGTAGTTTTTAAAGATTCTTCTTTCGGAATCCTTCTTGCTCTTAAAGTGTTCCTTTGTAACTGTAAATACAGTTTGAAAAAAAGCCATAGCAGAGAAGATGAAAACAAACAGCCAAGAGAGTTTTGGGTTTATACAAAGAGAAATATTTGAACATGGAAACAGCAGAGGAACAAGCTATGACAAATAAAGGATAATGCAAAGTAGCTTGGTTATGAATCCTGAACTTGCTGCACTGATCCACTGTGAAGGTACAGTCGCTCAAAAAAGTATCCGAACACTATGGTTGATTACAGAATTCTGAAAAAATATCTGACAACGATTTTTTTAGAAATTAGTGATCTGGCAACCTTCATGTCATGTGACACGAAGGTTGCCAGATCACTAATTTCTAAAAAAATCGTTGCCAGATATTTTTGCTGAATTCTGTAATCAACCACAGTGTTCGGATACTTTTTTGACCGACTGTACTCTCTACCTCCATGTTTTCTATTTGTTTATGGAATGTCACCATAAGTGAGCACGGGATACTTTATATCAGCTGGTGGGTTGGGTTGTTTTACCTCTGAACAGCACTTTTTTTGCGCACAATGGGCTAAATGTCCAGGTCACATGCACCCGAGGACTCGAGTTGTATGTTGACCACTGAACAATTATTAGGCAACAGCCTCACAAGCATTCCAATTCAGATGCCCACTGAACAACTGTTAGCAGACAGCCTCACAAGCATTCCAATTCAGATGTCCACTGAACAACTGTTAGGAGATAACCTCACAAGCATTCCAGTTCAGATGTCCACTGAACAATCGTTAGGCGACAGTCTCACAAGCATTTCAATTCAGATGTCACTGAACAACTGTTAGGAGACAGCCTCACAAGGATTCCAATTCAGATGTCCACTGAACAACTGTTAGGAGACATCCTCACAAGCATTCCAATTCAGATGTCCACTGAACTGTTAGGCGACAGCCTCACAAGCATTCCAGTTCAGATATCCACTGAACAACTGTTAGGCGACAGCCTCACAAGCATTCCAATTCAGATGTCCACTGAACAATCGTTAGGCGACAGCCTCACAAGCATTTCAATTCAGATGTACACTGAACAACTGTTAGGAGACAGCCTCACAAGCATTCCAATTCAGATGTCCACTGAACAACTGTTAGGAGACAGCCTCACAAACATTCCAATTCAGATGTCCACTGAACAACTGTTAGGAGACAGCCTCACAAGCATTCCAATTCAGATGTCCACTGAACAACTGTTAGGAGACAACCTCACAAGCATTCCAATTCAGATGTCCACTGAACAACTGTTAGGAAACAGCCTTCCTGTCAAGGTCATCCAGCGTGTTCTTTAATGTACACAGATTATGGTTCTCCTGCACACTTAGCCATGGCTTAATGTTCCATCCGACAGAGGGCGGCCTTTCCAAGCCTATCGGTGTCTCCTTTCTCACCAAAGAAACAATGGGAATTAACGGAGAAAATTCTCAACGCCGGCACAATTGAGACTCGCTTGGGAATAGTAGATTCCGAATCTACCGCGCTAGCATCTGAGCAATCCCGACACAAATACTACATGCCAGGGGCACAACAGATTGTGTATCTGCTTATAATGTTGAAAATGGCATTACATCTAAAATATGTGATATCTATTTACGGATAAGATGATTATTCTATTTAAGAATTTTTAAGCTTCAGTTAAAGTAATGTTTTATGATATTATGCTAAAAACAAAGACATAACTCATTTTCAATTGATTTTTTTTCCAATTATCATTACTGACCATTTTATCACTTTGTTAAAAACATTATAAATAATAGTCAGAAAAGCAGATTAGTGAAATTATTGTTATTCACAAATATATTAAAAATGATAGTTAAACATCTGAATTTTGGTGTAGCTTAATTGTGGATATAAACAATAAGCAAAACAAAAACTCGTGTAGTCTTCTCATTGCAATAACATGCGTAGTGAAGAAACGTATCATGCAAAATGAGAAGTCATCTGAAGTTATGACTCAGCCGCTCATGACCTATTGGACCAAAGTATACCACACTGCCGTAAGCTATTCATGATTTAATTTTTGAATAAAGCTAGATTGTGTTGCTGTAAGCGCCTAACTTTCACATAAATGCCAGAATTGATGAATTCTTGTAAAACTGATATTTTATTGCTGACTCGGCCAACTTTCGGCTCTTTGCAAAAGAATTTACGACTCCTAAAACAAATAATCAATAAATTGACTCTAGTTTCACTTATTACAATTTTTTGACCACACATTTTTAGGTGTTGTATAAACTAATCGAGTATGCAAATTCACAGTGCTGAACACACAGATTCACTGTTAAAAATGTATATTTTTGTTTTATAATCAAGATTTTTCTTGATTCCTTCCTTAAGAATAGAGGTTTTTTCCCAATTCATTTCTCATTTAGAAATATATATGTTTTCGTTTCTAACCAGAGAATTTTTCTTGCGTCTCTTTAAGCTTATAGTTTTTTCCCTAAAATACTCTTCACTATTCTTAGATTAGATAGGCATGCTTTATGGTATGTATCAAACTATTCTTTTAGTTTGGGATCAGACACTCAAAACTATTAGTTTAAATGCAGGTTATGACAGAACAAATGACCATACCATCCCAGGACTCGAGTCCGAACCTCAGCAATTACCGTATAACCGCGATACTAACACAATAACAGGCTCACATTTTGTTTACTCTTGACACCCTTTACTTCCACCTCATCGTGATATCGTCTATTTGTAACAATATTGTACGAATGCAATTGTGATCGTTTTTTTGTCTTCACTTCTAGACCATGTTTTTTTTCATCTTCCTTTCTGATCCGTGATAATTAGTTTCTTGTTTCCAACTTTGGTAAGCTAAACGACACTAAGCAAAAAAAAAATGCTTTTCTAAATGTAATTCTGTAACCCTGGTCTACAAGAATGCTCGTAAAAATCTGTTCAAGGTGTTAATAAATACTATCCGAGGCCGGCTCAAAGGGAAGTGGGCATGCTCCCTCCCCTTATAACCAGAAATGAGGTGAAAATACATATATCACTTATTTTTCAAGAAATTGCTAAAAATTACTAAGAAGAAAACTTTTACATTGGAAAGGAGTTATGGCTGATCTTCCCCCATCTTTCACTTTTTCATATCACTTGGTCATCCAGCTTTATTTCTAAATCCTGGCCTGATACTATCCAATAGATAAATGTTTTCTTCTTCAATAAGCTCCTAAATCATTGTCAGGGATAATTTTCGAAGTAAACCATCATTGGAGACAGGAAATAAGTTCTCTTTCTCTACAGCAGGAGGGAAAAGAACGACCAAACGTCTTTCACTTTTGTCACACAATGCAGTTAATAACAAGACTACAAATGGGATAGGAAAAGTCTTTTAATGTCTTATTTTGCCAGTAAGTTTTTACTGTCGTTCGACATTCTTTCCAACCGAGATTACTTTTGTATAACAGCATCACATGCTATATAAATATGGTATATATATATATACATTTAAAGTGATACTTAAGTATATCTTTTAAGTAACTTCAATATGATTCAATGCAATAGGAGAAGAGTTTGTAAAAGAATCATCTTAAAGGAAGTTAGAAGTAGGAGTTTTTTATGCATTATCTTCTTCGTTTTTAGGCATGTTGTTTCCAGAGTGCATTAAAATAATATGACTGTCCATTTTGCGAAAAGTGAAATCTTTTTCCATAATCCATTACGTGATATAAAAAGAATTTACGGAACATTACCAAAAGTACATAAGCAGTTACTTCATTTGTTTTAGTACCATTTGCTATTTATTGTACGCACAGATAACTATTTAAAACTATTAATACTATTGTTTTTAAATTATTAGCATAGTGTAATTGGTGTACTGAAGTGTGGAGCATCGGTTGGCTCAATCAATAGAAAGCCAGGCTCGTAATACGCTTTCCTCAACTTCGAGTCTTAACTGTGCATGTGTTCAGATTTTCTCCGGTACACCTAGTTTTGCCATCGGTGACAACGAAGACACCTATAGTTCTGGATAAACTTGTGGTCGTCGGGTTGGTCGTTAAGAAGTGGCTCCTCGTTCCTAAGAACCATATTTTGTGAAAGTTATAAAACACGCTGGATATCCTTGAATGGAGGTTTCCATCATTAATAGATTTCAGTGTATCCCTTTCACTAGCCTTCTTTGAGACTTTGGGTTGTTGTGACTTGAACATTTAGTCCATTGTGACGAAAAAATGCCGCTCAAAGATAAACACGGAAGGTATTTGAAACTACTTTACCACAATGCCCCGAAATGACAGGTGAGTCATTGAATGTGTGAGTGAGATAGCTTAGCTCAGGAGACTTAATAAAACGATTTCATTACAGTGGGGATCCATTTCTTTATTTTTATGGTAGTCCAAAGTTTGAAGTTCCACTGCTCCCAATGTTTGTTTTTTGAAAGTTACGATATTTGAAAATTTATTTGATGCGGTACTTAAAAGATGCCTCATCAAATATTGACGACACGTGATACAATAGATTACTGAGAAACGATGACTTTGCTTATTAACTTTTCTTCAAAAGCTAATCAATGCATATTTCAATTCATCGTTTTAAGCTCAGATAATCTACAGAAATCAGGCAGTCGGATATATGAAAATTTTTGATCTTTAAACAAACTGTCTCTTTTAAGTAATACTTGCAGTTTACTTAAAACAAATTTATTTAAATTTATTACAATCCGGTTTGATAGTCTGTCCACTGTATTCGCAGTAGGTCCCCTCTTTCTCATACTCATATCGTTATCGTTAACAATATATTTCGACATTCCATTTGCTACTCTACCATCATTACATGAGCGCAGCATATCGAAACCAACACAAAAGCTTCTTATAAAGTTCTTGCCCAAAACTGGTAGATGAATTTTCATTGAATTTTGATATCACACGTAAAACAAGTTACCAAATTCTTAATTCAATATCTTCCGTGGACGATCCTGTATGAAAATTTCATACCAGCATACTTGAGGGCACAGGTGTTAAATTATTAAAAAAATAATAAGAATAAAAAAAATAGAAGAATGCATATCTCTTTTGCTGCATGTGGGAATCTCCTTTTCAGAGAGAAAGAAAGTTTTCGATTACCTGTTTTTTTACTCATTAAAAGTTTTAATTCGAGGTAATGGATGATAGTGAAATTGGAAATAGTAGTATTTTATTAATAATCACAATACATAAAAGGTATTTGTCTTTTATTCCTTAAATCTAAAAAGCTGCTTTTCTCACACCCCTCTAAGAAAAGGGGAATGATTGTTACAGTCAGCTAAATATCTCTTGACACTCTACAAATGAAATTTCAATTTTCTCTTGTAACATTCGTTAGAAGTTTCGCCGTTTTCATATTTAGTGATCTCTAACGTTTTAAATTAAAATTACTTAAGGATTTGAAAAATGCCGATTATAATATTTCGTTAGTACCAATCCAAATAAACAATAGTTTTCCAATTATCTTTTGCAACAAAACAGTTGCATTCCCTACCCACTCTGGGTATAAGGGATCAAATCATTGTTGCCAATGGGAATTTATTGACCTTCATATTCCACCACCAAAATTTAAAATTTCTATAATAAATATGTTATTTATCATACTCATTAAAACTTGAATTGCAATTTTCTATTTTTTTCCACCATTAGAAAGCGCAATTATAGCTTTTTCGTAGATTCGGAAAGTGCAAATCGTAGTATTTCATCAATACCTATCCATCCCAAAAATATTTTTTATCTTTAAAAACAAATAACTATGTCTTAAAAGATAAAAGTTGCGTTTTCCCAACTCCCTGTAGGTAAGAGGTCAATTCACTGTTGCGAATGAAAACATCATGGCTTTCACATTCCACCACCGAAATTTTAAATTTCTAGTATAAATACATCGTTTGTAATATCCGTTTAAAATTTTGGAACTTTCAAATTTTACCACAGTTAGAATGCGCAGTTAGAAATTCTTATGGTTTAACATGTTTAAAGACTAGTTTTGAAAATTATAGTCGTTGAAAGCGGTGTGGCGAATCACCTAAAATTTTAATAACCAAAATGTGATTTTGATTTTGAGTCTTGAACAAATATTATTTTGATTGAAGTGTCCCGTGGCCGAGTGGTTAGCACGCTTGGCTACTGATCTAAGGGACCTGGGTTCGAGCCCCGGATTAGGCATGGATGTGTGTGTCGTTTTTCTGCTGAGGTCCTGCCATCCTCTCAGAATTCCTACTATGGCATATAAACTGACAGGCTCCTGTCAGACCTCTGTGGCAAGCAATTGCTTGAGAGGGTATTTATTTTTATTATTTCAAAAACTGATTTTTTACACCCAGTGGCGCCATGAAGTATTTTTCTGTAGTCCTTGAATTTATCTCCGTTCCTCCTTATACACATATAAATCGAAATTAAATGTTCCTCGTAAACCACAGAAACAGAATGCGTGCTTAAAATTAAGCGCCTGCTGGAAGTAAGCTCTTATCGGTGACATTCATTCCAATCATTGACTTGTTAAAAGTGCCTTACAGTTTAAGATTAAGACACTTGCAATGTCCAAAAGAATTAGTTTTAACATGGAATTCTGAAATATGCAGAAACAACTCAACCTTACCATGATAGGTTGATTAATCAGTATGACAATCGTGGTTTGGTTCCAAGTAAAGTTAAAGGCAATTGTTCCATTATAAGGCATATATGTTCTTGAAACCAATAGTCATATTTTGGGTAAAAGGTTAACAGAGGAAGCAGAACCATTTGAGTGATAAACAATGCAAATTACTTCTGACAAAAAAGGAATGCTGGAACAAATTGAATCAATTTCCCACTATTCTGAACATACAGCATTACAGGAGCATGATATTTAAGGGAACCAATTGAAAACCTATAAGAATTTGCCTTGATAGATTGGCTTGACAAGGCAGAGAAAACGAATAGTCAGCAAGACAATAAAAAATTATGACAGAGAATAAATATTTTGCGTGGAAAAAAAGCTCATTCGTGTGCATTGATTGAAGGATAAAGATTACAAAATGAGAATTTTGCCATTTCAATGTGTGTGGTTAGCATTTCAGGGATGTTCTGAATAGTGTGGATAATTTGACTCTCATTGTTTATAGTGAAGAGAGAGATATTACTATCTAATATATACAAACAATTGCGAGTGCTTGGCTGACTGACAGACGGCTAACAGGAGATCACGCTAATTCTAACTATGATGCGGAAATGGTAGAGTTCTGAAAATTTGCACCTACGGGTAATCCGAGCCATAGATCTCGGAATAAAAGCGAAATTTGACATCCTATGTGTCTTTCAAGGTCAAATAGAAGTCATGTAGAGGTCAAATCTTGATCTACTAGTTCTAGAAACGTGAAAATTGGTGTCTTGGTGTATTTAGGAAGCATTGTGAAATTTTGGGTCTGGAGGATCCTTCGATGTCAAAGATTAAATTTAGATCTACTAGTGCAAGAGAGTTAAAAATTGGCACCTGCGGGATATTTTGAGTTCTAGATCTCAGAAATTTTGCCACATTTTGTATACTGGTGGTTAAAAATCAAATTTCGATATAAAGGTGCTAGAGAGCTAAAAATTAGTCAATAATGCTATTTCGTGCAGTAGCTCTCAGAGATAAAAGATATTTTCAGATAAGGTGTCGCATTCTAGGTCAAATAGAATTAGGAATGATTGGCTATAAATCAAGAGGTACCGTAGGCACCAATGATTTCTAGTATTTAACAGTAACACTACGACGCAGTTGTAATTTACTCTATCAGGTTCAAAACGGGAAACATAAATCAGTAGGAGTTGATCAAATTACTGTTGAAATGCTGAGAACAGTGAGTAATTCCCTTGTCATATGGTACACTGAAATCATGGTTATTTCTTAAGATTAAAGCGTTGTTCCTAAATATTTGATTTGCTTCACATTTTCTCACCCGATGCAATCCTTGGGGGTGAGAAACTGTGGGGGTCTAATTCCCTAATATGGATTTATCTCTCGTGCCCAGTCCTATGGTCTTCTACCCCTAATGTCGCAATCCCAGCGACTCCAAGCTGAATATACCATATTGTTTTGCCTTATTAGAGTTACTTTTAACATCAACATCAAGCAAGATCAGGCGGGCATAAATTCCGGCCCATTTAACAACGTCATCTTGCCCGGATGGAAATTGGGAAGTACAAAATATATATATATATTTTTTTTTCAACCTGGCTTTACTAAAGTGAATGGTGTTTTAAGAAGACCATACTTTTTTTAGAGCATTGATTCCATTTACCTTCGAGGAATCGTTGATGGACAAATACAACAAGTACTTTAACTATTCTCTTTCGCAAAAAGTAAAAAAAACGAAAATTTGTAAAGCATCTTACAAGTAGATAAACGACACTGAAACCAAATATTCAGCAGTTCGTTTCTGAGATGCAGCATCTTTCACTTAGTGCTTCGACAAGCCAACTTCAGTTTTGACGTTAAAAGAAACTTTTTATTAATATTTAAGTTTTTGTCTTATTATTTTGTACCTATACAAATGACAAATAAAATGAAATAAACTAAATTAATATTTTTTTGGTTCTTTTCATTGCAATCCCATCCCAATTATTAGCCCGCAGCAGGTGGGAATCAAAAAAACGGTTGGGGAGCTATCCGAGTGAAGATGGGATCAAGATCGCATCAAATTGAACCGAAATGACAAGACGGTAAAATCGTTTTCCCTTTCTTTTAATGGTTTGTAACAAATGTGTTGAAAATTATAGGTAAAATATGGGCCTGTAACATTTTTACGTCTCCGTTCCAGTTACTAGAATTCTGAAAAGAGAGATTCCCACTCTCTCCTCCCCCCACTTTACATCCAGCCGTAGCACGCAGCAAAAAATATTTTTCCATTCTGCCCAATGCCAAAAACGTTTATGTGCACCACTGAGCTAGGTAAACTGAAAGTCAAAACCTACTAATCAGCTCAAGAAGCAAAATATATATTATTTGAAAGAAGCAAAAGAAAAACTTGAATAAAATTCAGTTCTTCGCGAAAACAGTGGGACACTACTTGGCAAATATTTTGCATCGTGCATAAAAGTGCATAATATAATTTCCAATGCATGAAGGTGCTTCTGAGCATATTACCATTCTCTTTTGGTGCTTAAACCAAATAGGGATCCTCAGATCCCAGAAGGATCCTCAGAAGCACCAAAATTCATTTTGGTGCTTCTGAGCATATTACCATTCTCTTTGGTGCTTAAATTCCATATTTATTTCTAGAGCATTGATTCCACTTACCTTCGAGAAATTGTTGATGGACAAACACAGCAAGTACTTTAACTATTCTCTTTCGCAGAAGTGAAAAAACAAACACACGCGCTATTTCTACATTTAATGTTATCCGCAAATGGAAATTCTCAGGGGGACCCTTCCAATTCAGAATTGCACGCAACATCCCAGTCTGGAGTGGAAAGAACTTCTTTTCTTTCTGAGTTTCAAAGCTGAAGTCTCTGTAACTGCTTTTAATTTTATTTCAATCCACAGAGAGTCAAACGCATCAGCGCCTGGTTTCCTTTTACACTAGTTTGCTTAAGAAATCACTTTCTGGCATTTCAATTCCCATTTCCATTAAAACTCTTCAAACCAGCCATTACTTTATTTGCTACTCAAAGACTTTCACAGAATTTTACTTTCAACATTCTGTTAGTTTATAACTTTAATTTATTTTAAATACGAGGCAAAAATTGTTTATCTATTAAATAAGGAACCCAACCGTAAATCCTTCTGAAGATTATTCGATTAAGAATATTTGTTTTAGGAATTAATTTTTGGTATTGAATAAAAAAAATTAATAACGCTAGAAAAAAAGTTTCTATTTGTTTCTTTGCTTCTAAATTTGAAACAAGCTCAGTCGGTAGCATGCCAGTTTAGTGATTTTCGTTATGCAGGTATGAGTCCCAACTGTACTTGCTTTGATATTTTCTCCGCTTACACTTTCCTCTGACCCATTCGACACTGATAGTCTTGGAAAGACCACTTTCCATCCCATGGGACGTTAAGTAGCAGTCTCTGTTTAGGATTGGATTATTTTACCTCTGAGCGGCACTTTTTTTTTTGCGGACAATTTGATAAATGACCAGTCACAAGGACCTCGAGAGCTCAGAGAAGGTTGGGAGGAGAAGACGCACTGGACAGCTGTTAGGAAACAGATAGTAGACTCCTTTCAAGGCCATCCAGCGTGTTCTTTAACGTGAACAGGGTATGGATCTCCCGCACACGGCGCCGCGGCTTTATGTCCTATCGGCCGAACGGCGACTTATTTTTCGCAAGCCCATCAGTGTCTCCTACTGACCTAAGGCAATGTGGGGTTTTGCGGAGATAAATTTCAAAGCTGACCCCCATGGGACTCGTTGATATCGGTTCAAAAAGCAAAATACATATCATTTGCAAGGAGCAAAAAAGTTCAATGAAATTCAGTTCTTCGTGAGAACTGAAAATTACGAGCCTGACGTGCTACCGACTGAGCCACCGCTGCCCCAATCCCCTCTTCCACCTCTATTTAGGAGAACCATATTCTGTACAGTTAAAAAGTACGCTACGATCTTGATGGGAAGCTCCTATCCTTCTCCTAACATCTATGTAGTTTATTACTTCTCCAACGATCTCTGAGCATCCTTGAGACCTGGTTAGTTAATCTGTTTTGTACATAAAAATGCTACTGAGAAGTAAAAGAAAGAAAAACTTGCAAATGCACTCAGACGCCCGCTCCTTTGACATTTTCTCGGAGATAAGAGTTTGAAGAAAATATTCCATCTCTCAAAGATAAGCAAAAATGTTTCCCAGATATGTGATTTAGTAAAAAAAAACATTCGTCGTGTCCCTGTTAAAAATAAAGAAACACAAAATGCGAAAGCGATACATCAAATTCAAGCGGCTCTACTGCATAAAAGGGGATCGTGAAAATACTCGTTGTCACTTCTCCCTAGTGGTCAGTGACAATATACAATTACTACAAAAGCTTTTTTCGAATTGATTATCAAATAAAAGTAGATAAACAACACGTTACGTTTTTTGGTAAAGAAAACAGGATTGGAAGATGTGAATGTAGAAAACCTGATAAAAGAACACAAGAAGGAGATGATTATTATCTACTATTGCATATAAAATAGGAAAAAGCCAAATAGTTATCCATGTTGTTTTTCGTGGTGAAAGTACCAAGCAGAGAAAGCTCGGTGTCCATAGACTTATTTTTCATCTATAATCGGTCAACATCTTTTCCTCCATATTTACTTCAGAATCATTGCCGGAAGAAAACGTCAGTACTCTGTCTTCTGACGATGAAAATGAATTTCATGCTGAATTTCCTTTCATTAATCTAATCACCTAATTATTCTCGGGAATCGAAAAGATTAAACATCTGATATTCTTTCTCCAGAAACAGATACAGTGCCATTAAATGTCCCACGATTATTGCAAATTTAATACTGTGTGTACTCTTTTACTTTACTACACTGCATTTGTTCCACTTTTTGCTGCAGAAACAAAATGTGCTCTTTCTAACCTAGATTTCTTTAATTTAAAATATTATTCTAATCGTAAATCCAAAAATTAACTTTCGTTTAAATGTCAAATTAATCAGTATACACTATATTTTAATAAGTTTTTTTAGCATTCCGATTAAAATAAAATTAAGAAATTATATCAAGTTATTACACCTTACATTGAAACACACATTAAACAGTTCTACGACGCCATTTCCAGGAACCACCTAACTACGAGATTGGGTTGTTTTACCTCTGAGCGGCAGTTTTTTGCACACCATGGGCTAAATGGCCAGGTCACATGGACCCCGAAGGCTCAGAGAAGGTTGGGGGAGGGGACCCACTGGAACAGCTGTTGGGAGACAGATGGTAGCCTCCCGTCCAGGCCATCCAGCGTGTTCTTTAACGTGCACGGCTCTCCCGCACACGGTTTAACGTCCCATCCGATGGACGGCGGCCTTTCCAAGCCCATCGGTGTCCCCTACTGACCGTGGGCAGGGCGGGGAATTTTGCGGAGATAAATCTCAACGCTGACCCAGCTGGGACTCGAACCTGGGAACTACAGATTACGAGCCTGGCGCGCTACCGACTGAGCCACCCCCGCCCCCTTAACTACGAGAACTAGGTTATATTGATACGACATTTGATTCCTTCCAGGCAGCATGAAGTATTGGACTATATCTCTACAAGTTGAAGGATATGCTGACATAGAGGAAGAACTTCATACAAACTAAGGAAACTCAAACTTTCGCTTCGAATAACTTTAGTGGGAAAGGCTGCAGCGTAATTCCGTTGAAGGCCAAATCTAATAATATCCTGTTTGATGTTTTCGTTCCACATCATTCTCGATCAGGTTTTCGCCCATGCTTTTACCAACACTCTTCGCAACTCTGTTCTGTCATCGTGAATACGGGAAGCGAAGACTAACAAAAGTCCCCTCTTTTTCACTCTGTACGGAATGATGGAAAGAAAAAAAAAAGTTTTCTATCTTTAGAGTTCTCTCAAAAGATCTTGTAGGAAAACAGAAAGACAGAATCAGATTCAGGTGATCATAGAATTATGGATATAAGTGACCCACAGACGGATCTAAGAGGAAGGGTAAAAGAGATATGCTCCTCCTCCTCACACACACACTTGAAAGGGCTTTTAATGCCTAGTAAGCAGGCCAGGGTCTAGAAAAAAAATAAAGGTTGAGAGGGCAATAGACCATGCAGTGTAACATTTTTCCCTTCAGTTTAGAGGTTTTTAAAACAATTCTTGAAAAATGCAATATATATGTACAAGTTTAATAATGTTCGGCCTCCATTACCACTATTAACATTCTAAAGAGAGGAGACCCATAATCTCTGCATCTCTACTCCTTGATACGACACTGCTAGTAAAGGGAATGGCAGCAGAGAATTATTAAACTTACGTATATCTGATGCATCCTTCAATAATTTTAAGACCATTAAAACGGAGGGAGGAATTGTTATATTGCAATGAAAATCCAGTCTCTTGACTCTAACCCCCCTTTATTTTTTTCTAGATCTGTGTCTGGAGTGACCTGACATCAAATACATCAAATATTACGCCGAAGTGATTCTGTAATATTTGATGATTCTTCAGCAGTTAAACAAAAACGCGTTTAAAAAACAGATCAATAAGAAATTGCTGGGAGAAAAATGAAATGACCATAGCTTGTGTTCATCAAAAAGACATTAGATTAATGGCGGCGAATGTTTTTTTTTTCTTATTGAATAATTCAACAGCTGATAAGGGTTGGAAACAAATGTTGCTACAACTGGGTCATTCTTGACACAATAAAAATAAATTCCTTGGTAAAGGGTTGCGGTTTCATTCACACCACAATGCTTGTAACTTTGAGTGTAGAAAAGTTAGAGGATTTTTGAAAAAGATACTTTAAATATGTGATAGAATGTTTTTAAAATAATATAAAAAGTATAGTAGGAGATTTTAAAAACGATAATCTTATAGAAAAAATGGTTTAGCCTTAAGGAAAGTCATTATGCAGTGTCTATTGTGCTACCATGGATGATCCACCGAGGAGCTCCTTGTTGGATTTTGATCACCGAGGTGGATCCTAGACCACTGATGAGCTGGTCGGTGGTCTAGCGGTTAAGATACCCGACATGCTACTGGGAGACCAGCGTTCGAATCCCAGTCAGGATAACCAATTTTTTTAACTCTTTTTTTTTTCAAGAAGGAATATGACTTCCAAAGGATCACTGTGATTTTTCCTCATTAAAGAGAATAAAATGTCTAATCGTTAAATTGTAAATACCACCTACCTGATCCGTTTTTTGAACATTATTAAGCAAATCTTGCATTACGAAGAGACGCACAGTTTATAACACATATAACACATTTTTCCATAAGAAAAACTAACTAAACTTTAAAACCTTATTCTGTTAACAGATAGACACAAGTAGACCATCTTGTTATAACAAACGAAAGAGCATTTAATTGTGAACCAATATCACAAATTCGAAGAATAAAAAACTTTCTTAGCACTAATTACAAAATAAAAATCGCATTTCGTCACATTATGATTGATGTTCGCTAGCAAAAATAAGATTTCGATTAACGAACAACATTTTTTTGGCTGTTTCTGTCAGCAATCGTGTTCATGGTTTCGTGATAACACGACCAATCTACCGAGAAATGCTCTTCCGCAAACCACTGACGTTGCTAGTATAAACAAAAATACTCTCTCTAGTAATAGTAGTAGCAAGAGCTGGAGGAACTGAGTTTCTCTTTATCACTAAAATGGCCAAGCTTTAGGATTCTCGATGGGAGTTTTCAGATACATGCCCAATTGAGCTCTTACGCGATTTGGCAGTTGAACAAGGCTTAATCCTCATTCAGAAAATCTCGTTCGTTAGTGCTTTTTCTGTTCAATAGTTTTTGGTTCAATGTTTCGTGGTATTTGGAAGTTCTGGGTAACTGTATATTTTTCAGAAATTTCTTCCTCTTCAGTCTCACGTCGAGGTCTCTTATTCTTTGAAAAGTTTAATCATTAATGTCTTCATTAATATATATGTTTAGAGCTAGGATTTAGCTCAAACGTAACTGGCTCAATTCTTTCTAAATTTGTTGCTCTACTCTTGAACCTAGTCTGTATTAGGAAATGACGTCATTTTGAAATTTAATACTGTTCAACATTGAAATTGTTCCCACCAAACTGTAGAGGTCGGATTTGCATGAAAATCATCATGTGAAAGCATCTGCGGGAGATCACAGGTCGAATGCTGAGTGAATAAGCTAAATGCTCCAAGCGCGGTAGTTGTCCGCAACAAGTTACGAAAGAGTTTTGATAGCAGATATTGAGGTCCAAGTGTAGAAGATGCCACGGCTATATTTTCGCCAACTATTTACAGCAGCTGGACACGTTTGAGCATGGTCGGATTGTATAGCTGTGTGAAACGGGATGGTCTACCAGCTCTGTCGCTGCACATATAGGCCGTGACGCAAGGATGGTTGGACGTTGTTAGCACCAATGATCTCAAGAAGATAATCAATCATCGCACAGGTCAGGCGCTATTAAACAACAGCACGGGTGAATTGCAGAATTTTTCGGCAGGTGGTAACAGACCCAACCACAATTGTACGTACCATTTGATTAACTTTAACTACTGGCATGGATATTCAATTCACCATCAGAACCACTTCTTGGAAACTGGCAAATGGCTGCAGGCACAGCACCCACTCTATACTGCTCTTGACAGTACATCCCCATTGGACTCACCCGGAATGGTATTGTGTTAGAACTGCATGGAATGAGGAATACCAACATGACTCGTCTTCGGCGATAAGTGCCGTTTCTTCTTGAGTTCTGACGATTGTCGCATCCACTTCTAGATATGACGTGATAAGAGGGCAATGCAGTCATCGTCCATGAACGCCATACCGATCAACCACAGATGTCTTCCTTTGGAGAGCCATTATTTACGATAGAAGATCGCCTCTGCTATGCGTAATCTGTAATGTGAACTCCTGGCGATAGGTCGACGACGTTCCATAGCCAGTGGCACTACAAAATCTCGCAAGTATCTTTAATGCCATCTTCCAACAAGATAATGCTTGGCCGCATACCGCGGGCATTCCCAGGGCTTATCTATGAGGTACCCAGACTGTTCCGTGTCCAGCTATGTTCTCAGACCTATCACCATTGAGCATATTTTGAGCATGCTCGGATGTCACCAGCAATCCTACTCACAATGGCTCAAAATGCAGCTGTGCTATGGGACCACGAGCACAAGTAGTACTGAGACATCTTTCAAGACAGCACTCAAAATCTCTATGTCCCTTTGCTGCGACGTGTTGCTTAATGTATCACGAACATAGAGATTTCACTACATACCACCATAGCACTCGCTGCGTTCGGTTGCTTAATGTATCACGAACGTGTTGTGTTGAACGTGACGTGTTGCTTAATGTATCACGAACATAGAGATTTCACTACATACCAAAGTACATGCGTTTTGCTATATACCGTTAGTTTCATTCATTTTATTGAGCGATAAATGGAATCGTGTCATACCCATATGATTATCCGTATCTATCGGGAGTTTCAATAGATTCCGCCCACTCCTTCTGGGTGTGGCAATTTTAATGTTGGTCTATCAAGAGCGTTAATATCGAGTACTATACTGAAATGAACAAATTATTTTATCCATTAACATCTGCGAGACAATCTTAAATTTCAATGAAGAAAAGAACAATTCGTTTAGAATCTATTTTTATCTCATCGTTTAGTGGATAGTCATCACTAAATTTTTGATGATTCGGTTATTAAGCGTAGTTGTTACTGGACATCACCTAAACATATCATTCATGTCTATCACGCACCGAACGCAGCGAGTGCTATGGTACTGTACTTAAACTTTCAGTTCTCTCTAGAATCATTAACTATCATCTATAAAAACATATCGGTCTCAGTGGTGCAGATGTTTAGCTCTTGTTCTCAGTAACACTACAATTGTCGGGGACAGTTTTTCAATTAAGAGTGTTTACACGTAACATTTGTAGAAAAACGAAATTTTCGCTCTCAAAAAATGTTGCATTTCCTAATTAGGGTCTCCGGTCTTGAACACTCTATAGAAGAAATTGCTTTTGGGTAAACACTTTAACTACCAGCAAGATATGTAATCTTAAATTGTGGAAAAACAAACATAATAATGGCGCAAAAAATGTCTATTTACATTTTTTAAGGGGTAAATTTAGATACTTTTTCTCTGTATATTTCAGTGTACTGATGGCAGATTTCTCTTGATATTAATATATTTCATAAAAATTTTGTCTTCCTTTGTTTTCCCAAAATTTTTTATAAAATGCGCATTTTATTTCCTCTTAGCTAAAGGTGAATTCTAAGTAGCTAATAAGTGAATTGTTTTAAATTAACTATCACATAATATTAGTTTTGTAACTATTTTGCATGTTTAAAATACAGCAAAGATGCCGTTTAGCTTTATATACTCGTGTACCGTATATGACGTATTAAAACGTCAAGGCCGAAATAAGAGCCTCTGCTTAATTGTAGCCTCGGTAATAGTGCAGAATTTGTAAATAGTGGCCGGGGCCTCAGACAGGGATTCCAGACGTCCCGTATTCTAATGGATTGTCCCGCAGAGCATTAATATGTATCGCGTCCTCCACCAGTTTGTATATATTATTTTATGTAATCGCATAATTTAAATAATTATTAATCATAAATTAATAATAATTTTGCAGATCCCAGCTAATTAATCTCATTTGATACCTGGGCTGGAATTGTAGCCAGATACGGACAAGAAATTGTAAATTGTAGCAGGGCTACTATTCGAACATTTACGGTATACGATATAGACAAATTAAAATTACACTTTATAACTTTGTAGTATTTTGTTATAATTTTATGCACTTAAGCATAAGACTCAACGTTTATCACACTCGGAAACGGGACGATTTCGAATTAATATTTTTCTGTTGATGAATATTCTAATCAAAAATCAAGAAATTCTAAGTTATATTCCGAGTATTAATACAACTGTTTTTTTTTATCCTTTTTCGTAGTCTCCGATTTAATTTGTAATACTTCAAAGAGCATTTTGACTGGAACTACTACATTTCATTTTTGAGGAAAAAAAATTACATTTTGTAATTACCTACGAAATCTTGCTTTCTATCAGCTTTTTTCAATAATTAAAAAAACCTTTTCCAATAATTAAACCTTACTACGATCAATTTTGAGATAAACTTGGAAAATTCTACACGCGTTAGCATTTAAAGCAAGCCCTTTTCTTTGCCTTGAGCACTCGGAGAAACTAAATGATATCCCTGCCTCGCTTTTACATCTCCAAATCGTTAAGAGTCAGACACTCCGGATTCTTATTTAGATAGCTCAATGCCAAAAACCCATTCTCAAAGCGATTCAATATGGGGGAAAATTCGAGTGTTCATTTGTAACCTATGGAGACTATGGTTAGCAGATACAAGTTTCTGACGTCCTTGCAGTACTAGTTAACCATTTTAACAAAGTTCTTTAAGTGGATGTTAAATGCTTTGAAAGTAAAATTAATTGCAATAGGCTGTTTGTCTGAAATTTCCTTCGCAAGACGCAAAGCGTACTCTATGTTTAATATCGTTACCGTTGAAATAGTAAAAGATAATTACTATCGGTTACTTTTTAAGTTTACTTCTTTTTAAAGAACTCAATCTTCATTATGATGACAGATCAATGTGAAAATATCGTAGGAAGGTAAAAGATATTCGTTCCTACTAAAATAATAACTTGTTTAACGAAAACACCACATGCAAGGTTTAGTGCGAGAATTTAGTTTTTTCACTTGTGATTTTTTTTAAAATAAATTTTATTAGTCTTTCTGTATACATCTTATGAGCAATCATTAAGTTGTTGCTGATGACCTGCAAAGCTTAAAACTTATCTGCAGGATATAGACTAGTTTAATTGCAAATTATTTTCAGTTATTTGCAAATTTTTTAATTAACAAAAAATTTAATTCTTTTCAATACATACATTGTCACATTTCTCTTAACAACACATAAGTAGGTTTTTTTTTTAGTTCTTGTTAGTTTTTGTTAATAAGTTTAATATTTATATGCAGTATCTAACTTGAAAAACTCTTTAAGTTCAGATTTGATTATTCGGATCGATTGCGAAGATGTCTCAGACGATTTCTTTTTTTCATAAATGTTCCTTTTTCTACTTCTTTTTTGCCAGTAATACGCAAATATAAATATATTATTCGATAAAAATCATTTTCCAATTTTTTAAAAATTTATGTAGTAATAAAAATATTATAAAATATTTTTTGCGTTCTAAATCAGTGGATCCCAACAGGGATGCTACCGCCCACTAGGGAAGTGTTATCAATTTCTAGGGATTTTGTTTTGTCAAACCAATAAAGAAGGCACTGTCACACAAGTTTTAAACTAGTTTTTACTGGAAAAATTATTTTGATTTCCATCACAGGGGAGCTAGAAAATAGCCCTTGGTAAAAGGGGGCGTTAGAAAATAATATTTGGTAAAAGGGGCGTTAAGAAATAATGTTTTTAAAAGGGGGAATTAGAAAATAATATTTAGGAAAAAGAGTGTTGAAAAGTGATGTTTGGCAAAAGGGGGCATTGGGATCGAAAAGGTTGGGAACTACTGTTCTAAATAGACTCGGATCTAGAATGCCGGAAAAGGTTAAACGTCGGGGGGGGGGGGGGGGGGGGGGGGGGGGGGGGCAAGAGATGTATTTTCATTGCAGTGTAACATTTTCCCATTCGTTTTAGAGGTTGTTTAAACATTTCATGAAAAATGCATGAAACATGCAAATGTTTAATAATTTTGGCCTTCATTACCCTTATTAACATTCTTAAAGGCAAGACTCTTTGTCTCCCTCTCCTCCTAGGTCTGGCCCTGAACCTACTTTGCTTTTATTACTCTTAGTTAGAAAATGTTATACAGTCCATACTGTATACGTACTTTTACTAAAAATTCATGAATCATTTCGCTTCTTCATTAGGTTTTTCTTTATTAACACTTTGCATTTTTCCCAATCATCCATTAGTTCGAATTTATACCATTAGAAACCATTAAAGGCGGAAAATAATACCATCTCATCTCTTTGAAAAGGAACATCCGATATTCGCATAAGTGAATTCATCCAGTTTTCCCTTGAAATGTTAAAACACGCCAATATTTTTCTCCGCTATATCTCCTTTGTGTCAACAACTGCTGAGATACAGATACAAGATTCGTAGCTTCGTTCAAAGCTTCGTAGAAGTGGTATGTTTGGCTGTCAGTTAACAGAATTCAAACGTCAAATCACTATTGTTATCGAAACCTCTTGCATTTGCTGTGGCAATATAAAATAGATTTAAAAATAAGTGAAAAATAGAATAAGGAAACTTTGACCAAAGGGAATTGACCTATCATCTTCGTTCCAGACAATAACATCTCATTTCATGTATAGATAAAAGGATTTATTGGGGTATTTGAGACAAATCCTATGATATTTTTAAAAACAATTTTATTTGATAGATTGCAAAAAAAAAAGGATGAATAATGCTTTTTCTATTAAGATAGATGTTTTAAGAAGATGTTTCTGGGAAAAAAAAAGAAATGTTTGATAAAAAAAGGCAATTGACCTTGTGCCTTTGTTGTAAACAATAACCTTCCATTTCATGGGGATGAAAAAGGATTCATGTTAGTTTCTTGACATAAACGGCCGCCTTCGAAAGCAATTTATATTGCTAGACTGTGCTGCTAGTTTTTGCACTTTCAAGGACAAATGATATTTGTCTGTTTATAAAGTTCATATGCTATATCAGACTTTCGAAGAAAGTTTTTCGAGTGTTACTGAAACAAATACAATTTATGCTTGTTGACATTTATCGATTGTTCCTTGAATCTGTCCCTTGAAGACGGTTTGAACTGGAAAACAACTGTTTAAAAAACAATAGGAAGATATTGTCCATGTGAAAGATTATTAAACAATTTCTTTTGGCTCAGAGAAGATTCGGGAGGAAGTACCACTGGACAGCAATAGTTCTTAGAAGAAAAAGGCCAATGACAATAGGCTGAATTACAATAGGCAGTAGTTCATATATTACATACATTACAGATGGAAATCTCCGGTCAAGGACTCGGTAGCGCGCCAGGCTCGTAATCTGCAGTTCCCAGGTTCGAGTCCCAGCTGGGTCAGCGTTGAGATTTATCTCCGCAAAACTCCCCGCCCTGCCCACGGTCAGTAGGGGACACCGATGGGCTTGGAAAGGCCGCCGTCCGTCAGATGGGATGTTAAGCCATGGCCCCGTGTGTGGGAGAGCCAAACCCTGCGCACGTTAAAGAGCACACTGGATTATCTTGACGTGAGTCTACCATCTGTCTCCTAACAGCTGTTGCAGTGGGTCCCCTCCCCAAACCTTCTCTGAGTCTTCGGGTCCAGTGACCTGGCCATTTAGCCCATTGTGTGCAAAAAAGTGCAACTCAGAGGTAAAACAATCCAATCCGGTCAGGGACATCCAGCGTATTCTTTAACGTGTACTGGGTATACCTCTCCTGCACACGAGGCCACGGCGTAACTCTCCATATGACGGAAGGCGGCCTTTCTATATCCAACGGTGTTCCCTTTCTCACCGAGGGTAGAACGAGAATTAGCAGAGAACATTATTAAAGCTGGCTCAGCTGAGATTCGAAACTGAGAATATCAGTTTATGGTCCTGGCGCCCTTCCGACTGGCCCCTCCCCCCCTACTCCAAATCAACCAGTATTTTGGAAGTACTTAATGGAGTTTATGGCTGAGAATAACATGTGACAAACACAAGAGAACAATGGCGTAAACTTACAGATATTAAAAAAGAAATATTTTTTAACCAATAATTTCCCTACAATGAAAACCTATATATTTAAATAAAATGATTTCATTATGTTCTATGCGACACTCTCCCAACCTATTCGAGATCCCCAAGGGAAACGCGATCCACACTACGGGATATTCTGTATATGATTGCCGTTCTTGATAAGACAATGTAAAGTTACATTCATATTCCAATTTTGTTAATAATAAATAAATAATAAAACAAACTCTTGATTCTCACATTCCACCACCGAAATTTTGAATTTCTAGCATAAATGCACCATTTGCAATATTCTTTCAGAATTTTTCCAATTTTAAAAATTTCCATCATTAGAAGGGGGATTTAAAGCTATTGGGAGATTCAGAAAATGTGAAATGTAACATTTCATCAATATCCGTCCATTCCAAAGATTATTGTGATCTTTAAGGATTGGGTTGTTTTACCTCTGAGCGGCACGTTTTTGCACACCATGGGCTAAATGGCCAGGTCACATGGACCCCAAAGGCTCAGAGAAGGTTGGGGGAGGGAACCCACTGGAACAGCTGTTGGGAGACAGATGGTAGCCTCCTGTCAAGCACATTCAGCGTGTTACTTTAACGTGCACAGGGTATTACTCTCTCGCACACGGGGCCACGGCTCAACGTCCCATCCGACAGACGGGGCCTTTCCAAGCCCATTGGTGTCCCCTACTGACCGTGGGCAGGGCGGGGAATTTTTGCGGAGAGAAATCTCAACGCTGACCCAGCTGGGACTCGAACCTGGAAACTACAGATTACGAGCCTGGCGCGCTACCGACTGAGCCACCCCCGCCCCGTGATCTTTAAGAATAAACGGTTGAATGTCTACAGAGGAACATACAGATAGATGACAAAATGACATTGTTCACTCTTTTGAAAACGAGCCTATAGATGAAGCCGTTAGAGAATTGTTGCAAAACAAACTCGCTCGTGTGAAAACTTGAAATACCAAAAACGGTGTGCAATATTCGAAACCTTTGTCTCTTTCAATGAAACTTGTTTTTCCTCAATAAATCATATAACGTTTTTTCAATATCAAATGGTGATTTTTGTCGATAAATATGAGGTTTTCTTACGGAACCTTTAAACAACTTCAGCAAATTTCTTTGCAGCAAAAGAGAATCATTATTCTTATTTCCAGGATCAGAGATTTAATTCGTTTTGCCTCTGAACGACACTTTTGCGATTCCTATATGGCTAGGTCACAAGGACTCCACTGGATCATAGTTGGGTAGGGGAAGTAGATTCACTTGATCATGGTAGAAGACAGATCAAAATTCTTTAACTATTTGATGACAGAAAAAATTATTATACAAAATTAAACTCAAAAATTTACAAAAAAAGAAAATGAGGATATCAGGATAAGTTGATAACAACGTAAAACGTTTGGCACTTTGTGTTTGCAGTTTCGAATACACTCCGCATAGTATATTTCATTATAATGTATTAAACGTTTCCCTAATTTGATTGGTTTAAAATATGAAATGAATGGTAACAGATATATTTATAAGAAACTCTACAAACTGATCAGGCCAGGATCTAGAAAATAATAAGTTGAGGGGGGGGAGGGAGGATGTCAAGTTACGCAAACAAGCGAGGAAAAAAGTAAAAATGGGGGGGCCAAGAGAATACATTTCCATTGCACAGAATGATTCAAAATTAGCCAACCCGAAATGTAAATGTTTATTATTTCTTGCCAACCGAACGGAATAAAATATCGATTCTAACATTGGCAACCCTACAGTCACCGACATATGTAACACTGTTAGTTTAGTTCTTACGATGTCAGTTCTTTGTTGGTGAAGTGTATCGTACTACTAGTTGCCCATAATAAAATTTTCCAGGCGGAGCGTGTATACATAGTCGAACGTTATTTAAGAATCAAATCATTTATAATTGTTCAAGATGACTTCAATTGAGAGTTTCCTGATTCTCCGATACTCAAGAAGTCTACAATACCATATTCAATTACACGATTCCGTGAGACTGGAAGCGTACATGACAAGAAACATACTAGTCAAACATTGTGTAAAGTTGCGACAAACATGATGAGAAGGGTTCGCTGTTGTATTCAAGAAGAGGGAGGATACTTTCAACATCAACTGCAGCCTTTCGTTAACAATTTGTAAGCGTAAACTGAGAATAAATGAAATTTTGTAATATGGGTTGCACGAATTTTGAATCACTCTGTAGTATAATATTTCCCCCTCTATTTTAGAGGTCTTTAAAAACTTTCTAGAAAAAGGCACAAATTTAATATTTTTTCCTTCCTTACTAGCATTCTCACAACACGGGAGGGGGGTGCATGGCCCCCTTGTTTCCCCACTAAATCCGGATCTGATACTCATACCCAAATACTCAGTAGATGCCCTGATACTCAGTAGATGCTTCAATTAATACTTATGTGGGGGAAAACTCTCACCGAACGGCGAGGGAATCGAACCCACGACTCTCTAGATGCATGTCAGAGTGCTCTAACCATTACACCAACCATCAGACTTAATTTGTTTCCACAATATGACCTTTATATCTTTCGTTGAATGTGGCGGAAGTGGTTTAGTGGTTAGTGCACTCTGGCATGTATCTACACAGATATTTCAGTTGCTCTTATAACTGAATTTTAATTGATGAAATTCATCGACGTTGTTGTTCTGTCAGGGAAATAAAAGAGTTTCAGCACAACTGACCCGCTTCAGATGGCTCCTTTTATCTATCTATCGTCGCCCTGATGCTGAACTAGCATGGAGTCATGTGAGGTCCTATCTAGTAGTCGCATATAGCTCTGTGGTTAATTCACATAGAGCAGCGTACCTGTGTCTGGACAACGAACTAACTTCCACAAAACAAACATCCCACCAAATGCATTTTATTCATACCACGTGCGAATAAACTTGCCATAATAATATTGTAAAATTAAGTTTTAAACTTCAACTGCAAATTAGTTTGTTCTAAAAACTAGCAATCGATTTTAAATTATTCTATAATATTTTTATATATTTAAAATAAATAAATTTTTCTGTTTCATATTTCTTTAAACTATATAAATTGTAGCAGTTTTTGGCTGTGAACAACATCATGACACGTAAAATTTGTTCCATGCCTTTCCATTCGTAGCTCACCGAAAATAGGCAGATTACTCTCTGTGTCTTTTACTATGTGGTTTTAAGGTTTCATCCGAAGGACGATGTTCTTTCCAAACCCATCCGTGTTCGTTTTCTTACCGAACGCAGGGTGGGGCTTTATGCAGGGATGGGGTGGATGGTTCAATCTCAACTTTGCGATAGGTGGAACTCGAAATCATTAACAACGCGCAGGATCAATAATCAACAGTTGTCAGAACTGTTGATTATTGATCCTGCGCAAATAATTGATGTCAGAATAATTGATCTTTGATATTTAATAAAAAACACCTCTTAAAAAAGCGTCTCTTTCATGCATAACCAATTCAGGGAGTTATGCATTTCACATTAGCGTTTCTCATGTAATTAATGCCTTGCGTTAAATACATGAGACTGATGCATAAATGCAATTAATGAAGACTGATGCATAAAAGCGTAAATCAATTTAGTAATTATACTTCAAAGTTCTCATCCGCTTACCAAAGTTTTGATTTTGCAATTTATTTAAATTTGCAAGATATTGAAAATGAGTGATATTACGTGTTAAATGTGAGAAAATGTTACGTCAGCCATGAATATTTACTTGAACCGTACATTGGGTAGATTTGAATATTAAATTATTGAGAAAGGTCAAATTTCTATTTTTTGGCCTTTTTTTTTCAGATGTTCGAAATGCTTGCTGGGTAATAAAGTGAATCGGGTTCGAATTCCAAATATCACGTTGATGCTTTCTGTCTGATGAGGCCACGCTTTGCTCACAGATCTTCTCTTTGCTGACAGACGCAGGTCCGGATTTTGAAGAGATGTGGGATTAACCTTCCCCCTAGAATGCTAGTACCGGAATAGTGGCAAGAAATATTAAAGATATGTATCTTTCAGAACATTTTCATGAATTGAAACAAAAACATCAGAATGGAGGGTTGGGTTGTTTTACCTCTGAGCGAAACTTTTTTTTTTTGCACATAATGGGCTGATTGACCAGGCCACAAGGACCCCGAGAGCTCAGAGAAGGTTAGGAGAGGGCCACTCGATAGCTGTTAGGAGACAAATGGTAGCCGTCGATCAAGGCCATCCAGCGTGTTCTTTAATGTGCACAGTGTATGGCTCTCCTGCAGAAGGAGCCACGGCTTAACGTCCCACCCGACGGACGGCGGCCTTTCCAAGTCAATCGGTGTCTCTTACTGACCGAGGGCAAGACAGGGAGTTTTGCGGAGAAAAATCTCAAGGCTGGCCCAGCCGGACTCGAACCTGGGAATTACAGATTACGAGCTTGGCATGCAATCGACTAAACCCCCACCCTGCCCCGTCCAGAATGGAGGGAAAATTATTACACTGTAACGTTTTTAGGTCTCGATCTTTCCCCCTTCCCGTATTTATTTTTTTTCTAGATCTGGATATGCTGACTGGTTTTTGTCAGACCTCCTTAATAAACGGCCTGAAATCAGGCCAGAATTGGTCTCGATCGAACCAGTAAAATAATAAGAGAGACGAATTTCGATTAGAATATAAAATTTTTCTCTCCATTTCATAGGTCTTTAAAATTTATTGAAAAATGAGTGAAATGCAAGTTATTAATCACCATTATCCATAATAAAAAAATACCCCTCAAGCAGCTGCTTGCCACAGATGTCTGACAGGAGCCTGGTCATTTATATGCCATAGCAGAAGGTCTGAGAGGATGGCAGGGCTTCAGCAGAAAAACGACACATACATCCATGCCTTACCCGGGGCTCGAACCCAGGTCCTTTAGGTCAGTAGCCAAGCGCGCTAACCACTCGGTCATGGGACGGCTCATTATCCTTACTAACATTCTAAAAGGGGGCATTACTAACATTCTAAAAATTATTTGTACGAATATTGCTAGATTTCTTGATTTGTAAGTTTTCAACTTTCTGTATTTTGAAATTCTGGCCAAGCTGTTGACTAAAACCTTAGCAAAAATACTTTTTTCCCAATTGTTGAACATTGAAAATGACATATTTTATCTTTAGGTTTGTACAAAACATTATTTGAAGCGCCGCAGATATTCGATAGTACAGCATGTATTAAATATCAGCCACTAGATGGCGACAGCAGCGATTGCTTATCTCTGTTGTATGGCGTAAAGAGATGAGTTCGGGATCAATTTTTCGAGACCGATCCCCGATTAGAGAAAAAAATTCTCTGACTTATCATAATATATATGAAAAACATATATCACAATAAATATACGACATATGCAACATATATATATCTATATATGCATATTAACATATGCAATATATATATCTATATTTGCATATTAACAAATGCTATAATATGTATATACCGTCATAGCATATATATATATAAATCGTCATAATATATATCTATGCGACGTATTATACGAAAAGGCATGTTGCTACTAATTCATTTTATCATTATGTTATTAATTATAATAATTTTATGACAAAATTAAAAATTCAATGCTCTATGAACCAAAAATATTACAAATACTACTAGAAACTGAAAGTTCATGGCAAACATCATTATAATAATAATAATTTATTCCATGCAAGGGGTTATAGTAAAGCCAAGATACAGATAATTTTGGAAAATAATTCAAATGCTCAAGAGCCATTCATTTATTAATTATAACTTAGCCTAAAATTGCTTATAAAATACTTAGCCTAAAATTGCTTATTATTTTATGTTATTTCAAAGAATACATAAAAAAAAATGAAAAACAGCATGGTGCTTCTTTTTAATTACTATACACTAATTAAAGATTAACATTTGTAATCATTTTTTTATTTATGTTTTTCACAATTCCAAGGAATTTTTCGAATTTAAATTATTTAACATTGCAAAGAATATTTGAAATTTAAATTATTCTCAGGCCGAGCCGGAAGTTGTCCGTACTATTCTCAGCTTGAGCCCGGCATAGTCATCCAATCAAGAATCTTTGAAAGAGCTCCATTGCAATTTTTTCAGATAATGCTCGTTGCTTATTAAAATACATTTAATCACATCTAGCGCCGCTTTTATTAACTGCATTTGTTAGAAAAATAGCAATTTTAGGCTAAGTTTTTATTTGTTAGGTTAATTTTTAAATAACAGAGAAAAAAAATTGTTTCCTACGAAATTGGAAGAAAAATTCAAACACAGAAATATTTACCTTCGCCAAAATTGGATAATTCACACGTTTCGATATAATATTTATAAAATATAAATATATAAATACATACCCTCATAATACAAGCCCCCTAAAAACAACAATAAAAGCAACAACAAATAAACCCCCAGTTTTCTTTTAACAAAAAAAAAAGTAAAAAATATCACATTTCTAGGGAGAAGAGTGTTCCCCTGCCACCACTCTTTCCTCCGTACGATCATGTTAAGGGGCTCCAGTACTCTAGTGTTCATATAAAGTGAAAAAAAAAAGCATCCTTTCCATTTTTTAAAAGTTAAAAAAAAACAACCTGAAGGGTCTGTTCCAACAGCAGTCAAATGTACTCTTTCTTGACAATCTAAACTTTAAATCGACATGAATTGTGAAAATATAATAAGTTGTGAAATATAATTTTTTTTAAAAAAAGGAGATAAAAATATATTTAGAAATGAACTTTACATATATTCTCTATATCGATGTTATAAATTATAATAATAAATTATAAATATATATTTATAATAATATACAATATAGATATATAATGTATATTGTTTTAATATAATAATAATAATAATAATAATAATAATAATAAACAATATAGATATTGCATTGATTTTTATGGAATTTTGTTAAGAAAATGGAAGTATTATTTTTCGTTAAAATCCCACACCAATTTAATTGCATTTTGTATTCTTTATTGTAACAGAATAAAGAGCACAAATTTATAGGATGTCGTTATTTTTTTTTCAATTCTATTTACATGTATTTTTATTGTTTTTTCAATTTCTTCAGGAGAAGCTAATAAAGATTTTAATGCTAATATCATTAATTTATTGTATCGAAACTCAGCAAAGATGCCTAGTACTCCTAACATGAACATTGTTAACAATATTACTATCCACATCCTTATGAAGTTTACTCTCCAAAGAAATAAAATAAATCTAAAAAATTTTATCGTTATAATTCTAGAATATTCAGAAATAAAAATAATAACAGTTCCACTTCTTATAAATTCACATTTAAACGGGACATTAATTGATATTGTTTTTTTCTGCAAATTCAAATGGTTTTTTGGTTTTGTTCAACGAAACATGTAATTAATCAAATAATTAATAAAAAAAGTAACTGATAAGAAATCACATGCTTTCTTGTTAGTAATTGAAATGTAAAAATTTTTAGGTTAACCATGTAATCAAACTAAATAAATATATGCAACTTATCAGAAATTATTCTATTATAAATTTCATAAGAAATTATATCTTTTGTTACCAGTGACTTTATGCATCTTGCTAACTGAACATTGTTAGTATTACAAAGGTAATGTAGTTAATACAGCATGTTTTAAGTACACAATTTGTTATTTGTGTGCTTATAAACAAATGTATGTTTACTGATGTGATCATGTAGTGCTGCCATCTGTTAGGCGAATATTAAATAAGCGATGCATAAGTCTAAAATTGGTTTTGAAATCGTAAAGATCTTTTTAATGCAATGTCAACAGGGCCAAATTTCTAAAAGGGGCAACGGGAAAAATAGAACGAATTCAAGGTAGCATATATGTGGTATAAAACGCAAGTTTTTTTTTGGTCAAACAATTTATGTCGTTTTATTGTGTTTTACAATGCATTTTATTACAATGCATATTTATTTTAAAAAGAAAGAATTTATTAAAACTTTACCCCAATATTTGAAGCCTTCATTCAAATTATGTGAATTTAAGAGTTTTTTACGGAAATTTTGTATCGTTTGAAATTTGTCCTAGAAATATGCTTTTTTTATTCAGTTTAATGAGTAGTTTCTTTTAATTTTATAAATGCTCAACAAACATTTTAACAGCCGAAAATAAACTGGGCAACTGTTGTAAAAATGATGCTGTAAGTAATATCTGTTAGAAGAATAGAACAACCCCATAAAAGATTCCAGATTTAAAATAATTTGCAACACAATATTCTGATGCTAGCTGGTAATAAATAAATACTTCCTCAAGCAGCTGTTTGACACAGAAGTCTGACAGGAGCCTGTCAGTTTAATACGCCATAGTAGAAGGTCTGTGAGGATGGTGGGACCTCAGCAGAAAAAGAAGTTGCGTTTAAGTGTAAACAAAAAGGTCAATAATATAAGTATATGAAGTAAATATAAAAGGAAACTGAAAAACGTGTCTTCGAAAACTCGCTGGATGGCTTTAATGGGAGAAAACTATCTGTCTCCCAACAGCTGCCTAGAGGGTCCTCTCTCACTTACCCGTTTCTGAGTCTTTGTGACCTATAATTTTTCCGTTGTGTACAAAAAAGTGACGCTCAGTGGTTGAACAAGCCAACTGATGGCCATATTTTTTCTTCGGACATCCATTTAAATATCCCTGAATTTATGTTCAAACCCTTTTTTTCCCTCTTACTATGGGAATTTTAAGTGCCTTGAACGAGAAATCCGGTGAATTAAATTCCTTCGTGAGGAAGATTGTTAAAAAAAAAACTAGATAAATATTCCGAGTGACTCACCAGGGTAGATGGTGGGAGGCTTACCATCTACTTGGGTGATATAGACTCAGAGAATATTGAGGAAGGGAATACATTGAACAGCTTTTAGAAGACAAATGGAAGCTTCTTGACAAGGCCACCCAGAGTGAT
This sequence comes from Ryuthela nishihirai, assembly GCA_038380435.1. Classification (NCBI taxonomy): domain Eukaryota; kingdom Metazoa; phylum Arthropoda; class Arachnida; order Araneae; family Heptathelidae; genus Ryuthela; species Ryuthela nishihirai. Next base: position 54,295,848 of record JAWZYU010000010.1, read on the forward strand.
CGTGCCAAAGCTTTGCATCCCATCCGACGGACGGCAGTCTGTTCAAGCCCATCGGTGTCCCTTTCTGAAGGAGGGCAAGTGTTTACCGACGTAAATCTCAACGTTGGCACTCGAACCTTTTGCTGCAGATTATAAGCCTGACGCTCAACCGCCTGTACCAATTCCCGACCTCGCAAAACAAGTGATCTTTCACTTTACGTGTGTTTTACGCACACAATGAGTTTTCGCAACTGACTATTCCCATCAGATAAAATTTTCTCTATGCTCCCAAAAACTAATTCTACTCAATGGCTACCAGAATCAAGTTAGCTTTTATTCCGTCGACCTGCACACCATACTACCTGAGCACAAGCCCCAGGCGTTCCAAAACTTTAAGCATTATCGCAAGCTGGCGAAATAGAATTTCTGTAACCGGTAATAGCAGGAAAGCATCCGCTCTTCCCGTCCTTTTTGTCTTATCTCCAGTTCGTCTGCATCGCAGAACAAACAAGGACATAAAACTGTGTCTCAAGGCATTGTTCGGGCAAGCTGAAACGAACATCGGAACTATATGAGATTTTCAAAAGGCAATCACACATGGCTTCAAAACGCGAAATTTGTAAAGAAAAAAAAAATACTATATATTTGTAAAGAAAGAAAGAGGTTGGATGTCAACTGAGCTGTATTTGGAGAAAAGAGTATAACCGGACTATGCATTCCTACTTAACCTTTCGGGGCTGGGAGTGGCTCACCCGGTGGACGCCAGGCTCCTAATCTGCAATTCCCAGGTTCGAGTCCCACCTGTGCCAGGGTTGAGTTTTATGTCCGCTACTCTCCCTTCTTCTCTTGGTCAGAAAGGGAACAATGATGGGCTTCGAAACGCCGCCGTCCGTCTAATGCGACGCAAAGCCATGCTCTGTTCAAGTTCAGGAATGCGCAGAATAGTCTTTAAGGCTAGCTACCATCTGTTTCTTAACAGTTGTCCAACGGTTCCTCTTCCCCCAACCTTCTTTGAACCCATGGTGTCCTTGTGACCTAGCCATTTAGCCCATACTGTGCAACGAAGTTCCACTCAGAGGCAAAACAACCCAATCCATTTCCATCTTTCTTCCTGGAATGTAAGCAAAAATGATAAACATATATAGTAGTTATATTTTGAAGGATTATTTTTAAAGACTTGCAAAGCGGAGAGGTAAATTCGAATCAGAACTACGTCATTATGAATTTTCAAATTAAAAAAAAAACTTGCAGAAATGGAATAAAAAAAATGCTTCTGACGTAGGTTATGGTCTAACTTATTTAAAATTATTAAAAGTCTTAATTTATTTAAGATGGAGGTCTGACAGTTGGCCAATAGCGAAATTTCACCTCCAACAGATTATACTAGAGGTACTCATTGCATTTGTACGTTGAGTTGGGTGATTTTAGCTCTGAGAGGTATTTTTCAGCACCCAATGAGTTTAAAAACTAGATCACCAGAACCCAATGTATTCGATGCTGAGAGAATAATATTTGACCAATATTTTCTGAGCCTTTGTGGCCTGGCGATTTTGCCCATTGTGTGTACAAAAACACCACTCATAGGTAAAACAACCCAAATGAGAAGTTATTAGGAAACATGGACAATGAATAGCCTCCCATCGGCCTCTCATCTTGTTCTATAATATGCACAGAGTGTGGATCTGATGGAATCATGTCTCAAAGTCCCATCCGAAGGACTTAAAGTCCCGTCCTTGGGTTGGGACTTTAAGACGTGATCCCATCAGGTCCAACCCTTTTTCCATCATCATCTCCAACCCTTTTTCCATCATCATCTCCAACCCTTTTTCTCACCTATAACAGGTGGAGATTAGGTTAAGAAAGTCTCAATACTGGCACAATGGGGACTCGAATCTAGGAAGATTATCATCTCCTCTTGTTAGACGAGCTTGATGTGAAAAATACAACCTCTGCCCCACATTTTTCAAAGGTGAAGACGTAAAAAAATACTTTCCAAAGTCAGACATGTCTCATATATAGTAAAAATAAATTGTGCTCTACCATCAGGACAAAAATCCATTTCTCTGTTTCACTTTTGACGTCCCTTACCACTATCCTCCGCCTAATAAAAACAATACATTTTTGTAGAATTCACAAAAAGATACAAAGCACCCGAATTATTAACATTTCATTTACCACCTACATTCTCTCTTAAGAAAAGTATAATTTCCAGTAGATAGGTTAATTTTTTCGAAACGATTACTTTCCAGGAAGCAATAAACTAATTCTTCTCATGGGAAAAATAAATCATGCACTCACTCTCATATCTTTGTCGCATCAAAGAAGCAACTCACCGTCTTTTAATTCTATCTATGCCCTATATTTTCAATTCTTCCGCAAACTCCCAAAATCCCACCTCTTGCTCTCATTGCAGCTAACTTCCTTTCTCCTCCTCTTCTGCTCTTCTTCGCATCAGAGAATCTTTTTCCTGTGCTCCTTCAACAGCAAATAAAAACAAATCGCACTCGTGCTTCCTGTTCGTTTCATAGCAGCCAGAAAATGGTGGCAAGTCCCCAATCATAAAGAATTACCAGTCTGCATTACAATCCTAGAAGCACCTCCTCCAAAAAGATAAAACAATCCATTAACAGAGAAAACACCTTTCGCTAAAAAATAAATCCATTAACCGATCTAACTAGTATAATCTCCTGCCTCCGGAAGTTAAGGAGGAATGCTGATCTCAAAGTAAATGGACCATCTATCTGGAATAACAAGACATAGCCAACGTGTGTAACTTTAAGTAGGATGGATAAGTGTTCACCCTATATAACTTAGAGGACAAAGAAATGTGGATAGTGACATTATTTCTTTTCTTGGCTTATGGACATATTGATAAAAACTAGGTTACTGTACATACACTGATCTGCAAAAAACATCTCAACACTTGAATCAATGTTCATGAATCACTCTGAGGTCAACTTTGAACTCTCTGAACACTTTCATTGGTGGCAAAACTTTTGTTTATTTAATTTTGTGCCTCGATATATTCTGTCAGGGAACGTAGAACCACGACTTACGCTAAGTTAGTGATTCATTACAGAGTTAGTCCATAATCAAAATGCAATTTTCTGACATTAAACGATCGAGAAATAACTTGAAAAATTCAAAAATATTTAAGCGAAATATTGAAACTTTCCGAAGATTTTTTAACAGAATATTTATGTTGAAGTCGTACAATGAAATAAGCATTCAGTGTTCAAGTTTCGAACATGTTGCAAACATTTATTTTGAATTAAGGAATTTATATAAAAGCAAATCCTTACTCAACCCTTAAAGTTTTCAACGACTTGGAAAAAACAATCACCGGGAATATATGAACACTTATAAACTCAAAATGAGTCACAAATTGAAGAAAGAGAACCACCAACAACTCTTACAGATCAAGGGTCAGATCAACCCGTTGGCAACGAGCCTCCCTATCAATCACAGTACTTCTTGGTCGATCATGACATTATAGAATATTTTCTCATTAATTTTTTTAATATAATTAAAGGCTTTTATTGATTGTAATGTTTAATCGTTCAATACATCTTTTTAAATTTTAAATTCAATTTATTTTCTAGCCTGTATATAGCTATATCCTAGCCATAATCTGCTCTTTTGTCAAAGAGTTATGGTAGAAAAAGGGATAATTCTTGATAAAAATGCTAGTAGATCGCTGGATTATGATAAAATGCTAATAGATCGCGGATAATAAGGTAAAAATCGAGCAAAAATGCTTCCGACATTTCTTCCCCACAATGTTTCTTACCTTCTAATTCACTCTAAGTGGAGTACGATAAAAAAAAAGTACCTCGCGTACTAAAAAAGGTTCAACACTACTGTTACAGATTATATGTAGAATTTCAACTCGAAAAATCTGTAGCTTCTTTCCCGTTCCTTTCCGTTACCATTTAATAAAACTACTATAAAACACTATTAAATCATTATGGAATTAATTACCAAGTTGAAATAAGTAAGAAAGTAAGTAATAAATACCATACTTTATTAATAATATAAAAAGGTACAGTCGCTCAAAAAAGTATCCGAACACTACGGTTGATTACAGAATTCAGAAAAAAATATCTGGCAAATTTTTTTTAGAAATTAGTGATCTGGCAACCTTCGTGTCACATGACACGAAGGTTGCTAGATCATTAATTTCTAAAAAAAATCGTTCCCATATATTTGTTTTTGAATTCTGTAATCAACCATAGTGTTCGGATACTTTTTTGAGCGACTGTACCTTCGTATGATGCAGAATAATTATATTGATTTAAAATTTATATTTGTTCGTTCCAAATAATTTTTATGCAATGCTGTGCGCATGCGTTTTTATGTTTATATGTTATATTATTGAAAAAATATTAAACTTCCCTCAAGCAACTGCTTGCTACAGTGGTCTGATAATAGCCTGCCTATTTAACACGCCATAGTAGAAGGTCTGTGAGAATGGCGAGACCTCAGCAGAAAGACAATACAAACATCCATGCCTTACCCGGAGTTCGAACCTAGGTCGCTTCAATAAGTAGCTAAGCACGTTAACCACTTGGCCACCGGGACAGAGTTACTTTTGTAGTATTTATATATTTTTTAAATTGCTATTATTATTTTTATTTTCAAATTTATTGCATGAAAATGTCATGAGATTTAAATAACTTATTTCTAATATCTCTTCTTAATAATTTTATATGAAAGCATAACAAATATATTTTTTTGTAAATTTCAATAAATGAAATCAATAACGCATTTTTTCAACAGTTTTTTAAAAGATCTCTAAAATATTATTCTGCAATGGAATTACATTCTCTTGTCCCCCCCCCCTCCTTTTTTTAACTTTTTTTCTGGCTCCTTTGATTCACTTTGTCTCCCCTCTCTCCGTATTTTTTTTTCTAGATTAGCGTCTGGTCTGAATCTAATATAATTTTACACCTTGACTATCAGATATACATTCTTAGTATAGTTCTTATGATTGCGAACTTTTTTGCCTAGTCTTTCAACTTCATCATTTGCATGCACCATTTTTACTTGCAAAGTGAGGAATTTAGCTTGGAATCTTATAGCGCAAACCTACTACACCTTCCTTTATATCCTGTGGGAATGTTTTGCATCTCATTAGTCTTAGCCAGGCTTTTCGTTATCTGTAGGTGTTTTGATACCAGAGATTAGTTAATATTGTGGGTTGTTTTACCTGTGTGGGTTTACAACCCACAAAATATTTGGGGGTTGTAAACCCCTTTCGTGAGTTGTTTTAACTGTGAGCTGTGCTTCTCTGCACATAATGAACTAAGTGGCCATGGAACAGAGTCTCCAAGGGCTCAAAGAATATTGAGAATGGAGATCCATTGGACAGCTGCTAGGAGATAGATGGAAACATTCCGTCAAGGCCATTAAGCGCGTTCGTTAATGTGCATAGGATAAGATTTTCCTGCACATTGGGTCACGGCTTAAGATCCCATCCTATGGACGGCGAATTTTCCATGCCCATCAGTTTCCTATTTCTCACCAAGGGTAGGGAGAGGGTTAGTGGAGTTAGTTATAGATCAGGGGTCTCAAAATCAAATCATACAGGACTCAAATCATTTTCTTATCAATATGAAGAGGTACAAAATTTATTTAAACAATAATAAGCGAAACATAACTATTAAATTGTTATTTTGATATTTAAATTTTACATACTTTTAATATAAAAACATAAACCTAAATTTCCTTTATAGTGGTTTCATCTTCAGCTAAACGCGATCATAGTCTCTATATTCGCGTTAGATCATCTCAGTACAGCCAAGTCAACTATGAAAGAACATATTGCTTGCGACCAGTTCATTCCCTTTACTTATTGACCGACTCTTTGCAGTTATAATGGTTTTTCTTTTATAATACTAAAATAGTTTCAGTTTCACAAATATTTCAGCATTATTCGTCCCAAGAAACATAAAATGATGTAATTAACTATTAAAAGTTTGAAATAGCCTATTATGCAGGGAGTTGAAAAATAGTAAAGCATTTTATATTTGGAGGAAATTCAATATTGTCCAAAATTTCTTTGAAATGTTTATTTTGGGACATGTTCATCCCTATGTGGATGTAGTTTGTTGGAACATATTGTTGCAAAAGGAACTAATTATCCACTACAAAGATAGAGAATGAGACTGCAAAAAAATTATAATAATAAATACCCCCTCAAACAGCTGCTTGCCACAGAGATCTGACAGTATCTTTCGTATCTGACAGATCTTTCGTAGACGCAGTGTCAGAAAATTAACTCGATATCGCTAATACCACCTAGTCTCTGGTCTTTGTAATCAGAGAAAGCAGCAACCACTTACAGCTTTATGATCGATTCTGTTGCATTGATTATGTGATAATTGGGTGCATTCCAGAAATTTTGAGGATACTTAGACGTAGGTCCAGATACAGTGTTTCCAAACAAGGCTATTTGGCCCAGGTCCCAATATACACGTCATTGTCAAATTATATATCAAGAAAATGTAAATAATGTGCAATTGCAAAACGTTGTAAATGATCTTTACTATATACTGTAACTTTAAAAAAAATAAATGATATAAAATCTGATTTTTAAAAGTATCTATTAAATGTATTAACTTGAACAAGAAAAATTTCTTTAGCAGTTCACAATTTGTATTCAGGGAAGGGTATAATACTGAAGATGCTGTACTAAAATTGACTACAATTTTTAGTGCAATTGATAACTCACAAAAAATTGAGGCTATACATTTGGACATACCCAAGCGTTTGATACAGTTAATCACGATATACTCTTAAAGAAATTATTTACCATAGGATTTAGAGGGGTTGTTTTTGAGCGGTTCAAATAATATTTAAAAAATAGGATGCAATTTGTCCAGATCAGCGCCAACAAAAGTACAACTAAATTGATCACAAATGGTGTGCCACAAGGCTCAATCCTTGGCCTATTTTATTTTAAATTTATTTTAATGATTTTTGAACTTGACTTTGAAAGGAGAAGTTTTGCCATTTGCTGTTGATACCACAATTGTTTTAAAAAATTCAAATAGTAGTGAACTGTGCCATCAATGTAAAAAATTTGATTGAAAAACACAATATAGATGTAATATCGCTACAAGAAATCTATACAAAAAAATTTTAAATTGTCTGGATATGTAACTTACCAAGAAAACAAAAAATTCTTTGGTGGAGGTGTGGCAATTTTGGTTAATAAAGACATTATCTAGAGTAAAATTAATCTCTCCATAAATCACACACTGTTAGAAGCTGTAGCAGTTATGTTGAAAATTGGCAATATATCTTTATCTTTAATTTCATTTTATGTCACTGGGGAAAATTTTACTGCTGAAACCTTCGCTGAAATTATCTCTGATTGCCCTCCACCGGTTGTAATAACAGGATATTTCAATGCACATAACCCTTTGTGGGGAGCTGGCGTCACAAATAACAGAGGCAAAACTTTAGAAAAAAATTATTGAAGATTTCAATTTAATACTCCTCAATGATATGAAACCAACATTTTGGAATGGGAATCATGAATCATTAATTGATTTAACTTTGGTGGATTCAAGATTGGGCACTAAACTATCTTGCACAACTTTAAATGATACTTTCACAAATGACCATTTTCCCATTATAATTGAAGGATTTATTAAAAAAGCGTGCAGTTCTATTAAAATAACAAACTGGGATAATTTCAGACACATTCTTAATCAGGAACTTAGTTGCATTAAAGACTCCCCAAGTGTTTCTGCTATAACCAATAAAATTAAAAAAAGCTAAACTTGATAGTTCCACTGAAATTGAAAATCCTAAAAACTTAAAATATAATATAGAACAAATTAATAAACTTATAGCTCTCAGGAGAAGAGCAGAAAGGAGAGCAAGAAAAACCAGAAGAACTTGATCATATAATATATTATAAAAAGATAAATGCCTTAACGAAAAAACGAATAAAGGAAGCCAAAAGAAAGGAATGGGACAATTTTTGTTTCAATATTAATTTCTTTACTCCCACTACAAAGATATGGAAAAAGTCACACCCTCTTCACCTTAGAACATCATGTTACTAAAAGATAACAAAAATTTGAAGACTGTTGCGAATGATTTTGCGAAACTTCTTTTCTCCGGAGTTTAATCAAAATCAAATTGTTGTAGAAAGGGAACTTCAAAAGCATGAGAAATTGAATCCAAATGCTGCTGAATATATCGACATGACCTTCAGTATGAATGAAATTACTCTTGCATTGAAAAAATGTAAAACATCTACTTCGCCAGGACTGGATGGAATAACATATAAGACGTTAAAAAATCTTACTGATTCGCAAATTAAGCTATTGCTAACATCTTTTAACGAACTCTGGGTTAAAAGGACATTTCCACAAAACTGGAAAACTACATATATTGTCCCTGTTCTGAAGCCAAATAACCAAGCGAAAGATCTATCTTCTTTCAGACTTACTGCTCTGAGCTCTTGTTTAGGAAAACTGCTGGTAAACATGGTGAATAGGAGACTAAACTGGATTATAGAATCACATAATTATCTTCATTATGCAGTTTCTGGTTTCAGGAGCGGTCGGAGCTCAATAGACAACGTCATTGATTTAGTCTCGGATATACAAGCAGAATTGAACATTAGAAACATTACTACCATAGCAATATTTCTCGACTTGAAAAAAGCCTATGATTCAGTGTGGATCAGAGGACTACTATACAAAACTTCAAAACTGAAAATTACAGGAAACATGTTTGCGTACTTGAATCATTTGCTAACTAACAGAAAAATTATTGTGAAATTAAAGAATGAAACTTCTGCTCCTAATCCTTTAGAGAATGGTCTTCCTCAAGGAGTAGTGTTTAGTCCAATACTCTTCAGTCTGTTTTTACACGATTTTCGTGATATTTTACCAAAGAATGTGAGATTCTCTGTCTATGCAGACGACATTGTCATTTGGTACACTGGCAGATGCATATCCAGAATCCAGTCGGTGCTACAATCGGCATTTAATGTGAGTGTTAAATATTTTGATTCATGGGGACTGGAAATAGCCGAAGAAAAGACTGTAGTAATGCCCTTTTGTAGCCGTCGACGATTTCCAGATATTTCTATTAATTACAAGGAACGTTCCCTGCAGGTTGAGAAAGAACACTGTTATTTAGGAATCCTACTGGACTCTGAACTCAAATGGAACGCCTATATTAATCAACTGATCTCCACTTCTAAACCTATTATTAACATGTTAAGATGCATTGGGTCCAGCAAGAATGGAGCATCGCCTCGTCAAATGATCTACCTTTACAGATCAATTTTAAGATCAAGATTGGAATATGGGGATTTTCTACTGGATAGTGCTAGCCCTTCCCTTGTTAAAAAGCTAGAAATTCTTCAAAACCAAGCTTTAAGAATCTGTTTGGGCCAGTTAAGTCTTTGTCCATCCATTTCTCTGAATGCTGAGGTTAATATTCCACCTCTTTCCATCAGAAGACCTTATGTGCTGTTTTCACACTTCTCAAGATTGCTCTTCAAACAAGAATATCACCCAGTGACTGATAAAATTCTTTTTGAATCTGAAAAACCTCCGTGGACCTTTCAACAATTTGATTGCTTTGTTTCCATTCCAGGTTTCACATCTAAAAAAGAATTTGATAGCTCAGTTCAAAAGATTATTGCTCAGTAGCTCATAGAACAAAAATATGAAAATCATATTTAGATTTTCTCTGACGGATCTTTAAACAAGTTAACACAAAAAGCTGGAGCGGCTTTCTGGGTCTCAGAAATGTCTCACTTTGAAGCTATCAGGCTGCAAGGTGCCTCAGATGTTATGACTACTGAGTTTATGGCAATTGAAATAGCTCTAAAGTGGTGTTTTAAACAACCAAAACCTAATTTTGTAGAACTTACAGATAGTAGCTCTTATTTGTTTTTTCTCCGGGAAGATCCATGTCATTCCAAGAATAATGGGCTTTTCCTAAATATCCTTGAGACCATCTATCAAATTATTGAAAAGGGTTCCACAATTACTTTGCAATGGATCCCTGGACATGTAGGTGTCCAGGGAAACGAAATTGCTGATTTCTTAGCAAAGTCGGCCCTTAACAATGATAAATACCTCCCAGTTGCAAATTGGTTATTTATATGTTTCTGAATTAAATAAAGAAAATCTAAAGGAGAACTTCCTACATCATTTCCAAGTCATCGCTGAAAGAAAGATCAATCATCGACAATCAGCAGAGAACAAGATCCTTCCACTTCATGATTTGTACCTTTCAAAAAGAAATTTTGTGCGCATCACCAGACTCAGAACAAGTGCATTACTCTTGAATGACTCACTTTTCAAGATGAGAAAAGTTTCCCCCCCCCCCCCAATTGCTAGACGTGCAACGTAAAGGAAACGGTGATTCATGTTTTGCTGAATTGTACTGCTTACTCGATCCAGAGAAACAACTTAATAGCAATATTACAAACAGAAAACATCTTTGAACTAAGTCTGCACAGTTTACTTGGACAAGAAGATCTGATTAAGCGCAAAGTCTGCTATAATGAAACAATCAAATTTTTAATGATGCGAATATTTTCCATAGGATTTAAGAATTTTTTTTCGAGGTTTTGTAACATAAATGTCATCAGCTTCTTGGCGTTATCCAACCTTGCCATCTGGAGGAGAGGGTCGAAAGACTCGAACATATCCAGAGGAAACATTTATTTTTGTTTGATGATGATGTAGTGGACATCAGTCATGATATAGATATTAATAACAAGCTTGTTCAACAATAATCTGTTAAGTTTAAACATTGAGAATCCCAAATTTATTTATTTTTACTAACAAAGGTAGATTATTTTCCGTATAACTTATATATACATGGTAATATGTGTAATAAAGAAAGTTCATATTCATGTAAAGCTTCTGAGCAAATTACAACAATCAAATATCTTGGAGTGCATATAGATTCAAATTTAAAGAGGAAGACACATAACTATATGCTGTCCAAATATTAAGATACTTTTTATATAAATTTATTGTATAAAAAGGATAGTGTCAAATGCATTTATGCTGAAGTTATATTTGGCATCGATTTAGCCTGCTATACAATATGCTTTAATTGTTTGGCGAGGAACCTATTTAACATCAGTAATTGGTATTGAAGTTTTGCAAAGGAAGTTCTTTAATAAAATGACTTATTATAATAAAGAGAGAAGGAATAAACTGATCAAAAACATTAAGATAACGTATTTAAGAAAGCTGTATACTTTAAGTAAAAAGGACAGTGTAATCTGCGAAATGGAGAACGTAAATTATTTATTCCACAGGCAAAACATCTTAATTATTTATCGTAATTAATATCGTAAATTATTTGTTCCACAAACACAAAGGCATTTTTTGTTGCATGGACCGAAAATCTATAATTCATTGGCCATAAATATCAAAGTGGAAAATTATAAAAATTAGTTTAGAACGGGTAAAGACTGACATTATGGAAATAAAGGGTGTAGAAGTACTACTAAAAATAATCAAATGATAAGCAAAGGCAAAATCAGTGGAAGGGTTATTAAAAATATTAATAATCAGAGCAATATTTTGCTTCTTTGTGTGTGTATTTTTTTGTGAGTTTTCTTAGTATTTAAAGACTATGATGATGATGAAATTGCTGTGCAGGACAGAAAAAGACTGATGTCTCATTTATCTGCCAAAATGGATATACCTTTATTATGTGTATGTGCTGTATTTGTATTACATTATTGTTGTTAAAATTTCATATTTGTTGTATGTTCAATAAACTGTTTCGTCGGTTATATTTACATGGTTTTCGGGGTGCGATGGGGTCACCACATTGGTAATTCGCCCATGCCCCATTTTACCTTTCTCAAGCTCTGTTTAGAAGCCTCAATCCAACTTTAAGCCCTAATTATACCAACTGTTGAGTGCATAAATTTAGCACGCCTATAAATTCAACTTCTATTTACATTATTGCTTTTTTTTAGAAAGCATTTGAACAACCGAACATCATTTCCAACTCGAATGAATGTGTTCTGAGAGGTCCGCGTCTCCCAGTTAATCTCCAGAGAGTAAGTTTGATGACAATGTAAATTTCGCTTGAGCTTGGTAATCGTGATTGAAGCATGTTAGCATTTCGTTATCATGATTACTTTGGAACTGTTTACTTTTCGATCAATGTAATGCAATATCGTTAATGAAAAATGTGGCACAGAGCAAATAAAATCTCTATGCATCTTGGGTTTCAGCTGCATCGTGTCAATGCTGAACGCTAAAACTATTGTTTGGTATCTCCGAACTGTATTAAGAGAAACGCAAATATTTTTGGGAATAAACTTTGTTCTTCCTTTGTGAAAGGGTGGAAATGGCTCAGTTGGTAGCGCGCGAGGCTCGTAATCTGCAGTTCCCAGATTCGAATCCTATCTGGGCCAGCGCTGAAACTTAACTCCCCAAAATTCCTGCCCTCGGTCAGTAAGGGGATACCGATGGGTTTGGAAAGGCTGCTGATGGAAAGCCATACCCTGTACACATTAAAGAACATTCTGGATATCTGTGATGGATTATGCCAAATGTCGTGGTTGCCGGTGGTATGTCCACGATTAACCGCATGCCAGTAGAGAATGATCAATTAGTCCCTTGATTATCTTCACCTTTATTTCGGTAAAATAACAGGTTCGCGGGTGTTATAAGTACCGACATATGCCTGAAACTTGTTGCGCCAAGGGATGTACAGAAATATGTCCAACAATTCACGCACGAGAGTCGTATAGGGATGACACAATTTTTTCACACTTATATACAATCACGTGTTGAGGATGCTCTCGACTCCGTAGGCCTTTGCTTCTGCAAACACTGATGAAATAAGGTGGAGAACGCACTTTGCAAATTCTTTCTTTACTGACCTCAAATTCAGCGGAAGGATTTTTTGCCTACAAAGTGGTTCACTAAGAACTCACTTCAGTTCCACAGAACTGTATTTGGTTCACCAAGAACCTTGATTCTCACATGGAATCGAACCTTCTGCTTAAGGGTTTTGCTTGAGTAAGAGCAGCGTTCCTTGACGCATGTTCAAACGTCCTTCCTGTTTGACAGCGACGCTCAAGACTGTTGTTTCCTTCCTGCCCGACTTCTCTCCGTTGCTCACACTCGCGCCCAAGGCTAGTTGTAAAAGGACATAAAAGACTTTTTGGACATGTCAACCCATGCAGGCAGCCAGCTCAGACCTCAAAACAACATCTATGAATCACATCCCCACAATAGCACTTCCAAGAATACACTTAATACATAAAAATATTTACAACAACAAAAATACTATAAAAAGCAACAATAATAAAAATAAATGAATTAGAGGGACATGACAATGTCTTTAACGGAAAGCTTTGATTGATCTCCTGAGAGCTGCCCAGTGAGTCCTTTCCCCCAACCATATCGAGGTCCTTGTGACCTGACAATTTAGCTCATTGGGTGAAAAAGAGTCCCGCTCATGGGTCAGCCGAATCCTAGTTTGTGAAAGTCTTGATTTCTATAGCACGTTAAAAATATGGCGTACATACTGAGAATTCAGCAAAATCGCTTGTATTGTTTACTCAGTGGCATTTTTTTAAAGATAAGGGTAAAATTAACCGTAAGAAAAATGGGTAGAAGTCAAAGGAGTTCTAGCCTTTCTTGAAATGTTTTAACTGAAAGAAAAATATTGTTACGACAGAAGGAATCTGGCAACCGAAAGCAAAAAGTTTCAGCCAACGAATAAGAACCTTGGGAGAATTTGGAGAAGAAGAGTGGAGCGTTAACGGTCGTTGTGTTGTAACGGTCGTTGTGTGTTGTAACGGTCTGTGAGTTCGAAAATGGACGGTGAGCTGTTCTGAGACAGTGCGCGTTAAGTATCAAGAAGTAACTTGATGTGTTGTGTATACGCGGAAGGATAAAAGTGGGATCTTTTATCGTTAAGTATCAAGAAGTAACTTGATGTGTTTGTGTATACGCGGAAGTATAAAAGTGGGAACTTTTATGGCTAACTTCGAATGTCTACACGGACTGTCTTTTTGTTCGGCTAGTGTGTGAAAAGTTATTAGCACAGGACGAGAATTGGTTTACGAGTGAAGATCTTCGGGTGACCTGGTAAATCAAGTAAAAGGTAGTATTTAGTAAAATACACAGAGCTGATGTGTGCTCATGCAGGAAGATTGATGACTTGTGCATGTTAATAGTTGATTTGTTAATAAGATACTTCATCCATATTTCCTTTGTAACAATTTACCTTGTATTGAATTTGGTTTTGAAATATAGCTTTTAATACTCACGCTCAGTGGCTATCCATTTTTGTGATCCGCAACATTTGGTGTCAGAAGTGGGATTATAATTATTTAATTGAATGCCTTTCACTAGAAGTATGGATGAGTTAATAAAGCTGATGACTGATATGAAAGCCGATATGGCTAATAAAATAGGTGAACTTTCTAGTGACATAAATAATAAAATAGGTGACCTGGCCGCACAAAAGGCCGATATTAAAGGTGATCTAGCTGCCCAAAGCGATAAAATAGGTGACTTGAAAGCCGATATTAAAGGTGATCTGGCCGCCCTAAGCGATAAAATAGATGATTTGAAAGCCGAAATGGCCGCACGAAATAATGAGTTGAGGACTGAGATAGTTTCTCAAAAAGATGATTTGAAAGCCGAAATGGCCGCACAAAATACTGAGTTGAGAGCTGAAGTGGCTTCTCAAGTTGGTAAGATTATTGATCACTTCAAGGATCATAAAACCGAACTCAATAGACAATGCAATAGTTTAAATGTTGAATTTGTCAGTGAAAAAGATGATCTTGATAGTGTTAAGTTAGATTGTAAACATGGAAAAGAAAAAGAGAAAGGCAACGCATATAAAAATGTGGATCTGCTACTGGAAATCAAGAATCGTAGAGATAGCGCAGATAATGCCTTTGACCACGCAACTACTGGTGATGCATGGCAGAGTGTCTATGTCGCTGGTGACATGTCTAGGAACTGTGAAGAACAATCACACAGATCAGAGAGCTGTGAGACTATACAGTACGCTTTGCACTTCAAAATACCTAGGTATACAAGTCTGGCACGATCTGAAGAGAGATCCACACGAAAGGTATTCTATTCCTCGCTCTCAGCAAAATGCGTCATGGACAATTATCGCAAAGGCAGAGTAACGAGTGGTAATGAAGGGGAACGAAACAGAGTTTACGTTTCGCAGAGTGGTCCGAGTAAAGAAGAGGCGTCCATTCATCATAGATACAAAGTGCCATTCGACTTTACCGCGGAAGTCGGAGAGATTTTTCCGAAGCATATAGCCACACTCGAATCGTTTATAGAAAGTGGGGATTTAAGGAAGAGGAATTCCGAAGGATGGCTTAGAAGCATAACAGGTGATGCTAGTAAAAGAGCTTCAGGCAGAGACAGTACTTCAAAGACTAACTTTTTGGATGAAACTAAGCCTCAGAGTTACGATCAGAGAGAAGTAAAGCCCTCAGACAATTTCAACGTAGCCACGCTGAATTTCTTTTCTGAACAGTCAATGTGCAGATTTGGACATTATAACCATTTAGATTATAAGGATATAGAAAAGTTTTATCACGACTACAAGAGCTCTAAAGTGGACAATATCATGTTACAAAACTCGTCGCTGATCTCCAGAATGAACAATTTGGCAATCATGACTGATGTTTCCCTGGCTAATTACAATGAGAGCTCCAAGAAAGTGAATTCCGAAGAAACAGCAACTATGACCTCCTCGGGTCATGTGTTTTGCTGGAGACCCGAGTGGCGCCATCGGATGGTAGATGAAAACAGCACAGGAGGTGTCGGCAACAAAGTGAGTCTTGTCTTGGCTCCTGCACTTGCTGCTTTAGGTCTCAAGGTCCCTATGATCTCCGGTCGTGCTCTCCAATTGACGGGAGATACTCTGTACAAATTGGAATCCATCCCTGGCTTCACAGTCGACTGCACTAAAGATAAAATCGAGCAGATGATGGAAGACGTCGGATGCTGCATCGTAGGACAGACAGAGGAGCTGGTGCCAACAGATAAGGAGATTTACCGCTGCAAGGATCTGATGGCTACCATAGATAGCGTTCCTCTAATGATATGCTCAATTGTGTCCAAAAAGCTGGCTGAAGGAGTGTGTGCTTTGGTTTATGATGTTGAATTCGGAAAAGGAGCTATTGATCTCATCAGTACAGAAGATGTTGCTGTTGATTTAGTTAAGAAAGTGGTTGCAGCATCACAAGCTCGTGGAATGGAGAGTTTGAGTTGTTCAGCTGTTATCAGCAACATGGATTCACCTCTTGAAAACTCTGTTGACAACTCTCTGGAAGTGATGGAAGCTGTTCAGTGTTTCCTTGGTAACGGATCCTTGGAACTGCAAGAGCTCGTCGAAGAGTTAGGAGGAGAACTGCGTTTGGTGAACATTGTGGATAATAGGGTAGATGAAGCATCACGTGTCCGTAAGGTTCTGCATAACGGCAATGCTTTGAACAAGTTTCGTAACATGTTAATAGAACAAGGAGTATCTGAAGATGTTGCAAGCTGGCTATGTGAAGGTAAAACAGAAAAAATATTGCTAGCAGCCCGACACATCACTGATTTCACTTATACAGGAGAAACAGGTAAGGTTGTCGGATTAGAAGCTGCAGTTCTAGCAAGAGTATGGAAGGAGGAGATGGACCGAAGAGCTAAAAAGAATTATGGAGCTGATATTATATTTCTGAAGCACCTTGGGGATCAAATGGAATCAGGTGAAATATGGCTGAAGGTTCATCACGACAGTTCTGAATTAAGGGAAAGTCAATTGACAAAAGGGTCAGACTGGAGGATGAAACTTCTCCCTAGATTTTATGTCACTAATGACTTTCATTCCTTGTTACTGTTGATAGAAGTAAAAATCCAAAGAAGAAAACTTTCGACAAAGAAGAAAACTTTTTACAGGTTTTGCACGAAAACTCTTAGTCGATTCTTCTCCCTGCAGAGACATAAACGTGTTCACAAGGGCTATAGGCCTTACACGTATTATGTTTGTGGACGAGGCTTCAGTCAGAAAAGAAATCTACGTCATAATGAGATTCGCTTTCATTTTGACACAAACGTGGTATATCGCATTCGTCGACGTCCAGCTACAAAGTGCAAGGTGGTTCACGTGGATCGTTTAGCCCCGTTTCATCGAAGAACTGAAGAAACTTTGGAATCCAGAATTGTTCGGGACGAACAAGACCTAGGGAGGGGGCAGTGTTACGACAGAAGGAATCTGGCAACCGAAAGCAAAAAAGTTTCAGCCAACGAATAAGAACCTTGGGAGAATTTGGAGAAGAAGAGTGGAGCGTTAACGGTCGTTGTGTTGTAACGGTCGTTGTGTGTTGTAACGGTCTGTGAGTTCGAAAATGGACGGTGAGCTGTTCTGAGACAGTGCGCGTTAAGTATCAAGAAGTAACTTGATGTGTTGTGTATACGCGGAAGGATAAAAGTGGGATCTTTTATCGTTAAGTATCAAGAAGTAACTTGATGTGTTTGTGTATACGCGGAAGTATAAAAGTGGGAACTTTTATGGCTAACTTCGAATGTCTACACGGACTGTCTTTTTGTTCGGCTAGTGTGTGAAAAGTTATTAGCACAGGACGAGAATTGGTTTACGAGTGAAGATCTTCGGGTGACCTGGTAAATCAAGTAAAAGGTAGTATTTAGTAAAATACACAGAGCTGATGTGTGCTCATGCAGGAAGATTGATGACTTGTGCATGTTAATAGTTGATTTGTTAATAAGATACTTCATCCATATTTCCTTTGTAACAATTTACCTTGTATTGAATTTGGTTTTGAAATATAGCTTTTAATACTCACGCTCAGTGGCTATCCATTTTTGTGATCCGCAACAATATTATTAATGAGTTTACCACTATTATGTTCATTGTACTTGGTAGGTCCCCCAAATGTAGTATGAAACTACATTATATAACAACTACCAGGGTCTATCTGTTCATGAACTATTCCTAATCTGCACACAAATCGAAAATAGTAGTTGTTGTGTCCCACACCTTTTGTACCTTCACGTAACCGAGGCAAAAGCAATGCGACTACGAAAGAAAAATCAAATTTAAGATTCTCTATTGAAACCGCATTTTAGGAGCAGATTAATTTTTCCCCTGTACTCAAAACAACTCAGAGGTAAAATAACTGAGCTATTTTACCTCTGAACGGACCCATCCGACGGACGGCGGCCTTTCCAAGCCCATCGGTGTCCCCTACTGACCGTGGGCAGGGCGGGGAATTTTTGCGGAGATAAATCTCAACGCTGACCCAGCCGGGACTCGAACCTGGGAACTACAGATTACGAGCCTGGCGCGCTACCGACTGAGCCACCCCCGCCCTTGGGAAAGGGGATGTACTGGATAGTTGTTAGGAGACAGCCAAAACCTTCTCGTCAAAGTCATCGAGGTGTTCTCTAACGTCCGTAAGGTATGACTCTCTTGCACACGGGTCCATTGCTTTACGTCTCATCTGACGGACAGTGGCATTTCCAAGTATATCAATATTCCCTTTTTCGTCGAAAGGCAGACCTGGAGGTTAGCGAGAAAATTCTCAATGCAGGTACAGTTAGGATCTGAACCTGGGAACTGAAGATTATGAGCATGGCGCAGTACCAACTGAACCCCTTCTGTTATCTCCAACATCTTTTTTTTTAGTTGGTTGGCTGTTTTCTTAGAAAATGGCAGTTGTACTTTTTGCTGTAAATGAAATGTATGGTGCATTATTTCACGAATCTTTCATGTACCGTAGCATTTCCACTGCTATTTCTTTTTAATCATAAACCAAATAGAGAATTTGAAGATACCAAAGGATTACCTTATTTATGCAACAGATGAATTATGTAACTTCTAAGAATTTTCACGAATAACGAAATATTAAAAGTTCAGTATAATTCTTAATTCTAAATACTGTTTTTTTTTTCCTGTTCTGTAATGTTCATTTCCGTGCTATCGGTTTTTTTCTCTCCCTTAGCTACTTCTTTTCATATCTTGTTTCGTAAATAAGCTATACGTGAGAGCTGAGAAAATTCAGTGAAGATATAAATCCTTATGCATAGTGAAAGATTAGAATATGAAATCTGAACTTATCATTTGCAGCGGAGAGGGGAAATCCAAATATTATTTTTGTTACTGGACATTGTCGGAAGAGTAAACGATTTCAAGGCATTTTTTACCGTTTCAAAAATTTTGCTACGTCTTATAATCACAGTTGAGAGATTTCATCGCATTTTTTTCTTTCGAGAAACTTTTCCGAAATATTTCTCATAAGGTATCTCAACTCTCGTCTCGTTGCAAAAGAAACAGAAAGTTAATCGAAATGCCAAAAAGGAGACTGCAAATCTACAATCTTCTTTGAAATGTCTTTGAAATGTCTTTTAAACCAATCTCACGGGGAAAAAATCTATTTTATATTGCCAAGGCTGAAATTGTCTGTGGGAGAAGTGCTTTCACCAAGTATATCGCAGGGCAAGAGTTGGCTGAGTCGGAAGTACACCAGGCTCGTAATCTGCAGTTCCCAGGTTCGAATCCAAACTGTGCCTGCTTTGAGATTTATCTCTGCCATTGGCTTGGAAAGAACGCCATCTGTCGAATGTGACGTTATGGCAAGCCGTGACCCCGTGTTCAAGAGAGCCATACGCTGTGCAACAACAACCATCCAGTGTTAAAGAAAGCACTGGATGGTCTTGACGTGAGTCTTCCATCTGTTTTCTAAGAGCTATCCAGTGGATCCTCTTATCTAACCTACACTGACCTTCCTGATATTTGCGACTTTGCCATTTAGCCTATTGTGTCAAATGAGTCTCAGAGGTAAAACATCGCAACGAAAGTATATCTTTCACAAAGGAATGGGGTACTTGTAGAAGCGATAAATACACTTGGACAGGGCCGGATCTATGGGGGGCACGCTCCCCCACTTTCAGAATGCTAATAATTGTAAAAGCGACAAAAAATATGAAAATTATATATATATATATATATTTGATGCATTTTTCAAGAAAATGTTTGAACACCAGTGTGTTGTAAGCAGAAATATTATACTGCTTTGGAAATCTAAACTCTCCCCCCCATCCCTTTTGCATTTTTTAACTGCATTGCGTTTCTAGCCACCCCCTCGATGTTTTCTAGATTCGCACCTGCACTCATCCTTAACTTCATCCTTCTTATTTCACTCACTAATGTGATTTGAAATGTCTTTTGTTGTGTCATGAACGACAAGTGGATAAACCGCATTTACCTGGGCCCAAAGGGCTCGACGGTTTGGTCGGATTGTTTTACCTCTGTGCGGCTTTTTTTTTGCACAAAATGAGCAAAATGACCAGTTCAAAACGATCCCGAGACTTCAGAGAAGGTTGGAGGTAGGGATCCACTGGATAGCTTTTAGGAAACAGATGGTAGTTTCCCATCAAGACCACCCAGCGTGTTTTTTAATGTGCACAGGGACAATGTCAGCTAGACAACTCTCTCTGGAGCTTTCTGCAACTTTTTGGATTACACTCTCGAGACAAACTGTTTATAGAAGGTTTAAATAGAGATGTCTTTTTATCAGACAACTGACGGTTTGTATTTCCCTCAGTCTGTCCCGCATGAGAGTCCGACTAACATAGTGCAGACAACATCGTGACTAGATCCGAAGCTAATGGGCTCATGTGCTCTTCACCGACGAAATCCGATTCAATCTGCAGGCTGATTATCGGTGTGTTTTGATCTGGAGAGAGAGCATGGAACTCTTTACTAACTTCCCAACATTAGAAAGCATAACCACTATGGTGGTTTGATGGTCCGAGCCCTCTTTATGTCAAATGGGGAACTGTGCCGGAAGTACTCAAACAAGTTGGAGGTATAGGGATATATCCTTGAGTCCTATGTAAGGCATTTCAGAGGCCTTGTTGGACCCCATATTTGTTTTTATGGATCACAATATCGTCCCTTCCAGGGTCGATGCATTCTTTGAAAGTGAGGATATTCAGCATATGGATTGGCCAACATATTCTCTGGGCTTGAACCCTACAGAGTAGCGTTATCCAACAGAAATATGAAGTTCGCCATACCTGAGGTTGTCGTATTGACAAATTCGCCACATATATGCATATATAATGTGTAAATAATGTAAGTAATGTAAGTATTGTAATTTCTTTCACAGAGTAATTTTACCCCTTTCCCCACCCTCCCCCTGCTGACTCTTAGAGAAGCTGACGGTTCCAAGAAATTGGTTCTCCTAGAGAAACTGACGGTTCCAAGAAATTGCTTAGAGTGATATTTTTTATATTTTATTTTTTTACCCTCTTCCTTACTCTTAGAGACGTCGATTTTTAGGCTTTTTATACAGCAGATGATAAAACTGAAGAATGCTTAAAAGGATTTTTACAACCCCTGCATGGAGTTGTTGGTTCCAAGAAATTGCTAAGAGGTTTTTTCACTCCCTCCCCTCTTAGAGCTGTTATTTATTATGTTTTTCCTTGAGATATGTCCAATAGAAATGCAATGCTTCCTACCCCTGTCCCCTCCGCGCAGACTCTGTTAGGCTGTCTAGTGATGATTGCGTCCTATAGTCTTAAAACCCAAGAGGCCCCGAAATACAGATGTCTGATTGGTCAAGGTCTAAATTAAAATGGTGCTATCGATGGTGTGGGAAACCACAGTCATGGTTTTTGCAGACGTTGTTCTTGACTGTGTCACACCACGCTGGAGTGTATAGACTTTACTGGTCTAGTGTCGGTTACTCATGCCATCTGATCTCTACAACTATGTCGTTGAGCTGTTGATGGACCCCTGATATGGTCAGGTGTCAGAACCTCACCCTCATACCTGCCATAGGTTGCAACTCCTGTTTGACATTGCGTGCTGTCAGCTCCCTTCTCTACCCTACAGCCAATTAGGTTGGTGTTTGCACTTCAGGCGAGGCATTTCGACTTTGCTGGACGACCTGCTCAATGTGGACTTCGAAGAATTTGTGGAAACTGTGAAGTCTGCCAACAACCTATGTGACCATCTAGGACACAGTAATATCTGAATTCACAACTATCCTGGACTGTTATAAAAGTTCTTGTGGAGAGTGTCGTCATCGTGTTGAGACTAAGAATCATCTCTGGCATGCGTAAATTAGATTTTAGTCACATTTTAGAGAAGAGTAATACACAATTAGTGTGCTGTGTACTAGATCTGGATGGCTTCACGGTGAATGTAAAATTTCTGGCTCGTGAACTTGGTTATTTAAACTGTAAAGATCTCACAGGTATTTACCAATTCGACCTATCCTTTGTTACTGGCATTCTTCAGAACGATTGGAAGTGTATCTGACATGGGATCAAACACATCATGGCACTTCATTTTTACCCAAGTATCGGTGACATAGTGTGGGAATACGACTGTCTGGACGATATTGTGCGACACATCCACGAAACGTGTCATAGACCTTTTGCTTCTGTCATCGCTTACAAGGAAGGGTTCAACGAGAAACGTCTATTGGAGAGGCTAGGTATAGAATCTCTGCATTTAGAGGATTTTGGCTGTCTGCGTTTTAAAGACATGCCTAAAATACAAGAAACTGAATGTGGTTATCACAAGGGTCGAGATGTGCATTGCTCTTAAGACGACACAGCCGCATTTAGTACATGGATGAACGAGTATATCGAAAAACACTTCGTGCCCCCACAATGTACCACTCATTAATCGGACAGCTGCACAATCAATTAACAGCCTTCCCTTTGTGAAACTTGTTTGAAGAAGAGTAGATCCTCCCTATTTTAACGAAGTTCCATGGACCGTTGAAGAAGACGATTCCCCTCCTATTAATGAAGACTCAGTAACTGTTGAAGAAAACCCTGTCATATCAACAGAAGACAATTTCATATCGGAACATACTCAAATATACATGAGGTCAAAACGCCGAAGGCCTTCAGAGCCATCCATCTCTCCTCCTCCTCTGTCCCCCAAGCTAAAACCGAGACGGAAAATGACGTGGGGGTCTGTACCATGAAGTATGAGAATTCATCACTAGAGGCGTAATCGTCGCAACCTAGAGGGGTGAAATGTTTACCTACCCATTCAGAGTTAAGACTTAAGTGACTGCGAAAACTGTAGCACTCATCAGTTTTCACATGCAACCTGCTAGTGCACATGTCTATCCTCTTGAATGTGAATTTTCATCGTCCCTGGACTGTATCGCCAAGTACATGTGAGATGTTACTGCAGCTTCACTGAAGGAGGATTGCTTTATCCTACAAAGGAATGTGTCACTCTAATCCACCCAGGATGGCAGGAATTATTAACAGTGTCGGATAGGATCGATGTTGCTAATTCCACTGAAAGAGAGACTTGGTTTGTGACACAAAACCTACAACTATGTGCCTATTGCAACAGTATGGAAGGCGGTATCTTAACGTCATCAAATAGCTACCCAACGTGACATCCTGTGCTAAAAAAAGAATTTACATGTGGTGTGACCCTAACACTGATCCAATGGGATGAAATATGTAATCGTCGTGACGTCGTTAAGAACAGTCTGGATCATTACCGAAGAACTGATGCTAATTTTCACCTATGCCACATCATTGCTGAGCAGAGAGAGCTTCTACTCGCTTTTCTGCTGACACCCCCTGCATAGGGAGAAGACAATTGATACAACGTTTGACAGACATTGTGGAACATGATCTAGTTTAAGCCTTACTGCCAACAACATGTATTATAGAACCCGAGGATAAAGAACATTGTCTGAATACGTACTTGTGTGATGCAGTGCATTCATTAGACATTGACTTTATTTCTAATGCATTTGTTAACACACCTTGGTCTCGTTGTCTACTCTGTTATGTAGACTACACCTTTCTTTCCTCACTGACCTATTGTTATGTGCTGAAGAGAGTGGAGGACAACCTGTATGCTTCCGATGACTGGTTTTGTAAATAAATACCCATATTATCTGATAATCAGTGTCTAGTGTGTTCTTTTTTATCATGAATCGCATGAAGGTAGTATATGTGGTGATAGGGGTCGCTGTGATTTGTGGAGTCGTCGCGATTTGCTGGATATCCCGAGACTATTTAACCACAGGTTGTGGGGAATCGCAGCACTTAAGCAGGAACATTTGGTTGAGTGTATGTAATCATACAGTAGACATCAGGTTGTTTTTACGCAAACATCCTATCGTGAAAGGTATTAACTTATCTTTTTCTCAGTGGAAGAAACTCGTTGTGCTGGATGGTTAGATCCAAAAAAGAAATGCTATGGGCTCCTAGTTACCAGTTCTGTATAGTAGAGGAGAGAGAAAAAGCAATATACTATGACCACCCCGTCATTTACATGGAACTGGCTACATGTCTAGAGAGCTATGCGAAGCGGCTGCAGATAGAACATCTATAGACGTACCGGATTCACTACCAATCGATGGCTGGATTAAAGAGCGGAAGTTACTGCTGGTCAATGATTGTCGCATTGGAAAAAGCTTATTACGATCCCCAGAACACTGGCAGGTTTGGAGGGGTGAAGCCGGTTATCCCAGAGTACTGAACTGGATCCTGATGACAAGTCTCCTCATCTCTCAGAGAGTCAGAGAATCGTTAGCGGATCAAGAGACCTACGCTCTCCACAGACTTGTGGCAAGAAAATTCAGAACGAATGTGACAGGACTTGATCAACAATGGTAAGCAGACTTACTGCTTGGGAAAAATATTGCACGATTTAACACGGATACGTATACATATTATTGGGTATTGTCATCTTGTCTCGGTATGCTTGGGTGTTTCAGTGAAAAAGAAAACTGGTAATGCAGTTGTGGTGACCACCCCCTAAGTATTTTAGGGCGGTACACGCACTTAAACCGTGATGCATTTACCTGCTACCAAATCTAGTCAGTTCCCTGACCCAATATTCAAATGAACAGACATTTAACAAAATGACAACTGAGCTAATTCTGCAGTTAACAATAAAAATACAACATTTATTAACAAAATTATTTTCAGACATTTTACACACATGTAGGTCCACTCATCGGACAATTTCATCAGGCGCCCTCGGCGCAACACTTCTCAATTTAAGGGGCTTACCCCAGCGATAGCGCAGAACAGTCCATAAGTTACTTAAATTCAGTTTGACACCATGTATTAGTTCCATACAGGCTGCGTGACGGCGGTAGTAATGTAATTGAGTGGGAAAAGATAAAACCAGAGTAAAATCGATTTCAATCCTACGTCCTCATTCTGTGCAGGCTTATCCCAGGGGATGACATCGCAGGTTAGCTGGCCGCTTTCCCGTGGCTGCAGTCTTTCGCTCCTCGGTAGCTCGCTGTATCTCACACGGCTCTGATGACAACTCTCCTCATTTCCATCTTTCCAGCCGCAGCAGCTCAAGACTTCCTTCCTTTCAGAGCGACGAAAAACAACTGCCCTTTTTACCGCTTGTTTTTTCGAGGTCCACTCCGGTCCCCCTGGCATAGGTCACCTACGCTCATGAGTGGCTGTTCGTGATTGGCCAGAGTAGCCGAGGTGCGAATCTCAGCTCCCCTCCGGCCAACGTTGTTTACCAGCATGTCTCGTAGTCCCTCTGCCATCTGGAGTTTCAGGCTCAATCTGGAAGATTCCCTGCCTGCGGCCGAGTTCCTCTTCGTCGAACTGGACACAAAAATGGAGGCAAAATGGAAAGGCACTATGGGAACGAGGATAAGGGCGTCCATGACCCTTCACGCCAAAAGTCGTGTCCACAGGATAAAACAAGTGTGTTCACGATACAGTGAAAGCTGCCTTTGAAAAGATTCTTACCAAAGGAGAGCAGTCCATGACTCTGAACACTAATCAAGGTACAGAATTCACAAATCGGGTATTTCAGAAATTCCTCAAGAACAAAAACAATCTTTTCTTGTTTCTTATAGTGACAAGAAAGCAGCCCTAGTAGAAAACCTGAACCGAACACTGAGGGAAAAATTGTGACGCTATTTTACTACGTAAACATAAAACTTTAGGTTCTTACATGTCTTGGATAGTATATTGAAGAGTTATAATGCTTCGAAATATCGTGCACACGGTTTCGCACCCAAGGATGTGGATCTGTTTTATGAAAGTATCATTGGGAGAGATTATATGGTGTCCCAAGAGTGGGGGGAGCCCCCACGTTTTAAAGTGGAGGATCATATGAAACTCAGCAGTCTGAAACTTCCATTCAAGAAAGGTGCGTCGCAGAAGTGGACTCACGAGATATTCCGTGTGACAAGAATCGTACCTCGCACTTCACCGTTTACGAAGTGGAAGATAGCGACGGGAATAAAATGCGTGGAACTTTTTACAGTCTATATATAATATAGAGATATAATAGGATAGAGATTTCTGCCACGACGAAACAAAATTCTTACAGATTTTTCCCAGCTCAAAACTCCTATAGATTTCTCCCAGAAGAAACAAAACTGATAGATTTCTTCCGAAACAAAACTCTTATACATAGATTTCTTTCACAACGAAAAAAAAACTATTCTAGATTCATCCCAGACGAAACGAAACTCAATGCATTTCTTCCACGACAAAATACTTATAGAAGCAATTTTAGAAAGGATGTAACAAATTCCTCTTTGATTGTAATTCCGATAGTTACTAACGATTAAAAGATTTTCGTTTTTTCTTTCAATATTAAATATGAATTCTTGAGCAAACAACCTTTGTGCTCTAGAATGTCACTTAACGGTCCTTGACCTCTCTTACTATGTAAGCCATCCATTCTCTGAACCATGTGAGATGCAAATGACAAAGCAAAGCCGCATTTCTCACCTCGCAGAGGTGCGCTAATGCCGCATTCTCAGTAGAAGAAAACCTAAGATTCCCATGTGATTTTGTACTGAGCTTTAATTACTTCTCCGTTTTCTTCGTTCCCGGCTAAATCCATTTACCTTTCATCTTCTTTTTTTGTTCGTTCTCCCGATCTTCCGCGCTTGTTGAAGGCTCATCGCAATGCACGAGATTATTAACATGTCTGCGCTTTGAAAACACTACGATTTATCTTCTGAAACGTCGGTATAATCTGCATTCACGACGTTTCAGCGGAAGAAGGCTTTGCGGCCGAAATAAGGGAATGGGAAATGTAACATTACGAGCTCCTGTTTTGTTTCATTTTTAATGAGTAACGATATCATTTTTATGGATATGGGAAGATAACCAATCTTCTGTTTCTTTTCAAATGCGATCGGTTTGTTGGGGCTTGGATTAGTCGGTAGCGCATCAGGCTCGTAATTCCCAAGTTCGAGTCAGAACTGGACCTGTATTATGAATTTTCTCCGCTAACCCCGTTCTGCCCTCGGTGAGAAAGGGGACAGTATTTGGGTTGGAATATCCACCGTTCCGTGGATGGAATGTTAAGCAGTGGGTCCGTGTTAAGGAGAATAATACCTTGTGCATGATCAGAACCAGCTGAATGAGTTTGATGGGAGGCTTCTATATATCTCCTAATATCTATCCAGTGGATCCCCTTTTTCAACCTTCTCAGAGTCTAGGGGGTTCGTGTAACTTGGCCATTTAGCCCATTATATGAAGTGCCATTCAGTGATAGCCCAAGCGATCTGTCAGGTGCAATAGCATATCTAAAGGCGTGTATGGGGGTGATAACAGCTCTATTTTGATAGGTTGAATAAGATTTGTTTTCTAAGGTAGTCCCCGAAAAACACTCAAGCATATCACTCCCATATTAGACACCAATACGTCAACACCCACGTACATGTATAGACACATTACAACTTTCTGTGTGCACCATCAGTCAGATGTTTGCATCTCTGGTGTGAGTCCAGTTTTCGTCAAAACTTCATCTATTGTTCATATCATAGTAGTTTACGCGAATATAACATTATTGTATCCATATATCTTTTCTTTGCATTTCCTATATTTAAACTAGATGTTGACTGTGAGTATAATCACACAGAGATTTCCTTCTTCGATGTGTCATACGCAGCAGTGAGGAAGCGAGGGTTGATTCAGTCGGTAGCGCTTCGGCTCAAATTCTAAAGTTCACAGGTTCTAATATCAACGTTGAGATTTATTTCCCTTAATCCCCACTCTGCCCTTGGTAAAAAGGGGGACACCGACGGGATTTGGAAATGCCATCATAAGATGGGACGTTAAGCCTTGGTCACGTGTTCCAGAGAAAATACATACCACTGCACACGTAGAAAAAAAGCTGGTCCTTGCCAGGAAGCTTCCATCTGTCACCCATCAGCTGTCCTGTGGGGTCCATTATTATTATATGATAAATTTGATAGTATTAAAATTGCTCTGTAGTTCCCTGAATTTTTTCAATCACCTCCTTCATAAACCGGAATTACGGTAGCCTTTTTTAAACATTTTGGAAAACTGCCCTCTGATTTGTTGAGATTTCAAAATTTTGAAACCCTTGGACAGGTTGCACATTATTGATGTACATGCTGAATGTCAGAGAAACGATATTAAAATAATAATTTTTGTATATTCTTCTTCCTTTGGTCATAAATAAACCACATTTATATGAAATATTTTTTCGTCTGTATAAAAAAATCTGAAGGGGTTAAAGATAAAACGCGATTCCATAAATCTCAGTGATTACTGTCATATCTGAAACTGAAATACATTTCCCTAGATAACGGAATTAACATCCTCCTATTCAAGATTATTTTTATTGCTTCCTGTATTATCATCATTATCTAGTAACAGTCGGCTTTGGGGAAGTCGTTCTCTAGAGTACAATTATTTTACTGCATTGAAAATTCTTCTACCCCAATCCACTCAGTCTCTCCTGCTGATATTATTTATCTAATTCCAGAAAGCATTTGGTAAATTATAGATCACTTGTTTTCAATTTCATTTCGTCATATATTATTTAGACTTATATTCTCTCAGATCATTCTAAGATTGATTTTTGTCTTAATTTGCAATCATCCTAACAGTGCGGTCTTAATGTAACGGTGCACCAGGTGGCCGCCGGGGAACTTTGCCTGCCAGGGGCCTCTTAGCATCTCATACAAAAATCGATATTTACACACATCAATTCAAGAAAAAAATTATATCGTTTTCTCGTGTTATCGAAATCCCTTAGGTATTTGCATCTTTGTGAAATTTTCATCTTTAACTTGACATTTTCATTTTGTCGAGACTTCAGTGTAGCAGGGCTGGCATGCATTATTTGGGTAGACGACTACGAAGATCGAACACGTTTGGTGGTTCATGGGGTATGAGTCATGAATAGTTGATGTCAACAGGGGCGTATTTATGATCTTCGTCAGGCCCATGATACAAATTGCAAGGCTAAGTAAGAGTTGCTCGCGCGCAGCACGTATTACGTGATATTAAGTCACTCAGCCCACGTGGTACCATGGTCGTCACCAGGGGCAGCTCGTCATTAGGGCCACAAAGACGTGGGCCCATCATTTGCGCAATGTATGCTAAAATATTAATTATTAGCTGATTAAACAATCACTACTTTCTCTGTTCTTTCTTTCGAAATAAAAGCTATTAAAATATTTCTGCTTTCTTATACATTTTCTGGGTTCAGAAATTGTATAAGATTTTGGTTTCATTGACAATCACGATAATTGTAAATTTCTAGAACGAATACGAAATTAAGGCAGTTTCATGCCAACAATATTTTCCTATTATGCCTTCTCGAAATTAATTAATGTAGGAACTACTATTGCATTTATATTGTAAGGAAACTACTGCAATTACATTTAGGAATTTGATTAAAATGCAAATAAGTTTAATAGTAATAATTAGATAAATGCATTCGCAAGTGCGCTTAGTTCTCGCAGTTATGCGATTCCTCGAAATGATTCAGGTTCGGGTCTCACCTGTGTCAGGTTGAGATTTATCTCCGCAAAATTCTCCGACCTGCTCTAAGTCAGTAGGGGACACCGATTGGCTAAGAAAGTCACTGTCCGTCGTATGGGACATAAAGTCGTGGCCGCCTGTGCTGGAGACCCATGCCCTGTGCACGTTAAAGAGCACGCTGAATGGCTTTGATGGGAGGCTATCATATGTCTCCTAATAGCTGTCCAGTAGGTCCCCTCCATTAGCTTTCTCTGAGCCCTCGGGATCCTTGTGACCTGTCTATTTAGCCCATTGTGTGCAGAAAAAGTGCTGCTCAGTGATAAAACACCCCAAACCAACCCTAGAAATCGCGGTGTAACGGAAAAAGTAGCAAAAGCAGAAGTGTTTACCATGTACATATTTCATTGTAGAGCATAATAATAATAATAATTCGAAGCACTTTCTTATTATTAAAAAATTAAGTACTTTTAAAGAACCGAAATCAAATTAAAGATCCCGACTTAAGACTAAAATAATAATATAAATTAAAGACAGTTTGATTAAAAGTTTTTTTGCAGTAAAAGAAAAAAATCAAATGCAGTACAATAAAGTAAAAGAGTACATTATTTCAACTGCAAAAGTCGTGGGCCATTTAAGGGCACATGTGTCTACATGTGGAAAAGGAGAACTAGATGTTCGATCTCTTTCTTTCCGGGAAAGAACAATATTATGGCATTAATGGGTAAATTCATCACGACGTTCATCCTCGTCATCAGAGGGCTGACACTTTGTTCCGGCAAATATTCTGAAGCAAATGTGGAGGCAAGGGATGTTACGGAGTTGTAGGAGAAAGAAAAGTCTACCTTCTTTGGTTTTTGGAAAGCTTT
Source organism: Ryuthela nishihirai (assembly GCA_038380435.1). Classification (NCBI taxonomy): domain Eukaryota; kingdom Metazoa; phylum Arthropoda; class Arachnida; order Araneae; family Heptathelidae; genus Ryuthela; species Ryuthela nishihirai. The sequence goes on from JAWZYU010000010.1 coordinate 54,326,503, forward strand.
AATGTTTTGGATAGGCGTAAAAATCATAAAATAACGTGAAATCTAGATAATTTGTTCAACAGAAATATGAACAGTAAAGAACTAACTTCCGAATGTTTCCATTTATCAAGTCTTATGTCAAGCTGGATATGAAAGCATTGATGGAATCGAAAAATGTTGGTGGAGATGCAATGGAAGAGGAAGAATGCATCGACATTCACAAATTATATGCTCATATGAAAAAAAAAAGAATTTTTTTTCAGTTTTTAAACGTTGAAATTGCAATACGAATTTTCGTCTCTATGTTTACAAATGTGAACAATTAACGCTCGTTTTCAAAACTTGAATTCATAAAAATATTAACTAAGAAATCGCATGACACAACCACGTTAAGTAATTTAATCTCGTTGTGTATTGAAAATGTCATCTTCGAAAATATTGATTTTAATGAAATCATTCATAATTTTGCGACACCGAAATGTAAAAAAACCCTATGAAAAAAATAATAATTACCTTTGTTAATAATTCCTCTACCCCAGTGCTTCTGGAAATGATGGCCTCCGAGCCATCATCGCCGGTCCACAGCGAGCTGTCAGGAAAGAAAGAAAGAAGCATGACATTGATATGCAATAGCGCCACAGATCACAGGTTCCAACACTGTAGATGACGTCATGTCTTATTTTTCCGCCGGTGCATCACATGCAAGACTTCCAGGTCCACGACATCAGACAGTTTGAAAATCACTGCTCTACACTTGTGTTTCAAAACATATCCATCATAATACATTATAATATTATTTTTAATTAAATTTTGTTTCTGATGATAAATTTGCATATTATTATAACATAAAAAAGTGTGAAACAGGAGCCACTTTTCCAAATACGCCAAGGAGCTCTAAGTGTTCTTGAAACGTCCCTGCATATTAAGAAAGTAAATGTCCAAGACTCTCTACGTCCTGAACGCCAGCTGTTGTTCAGGGATCACTGGTCTTCTTCTTCTATTTGTTATGCTCATCAGCTGCACTCGTTCACTTCTGGGGCCCATCTAGTGTTATATGTATGAAGACGATATCAATTTCTATGCTGCCTGCTCCTACGAGACAACCACTGTCCGTTAGAGCTTGAATGTCTTCGCATCGCAGAATGGAATATTTATTCTGAATTGTCACTATCTTATCAATAAGTCATCCATCACACATCGAGGTCGTGCTAGCCGGAATTGCACTAATGTTACCATTGATAATATTCCTTTACGCACTAGAAACAGGCTTTGGCTCAATTAGTTAAACGTGATGTCTCAAAGCTTGATTAAAGGTGCAACCGCGGAAAGGCGGGATATTTGATTTCATTGAAAAGCAATGTGTCCCTTGGACCTGGTAGATAAATTCAATGAATATTTCATTAATATAATTACAATAATACATTACAGTAGAAATATGAGAGCTAACAATACTTCTTTGATTTTCTTAAACAATACGAATTTAATTTCTCTCTTTTTCCCATGTATTTCTAAATCTGAAAAAAAAAAACGCAATAATCAAACAATTTAAAGATAATTCTGCTCCACATGATGACAATATTTCTGCTTTCATAATTAAGAATATATGGTGATATTGGTGATGTCCTATATAAATATAAATACCCCCTCAAGCAGCTGCTTGCCACAGAGGTCTGACAGGAGCCTGTCAGTTTATATGCCACAGTAGAAGATCTGAGAGGATGGCAGGACCTCAGCAGAAAAACGACACACACATCCATGCCTAAATCCGGGGCTCGAACCCAGGTCCCTTAGATCAGTAGCCAAGCGTGCTAACCACTCGGCCACGGGACGGCTACTATAGAAGAACAAAATAACCCCTCAAGCAGCTGCTTGCCACAGAGGTCTGACAGTAACCTGTCAGTTTATATGTCATAGTAGAAGATGTGAGGATGGCAGGACCTCAGCAGAAAAACAACACGAACATCCATGCCTTACCCGGAGCTCGAACCCAGGTCCCTTAGAAGGAAATTTTCATAATTTTTAGAAAAAGTATATAAACATAAATTGGTGTCCTTTGTGGAAAAACATTTTTTTTCTCTGAAAATTGGTACAGTTTTAGAAAAGAATTAAACACACCTGTGGTGTTAATTTAGAAATAATATGTCAAACTTACTAAAATTTAAGTCAGGGTCTGAAAACTGTTTCTATCTTGATTTAAAGAAAGCATCTGATTTAGTCCTTCATGACACGGAGAAACTGTAATTATGTGGTATAAGAGGACATATATTAAATTAGATTCTTAGTTAGCTAAATGACAGAAAACAAATTAAGACTGAAGAATGCACAAGTAAAGAATGTTTCCTAAATAGGGGTGTCCCACAAGGATCTGTCTTGGGGGTCTTTGCTCTTCCTAATTTATGTTAACGATTTCTGTTCACTGAAACTGTACGATACAGGCCCAGATCCAGAAAAAAATAGGGAGGAGGGGGGAGAGGAGCGTGAAACAAAATTGAAAGGAAAGTGAGCTGGAAACAGAATCGAACTGTAAAAATGTAACAAAAATAAAAGGGAGGGGGAGATATTGGATTTCTAATGCAGTATAATATTTCCCACTCCGTTTTACAGGTCTTTGATATATTGCTTGAAAAATGCATGAAATATAACTAAATTTATCAATTTTTGCATCGATTTCCCTTACTAGCATTCTGATGAAAGTGGGAATGGCTCCTTACCTCCCCTCCTAGATACTGTCTTGGTACGGTAAAATCATCGCTATTGCTGTTGATGTCGCAATGATTTATTCAGGTGATAAAATTGCTATACTAAGTCATACAAAATCAGATTGGATTGAAATTAAAACATTGTTAGAGCTTAAACAAATTAAAGATTTAAATACTAAAAAAATTTCACAATCAGAAATGTCAAAAGGATATTAAATTTATTATTTAATAAAATGTTTTTTTTTTATTTTAATACCTATTCGACTAATAATTATCTGTGAAATTGTAATAGGATAGAATCAGTAAAGAATTATAAATATCTAGTAGTTATAATTCAGCAAAATCTCTCATGGAAACATTCATTTAGAAAGATAAATATTATTATCCCAAAGCTATATTACATTAGAAATTTAATTAATATTTCTTTCCTAAGAATTATATTTTTCTCTTGGGTGAAATCTTATTTGACGTATGGATTGTTATCATGGGAAGGTATATTTTTTATCTACCTTGAAACACTTACAGCAAGTTCAAAATCAATTGGATATCTGCATGAAAAGAATAAGTATGTTTGACAACGTGAGAGAACTTAAAAATTTAGATATCTTACAAATTAGAAAACTATATGTATTACAAATGTTAAAGTATTTGTAAAAGAATTCGAGAATGCAGATTTATAAAATGTTTGTGAGAGACTCAATCTTCCAGACAATTACAGATGGCCGCGTTCTAATTTACTCGAAAAGCTACCTTTATTCATTATAGAAAGTTCAGAAACATTTCGTTTTTGGCAGGAAAGCTTTTTTCTCTGCTATTTTAGCTTTATAATTCACTGCTGGAAAATAGAGAGTGAATATTGAAAGTGTGCTATTGCATTTCAAAAGTATTAAATTATGGATATTGAATCAGAGTAATATTGAAGCTTTAGTTTAATATCGGAAAAATGGTATGAGTTAATTTTCGTTAGTATTATGCGTTATTAATCGTGCATAATTATTAATGTTTTTACTACTAATATGAAAATGTTATTATATATATATAATTTATTATTTCTCCCATATTATTCTCGTTCCACATTATTTCTTCTACTTATTCTCGTGGAGGATTATTGCATATATTTTCTGATATTTTCATAATTCTCTAATCTGCATATTTGTTCTGAAGAAATAAACACTACTGCTATTAGTTCCGGGGCGGGGGGTGGCTCAGTCGGTAGCGCGCCAGGCTCGTAATCTGTAGTTCCCAGGTTCGAGTCCCAGCTGGGTGAGCGTTGAGATTTATCTCCGCAAAATTCCCCGCCCTGCCCACGGTCAGTAGGGAACACCGATGGGCTTGGAAAGGCCACCGTCCGTCGGATGGGACGGTAAGCCGTGGTCCCGTGTGCGGAAGAGCCATACCCTGTGCACGTTAAAGAACACGCTGGATGGCCTTGACGGGAGGCTACCATCTGTCTCCCAACAGCTGTTCCAGTGGGTCCCCTCCCCCAACCTTCTCTGAGCCTTCGGGGTCCATGTGACCTGGCCATTTAGCCCATGGTGTGCAAAAAAATGCCGCTCAGAGGTAAAACAACCCAACCCAGCTATTAGTTCTGGTAGATAACAAATAATAGTTACAGCTGAGATTTCGCTTTCCAACTGTTCCTGCATCAATATTTTCTCCGCTAAATGTCGCTCACCTGCTGATGAGTAAAGAAACACTGATGGACTTAGAAAGGTTGCCGTCCGTTGGATAGGACGTTAAGCTAGTGTACGGTGTGTAGAAGAGCCGTATCCTTTGGACGTTCAAGAACAGGCTGGATGGCCTTCACAAAAGGCTTCCACTTGTCATCTAACAGCTGTACAGTGAATCCTTTTTTCTAACTCATCACTGAGATGTTGGAATTCTTGTGACCGGCCATTTAGCCCATTTCGCACAAAAAAAAAATATCATTGTGAGATGAAATAACCGAAACCAACGAATTAAGTGTGTAATTTTACGTCATTACTGAAAAAAAAAACATTAAAAATTGTCGAAGCGGCCCGAGAAATGTGCGAAGTGGAAGGTGAAGAGGCTGTCTCTGTTGTGCTGCTCAAGCAAGGGTTCAAGAAGTTCAAAGATGGTGATACGAGCATGGAAAGGAAGCCTTGATAAGGACGGCCAATATCGGTAGATAGTAACATTATCTACAGCCCTATTGAAGCTGATCCAATGACAAGCACTCGCAGGCTGTCGTCCGAACTTGTTTGCCCACACTCAACTATAATGCGGTATTTTGAACACATCGGTAAGGTAGCCTAGAGTTGAAGAAGTGTTCCACGCAAATTGACTATTAAGTCTGTAAGACACATCTCGCTAATCCACGCGATCATCGTTATATCAAGCGAATTGTTAGGTGCGATGAAAAATTGATCTTTTCCACAATCCGAACACCCAAAAGCAGTTGCTCGACACAAGCCAGTTCGTACTTACTATCCCAAAGGACGGTTGACTTTAAAAGAAGACAATGTTGTGTGTTTAGTGGAATTTTGAAGGTGTAGTTCGCTTCGAACTGGTTCTCGATGAACGGGCCATCAATGACAATCACTACTCAGCTCAACTGGAGTCAACGGTGCCCAAGTTTGGTAAACAGACATCATGTAGCCTCTAACAAGATAACACAAAACCGCACGCCTTCACTTCGGAGCAGAGAAATACTTCCAGAACTAGCATTTCAGCTTCTTCCTCATCTAGCGTATACTCCGGACCTATCTCCTTCCGACTACCACTTCTTTCGCATCCTGGCTTACTTTCTTCCAGTTAAGCGGTTTCAATCATTTCAGGAGGCGAAAACGTTTTTCGGGAGTTTTTCGCTTACAATGACCAAACATGGTATCGAAGAAGATTCGAACAACTGGAGATGGTACGAGATGGTCGAGAGATGGGTACGAAGTACTGAAAATGATGGTTTGTATTTCGCTGAGTAAGGTTCCTTATTCTTATTGCATACAGACTTATGAAATATTACTCTAGTATACACTATGTTGGAAAAAGTATCCGGACACTTCCATGTTATATGAATGTAAAGCCACTTTCAAAGCTCCCTGACATTGTAAATAAACCTTTTACTCAAAAGCTGTTATTGGCGATAAATTGTAGATGTCACTCAAATCTCTCTAAATATATTTCCCGCAATATTCGTTTAATATTTAAAGAATGAATGAAAGCTGAAGTATTTTCATTCAACTTTTGACACTTGTGAAAAAACACTTCAATAGATAAAACACAACTCTTGTAACAATTTGTTCACTAATATAAATTAAATATCTGAAGTTTGTATGACGAATTTTTCAGATTTTATCAAATTTGAGGCAATGTGAAAGTGTCGTCTGCTGTTAAATGGCCCCGTTTCAATGACTCTTTAAATAGTGATCGAAGATTGTTCGTAGATCGTAGATCGGTCATTGATAAACAGAGTTCCAGGTACATAGTACCCATTACCTCTTCCATCTGAGTCTGTGCCTAATAGGCATCAGTGTAAAACACAATATAAAATAAACCACCACTGGTGGGTCCCGAAGGACAGCAAAAACAAAAGTGACAAACTGTAAGGATGCACAAGAGACCTAAAATGGATGACTATCCTTGCTGAAAGCCATCACTTTAGGTCTCTTGTAACTGTTCAAAACTTCATGGTCGTAGTCGAACAAGGTAGAAACAATCTCGTGTGGATTACTTTGAATCTTTTCAAAGAATCCACGAGAAAGAAATTTGATGTAAGTGAAAATATGGTCGATGCCCAGATCTTTGTGAATTTCTTTGTTTGTTACAAACCAAGGGGCATCGACCGCACATCTCAAAATCTTGTTCTGCAAGACCTGTATCTTGTGAATGTTAGTTGCAGTAGTGTTCGCCTATATAGGGCAAGCATATGAAATGATGGGACGAATGACCATATTGTACAGCAAAAGCTTATGATTCGATCGAGAGGACGGAGTTCCTTCTGAGAAGGGGTCCCAGTTGGCAACGGACGGTATTCACCTTCGTAATGATCCCATGAATGTGGGGATCCCATCTTAATTTCTTCTGCAAGGTGACACCAAGATATTTGATAGTGTCTTGCCATCTAATGTCTTGATCCAAAAATTGTAAGGGCTGAGGATTGTTGATCCTCTTGGAACTGAAGAGTATAGCATTACTCTTGTCCTTGTTGATCTTTAATTTCCAAGTATCATACCAGGAATCTAATTCGTCCAGACTATTCTGGAGTCTTCTAATTCCATACTTAACTCCCAAGGAAGGGGAGAGAAGAGCAATATCATCAGCGTATTGGGCCATGACAATCCGATCAAAAGAAGGGATGTCGTAGAGGTACAATGAAAAGAGAGTGTTGCCTAGGAGAGAGCCTTGTGGGACTCCAGCGGCCACCACTCTCTTTGTAGAGGTAGAGTATTTGATGCGAACCTGGAAGGTTCTATCAGAAAGGTAAGATTGAAGAATACCAGTCAGGCCTGAAGGAATTCCAATTTCGATCAGTTTGTAAATGAGGCCGTCCATCCAGACGCGGTCAAAAGCCTTGGCCACGTCTAGAAAGACGGCAGCAACAATCTCCTTTCTATTCAGAGCCTCAGCAATGGTCTCCACAACTCTGAGGACTTGGTGCTGAGTTGATCGTTTACTTCTGAATCCAAACTGTGACTCAGGTAAAATAGGATGGTGTAAAACGAATTCATCCAGTCGATTGAGCAAAACTCGCTCAAATAACTTCCCTAAACAAGACAAGAGACTTATTGGTCGATAACTGTCGGCTAAGGATGAGTCTTTGCCTGGTTTATGTATGAGCCTCACGTAGGCATTTTTCCAGATTTCCGGAAAGATGTTATGCCGGAGAAGGAAATTGTAAATGTTGCAGAGATGCGTAATAGCTTTAATCGGAAGGTTCTTCAGCATCCTGTTGGATATATCATCAGGACCTGAAGCCTTATTTAGTTTCAGTTTGCGGATGGCCTGAGTCAGTTCTGTTGGAGATGTAAAATGGATTCTTGATCTATCCGCTTGAGAGAAACGGAAAAGAGTTTGCTCCACATTGTCACAGGTGTTATCGTCGGACAGATCAGAATTTTCTTGAAACTGGACCTCAAGGGCATCCGCAAATGCTTCGCATTTTTCATCCTCGCTGTAACATAGCCCATCCTTTCCATGGATGGGGGGGGGGTATTTCACATGAGGATTTTTTAATGCCTTAACCATCTTCCAGATGGATCCATCACTTGTAGAGAGTGAGGTAATCTTCTTGCTCCAAGTAAGACCTCGGTGATCCGAGAGTTCTTGCCTTACTTCCATCTTGAGTGCATAATAGGCACTCTTGTCACGAGCATCTCGTGATCTTTGCCATTTATGCCTAGCTTTATTTTTCTCCTTGACAAGATCAGAAAGAAATCTGGGAAGGGTGTAAAAATCCCTACTAGGTTTATGAATGATGCTGGAATCATTTCTGGCTTGAATCAAAAGATCTGTAAAAGTGGTGATTGCATCTTCAATTCTCCTAAGAGATAGAGAATTACAGGATCCGGAGACTTTTCCGTTGACAGTGGTTTTAAAAAGATTCTAGTTTACGACTCTAATATCATCAGGAACAAGGGTAACGGACGAGAAAAGAGTCAGGCAGACTGGTAAGTGGTCGGAATTCAAAACATCATGAACACAGAGGTCATAAGATGGTGTAAAATTACCAAACATGACCAGATCAATTGTATCCGGTCGATGCATGGAGTTGTAGGGATAAATTGTGGGCTCATTGGGAGCATCCACAATAATGCCGTTGACTGTGGCATAATCAAAAAGGATTTTTCCACTCTTATTACAAGATCTAGAGTTCCATGTAACATTTTTTGAATTTAAGTCACCTGCTAAAATTTTAGGAGTACTATTATCAAAAATCATTTTGAAATCATTCAGATTAATGTCGGAATTAGGCGGTTTATATGCCGCATAAATATTCAAATTTCTAAGAAGGATATCATCAACAGCTATAGCAGTGACCTCCAACGTATCAAAGCCTACAGTTTGTAAAAGATGGTGTTTGATGGATCTCTTGACGACAACAGCAGTGCCTCCTCCTCTGTTATGCTGTCGATCCGACCTGTAGACCTCGAAGTTAGGAAATTTCAATTTGTCGGAAGCCCTAAGGTGGGTTTCACCCAATAGGACAATATCAGCTTGGGAGTCAGTCAAAAAGTGACTGAACTCCCATAAGTCAGTGAGAATACCATTCGCATTCCAGTAAAAAATCTTGAGATGGTTCTTTTTACCGATGTGCTCCATTTGACGACAGCGAAGAGAGTAGGTAATCGAACGCCTTTAATCCAACCTTGAGTTTGCCCATAAGGCCCTTGGCATTCTGGTATTCATTTATTAATGTTTTAGCCATTAATAAAATATTAGAGACATTGAAATTTTTAAAGATCAAAAAGATCTCCTTCAGATCATTTAATATGGTTGCATCGAACTGCTCGCTTGAAGATGGAGCTGAAGCAGGAGGTACAGCAGTTGGATGTCTTCTCTTCAGTAAAGGTTTCTCTTTACCAGTGGGTTTAGGAGCTGGTGCGCCTTTCCCAGCAACACTTGCATAAGATAATCCGGGAGTGGCGGGAGTGCTAACAGACTTTGAAGGTGGGGCAATGTTATTCTTTTCTTTTGGAGTTGGCACAACCTCCTTCGTAGGATAGTGCGAGCAGCCTTTGTAATTGGCCGTATGGCCAAGACCACAATTGGCGCACTTAGGTGGACTTTCGTCCTTTTTCCTAAGGCAGTCCTTCGTTACATGACTTCCAGCGCATTTCACGCAACGTGGAAGATTAAAACATCCACTTTGGGCATGGCCATATCGTTGGCAATTATGGCATTGTGTCGGAGTTTTCTTGGTTCTGTAACTCTCGACATGGATCTTCAAATGGAAGAGGTCAGTTATATCGTATATCTTTTTGTTAGTAGCGTCTTTAGGTAATTCTACCAAAAAGACAGGGATCAGGCTTTTATCTTTGCCACCTCTCATCTGTGAGATTTTTATGACTGTAAAGCCTAAGTCAACTAGGGCAGAATGAACATCATCAGAAGTAATGTCATAGGGTAGGTTTTTAATGACCACCCTGAGATTCTTCTCTTCTTTTAACTTGTATGTGTGGAATTGCTGTTTTGAGGCTTCAAAAAATTTAACAAATGACCTATAGTCATCTGAACATCTGGTTTGAACTCTGACTGTTTCGCCAGAGGTCTTGGCAGTAAATGCTCCAACAGCAATTTTCGTTAGTTGTTTGTGAGTGCTCATCCAGCTCTTGGGAGAGCGAATAATGATTGGAGGAATCTTTCCTTTATTATTTCTATTCTCCTTATGGGTAGAAGTAGAATCTGATGCTTCCATTTCAGTGGCTAGAGCATCCAAAAATTCTTCCTCCAAGGCCGAAAATCTCGTCTTGGAGGAGAAAGTTGGTACTGTGTTAGGAGATAAGGTCCTTTTATGACCTTTTCCTTTTTTGGAAATTTTTCCCACCTCTTTCCTGTTTGGTTTAGCAGAGGCATTGACACGATCTTGATAAACGTCCATCCCATGCTTTGGGATAGAATTTAAGTCTTGGATAGACTCCAAAATTATTGTTTGGCTGGAGCAATTATCATCACAGACATGCTCATTGATGTCTTTTTCGATGTAAAATCGGTTTAATATTACATCATTGAATTTTGATTTGTCTTCAGGAAGAAGACTGTGTAAATCCTTCATGGAAGGTATTTTGATAATAGTTGAATTCAAATCAACTAGAGTTTTACATTTCTCAGAGAAAAATGCACAAATTTGTGCACTGTAAACAAACTGAGATTTATCCAGCGAGACATGAACTGCAGAGGTCTCTATATCGTCCGGACTGACGTCACTACAACAGAAGCTCTCTGTCAGGACCGGAACGGGAGTTGAATCCATGTCAGAACTTGACATTTTCAAAAGCTTTCTGTTTGATTTAACTTCCTCAAACAAAAGCCAGGACAGTAAAAATTAAAAATCAAAGATATATATATATAAGATATATATATCAAAAAGATAAAACAAGAATATAAAAATTCCAAAAATCTAAAATCAAAATCTAAAAATTCGAACGGTTGCAACTGTAGAAAATGACAGTTGCAACTGTAATTGAAAAAACCGGCTCAGACCAGTTTGGCCAAAGGAAAAATTACTGTAAACTGACAGCAATTGATCTAAAAACAATCAGAAAAACTCACAAAGTAGCTATAAATTTGAACAAGAATAATCTAAAAACTTAACACTAAAAATTAATTGGAATAGAGCTACTTTTAAGTAGCGATAAAATCGAACAAAATTTAAGAACTAATAACTATGAACACCTCAACGGAGGATTTTAACTGTATTAAAACTAGAATACCTCAAAAGAGGATTTTTAACAAGGAAACCTACTTTAAAAGAATATTTCCAGGCCAATATCGGCCAAGCGCCGAGTTAGCTATCAGTGCGTACTATTCCAACGCCAATAACGGCCAACTTAAAGTCGGCTATTGGCGCGTACTATTCCGGCACTGACAGCGGCTAACTCAAGTCGGCTATTGACCTGTACTTATTCAAATTAGAAGTGTAGAGTAGTGTAGAAAAATAATCCACAGTAGACTTTATTATCACATCAAAGATCTAAAAAATACTAGCTAAAATAAAACTTCAATTTAAGTAAAAAATTAGGCTAAACTAGCTACTTCTTCCTGCAAAGGGCGCCACTGGGATTTTCTCCCAGTCTTACCCAAGGCTGATAGGAAATTTAAGTAAAAGTTTTAGCTAACAAGTATACTTTGAAGTTATCCAGGAGCTCTACAAAAGCACGTCATGACAGTTCAAAGTCATAGCTAGAAGTCCATCATATCATTCCATAAACCATTCATCCGAAGATTGTTGAAAATAATGACTCTTTAAATAGTGATCGAAGATTGTTGAAAATTGACACTGTCACATTGTCTCCAAATTGATGAAATCTTAAAAAATAGTCGTACAAACTTCAGATATTTAATTTATGATAGTGAACAAATTGTTAAGAGTTATGTTTTATCTATTGAAGTATTTTTTCACAAGTGTCAAAAGTTGAAGCTTCAGCTTCCATTCATTCTTTAAATATTAAACGAATATTGCGGGAAATATAGAGAGATTTGAGTGACATCTAAAATTTATCACCAATAACACTTTTTTTGCGTAAAGGTTTATTTTCAATGTTAAGGAGCTGTAAAAGTGTCTTTCCATTCACATAACATGGAAGTGTCCGGATACTTTTATCAGTAGAGTGCATTACGAAAAAATCCGTTTCGGAAAATGTTCAGTTTTCTTTCTTTTATATGGTTCTTACTCATAACCATATATTAAGAAGTGTATAATGAACATTTACGCTTTTTTCGTGTGTCCTATTAACTGAGTTTTTGTGTTATCCTTGAAGTCCTTTCCCTCCGTTGCCCTGTATAATTGAGGGTTTGCTGTGGTAATGAAACTATTACGGGTGTTCCAGTAAAATTAAAAACAAACAGTCTTTACACACACACATATATTAGCTGTAACTTTAGCGCATTCCTCTTCAACATAGTTAAAATTCTTTTTTCACTTTTTTATCGCAAACCTCAAAATAAAAATTCTGGCGGGGAGAAAAGTTTGAAGAAATCATTTCTAATGATTGTTACAACGAAAATGAAAGGGCAGTTGAAGTACACGAAACGTGAAGCAGAAAATTATAACGATGTTTTAATGGTTCTGTGCTCTGAAGCCTAACGATCCAATGACTGTGTTTACGCCCATTTTCTTCACGTCTTTGAAAGAAATTATCTAGTTAATATATCTAAGGCTTAACTTATCTAACGCAAATTCATGTTCTTAGAGAATCACTTAATTATAGACAGTAAAGCTTGAACACATAACAATATAATGTGTGAAAGTGGTAACTGGAGATCTTATGGTTATTTGTAGAAGATAATGTATACTGAGCGAGATGTTAACGTTAAAATGAAGCAAATGAATATCCAGAAATTGTTATATAGTAATGTCCCAAAAATAACACTCTTTTTCCTTTGGCTTTCTGTTTGTAAATAACGAAATTTTAATTTTTTACATGTTTATCATTCTAAATTAGGCCTTAGTGAAAAGTCACAGGAAAAATTATCTACTTAAAAACAAAACAAAAAGACGTTTAAAAAAATCACGACGATATCTTGAAAAAAGTTGGAAAAAAACTATATTTTTAAAGAATTAAGAAAATATCAAGATTAAAAAACAAAAACAGACATTTTTAATCAGTACTATGAGTTTAGAAAAATCATCTAGTTATGCATTTAAAAACGTTTGGTCAAAAAATTGTAAGAAACGAGTAAGATTCAGTATATTGATCATTTGCTTGGACCGCAAGTTCTTTTAAAATGAATAGCTGGTTGAAGGGCGTGTTTTTGCCTTCATGTCCCATCTGGGCCAGTTTCAATATTTATCTCCGCTAAACCTCCATCTTGCCCCGGTCACAAATAAGACACCGATGGGCTTGGAAAGGTTGCCGTCCTTCGGATGGGATGTAATGCCGTTGTCCCGTGTGAAGAAGAGCCATACCCTGTTCACGTTAAAGAACACACTGAATAGCCTTGACGGGAGGCTACCATCTGTCTCCTAAAAGTTGTCAAGAGAATCCCCATTTTTCAACCCTCTCTGAGGCTTGGAGTCTTTGTAATCTGGCCATTTAGCGCATTGTGTGCAGAGAAGTTTCGTTCAGAGGTAGAAACAATCCAAAAATATCCGATGTTGTCTCCACTGCTTGTTAGCAGTGACAGATGTTGCCCGCTGTTTGACGAACAATGTGGTAGTCGTGTATTAACTGGTTGACTCCGCAGTATTCACTCGTCATCACTGGTTACCAGTTCTTAATGTACTCAAAGGAGGGCAAAAAAACTAGAAATGGAGGAAAAATGAGGTCATACTTTCAATTTGTCAAATAAAATAAGTTTTTTCTGATAAGTTTTATTTGAAATACCGACTAACAGTCCAGTCAGAAAAAGGCATAATTCTATTATTCAGTACACTTCAAATACATATGACATGAACCGATTTTTATTCACTACTTGATAAGTAATCAAGAGCTACTTGACCTTAACTGGCATAATATTTAGGGATTGTTACTCTTCTATTATTATATTGCTACTACTCTATTATTGTTGCCTAGCTATTAGGGGGGGGGGGGGCTCAGTCGGTAGCGCGCCAAGCTTGTAATCTACAGTTCCCAGGTTCAAGTCCCAGTTGGGTCAGCGTTGAGATTTATCTCTGCAAAACTCTCCGCCTTGACCACAGTCAGTAGGGGACACCGATGGGCTTGGAAAGGCCACCGTCCGTAGCATGGGACGTTAAGCCATGGCCCCTTTGCGGGAGAGTCATAACCCTGTGTACGTTAAAGATGCTGGATGGTCTTGACGGGAAGCTACCATCTGTCTCCCAACAGCTGTTCCAGTGGGTCCCCTCCCCTAACATTCTCTGAGCCTTCCGGGTCCTTGTGACTTGGCCATTTAGCCCATGGTGTGCAAAAATGTGCCGCTCAGAGAAGACAGACCCAACCCAAAAATCCTAGCTATTGTTTCAGAAGGTGGTTTTTATCAAGTCTTACTGAGGTAGCGGTCAACAGCGGCTTCGGTTTTGGTACGTCATGTTCTTATATGAGAAGGATAGGAGTAATTCCTTCGCTGTCGTTTATATCAGAGATAATAAAAAATTGCTGTAAAGTTTCATATCTCCATATGTCCGTGGGCGGAAACAAAATGTTTTGCAATTTTCTAAAGCGCATATTTTTTTTCAATCCGGCATCTAATTAATTCATATTGAGATTGCACAAAATAGTAACTTTCCCGGCATTAGCAGAATTAATTTAGCATTCACGATTTGCATTTACAGTACGCTATTTTAAGTTTAACAATAAATTGTATTATAGTCATGAGTTCAAGTAATTTTTCGGTCAGCAGGAAACACCGATGGGCTTGGTCCGTCGGATCGGACGTTAAGCAATATCCCTTTCTGCAGGAGAACCCTGCCCTGTGCACGTTAAAGAACTGAACCACCACCATCCCGATGTTAAATAACATTCTGTATGACCTTGATAAGAGGCTACCATCTGTCTCCTAATAGTTTTCTAGTTTGGTCCCGTTCCCTCAACCTTTGCTGAGCTCTCGGGGTCCTTGTAACCTGGCCATTTAGCCCATAGAATATTTCCCCAGTGAAACAATTTATTTCTATTCCTTTCGCTCTAATTTACACTCTGCAATAAATCAGTTTCCTTCCTACCTTTGGGCTGAATAATAAAAATAACAGCAGAATCTAAGTTAACTTCTTAGTAATTGTCTCAGTAGAAATTCTGAAGCCATTAAAATCTGGAAATATCGTGTTTGTCACGATGACACAGATTGCAAGAGAATTCCTTTCCTCAGAACAACCTCATTCTTAGTCTTAACGATATCATTTTTACGAATCTCACTTGCCAGCAATTTGTCCCTGCTGCATCGTTAGTTTCTTCGTGATGAGAAGATAACAATGCAACTAATGAATAAACAGACACTTAAGCTAGTGAACAGACGTGTAACCCAAAATAAATCGGTGCCACGGGCATTGTTTCTTCTTCACCGGAGCCTATATTTCATCTTACATTTCAGATACGTCGCCATTGGCACATAAAACCTAGACGGTGCAAGGAATAATGAAACAAAACTGCAACCCTCTTACTCTAGAGAAAACATAAGAGAAGACAAAGGTGTATTAAAAATAGAAACGTAGTTATTAATGAACTGAAGAATGTAAGAATACGCGAGTCACGAAGGTTAGATTGTCCTGAATATGAGAATGAGTATCAACTGTTAAAGTTATACGAAGGAATGAGTCCATTATATTATTATTATTGATTTTCGGAGAGTTGGATCCATTTTGGACAAATAGGGGAGAGAAGGGGAGGTCATAACTCTTCCCTTTGAACAACTAAGGGAAAAAGGGGGTTGAGAGTATTCCTGTTGGACAAATGGGAGAAAGGGATAGGGTTCGGAAGATACCATTTATCCATTCTGCAGACGACTATGCCCATAAATCCCTTTATGCTGCATAAAATTAAACCTTGATTCTATGGATTCCGATTTTACGGACAGCATCCATCACAATCTGTTTTTGAAGTGAAACCTATTTATACACAGTTCGTTGCATATTCGTAAATTACAATACAAAACAGCAGCAGCATAAGTCTCAAAGCTCGACGCATTCTTTACACATGTTGGTACTCTTCTCAAGTCTCCCTCACCACAATCCTCTATTAGTAAGATGCAACAGGAGGATTCTAGTTCCTCACCGCATCCTTTTACTAGTAAGAGGCAACAGGAGGATTCTAGTTCCTCACCACAATCCTTTACTAATAAGATGCAACAGGAGGATTCTAGTTCGTCACCACAATCATCTACTAGTAAGATGCAACAGGAGGATTTCAGTTCCTCACCACAATCCTCTACTAGTAAGATGCAACAGGAGAATTCTATTTCCTCACCGCATCCCTTTATTAGTAAGAGGCAACAGGAGGATTCCAGTTCTTCACCACAATCTTCTACTAGTAATATGCAACAGGAGAATTCTATTTTCTCACCGCATCCATTTACTAGTAAGAGGCAACAGGAGGATTCTAGTTTCTCACCGCATCCTTTTACTAGTAAGAGGCAACAGGAGGATTCTAGTTCCTCACCGCATCCTTTTACTAGTAAGATGCAACAGGAGGATTCTAGTTCCTCATCGCATCCTTTTACTAGTAAGAGGCAACAGGAGGATTCTAGTTCCTCACCGCATCCTTTTACTAATAAGATGCAACAGGAGGATTCTAGTTCGTCACCACAATCATCTACTAGTAAGATGCAACAGGAGGATTTCAGTTCCTCACCACAATCCTCTACTAGTAAGATGCAACAGGAGAATTCTATTTCCTCACCGCATCCCTTTATTAGTAAGAGGCAACAGGAGGATTCCAGTTCTTCACCACAATCTTCTACTAGTAATATGCAACAGGAGAATTCTATTTTCTCACCGCATCCATTTACTAGTAAGAGGCAACAGGGGGATTCTAGTTCCTCACCGCATCCTTTTACTAGTAAGATGCAACAGGAGGATTCTAGTTCCTCACCGCAATCCTTTACTAATAAGATGCAACAGGAGGATTCTAGTTCGTCACCACAATCATCTACTAGTAAGATGCAACAGGAGGATTTCAGTTCCTCACCACAATCCTCTACTAGTAAGAGATAGAGGATTATTACTCATCACCACAACTCTCTGCTAATAAGAGACAACAGGATGATTCTAGCTCCTCACCACAACTCTCAAAGAGGCACACAACTAAAATACTCGATACATTCAAAGCATTTCAGTACACAATTTGAAAAACGCTACCAGAAAATTTTAGTAGCTTAGCTAGAACCATATTATGGTATAAGTATGCACCATTCATCTCTATGCTGTTATGAAAGCTCTTTGAAATCCTATTCTTAAACATTATCATTAAAATTTCTTCGTTTGTACTGCAGAGTTATATCCGTTTGAGAATACTTTGCAAAACGGCATTAATATTGCGTTTTCACGTATGCTTAGACTTTGTGAAACAAAAGAAGTGTAAATCTCAATTAGTGCAGTTCATTTGATTATTAAATATTATCTTAGTGTTTTCTAATCACCTGGTAAAATAATGTTGATTTTAAAAACTTAAACAGTTGCACCTTTCGTTCACAACATCTCAGGGATATAAAACAGTTGCAGTTTTTATTTTACGAATTTTGCTAATATCCTCAATAAGTGGTGAATTACTCTTCATCAAGCTTAACAACAAAATCCATACCGTCTGTTAACGAACGGTGAACATGAGATTTAACTGAAATTTATAAAATCGAAGAACCTACTTCCTCTCGGAGACAGAAAATAATGAAAGTTAATTTTTTTGCTTTAGTAAAATTTACTTTTTTTTTATATGAAGCACTAGAATTCACAGAGGATTTTTTAGCAGTCGAGAGCACATCACTCCTCCGCAAAACAATCTTTACTTTCACTCGGCATCAGTTTGCTGTCGGAATGCCGGAATAACATTCTGAAGAACTTTGTTTATTCAAGAAGATTTCTGTTAAGATTACTTTTGATGATAAACTCATTTAATTTCGAAAGTGGAATTTTATTTTTCTTACTGAGGTTCATATCTTTTTTTTACAGAATCTTAACAAATATTGCTTTTTTTGTATTTATCTTTCGCTTTTGAAAAATAAAGTCGAAAAAATTGCATAAACATAATAAAATAGAATAATTACCGAGTGTGTAAAACATCTGCTATGGGTCTATGCAGTAAAAATAAAATATTTCAGTGATATAATATTTTGTTACGATGGATAGCAGAATCAGTAAAAGAAAAAAGTTTTTTCTTGCGAATGACCACTCGTTTTAGCTTGAACTCTCTCATTCTCTGGGGGAGGAGGAGGGGGGCTCAGTCGGTACTGCGCCAGGCTCGTAATCTGCAGTTCCCAGGTTCGAGTTCCAGCTGGGTCAGCGTTGAGATTTATCTCCGCAAAACTCCTCGCACTGCCCTCGGTCAGTAGGGGATACCGATGGGCTTGGAAAGGCCACCGTCCATCGGATGGGACGTTAATTTGCACTAATTCAGATAAATAAAAAATAAATAAATACCCCTTCAAGCAGCTGCTTACCACAGAGGTCTGACAGCAGTCTCTCAGTTTATATGCCACAGTAGAAGATCTAAGAGGATGGCAGGACCTCAGCAGAAAATAACACAAACATTCATGCCTTACCCGGGCTCGAACCCAGGTTCCTTAGATCACTGCCAAGCGCACTAAATATTCGGTTTAATTTCTCATACATTTCTTTTTGGTCACGAAAAATATTCATCGTTTATGTAGATGTACACTATCGAATTTCAAGACTAAATTTGAAATAATGATATTTATGAACTAAATATAAATTAGAAAATAAGCATTTGTACCACACTTAGTGTTTTGCTTTGTAAACTTATATGATATGTTCAATTATATTATATAATTCATTAGGTATTTATATTATATTTTATGAAACAGTGTACTGTATAATAGTCTACAAAGTTAAACTTGTTGCTAAAAGTGAGATAAATTACTGTTTTTAATATCTGAAAATTTCAGTCTACAAAAGTCAGATCTCTCTGCCGATTCAAATAAGATTCATTTCATCAACACGTCGCAAAATATATTTCATTATAATGGCAAGAATATAATTTCAGCGAATGAATATAAATATAACTTGGTACAGATGATGATTTTATTAATATAGGAAATTACTATTATCTATTTATGTTTGAAAATTAATTATATCAATTAAAACCATTTAGTTGATTTTTACTTTGTGATGAGAGCATAATAATCTGCTTTGACGCTATACCGCTGATACTCGTAATATATATTATATATATATATACATAAAAAAAAGAGCCGTCCCGTGGCCGAGTGGTTAGCACGCTTGGCTACTGATTTAAGGGACCTGGGTTCGAGCCCCGGGTAAGGCATGGCTGTTTGTGTCGTTTTTCTGCTGAGGTTCTGCCATCCACTCAGACCTTCTATGGCATATAAACTGTCAGACCTCTGTGGCAAGCAGCTGCTTGAGGGGGTATTTATTTATTTTATACATAAAAAAATTCTTAATCCTCACCGTGTAAAACTGAGTCACCGTGTAAAACTGAGTCTCGGTCAAAAAAAGAAAACAGTTTCGATTTACACGAGTAAATCGAAACTGTTTTCTTTTTTTGACCGAGTAAAACCGAGTCTATCACCGTGTAAATCAAAACTGGTTGCATTTTTTATAGTATAGAACAAATCCGTGTAAACTGAATATCGTGTAACTCGGGGAAAGAGGTATATATATATATAAATATAACCAAAATTATTAAAATTTCACAACACTATTACTAGTATTGTGAAATTTTCTATATTATAGGATAGACATAGAATAATTAGGATACACTAATAAATAGATAATTAGGCATAGAATGAATAAAACTTTTCATGGGAAATATATATTGCAATATATATTTCACATAAAGTTTTAAATAATAATAATATACTATTAATTTTCTAGTTATAAATCATTGATTCATTTTTGCTGCAATTCAATGCTCGTAACTTAATAATTTTAAGCAAAAACATCACATTTTAAAAAACTTTGTCTTCTGGCAAAGAAATAAAGCCTTCCAATTTTAACAAACGAAATGTTTAATGTTTCGAACTATTCCTATTCCTTACAAGGGGATGAATATTTTCTCTTTCTCTTAGATTCCATCGCCTTCGGTGATTTTCTACTGCACTCGAATTAAATTAGTGAATAATACGAATTGCCACTAAAACAAAATGCAATTATTCTGGAAAAAATAAATAATATAACATTTTAAATGAAGAAGTAAAGCACTAATGACGACATATTAACCTCAAAACTTAAAGTTTCAACAACAACAAAATTTTGTTTCTAGGGTAAAATACATTTTAATTTATCAAAATCAAAAATCCCCAACTAGTAAACGAAAGAGAAAAATTCCATTTTAAAAATAAGGAAAGAAATTTCTGTCTAATGTCTGGAATAACATTCCTATCTACTAATTTACCCTTTAGAAAGAATTCGATTGAAGTTGCCTTGCTGATAGATTCATTTAATTTCCAAAGATGTGAATTTTTATTTTGTGGTTCTTTTAAAAGAACCCAAAGTAGATACAGCATTTTTCTCTAATATGGTTTTGTTTGCAGAATTTTTCAACACTGGAAGAAAGCCAAGAATGCGCTTCTAATTACTGCAATCAAAAGTGATTTTAGAATTGTTTTCTGGAGAAATTTCATCGCTTACGGCAGAAAGATTAAATTAATTGATTTGAAGAGCAGTTTTTTAGCATCCTAATGTCCACGTACAGATTTAAGAAATTTTTTATTCTGTACCAAATTCAACAATTTATTACTAATTACTTCAATCTACTATTTTCATGTTTATGGATAAAATATTAATTCTCTTTATTTCTTTTACACAACATAGTGTTGATTTATCTGATTCATTTTTGTAGCTACAGTTTAGAACACTAATGTACTTTAATTTTATATGACGGTTTAGTTTATAAACTTCCTAAATTTCTAACTTCAAATGTATTCTTCTGCCAATTTGTCGAAAAACGTTTAAATCAATTTTAATTAACTTAAAGAATGGGAAACAAATCAAATTATCATTTCCGTGTTGGTGCATACGCTACTACTTTTGTTTACCATTTTTTATTTTTATACTGCGTAATGCAAAGTAACTTAATTTATTTTTGTTGAAAGAGCTTGTACATCAAATATTCAGGTATACATTAACTTTTAGTTCATTGTCGTAAGCTAACTTGAAAGCTGTTACAATTATCTTTCGATTTTGTTGCAAAATGTTTAAACCCATTTAAACAGAGTTTTAAAGAAATGAGAGTTTATATTTTAGTTTGCGTCATAATGTTTTTGATAAAAAAAAGAATATTAACTCGCAAATTAACGAGTTCCATTCGTACCGGTTTTATAATAATTAATGTGTAAACATTGACAGAGATTGGGTTGAGCTATTTTACCTCTAAACCGCACTTTTTTTTTCACAAAATGCTCTAAATGACAGGTAATTTTCTTGATTAAATAAATCGGCGACCTGTCTTCCATTGAAGTGAATACGAATTCAAATCGATCGATTTTTTAATGGGCATCTGGAAACGACATATTTTTATTTATTTATATATATATATATTTTTTCTTTTTAAATGAACTACTTCTTGATTTGAGTCTTATTCTGAAAGTTTTTTTTCTTGCTCAGCTATCGATTTCTTAATCCAGAGTCTCTAATATTTCTTTTTGATATAATGTAATATTTGTAATATTTGTAAGCAAAGCATGGTTCGAAATGCAGGCACAAGTCCATTGGATAAACAATAGTTTACTTCTTCTAATTCCAATATTACACTTTTATAAGTTTCGCAAATCTTCTATATATTGAGGACAAATCCATTTTTTTGTTTGAGCTCGAACTAACATTGATCTGCAATTAACAGTGCTGCCGAAGAAATTCCTGCTTACTTTGTTGAGTGTCGTCTTAATTAAATCCTCATTACAAGTCTGAGTTCATTATAAAACAAAAATCTGGAATATTTTCTGTTTCTTTACAATTACTTCGAATAAATTAAATTGACTTTTTTAATTAAATGTTTTCTTTTCCTTCACTGGAAAGTAACTTAAGATTCCTTTAGGCGTGAGATGATTGTGAAATAATGCAATTAAGCATAGAATTAATTAAACTCTTTAACAGCATTACGCTGTACTCTCCCCCAAAACCAAAAAAAATGTTCGGTACTGTGTTATGAAATAATTATCACGAGATTACCAACTTCTTTTGATTAAATGTAAATTACGATTTCACCTTAAACGGCACAGATTACTGAAGACCTGATTAAATCGGAATTCTGTTGCAAAGAACACAGAATAATCTATTTGCTTATAACCAAATTACTGTTGTATGTGACAAGCAGAAATTCGAAATCAGAAGGTAATTTATTTGAAATCAGAACATCGAAATATGATCTGGCATCAATCAGTCTCATGAGAAGTCGCATAGGGATTGTTTAGGGTTATTTGCCCGTAAGCAGAACTTTTTCCACACAATGGATTAAACGACCAGGTTAGAAGGACCCAAGGGCTCAGACAAGGTTAAGGGAAGAGAACCTATTGGATAGCATTTAGTAGACACAAGGTAGCCTTACATCAAGGCCATCTAGCGTGTACTTTAACGTGAACAGGACGTAGCTCTCCTACACTTGGGGCCACTGATTAAAGTTCCATTCAACGGAATTCATCCAAATAATCGGTATCCCATTTCTCACTGAAAGAAGGGTGCAGGTTTAGCATAGATAAATCTCAATGCTGGTATAGTTGGGACTCGAACCTGGGAATTGCAGATTATGAGCCTGCCACATTACCAATTGAGCCAATCCCTCCCTCCCCCACACACACTAGAGAGAGAGAAAAAAAAATATTCTAGAAAAAAAAATCATTATTCTAGGGGGAAAAAACATACTCCAAATATCGTAATTTCACATTAAACATGGAAAATATGCAATAATATTAAAAATGAAATGTTTGTTATGCGGCTTTAGGCATACTTCTCAAGGATTACTTTCCCTAACCCTGAACTTTACGAAGTGGCTGTTTTTGAGAAGCGCAGGTTAAATCCGCAAGACAAGAGTTCGAGAGGGACTAACTGTATGTCTGTATATATTCAGCATTATGTATTTTATATACTGTATCACAATTATATACACACATTTAACAGAGTACTGCTTTTACTGGCGACACTTAAGTATCTTAATTAACAGTTGACAGGTACAGTCATAATTGTGGCCATGAATCGAGGTACACATAAGCTTAATCATTTATTTTCAATGCAAGTTTGCTGATTATTTGTCAGATGCTGGTGAGTACAAATCGAACGCTAAATACAGATGATAAACAATCGTTGGAGCACTTTTCCACAGATGAATAAAATAAATTAGTTATCAGAAAATTGATGTATCTTACTGAATATTCCTTAAATTTAATAAATTTATATCACTTCACTCCGAAATAATTTTAATAATCTTTGATACTTCCTAGATGCTGAAATGCTTCTATTGTTTTTATACAAATAAAATCATGATCATAATCATTTTTATCTTAAACCTTCCATTTTTAATTTGCAATCTGAATGTTAATAAAAAACGCTTAGTCAATTTGGGGAAATCGTTTCCATTGAGGACGAGCTTCATAAAATAGAACTCAAAGAGATCAAGACAGCTACAAAAATCCGCTAAATGAAAATGAAATTCCTAACTTTATAAAGTTCTGCTCATATTCGGCCATAGTAGAATACAAAAGTGTAACGAGACTTTGTAAGAGATGCTATAACACGTTGAACCTTTGGCATTCCTCCTTCTCCTCTGTTTCTGCTGGCGATGTAATTTTACTTCTCCTAAATTCATCTTGAATCAAATCTCTCTTGAATACCTAAAATTCCATCTCAAATCTTCTTATGTGAGCTCCAAAAAAATTAAATGTGGATTTGTTGACAATGTTTGTTGCTAAATATAAATCAGAGGTGAGGATAATTTAGGTTAGAGGTCATTGACGAGTTATTAGGTGAAGTGGTAAAAATTCCTTAACCACGGAGTGTATATGATGTTTACTATTCCCGAGTATTGTAATGCACCTAAAGTGCGGCGTAGATTACATCTGTAATATAGCACCACTTAAGCAACTATATTAGCAATTAAATTTTATTAAAAAAATTAAAAATAATTATAACAAAATAACAAATTAATATAATAATTGAAGTAGTAGTGAACTTGTAATAAATTTTATACAATTGTAATAAAAAAGAGGAAAACATTTAAAAAAAATTAAGATTACATTTCATTAAGGAATATAAAATTAATTTTTGGTACACCTGATATCATTCAACATACATTTTCCCCATCAGTTCCTTTAGTTGGCTTCGATAAGAGTTAGAGGAACCTATACCTCGTAAATGGCGAAATAGTACAGTATATTTTAGGAAAATTCTTAGGTATATACAGGAACATAAATACCATAGAGCAAAAAGGTTACTACTTGCCAGGGATGAGTCTCAAGGGTCAAATATACCTCTATAATATTTCTCTTGTTATACATTGATTTAATGACAACATTTTACATTTACGTATTTGACGATGCATTTGTGTATATACGGCTATTACAAAAGAAATGAGCACTTGAAAAATATACTGTGGGAAAATAAATTAGATACAAACAACCAGAGCTGCATTGCTTAAAAGAACTGAAAAGTTTCTTTTTCTAACCTAGGGAATATGAGGTTCCCGAAGTTACCACGAGGAATACTTGAACATAAACTGAAAATGGCGAACCAAGAAGAGAAGGTGCAATGTGTTTGTGTAGACCAATGGTTCTCAACCTTTTATGCTTCACCTACCCGCTGGAAATGTGTATGTAACTGGCGAACCCCTTATATAGATAATTATTATTAGATATATAAAACTATAGTTATAGTATAACAATGGGAATAAAATAAAACATATATATACATTAAATTTTGTATTCATAAATTACATATATCGATAAACACAAAAAATTTGATTTTTGCACAGCAGTGTTGCCAACTTAGCGACTTTGTTACTAGATCTAGCGACTTTTGAGCTCTCACGGCGTATCCCCAAAAATTTTACCACTTACCCCCAAGGGGTACGCGTACCCCACGTTGAGAACCCCTGATGTAGACAAAGGCAGCTACTTTTACACAACATTTATTCAGAAACAACTTTCATAGAAATCCACTTGTACAAAATCACATTTACGCGTGATATAAATAATTTTTCGAAACTGATATTTTTGAAAAGGCAAATGCAATCCTACAGCTTGGAAAATTTTACCGAAAAGATTAAGAATGAAGTCCTACATGGCAGATAATCACATATAGATGATAAGAAATCAAGGTTTACTTTTCATAATGAATTAATGAACTTGATGAATAAAAGTTGGGTTGCCTCTGAACCGTATTTTTTGTACATAATGGGCTAAATGGCCAGGTCAAAAAAGACCCCGAGGGCTCAGAGAAGGCTGAAGGAAGGGGAACGTATTGGACAGCTTGTTAAGAAACAGATGGTAGTCTCCCATCAACTCCCATCAAAGCCATCCAACATGTTCTTTAACGTTCACAGAGTATGGCTCTCCCGTACATGGCGCAACAGCTTTACGTCCCATCCAATGAATGGCGACCTTTCCAAGCCCGTCGGTGTCCCTTACTGACTGAGGCAGAGTAGAGAGGGGGTGCGGTAAATCTCACTGTTGCATTACACGGAAATTATATTTCATATGCTTTATATTTTATATGTAAAAACACATATAAAAAACTCAGCAATATATTTGATCGATTTCATTTTAAATATCGCTGAATCGTCTCTAAATCATCAGTTTAGCATTCAAAGTTCGAATTCTTTTAGAGAATTTTGTCCGATTCCTTAATTTTTTCCGATGTTTCGCATGCGCATATCTCTGCTTATCAGAAATCTTCATCTGCTTAACTGCTGTCGAAAACAGGACGAAATCTTATCGAAAGTACAAAACATCTGAGCATAGCAATTTCGAGCAAATCTTGCACCCCATCTTTTACAAAATTATAACGAAAAAATTTCTGCTTGCAGACAATAATTTAACGTTTCTCAGAATAAAATCAGTTCTTCTGTTCTTAGAGCAACTGATATTGTTGTATCATATTATTAACTGAGAGACGTTTCGTGGATAACTTTTGGGGGAGGGCCTAATTTTGTGGGGTCTAGAACTTACAGTTCACTACGTTACGATCAGAGGAAGCTGTAGACGAAGTTTAATGGTCGTAGCTCTGACCGTCTAGGAGGAGTTGTCGAACACAAGAAGGCACACAAACAAACTCTCTATATATCTAGATTTCATATTTCTTCAAATTTATCAATACTTATAGTTACTTACAAAACACGAATGGAAACCTACAATCAATTTCTTTAGGATAGGATTCTATTTCAAATAATATAGATATTGGTGACATTTCATCTGACGTAAATGCATTTTTTTCCTTTACTGCTGTTTACTATAATTCTGTTTTATACTGATTTATAATCCGCAGTTACAGTTATCTTTCCTGATAAATAAAAACGGTCACGTATGTTCTTAAGCTTTTACTAAGCTTTCGTTTACTTCTTTCTATGATTTATTTCATCCTCTTACTTTGTAAACACAGTTCCCGTTCTTAATATAGAACATCTCATTCAAACTCAACCGTTTCGCCGCTAAAATTGACTTCCTCCATCAAATTCTGTCAGAAGCGCGACGTCTGTTCCGGAGGATTTTTTTTCTTCCAAACAATTGCAAATAAATCATTTCTGTTTACGATGTCCCGCAAAACTAACAGCTTATCTGCTGGAGAGATTAATGCAGTAATATAATATATTAGGCCTGCGTTTTGCCATCATCCGCTAATCTTAATACAGTTGGGGTGAGGGTGGCTCAGTCGATTAAAATGGTAATTGTGCGCCAGGCTCGTAATCTGCAGTTCCTAGGTTAGAGTCCCAGCTGGGCTAGAGTTAAGATTTATCTCCGCAAAAGTCCCCGCCCTGCCCTCGGTCAGTAGGGGGACACCGATGGTCCGTCCGTCGGATGGAACGTAAAGCCTGGGCTCCATGTGCGGGAGACCCATACCCTGTGCATGACAAAGAACACGCTGGATGGCCTTGACAGGAATCTACTTTATGTCTCCTAACAGTTGTCCAGTGGTTCCCTTCCTCCAACCTTCTTTGCGCCCTCGTGGTCCTTGTGACTTGGCCATTTAGCCCATTATGTGCAAAAAAGTTCCACTCACAGGTGAAACAACTCAACTTACATGCTATGGCATTTATTATTATACTCTTTTACTATTTCAGTTGAACTTCAACACTAATTATTTTCTCTCTTTACTAAAATTTTACTCCTTTTATTTTTCATTTCGCATGTTTCATAATCATATTGTGATTTTTATATTCACCTTCAGAATTACAATTTGTTAGTTTTCGACATTTTCGACACATTTAAATGCAGATTTTTGTCGAGAAACATTTTATTGCAAAATATTTCAAACAGTAACACGTTTAGCAAGATAATCCAGTTATTTTGATCAGGATTCTTAACCTGGGGCGCTCGAAGAGAGGGGGGGGGCAGAGGTGTCCAGGGGGCGAGAAGAACGTTTGGAAATAGGATTAGTCTTTTATTTTATTTATTCACAAAATAAACCGAGCAAAGAGACTTGTAAATGCGTGTGTGCGTGGAGAATTGGTGGGAGAGCGAAACTCCCCCATATTGCTGCAGCGGATTCGGGACCTAAAACAAAATCAAGAAATTCACCCTTGAAAACCTCCTATCACAAAAAAGCATAAAACTAGAATCATTACACATCTACAAGTACTAAAATTTTTAAAGAATACCAACCTGTACTGCAGAATATAAAACTACAAATCAGTACTTATGCAAAAAAAATTGAAAAAAAAAGTCTGCAGAACCACCGAGGATTTTAAAGGAATGTTCAACTGAGGAAGTTTGCAATTCCAATATCGACAGAAGTTTCCCAAGATACGATTGCTACTACTACTACGAAGTTAAAGAATCCTACTTTAAACAAAGGAGAGTATTTCGCAGAATTTTCTGCGTTAGTTGAAGGTAAGAAAAAGGAAACGTGAAAAATAAAGCTGTTCATAGGAAAACAAAAACGAGATAAAAAAAAAAAATGAAGGTTTTGCCATACAGCAGTTTCCAAACTACAGTGAGTGGACCGTATTCGCTTCATTAATGCACAGATGTGATCTACCAAGGAAAACTGGTGTATAACAGGATTTAATGAACATAGCAAATTTTGCATTTCAGTGTTATTGTTTCATGAATATATATATATTCCGGTGTCTTGAAAAATTGAAAGTGACGCAATCAAGCAGGAAAAAAAGCTTAGAGGGGAAGGGGCAAGAGATTGAATTAAAAATATTCTTGAAAAATACGTGAAATATGCACAAGTTTAATAATGTTTTGCCTCCATTACCCTTATTACTTACATTTTCAAAGGTGGACGGGAGGAAATGGCCTCCTTGCTTCCCACTAGATCCGGCCATAAATATATATAAAATTTATACTAACTACATCCTTCCAAAAGTTTGGCGGGAAACGTATTTATTCTATCCATTGACGACTTTCACAATTGCCAGTTTGGCGCGAAACGTTACATTAATATTTTTTCTTGCCAATAGTTTGGGCGCGTATCTCCAATGCAACTTTAATAAGTAGCCTAGGCGACGGCAACGCCCCCAGATCTTGACATTCGCAAAGCGATTAAAGCCCCTGTTCCACGAAGGTAAGGATCTGATCGTTTCACCCAAGGGGATTACGAAATTTGGAACGGTCAAGTATCTGAGAAATTACAAGGCGCCGAAGTCGATAAGAGTTTCTCAACAGTTTGAAGCTGGTATACGCGCTAAATGCAGCACGCCCTAGAAGAAATACATGTATTCAATAAACGGCAAATTAACGACTTTCGGCCCATTCGTTCATTAGCCGTACCATTTGGATTATGCCTATTATTGTATATGATGATGACGATACTAAAAATTACTAGTGACCTGCTGCAACTTTTTATTTCTCCATCATCGGAGCGTATTTTATTTTGTTTCTCTGTTAATGCGTACAAAAAGGCCAAAATAGCATCTGTAGAATGCTTTTTCTGATTTTTTCTGATTTCATCAGATCGGATCTGACATGTTGGTTGTTTTAAAATAAATTACTAACAGATTTATCAGGCTTTTCTGGTCTCCTCAATTAAATCAACTCTCAAAAATATGCAGATCGTACTTTCCCCGTCGTAAACTAACCTCTCCCTGTGGACCGACTCTGTGAAACTTCCATTTTTTTTCCAATGGGTGGGGAACATAATTTGAGATAGCCCAAGATACACCAGAAATCAGAAATTTTTATTTCATATATAAGTTGTTACGCTCGGCAATTCTTTAGGTATTTCCATAGGCTCGACAGAAGTTGGGGGAAAAGGGGTTCAAGAGGGGTAGTTATCCTTCCTGTAAAAACTAATGAAAGATTAACATGCTTAATAATATTTATTTCATAGAGTGAAGATATTTTTTTTTCGACGTATTTATTCATATATTAAGGAAGATATCACTCTGAATTTAACGTCGATCAATTTTAGAGGAAAAATTGTATTGAGCCTGGTGGGATATGAATCCATCACCTCTGAGCTACCCGCCGCTGATCAAAATCTCGTGTAATTGAGGCTATGAACTTTCTACCAACAGTACACAATTCTATGTCTCATAAAGGTATTGTCCCAGCTGCTCTCAGCCTCAAGAAACAATGACATGCATTTCATGAAGATGGCAAGTATATTCTGAATATATAATTGTTTAGATTGAAGAGAATTTTTCGACTTATTTATTCATCTATTAAGGAAGAAATCACTCTAAATTTAACGTCGATCAATTTTAGAGGAAAAATTGTCTTAAGCCGGGTCGGATACGAACCACGGGTGTATTTGTATTCCACCCCGCTCAAGACAATTTTTCTTCTAAAATTGATCGACGCTAAATTCAGAGTGATATGTTCTTTAATTTATTATATATATATTTAATTATCCTATGTCTAGTGTAGTAGTTAGCGGACCTGACTATCAAGGAGTTTCTAGAACTCTCCTTATTTGAAGAAGGCGATTATAACATCAAAGAATTTAAAAGATACTGATATTATAACCAGTGGTATAATTTGTGAAAGGTGGAATTCTTAATTTTATGATTGGATTAAATAAGAGTAATTAATTAAAATTATTTGATTGATGAAATAATAAATCTGTTTGCATCTTTCTCTTTGTTAGAATCTATAACGTCCCAACGACGTATGTAAAATACCCAGATAATGGGGTACGCAGATGGCTCAGTCAGTAGCTCACCAGGCTTGTAATCTGCAGTTCTCAGGTTCGAATTCCACCTGGGTCTCCATTGAGATTTATCTCTCAAAAATTCCCCGCCCTGCCCTCGGTCAGTAGAGGACACTGATGTGCTTGGAAATGCCTCCGTCCGTCGGATGGGACGTTAAACTGTGTCTCTGTGTGCGGAAGAGCCATACACTGTGCACGTTAAAGAACACGGTGGATGGCATTAACGGGAGGGTACCATCTATCACCTGACAGTTGTTCAGTGGGTCCCTTCCCCCAACCTACTTTGATCCTTCGGAGTCCTTGTGACCTGGCCATTTAGCCCATTGTGTGCAAAAAAGTGCCTCTCAGAGGTAATAAAACCCAACCCCAAAAATGGATTTTTTTTTGTTGCAGTATCTGCGCTTTTATTTCAAAATAATCCGGGCAGTAATCCGTGTTATTCAGGGAAATATTCATATATCAAGGATTCATTTGTTGCGTTTTGTATCAATACATTTATACAAATTGTTAATTGTATATATTCTTACTTGATTTACTGGTTAGCTTACCTGACTACTTAACCAGAAACCAGGACAAGCTAGATCAATCTTGTAGGTTAGGGGTGTCCAATCAGAAGACAGAGAGTCGCATGTGGTCTCTGACAGTATTTGTCGTCCTCGGGATTCTGGTAAATTATTTAAATACTAACTAAACGGCACAAAGAGCTGCGCAGGTCTCACTTTTAAGACGCGTATTCTGATTCACTGTATGAAAGGTTATGTTTGTAAGTTCCTCCTCTCAACCCCTTACTGCATATAGTCTACTAGAATAATTGCATGGCTTTGCTAAAATCAGCGTGCGCTCTCGTGGTCCGTGGCTTCACTTCTTCACAAACTATCGAGATTTTGATTTCCGTCCAACAGATTTTGTTGTTCTGTGTTCCTCTTGATACTTGACCGAACTGTCCCAAATTTTGTATGCGAGTTCCGCCTGCTTGTCCCCGTGTTGGATGTAAAAATCAGGCTCCTACCTGCAATAGAACGCCTTAATATAATATTGGCATTCGGAATGAGTGTGATCTGGCAACGGTTATAGATTTAAATGTTATAACTCTTAGGTTCACAGTTAGGGAGCAGTAAATGGCAACACTAGATTTGGCAGCGACTTAGGTTTCCAGTAGGAATAACATGCTAAAGTTTTTTGATAGTAGCATGCTTCGTTTTTAACGTTTCCACTTGAAATTTGACAATGCAACTAGGATGACAACCAGAAACATTCTGTGAAATTTTGAAGCGTCTACCATGATTTCCCGATGAGTCATGACTGCCTTACCGAGACAATAAACAGGCATATTACATTATTATAAGATTAAAATTCGTATAAATATGAGTATACTAGGAGCCTACCAAAAAATATGTTGGGAGACGAAAATAGAACATTTCAGAAACAATGGGAAAGTGATTATTTTATAACTGACATTGCAAAATTGCGATATCTTGTGTACATGCAAGTTTTGTCAGTCCCTAAAGAGTTCAATTTAAAACGGTATTATACATCTTGTCATAAAGTTAATATACACATACACAGGTATATGCTTATAAATGAGATATGGCCACCTAGCTGGTGTTAATGGAGTAATATGGCTCTCGTAGGACTTGGACAGCCCTGTTCTTTGTTTGTTGTTCTTCTGTGTAGGAGAGTACCTTCTTTCCGTTTCGCTGTTTCTTAATTAAAATTTTTAAGGGGAAATATAAAAATAGTGATTCATACACTTATTTATCGAAAAATTATTAACTTTCATATTATTTCGCTTTTCAAATTATTTTTACTCAGATTTTTTAGGTTTGGTTGTTTTTACCTCTGAGCGATACTTTTTTTTTGCACAAAATGGACTAAATGGCCAGGTCATAAGAAACCCGAGGGCTCATAGAAGCTTGGCGGGAGGGAATCCACTGGATAGCCATTGGAAGACGGGTAGACGTGTTGTCAGATGTTGGAAGACGGGTAGCCTCCCATCAAGGTCATCCAGCGGGCACAAGGTACAGCACAACGGAGCAACGACTTAACGTCTCATCCGACGGACGGCGGCCTTTACAAGCCCATCGATGTCCTATATTGATCGAGGGCAGGGAGGGGCATGTTTAAGGGCACGGAGGTCGGGCTCGTAATCTGTTTCCTGTTCGAGTCCCAACTGTTGTGTTTGGGTCGAGATTTACATCAGCTAATCCCAATTCTACCCTCGGTGAGAAAGGAGACACCTATAGGTTTTGAAAAGCAACTGTCTGTAGGTTGGTACAAGACGGTCTGTAGGTTGGCCCATGTGCATGGGTTGGATTGGGTTGTTTTATCTCTGAGCGGTACTTTTTTGCACACAATGGGCTAAATGGCCAGGTCACATGGACCCCGAAGGCTCAGAGAAGGTTGGGGGAGGTGATCCACTGGAACAGCTGTTGGGAGACAGATGGTAGCCTCCCGTCAAGGCCATCCAGCGTGTTCTTTAACGTGTACAGGGTATGGCTCTCCCGCACACGGGGCCACGGCTTAACGTCCCATCCGACGGACGGCGGCCTTTCCAAGCCCATCGGTGTCCCCTACTGATCGTGGGCAGGGCGGGGAATTTTTGCGGAGATAAATCTCAACGCTGACCCAGTTGGGACTCGAACCTGCGAACTACAGATTACGAGACTGGCGCGCTACCGATTGAGCCATCCCCCCCCCCCCCCATGTACAAGAGAACCATACATTGTGCACATGGGTGGACTTTACAGGAGCTCCGATCTGTATCCTTACAATTTTCCTGTGAATATCCTTCACCAACCGTCTCTGAGCCCTTTGGGTCCATGTGACCCGACCAGTTAACTCCTTGTATGATAAAAGAGTTCAGAGTTAAAAACAACCAATCTATATCTTGAAGATTAGTTAAAAGTATTGAAAATTGCTCGAAACAAAACACATTCCATTAAATAATGCTAAAATCTCTGTTTTCATTCAAATGTAAGAAAATATTTAAACTCTACTAACAATAGCAATAACCCTATAACCTTCTAAATATATTATTCTTGGAACACCCCATTAAAATAGTCCCGACATCCATCAATGAATCACCTTTGGCTATTCACAAATCTTATGTATAAAGCTTAAACAAAAATAATAAAAGAAACATTTTAATAACGAGGGAAGTCATCTGCAAATATTCCGATTTTAGTCTAAAGTTTGTCTTAAGTTGTAGAACCCCAAGACTTCTTTAGCATGGACAAAGACAAGAATAAATGCTTGAAAAGTACCTTTAATTAGAAAGCTGTCTTTGGAGCGTTCGCTCGTTAACGCTCATTTTTTTCGTCCCGCTTCCCTTCCAGTAATCGATGTCCGTTGCGACACAGATGTTTCCCAACTCTTGCAAGTTTTCCTTCTTTTCACTTCTGGCTTCTTATTCGCTGAATGGGAGTCCAACGTAAAAGGAGGACCTACAATACCTAATTAGTAAGTGAACACACAAATAGTGACAAAAAAGTGAGCAGTGAAATCCCTAGAATTTCACGAAAAGCAACCGATACTGATACTATTAAACTGTCGTCTGTTTTAAGTTCTTGATTCTGTTTTAGATTTTGAATTAAATATTTTTCTCGTGCAGCTTGTGGTGGACTTTAGAGACTTTGGTGAAAATGTTACACATGTGTTTCTATCTTTATTTCTTTGACGATTTTTCTCCATTTTATCTTTTTTTTCTCTTTCTCTCTTGTTTTTTTACATCTGGGAAAACTTCCTCGTAGATTTTACTTTTCTTCTATTTTTTCTTTCATCCATTTCATGATTTTATTCATTTTTCTGCTTTTCAGTCTTTTACTTACAAATAGTATTTTTTTTTAATCTGTTCGATTTTGTCTTGTCATAGACTTAGATGGATTGAAATAGAGTATGATCAAATTGTTTTCCATTAATTTATTTGTTGTGAATTACAGATGATTTGTTATTTCAAAAGAAATTAAAGGTCACTACTAAGCTTTCGTATATGACACCCATTCAGAATGACGTTCGATTAAAATCACTTTTTTTGCATTAATTTAAAATGAAAAAAAATCGAAAAAAGATAAAATGATGCAATTTTCTGAATTTACACGGATGTGTTGTTTCAAATTAAAAGTCAGATCAAGCAGCATACATGAAGCCTTTCATGACAACGAAATTCCAGAGACCAATCATCCACGAATTAATAACATAAAGATGCTTCTGCCAACTGTTTCAGTGAGTAATGTTACCTAATAGAAAAAAAAAAGTAATACTGAAAGACAGGGTTGGGTTGTTTTACCTCTGAGCGGCACTTTTTGCACACCATGGGCTAAATGGCCAGGTCACATGGAACCCGAAGGCTCAGAGAAGGTTGGGGACCCACTGGAACAGCTGTTGGGAGACAGATGGTTGCCCACCGTCAAGGCCATCCAGCGTGTTCTTTAACGTGCACAGGATATGTCTCTCCCGCACACGGGGCCACGGCTTAAGGTCCCATCCGACGGACGGCGGCCTTTCCAAGCCCATCGGTATCCGTGGGCAGGGCGGGGAAATCTTGCGGAGATAAATCTCAACGCTGACCCAGCTGGGACTCGAACCTGGGAACTACAGATTACGAGCCTAGCGCGCTACCGACTGAGCCACCCCCGCCCCCGCCCCACTGAAAGACAGAACAGAGGACCTATTGGTTAAAAGATCGAATGAGGTAGAGTTGTCCTAGCGAGTGCTAGTTGATCAAATGAGTGAGATGCTAACTGTTAAAACAAGTGACCAGGGAATATTTACCCGCCCCAACACCAATGTCATCCAGTTTGAGAGACATGAAAGAAATACATTGAAAAATATAATATTTTTCTTTTAATAAGAGTCAATTCTAGTACACTATTCATGGTTAATACTCGTACAATATCTGAAATTCCTGGAATTCTTATGTTTGACTGCTTGAATGTTTAAATAATCCATAGTTTCTAAGACAGTCCCTGAAAATTGGGGACAAGTGTGTCAAAATCCCCCTTGTAGCTAGTTTCTTGTAATCTGTGCATATTTATAACTAAACAAAGTTTTAACGTCTAAATATAGTAGTGAATTAATGAAGCATGAATACTGAAGTCCTTGTTATAAGAAGCAATATATCCACATTTACTTGATTCTGAATTTCAAACTGTTTTTTATTAATTATTTCAATTTCTTAGGGAATTCATTAGCCGACGGAAAACTTGCAATTTCACATATTGGACTCAGGGTTTTTTAAAGCCTTTTGTATTTGGGTTGCTTATCTCTGAGCTGCACAATGGGCTAAATGACCAGGTCACAAGGACCCCCAGAACTCAGAGAAGTTTGGGAGGAGGGGACCCACTTGATAGCTGTTAGCAGACAGATGATAGCCTCCCTTCAAGGCCATCCAGTGTGTTCTGTAAAGTGCACCGGATATGACTTAACGTATCACCCGAAAAATATATTTGAAAGTCCATTGGTGTCCCCTACTGACCGAGAACAGGACGGGAAGTTTGGTGGAGATAAATCTCAACGCTTTTTCAGCTGGGATTCGAATCTGGGAAGTGCAAATTACTAGTCTGGCGCGCTACCGACTGAATAACCCCTACCCAAAGTAATGGCAATGCATTTAGCCGAATGAACTACACATTACTACTTTTTGGGGGAGGGGAAAATAAGTCTTATATGCGATGAAATATGGTAATCATTAGAACAAATTTTGAAAGAGTTTTATCTCTGTTTAACAGATTTCGTCACTCTGTAATTTCCGAGTACCTTAACAATATGCAGTAAACTGTTTTGCAGTACATAGTTACAGGTACTGGGAAACACTTACAGTACACTAGCTACAGTATACTGTAGCTAGTATATATACACTGAATGGACAAATTATTATATACACCCCTATAACAATATGCAAAGCATAAGTATCGCGTCGAGTCATGTCGGACGCTAAAACTGGCATGTCAGACGCTAAAACTGGCAAATAAATAGAGCAAGTCTCTACGCATTGGAAACGATAATATGCGGTAAAGAGCGTTAGCATGAGGACGTGTTCGAATCGCTGGTTCTCCGGGGTTCACGAAATCTTGTAACCTCTGGTGGAGGGGGCCTGTTGAGGGCCCGCGGACTGGTAAGAGAGATTCCAGACTTGCGGGCTTATTGACTTGTCCCCTGAGAAGCTCCGGGTTGCAGCCCCGGTTGAGGGGCCGTACTTGAGGGTTCTGCGGACTGGACTTTGAGCACCCGGTCCAGTAGGCTCATCGATGCGGTCTCAGTGATATCGTGGATCGGATGACTGTTCCCTGGGTGGCTTCGACTCGTTCACAATGGAGAGGACGAAGTTGAAGGCTTGCGGCTGCGATGGAGGGGCCGGCTGGGGAACCGCCTACTGGAAGGGGGTCCCCAGTTAGGTGGACTTATCGGCCGGCCACTGCGAAGTCCTTAGTCGTCTTGGTGCCCCGATGGAGAGGCTTCTTTTGAGGCCCTGCCGACTGGATGGATCTCCAATCGAGTGGTCTCGTTTATCGCCCCTGCAAAGTCTGGGATGTCATGGAGTCGGGATGGAGTGGCCTTGTGAGGGCCTGCAGACTGGGATTGTAGTCCCCGGTCATGTGGGTTCATCTACTCGGTCACAGCGAAGTCCGGACTCGAGGTATTGCTGGGAAGCCGCCTGTTGGTGTCCCGGCGGAGAGGACGAAGTTGAGGGTCATGCCAAACGGGAGCACGGCCCTATTAAGTGTGACTTGTCGATGGGAGAGCCTGAAAACTCTCGATCATGATAGTTTCCCTATGGAAAAAGTTAGGACTATCATTAGAAATTTAGGCATCTGAATTCAAAAATTAACATCTTATCTGTATTGGCAAATTGATGTGGTCTAAATCCAGTGAGTTATTTTGGTTCTATTAGGCAATGTTCAAAATTCGAAAATCCCACTCACTGCACCTCAATTATTTTTTCATCAGACAGACTTGTTTCTAAAAGTAAGGTCTCTCTCTTCTACAGGTCTTCCCCCGCAGCAGGTATGATCTAAGAAGGCAAGATCTATCCATGTTCTCTGGCTAGTGGATTGTGGTTTCGTGGCAACTCCATCAAGGTGTAGTGCTGTCTCAGTATAGCGGAACACCGGGATTGTCACACATTATTAAGTTGTTCGTCGATTATCTTCGTTTGCAAGAACGATCCTTTGTTCGCCGTCATTTCATCATCGATTTTACAAAACAGTCTTTAAGAGACTATTCGACATTCCTTCCCTTCCTAAAGGCAAATATCATCATGTTTTCCTTAAAGGATCCTCGATTAAGTAGATCATTCCGATTTATTCATCATGGAGTCGACATCAAGGACATCTTGGATGAGATTCATTCAAAACTAAAAGACAATGATATTATAGAAGCGCAAGAAATGGATAAATATGTCTCCATCATAAAAATGTTATCCAAGGAAGGAACTATAAGTTAATGGAACTTAAATCGTTTATCATAAATGACAACGTAGTGGACCTTTATTATCTTGGATCTACAGTGAAAAGACTTTATGTTATGAAGTTCCCACTCTTCATAACCAATGAAAAAATCGCAAAAGAATTGGCAACCTAAGGAACAATCCTCCATGTTGTTAGTGAAAAGTACAAAGAAGTATCAGAATATACTAACTGGTAGCAGAATTGTTAAGATTGAACTAGAAAAAGAAATCCGGAACTTTCTCATTATTTCAGAATTGTGGCCGAGTGGTTAACACGCTTGGCTACTGATCTAAGGGACCTGGGTTCGATCCCCGGATTAGGCATGGATGTGTGTGTCGTTTTTCTGCTGAGGTCCTGCCATCCTCTCAGATTTCCTACTGTGGCATATAAACTGACAGGCTCCTGTCAGACCTCTGTGGCAAACAGCTGCTTGAGGGGGTATTAAAATAAAATTAATTAATCTCCTATCTAGGTGTTACTGGACTTTGCAGAAAATGCAAATTACCGGGACACTTAGCCGAAGCATGCCAAAGAAACGAAAATATCGAGATATCTTTTGCCAAAGTAGTGTCAAGTCCCGCTCCCATCATTGAAAAAGAATCGATTCTTGAAAACGAAGTACAACAGCCTGAGAACAAAGAAGAAACTAATTCTTCAATTCCGACCGCACCAGAGATGTCTCCCTCCCTATTAAAAATCGATATGGACATAGAGGACATTTCAAATAAGAAAAGAAAAGATATTACCACTACCTCTACATGCAACAAAGAAACGGAAAAAAAGGGAAATCGCACGCCAGTAACGCCAATCAGCATTCCTGAACAAAAATCGTTTTTCTCCACGATCAATTAAATTTTTTGAAATGCCTTCAGGCACAGCGAAGTATCTAGTTAACTTTACTATAGCTAACAAGTATGTACCACCAGAACAACTTGAATCGAAAAATCAAACAGTTTTTAATTACTTGTCGGAAAATGAAACAGAAGACTTGGTCGAAGTCCCATCGAAAATTCGAGTCTTAAAAAAGACGGTCACAAACCAGAAAACGTTTTAAGAAAAATATCAATTATTCTACAGCGCTATCTCAACGCATTATTACCAAGCTCAACAAAGTTTTATTCTCGAGCAGTGTGCTAACTTATACGAACTTTCGAAGCAGGTGGATTGCAGAAATCACAAGAAGCACTACAGAGGGAAAATGAATTCGAAGAAGTATTTTCGATTATCTGATGTTGTGGTGGTACTTTTCTTTTCATTTTCCTTTTGCTTTTCTTCGTTCTACTACTTTTCCTCACCTTTCATCTCTGTTCTTCTTACGTCACTTTTCTTACTCTTTCTCGGTCGCTTACCGGGACGTCTGAGGTAGCGTAGCTTACCCAGATGTCCGATGTTCCGGCGAGCTACTTCCCCTTAACCTCATATTTCTCAAAATTTTCTTCCACTGACTTCAAATTTCCGCTTTATCTTAAACTTTTTACTCCCTTCCGATTTTATTTTTTTTTACCTTCTTTCAATAAGCATCAAGGTCTTCAGCATAGTGCCGAGGTATTCTTTAGTCAGCCATTTCTTTTGGGATATTTTCGTCGGAGGCGGTATGGGAACGTTCCCGATACTTCCGTTGCGTCATTTATAATATTTGATCTTTGCATTGGAAAGCAGTCACGGAAAGTAATCTGGGGTAAAGGCAGCGACGTAAATGAGTTTGACCGTGGCCAGATAGGTGCGAGGAAGGTCGGTTGTTCAATTATCACTGCAACCGCTGAACGGTTGGGATTTCCACGTCAGATCATCTCACGTGTATGCCAAGACTACGTGAAATACAGCAAAACTTCCAACCAGGCGAAGAAATGTGTACGTAAACTTGCAATTGACTCTCGAAATGAGAGCAGACTGTCCCGCATTATTACAAGGAATCGCACGGCTATGGTCGGAATTGAATGAGGGCGCGTCCACAAGCTTATGCACAAAGACTATTCGTCGTACCATGGAAAAATTAAGCTATGGCAGTCGACATCGTGTTCCCTTGTTGACTGCAAGGCACCAAAAGATTAGGCTGCAGTTTCCAAGGGCCTATCGCAACTGGAGTGCGGAGGACCAGGAACACGTCATCTGGTCTGACAAATCACGGTTTCAACTCTATCACCCTGATGGGAGGGTGCGTGTGTGGCGTAAATCACACGAAACGATGTACCCAGCTTGCCAAGTTAGGGTCATACAGGCTGGTGGAGGCGGTGTAACAGTTTGGGGTGTGTTTACATGGGCTTCCTTAGGGCTCCTCATATCCGTCGAGACCTCCGTCACCGGCACAAGGTATATGAACATCCTTGCCGACCATCTACACTCGTTC
Organism: Ryuthela nishihirai; assembly: GCA_038380435.1. Classification (NCBI taxonomy): domain Eukaryota; kingdom Metazoa; phylum Arthropoda; class Arachnida; order Araneae; family Heptathelidae; genus Ryuthela; species Ryuthela nishihirai. Next base: position 54,366,535 of record JAWZYU010000010.1, read on the forward strand.
ATAACGATTCTCTTTCTGCATCATGATGCCATCTTTCAACAGGACAACGCCACACTGCATACTTCCCGAGTGGCGACCAATTGGCTCATGCAGCATTCAAGTGAGTTTACCATTGAGAATTTATGGGACGGATTGGAAAGATCTGTTCGAGCCCACCAATCTCCACCGAGAACCGTGGATACTCTACGACAGGCGATCTTCGCTTCTGGGCGGCAATACAACCTTCGTTATAACCTTCGAGTTTTCAACACCTCATTGAGTTCTCACAAAGACGTCTGGCTGTTGTTGTGAGGGCAGAAGGTGGAGTAACAGGTTATTAAGCAGGTGTATATGATAATTTGTCCATTCAGTTTATTAACCAATAGAAATTAATGTACAAATTTTAAATTTATGAACTAGATGCATCGTATTTAAAATATAATGTTAAATAAAGTGGAATGCTTGGTGTTGTTCCACAAGTAAAATCCACCTGACACACTTGTTTTCTGTACGCTTGTGGTTGCCAGCCCTAAGTGAATAGATACATAGAATACTTCTTATCCGTTGGTAGATGATCCTGATCAGAAGCCATCGCTGGTATTAGAACCTTTGAAACTATTTTTGGAATCACCAATGTGGCGTAGTGCCAGAGTTGAGATTTATCTCTGTTAAACCCCCACCTTGTCCTCAGTGAGAAAGGAAACACCGATGTGTTCAGAAAGGCCGCCGTCCTTTGAATGAGACGTTAAGACGATCCCTTGTGCGAGAGAGCCATAACTTGTGCACGCTAAAGAACATGCTGGATGTCCTTGGAGGGAGGCTATCCTCGGCGGAAGGTTAGGAGACAACGGTTAGGACCATCTGTCTCCTAACCTTCTTTGAGCCTTGGAGTCCTTGTAATCTTCATTTAGCCCATTGTGTGCAAAAAAGTGCCGTTCAGAGGTTAAACAACACGACTAGACTTTGCGCACCCTTTTACTCTATCTCATAGCTTTAGTACATTATCCGAGCACATAATCACTGACTGTTCTTTCAATACACGCATTTTATCTTTGATGGGACATTGTGGCATTGAATTATCAGCACCAGAAACCACTGAAAGAGAGGAACGATCTATCAAAGTTTGTCAACATTAAATAATGGTTTGAAAAAAATAAAAATCGATATATCCATTTACTTCAGCGTAAACCAAGAGATTTATTGAAAAAGTCGATAAATCGTTGTTTTTTAAGTCCAAGTGAATCCGCGAATTTGAGAATATTTTGTTATTTCTTGTCCTGTAAATAGATGGAAGTGTAGAATCTGAGTTCCGAATGGATTTATAGGGACCAGAAATACATATCACTCAGATTTAAGAGCTACTTTCCGTACGTTTGCAGCAAAAACAAACAGAAAAATATGTATTGGTAGGTAAAAGCATTTCCATTTTTCAGACTGAATGAAAACTACTTAACTCATTTTAGCTGTTTCCTATTGTTTAAATACGTTGAAAAAAATATTAATACATTCATCTGTACCTAAATTACTAATGCATTACATTTTACTAAAACATCGCAATAATTTTTCTAATACATAGCAAAACAAATACATCCAGCTGTTACCTGTTGTTTAAATACATTGCGATGAACGACTTGGAAGAAATATTATCGTTATATTCTGTTTAAAAAACATCGTAATAAATTATCAAATTTGGCCATCGCGCGAAATAAAATGATTCGGTGTTTAGGTTCTAACTTGTTTATTGCCTGACGTCATCCACTGTTATAACTATACGAGATAATAAATAGATCTCTGATTATGTTGGACCTATTTGGTGTGCATATTAGTGGTGTAAATTTTCTTTAAGCGTAATGGGAGAGCCAAAGTATCAGAATGCGACATCAACATGCGTATAGAAAATGGAAAATGCGATGGAATAATTTTTACAACATCGAAATATAATGTAGCTATGAATGAAATGAAATTATTGGTAGACATTCATTTTTTGATTAATTTATATAGGTATCCATCTTGCCAGAATGAAATTGGTTTTACCTCTGAGCGGCACTTTTTTGCATAATGGACTAAATGGTCAAATCACGGACACCAAGGGCTCAGAAGGTTATGGGGAGGTGACACATTAGACCACTGTTAGGAGACAGATGGTATCCTCCCGTCAAGGCCATTCAGCGTGTTCTTTAACGTGCACAGGATATGACTCTCTCCCGCACACGGGGCCACGGCATTAACTCCCATCCGACGGACGCCGGCCTTTCCAAGTCCATCGGCGTCCCCTACTAACTGAGGGCAGGGCGGGGAGTTTTGCGGAGATAAATCACAACGCTGTCCCAGCAGGGACTCGAACCTGGGAACTGCGGATTGCTCGCATTACTGGGATTTTCTGCTGTTTTATGAAATTGATAAACACCGAGCCTGGCGCGCTACCGACTGAGCCATCTCCGCCTCTTTTGTATATGATCAAGTAATAAAGGCGCAGGGTAATGGTAACTTAGGATATATGATGATGAAATCAAAAAGAAAAATTCATGAAATAAAATCCTATATGTAGAACCTTTTATAAAGAAATAAACGATGAAAATAAATTTTAAAAATTGATCAGAACAGATATGATTTTGAGCTATATGGAGAAATGTTGAGGAAGGTGAACATTTTTAAGCACCTGGGTACAGCAAAATAATGCATCCATGGAGAAAGTTAGAGCAAGAACAGAAAAGCAAGAAAAGCCAAAAAAAAAAATGCTACATTCTGTTTTATGGGATAGAAGTAAATCAATAAAGAATATGAAACCTATTTTTCATACAATTAGAGTAAGCAATCTGTCATATGGATGGATCAAAGAGTGGACGTTGATAAAATCTAACACAGTGTCTGTACTTTTTCGATTTCTGGATATTGCTTCTGAGTTCTAACATATTCCTCTGCTCCAATAACTCTTTTAAAAGAGTTATTGGAGCAGAGGAATATGTTAGAAAGAAGAATATCGAAACGAAAAAGGAGACTGTGTTGCTGTGATCATCACGGAAATAGGATGGATGACTGAAGATGACCGAAGAGAAATTGAAATAAGCCTAAAGAGAAAGGCCGAAAAAGAAATGGACAGATAGTTAGATAGCATAAATGTTCAATCTTTCTCACGGGCTAGTCATCTCTCAATGGCTGAATATTTTTTTGATAATAAAGACAATTTGTGGACAGAACATTAAATGCTCCATGCTGATTAAGTGGAATTAAAAATTTTAAATAACACCTTGATTTCGTTTTTAAAAATCATTCTAAAGGTTAAAAAATACATGGAAGTAGATTCATTTACAACGAACAGATGACTTAAAAATAATAGAATCAAACGAAACATTAGAAAAACTAAATTTATTTTATTCGAATTGTAAGTTATATCTTTGAATTTAATGGTTGAATTACACAACGCACTTTGTGTACCAAGCAGTGATGAATGCTCTTCTAAATTAATTGAACAAGCACAAAATATATATATTTGAGTGTTTTTATATTTTCGAAATTGAACTGGACAACTCATGTTAAACATCTATTGAATATATATGTTATATTAACTAAAAAAATGGTATGCGTAAAAGTTTTACAAACATCTTTCTTCTTTTTTTGCTGGGGGGAGAGTAAAAAACAGAGCTATGAGTATAAAACAGATTTTATAAAAATTAGTCTTCCTGAGAGAATAGTAAAATTTGTATTCCCTCATGGAGCTGTCTGGTGTCCAAATCTATTAAATATTAATAATATTATGAATGTCACAAAATTATCCTTGTTTATATTACTTCTCTTTTTGTTTAAAAATCAACATTGGATTCAAAAAGATAATAGCAAGCAAAATTGAAAATGTGGTGGCTCATTATTTAAATGTGTCATTTATTTAATAATTTTTATATATTTAAAGTGTCATTGGAACACAAAGGTATAATGCAGCAACTTTTTATATGTGGCTCCTGGAATATGTAATTCTTTAGATATAAATCAAAATTTAAACGGAAATTAAAAGCATACTTGTTTAACATTTTTGATGTAGAGTCCTTTGTCACATTTCATCAGTCTCATTTACTCTCATCGTAATTTATTGTTTTTTCTTTCAATTTCTTCATTGTATTTTATTTAGCAGCAGAGAAATATATAAATATAATTTCTGTTTCAGTTTATGTATTTTAATAGCATGCAACTCTTGTTGTTTCCTAGTTACACCCACGTCAAAAGTTTGGCGCGAATCGTATGTACATTGATAGCTCTTCCCTTCGATAAGTTAATTTAGAGCAGTGGTTCTCAACCTTTTATGCTTCACGTACCCCCTGGAAATGTGTATGTAACTGGCATACCTCTTGTATAGATAGATATAACTATGGTTATAGTATAACAATGGGAATAAAATAAAACACTGACTTTGTTACTAGATCTAACGACTTTTGAGTTCTCACGGCGTACCCCAAAAATATTTATCGCATACCCCACGTTGAGAATCCCTAATTTAGAGCCTTCCACCTCTAACGTACTACTCACAACATAAACTCCCTGTTATTTGGTATTTATGGGAATGGTGAAGGGGGGTTGCCAGTTAGATGAATCTATCGGATGCATGAGAAATAATTTTAGAGAAGCCAAATATAGTAGGTACAATATTGTATTCAAGCCACAGTTGAAATAAAAATGCAGTTAAAAACAATGCCAATAAAAAGCAAGTGTCCCGTGGCCGATGGTTTGTGTGCTTGATTACTGACAGTGACAATCATAAGGAGAGGGCCAGGGGAGCCATGCCCTCCTCCATGGAGTTTGCGAGATAATGTATGGTTTGATCCCAATTTTCTTTTCTAGGAAAGAAAACCCTTAAACACCCTCACTATCTCAGAAATGAAATGACAAGTTGTTAAAAAGGATATTTTTTGCTAAATAATCCATTAGTAAAGTTAAGAAAGTCATTTCTGGACTACAAAATCTTCCATACATCCCTAAATGGCCCCTCTAGACCTGAGACTTATGACCGCCCCTGATTACAGATCTAAGGGACCTGGTTTTTATCCCGGGTAAGGTATGGATATTGTTTTTCTGCTGAGGTCCTGCCATCCTCACAGACCTTCTACTAATGGCGTATAAACTTACAGGTTCCTGTCAGACTTTGTAGCAAGTAGCTGCTTGAGAGAGTATTTTTTTATCGTAATGCCCTTAATACAAATGTAAATATCTAAAATATAATTGTTTTTTACACATATTTTCACAATGAATGTCTAAATCCGTGCATCGGTTTGTCTCTTATCACTTTCGGATTTGACAAATAGCTCTTGAAGTTTTCCACTTTGCTTTTTAATATCATAGATCTTTGACGAACCAACATTCATTTCCATCACATGCACCTTACAAATGACACCTTTTTTGTAGTCTTTGCATATTTCAATTTTTTCCTTTCAAATTAAGAACAACACGTTTTTGTTTTAGTCCTTGCGCGGTATTCTTCTTTGACAGCATTGCAAATAGAAGGGTAAAAGATTTCTAATAAACAAAATAACGTGATCACAAATTCAACTACCTGCTACTTTAATGGCCGTAATGGAACTATGTGAATAGCGTGAATGTAACAATGCGTGAAAGACGATGCAACGACATCCGGTAGAACTACCACGTGCATTGAAATTTGCCGTATAAAAGTTCAAACTTTGAATTTGAAATTTATGCCGGTTGCATGAGAATTCCGGATGCCTGAGTACCGAATAACCGGAAATTTACTAATCCATTCAGAAGGTAGGCGACGACAGGAACTCCAGAAATTTTGGATACTTTTCGAGGGATCACTCCCGCACACGGCAACTAGGAACCCCGTCTCTTGCCTCAACAGAGTTAGAACTAAGCGGGACCATTCCACCATATTTGGGGCCGATTGCTCAAGTGACTCCGCAATCATAGACAAACTGCCAATTTTTACCAAAGGTCATTCGTCCATTCGTTCGTTCACCTGTAATTACTATGGGTGAAAGAGCGATCGTTAACCCGTAGTATATTTCACCATAGTATAATTTACCCGTAGTATACTTCACCATAGTATAATATACCCGTAGTATACTTCACCATAGTATAATTTACCCGTAGTGTACTTCACCATAGATTAATTTACCCGTAGTATACTTCACCATAGTATAATTAACCCGTAGTATAGCTTATGATGCTATGAGTAGCCAAGTTTTAATTTATATGTGAAACATAGTTTCAATTGTAGCGATAATATTTCTATTTCGTTTTTTAATGTTTGCTTTAGTATATATTTTGTGCTTTATTTTAGTTAAATAAAGATATTATTATTTCTTTAAATGTAATTACGGTTACCCACGATCAAAGATGCAATTCAGACTATCCTCATTAAATTCAAAAAATGTTCTACAGTTCCTCTTCAAGAATCAACATAAACTGTTTTAAAATGAATGCCAGTTTTTACTACCTGAAAATATTAATACGCAACTACATTCACTCGATAGGCCAGGCAAATCTGCTTCGTCGGTCAATAGTTGCACATTCCTGAAGTATTCTTTCAATATACGAAAAGAAACAGAGATAGATAAATATGTGATTCTTGTACGCATAGACTGTAGTAAAGAAAATTCTGAAATAATAGGCAACTAAATTTTATATACTGAAGTTTCAGAAATAATAGCAAAAGTTATTGCTTGTTTTGAAATAAAATGCAAGGAAGGAAAATTACATCTGTCTATTACAAAAAAATTACGAATTTTCTCTAATCAAAGTACTAGAAGCGTAAGGTTCGGTTCCCGAGATCTTACATAAGCGGGGTCCCGTACTAAAAATAGCCAAATTCAGAGCCGGTTCTAGGGAGCGGGGAGAGGTAAGGGAATTATATCCCCCACTTGAATGCTAGTAAGGGTAATAGAGGCAAAAATTATTAAACCTATTCATATTTCATGCATTTTTTCAAGAAATATTTTAAGACATGTAAATCGGAGAGGAAAATATTATACTGCATTGGAAATCCAGTCTCTTTCACCCCCCCCCCCACTTTTGTTTCTTTCTAGATCGGGGCCTGTCCACATGCGCTGCTTTTCACTTCCATAGCTCACTAATAATAGTGTGTTTTGGTGCTTTATACTCACTAATAATATTGCGATATAATATTATTACTAATAATATTGTGTAATAATTTTAGTTAACTAATAATATTGTGTTTTGGTGCTTACACCTAAAAATATTAATTTATTTCGTCGTATTTTGATGCTTTATAATGGTGGGCGTTTCAAACCTGAACAAACACCCATTGGAAGGGAAACCGTTTCATTCATGTACCACCTGCAACCTCTACCCCCACGACCTGAATATTTTCCAAATTCAGACCTTATGCAAAAGCGAATTTACGCAAGTGGGAGACTGCCTGTTCGGTAAATAAAATTCAAGAATCATAAAGTACAAGAATCACACATTAATTTTGAAACACCTGAAAAAACGTTATTGTCCTTGCATTAAAATTCATATTGACCCTGCCAGACTCGTAATCTGTAGTTCCCAGGTTCGAGTCCCAGCTGGGTCAGCGTCGAGATTTATCTCCGCAAAATTCCCCGCCCTGCCCACGGTCAGTAGGGGACACCGATGGGCTTGGAAAGGCCGCCGTCCGTCGGATGGGACTTTAAGCCGTGGCCCCGTGTGTGGGAGAGCCATACCCTGTGCACGTTAAAGAACATACTGGATGGCCTTGACGGGAGGCTACCATCTGTCTCCCAACAGCTGTTCCAGTGGGTCGCCTCCCCCAACCTTCTCTGAACCTTCGGGGTCCATGTGACCTGGCCATTTAGCCCATGGTGTGCAAAAAAGTGCCGCTCAGAGGTAAAACAACCCAACAACACATTGACTCTTTCAATATATGTACGTTAAGGCGAACAAATAATTTTGTGCTCTTCACGGTAAATTTACTACAGCGAGAATGACACTAAACGAAATAAAATAAATTATAAACTTTGAAGATAGCGAAACAAGTCCTGTGACGAGAAATTCGAAAGCTCGTTTCAAAATGTGCTTCCAAATTGCACTGCTTTAAAGAAATTTGAGATAATTGATGTTTCTTGGCGAAGCTCCAATTTGCGTAAATTTGTGCAATATAGAGGAGTGAACATCCGTTAGTTTTTATGCATAAATCCTTGTTAAGTGCAATTATTTAGTTCCCAAGTCTTGGCATGAATAGGACGACAACAGATAATTTAAATTTTGTCGATGTGGTGTGACAGTGCCTAAAAGAAAAGATAAATAATAATTGTTCGTGCAGGAAGGGTAAACAATTTTGACGGTACAGTCTGTAATATTTAATGATAAAAAAAAAACTGGTAACTATCACGATGAACTGAATTAATTTATTTCCTAATGTCACATCAAAGGTAAAACTATTGCTAAAGATTCCTGAGTGCATTGTGTTAATTAATCATATTTCGCTATATTGAAATGGATTTTATTTCGAATGTTCTACGTCTAGGAAAGTTAAAATACAGCAGCGGTTTAAATTTAATTATTTTTTTTACATTATTAATAGTTTTTGTATATATAGTACAAATTGAATTATACGAATTTTTTGAAAATTAGAATTATATTTTTAACTAGAAAGCTCAACTGCCTCTCGAGAATACGAAAAAAAATATTTTTCTCTTTATTTCCAATAAAGAATACAGCGGCAAAATCTGAAGTTGAAAGACGACAGCACACCAATGAAAAGATGGCAGATCCACATGAATTCTAGAAAGAATAACTCGCACATGGGCGCGGGGGTGGCTCAGTCGGTAGCGCGCCAGGCTCGTAATCTGTAGTTCCCAGGTTCGAGTCCCAGCTGGTCAGCATTGAGATTTATCTCCGCAAAATTTCCCCGCCCTGCCCACGGTCAGTAGGGGACACCGATGGGCTTGAAAAGGCCGCCGTCCGTCGGATGGGACGTTAAGCCGTGGCCCCGTGTGTGGGAGAGCCATATCCTGTGCACGTTAAAGAACACGCTGGATGGCCTTGACGGGAGGCTACCATCTGTCTCCCAACAGCTATTCCAGTGGGTTCCCTCTGAGCCTTCGGGGTCCTTGTGGCCTGGCCATTTAGCCCATGGTGTGCAAAAAAGTGCCGCTCAGAGGTAAAACAATCCAATCCAAACTCGCACATGTAATTCTCCGCTACAACAAATAATCCCTTGTTTCATACACGAAATAAGTATTTTTTTCTAAAATAAATTATAATTATGCATAATTTGTGGATATGATCAATTTAAAATGCTGTTTTAAATTTAATTTCTATTTCATCGGTACATTCGCGATGTAAACCACTTTTAGAAGCTTCCTAAAGACTGAGGATTGATACAACTCCAATCATCACATCCTGGGTATCATTGGCTTTGGTGTTTAAGACTACTAAGCGATGATTGAGCAGAAAGCTCTTTAAGGGGTAATTGTCGCTTCATTCTTTACGTGAAACAGAGTATAAAACAAAAACGTTGAATGTTTGCAAACGGAGAGGCGAAAAAAGTGAAAGAAATATCTAATTTTATGAAAAGAGGCTAAAATATAAATTATAATAAATAAAATCGAAATTTTAAGATAACCTTCTTCTAATTGCAGCAACTGCAGAAATGAAAAAAAGAAATGTCATTGTAAAGAACTCGAGCGGGTGACCAAAATATATTCTTTAAACTGAAAGGCAATGAAAAATGCACTATGATAGCATAGATACCGAAAATGCTGTGAAATTTTGTTTGCGATGGTTCCTTCGAGGTCAAAGGTAAAATATTGATATGCCAGGAGCTGGACAGCTAAAAATTGGTGAATAGTGCCTCTCGGCGGGAGAACTCAGAAATTACAGGAAATTTCAGATCCGGTTTTGCATTTGAGGTTAATAGGTCGGGTTACGGGATAGTAATCAAGAGGTGCCGAAGGCATTGTTTGATTTCTAGTACGATCATCAGAAATGTATGCTGCGAATCATTAATTTTATTCCTATATTATTAATTATAATCATTTCGTGGCAAAATTAAGATGTTAATGCTATTTGGGTCCGGTTGTTTTACCTCTGAGCGGTACCTTTTTGTACAATATTTGAAAATAGCCCGGAAATATTTGGTTTCAAATATTTCCGGGTTACTGGATTATAAGAGGTGGCAATTCTAGTCGCTAACACTTTGTCCATTCACTCCCCCCAATAAATAAAATAATAATAATAATAATAATAAAATAATAAAGATAATCTACTAATTCCATCTGCATATATATATTTACATCATTTGTGCCTATTGAATTCGTATTTCGTTATTATATTAGAATCATCATTGAGCTTATTTTTAGACTTTTTATTACGAATATCGCAACACACTTCGGAAAGGCTTGCGACAAAGTGATATTTTGGGAATGACTGCACAAGAGGAATGAGATCTGCGATTTTTCCTTCTGACTGATAACCCATTTCAAGCTTTTTATTTGTTACTGAATAAGCAGAAAACTTTGGAATTTGAATTGAAGAGTATACAATTTTCACTGCTTACGTTTACAGTGCATGTTTCTACATTTTTTGGTGAATATTTCATGCACTTTAGCTGCACATAATCTGCTTTAAAAAAGGAGGACACGGAGAATAATTGAAAAAAAAAGCCATATAAAGTCAAGTATATACGAATATCTTTTATAGTAACGAAACGCAAATATCGATTAAAAAGCTTTATATTTTAAATGAATTTCTTTTACTGGTTTTTTAGCAGGATCAAGTAAACATGTCACTTGGCGGGATTTCGCTCATTTGATAGCAAGCCAAGCTCGAGACCCACTGCACCAGCGTGGGGCGGGGGTGGCTCAGTCGGTAGCGCGCCAGGCTCGTAATCTGTAGTTCCCAGGTTCTAGTCCCAGCTGGATCAGCGTCGAGATTTATCTCCGCAAAATTCCCCGTCCTGCCCACGGTCAGCAGGGGACAACGATGGGCTTGGAAAGGCCGCCGTCCATCAGATGGGACGTTAAGCTGTGACCCTGTGTGTAGGAGAACTATACCCTCTGCATGTTAAAGAACACGCAGAATGGCCTTGGCGGGAGGCTACCATCTGCCTCCCAACAGCTGTTCCAGTGGGTCCCCTCACCCAACCTTCTCTGAGTTTTCGGGGTCCATGTGACCTGAACATTTAGCCCATGGTGTGCAAAAAAGTGACGCTCAGAGGTAAAACATCCCAACCCAACTGCATCAGCATTTTATATCCTCTAACCCTGTTCTACCCTCGGTGAGAAAGGAGACACTAATAGGCTTGCAGAAGCTATCGTCCTGCGGGTAGGATGTTAAGCCGTGATTTCCTGTCGCTAGATGGTCTTGATATGAGGTATCCATATGGCTCCTAACAGCTGTGCAGTGAATCCCCTTCGCAACCTTTTCTAATCCCTTGGAGTCCTTGTTACCTGGCCAATTAGCCCATTGTATGCAAAAAAAATTGCCTCTCACAGGTAAATGAACCCAACATCTTAGATCTAACTTAACGTTTTCTCGCAAAAGTATAGAAATTCAGTTTCTGTTTTTATTTCAGTTAGGTATGTAACAAGACATTTTTGGCCTAATTGGTTTCTAAAAAAAAAGCTTATAATTCTCGACTCTAAAAGTAACAGGACGTTTTGGTTAATGTAAAGACATTTGCTCAAAAAGAGTGTGATCAAATAGAGATGAATGAGTCTGTGTGGATCTCTTTTCTACATGGGAATATTCATTTGTTCATTTGTATGCAATGCGATCAAATAGAGAACGTCTGAAAACCCTTCTTGTGTTCAGGATTATTTTTTATTTTAAATATCAATAATATTAATGTCATATGTTTCAAAACGCACTAACCGAATTTTAATTGTCCAATTTTCAACTGTAAATCATTTTAATATCCATAAACGTTCCTAATATAACACTTGATTTCATGTTTCAACAACCTTGATTAGAAATTCATCACATCACGGATTATAAAATTGCATTTACACATTTGAGATGCTTTATAGCTCTAACGTGAATTGAGCTCGTTAGGAGGGGATAATTAGTTTTGTATTCCTTACTAACCAACCGCAATTTGCGTTTTATGCTCTACGCTTTGGAAACCACACAGCCATGCTAATCATTATTAAATCGAAGTGAGGCATTGTGTTCTTAACTGTAATCATAAACTAATTAGAGACCGATTTGGTTTGGCAATTAGTATATTGCGTTAGAAGCTTAACACGCAAATTTTGAATTCCGTTATTAAAATGCATATCCCTCACGTCTGAAAATGGGGAAGCTACTGCATATTATGAAAGCAAATCCTTTCATTTTAATCTAATGGAATATCATTATTAAGTCGTGGCTATATATATGAGAAGATTATCAAACTCAAAACAAAATTTAAAACCGAATAGATTATAAACTATTGTATTAAGGAGAAAGTGGTCATCTCTATAAAACCTGAAACTAATGACTTAAACCAGTAGCTTTTCTCAACAAAGATCATATGAAGCTAGGGTCAGTGTTACTAATCCAAACATCAGTTAGTAACATTGACCTAGCTTCATATGATCTTTGCTGAGAAAACTACAGACTTAAGTCATTAGTTTCAGGTTTTATAGAGATGACCACTTTCTCCTTAATACAATAGTTTATAATCTATTTCTGTTTTAAATTTTGTTTTGAGTTTGATAATCTCATATATACAGCCACGATTTAATAATTATATTAATCTTTACCAATATTTTGAAGAATAATGATATGCATAAGCTGATCCAGATCTAGAAAAAATCCGGGAGGGAGAAAAATACAGTCAAGTCGGAAAATTGAAAAAGAAAAAAAATTGTAAAAGGATGAGGGGAGGGGGAGAAATTGGATTCCTAATGCAGTATAACATTTCTCTCTCCGTTTTTCAGGTCTTGAAAAAATTCTTGAAAAATGCAAGAAATATAAATAAGTTTAATAACTTTTTTGCCTCTATTGTTCTTACTAGCATTTGGAAAGTAGGGGGCTATACCCTTTTTTTTTCACCACACGAAAAAAAATCACCGATTTATCACAAATACATGGGTATCACTCGAAAACGTGATTTGAAAAAAATTGTTTGTCCTGACTGGTATTCAAACCCAGGTCTCCCAGAAGCATGCCTTTCATATGGCACTGTTACGAGATGGATGCGCAAAATTAGAGAAGGACGGCAGAGCTTTGAAAATTTCCCTGGTGCAGGAAGACTGAAGGAATTTTTTTAAGTAAACTGCTGCACTGAAATATTTTTGTTTTGTCTGTTTTGGCTCGTCTCTCCTAAGTTTCCCAGTATTCACAATCAGAAGCATCCAGAAGTACATAAGAATCTTAATAGACTGCAATGTGCAAAGCCGAATTAAAAACAGTCAAAATTTGAATTTTTTAAAATATTTAATTAGATGAATAATGATATAAATGAAACAGTTAAAATTATTTATTCATGTGTTCTGAATTCATAAATGCGAAATTATTAATACTAAGACGGAGAATCTGTTTTAAATCGACTAACAATGCGATCACTGTTTCCTTATGTTGTTGGTATTCATGATATTCTTCGAACTCATACATTCAAACTCCGGACATTAAAGAGCAATGTTTTTACTATAAGAAGTTAGCTCCGAATAAAACATTCCTAACAGCTGCAGGAAATAGTTTGTCGGAACAAATATAGTTCTGTAGCCTTATTAATGATTCTTTAGTTACCTCAATTTCGAAGGAAGTTTCTTTGGGAGAATGATGGCATTATTTTAATATTCTAGTGTCTTTAGGAGAATGATGGCATAACTTTATTATTCTAATATCTTTGGGAAAATAATGGCATTACTTTAATATTATATAATCTTTGAAAGAATGATGGCAGTACTTTAATGTTCTAGCAACTTTGGGAAAATAACGTGATTGCTTTAATGTTCTAGTATCTATGGTAGAATGATGTAATTACTTTAAGTCCTAATTTCTTTTGGAAAATGATGGGATTACTTTAATGTTCCAGTTTCTTTTGGAGAATGATGGCATCACTTTGTTGTTGTTGGAAGAATATCAGATTACTTTAACATTTTTGTTTCCATAACTATTTCAATACTGAATGATATTGTTTAAATCAAGATATTATTTTTAACTTTACATTAGACGTTTTGTTCAACAAATAGCTTATTTTTAAAATAAGGAACATGGGATAAGACTTTAATTAACACCGAATTTTTTATTCTGTTGTCTTCCTCTATAAACAAATTTCTCAGAATAAAGTATAAAGTTATTAGACTTCAGACACCAGTTTACGTCTTGTTTATGGAAGCCAAACAGTTTTTGGGGCTTGTTTTAACTACTATTTACAAGTTACAAAGAACACGTCCTTGCATGTTGTTGATTTATGATCCTGAAACTTGGAAACGGATATATTTTTCATCTTTTTAAACTCTTATGGAAATTTACCTTCATCGACGTATAAAATGATAAATTTATAACAGGAATGTTTAACAAATGGTCCGTTCACTTTTAATACATTAATATTTATGAAGCTATCCCAAGATAATTTATCATCTTGTATATATCAGTATAAACTGTTTTTCAATACACTATTGAGTTTCTTTGCGCATTTTGTTCATAGGTTCTTCTATGTATTTAAAACTATTTTTACTGGCTATATTTCTTGTTATCGTATATTCCTTACTAAGAGAGAATGGTTTGAAAACCAATGAAATGCAAAATGCGACACCTGAAATGCATCAATATTCAATTTGTTAGGGAACTTCTACGGTATGTCGATGTGAATAAATTATGCTTCATCGCGTACTTTACAATAATCTGAAATTAAAAATATCGTTTTGAATTGTACACTTGCATATAAACTCTACATAACACTAATTAACGTTAAAAACGTACTCATTTCTTAAATAACGCATGGAACTATTGGTTGTGGCGAAGTATTATATCTGCGAGTTGCTTTTGCTATGACTTATGTGGGTGTGGCATCTATTCATTGGTTGTTCCCTTCTTTGATCGTAAGATTTTTCCGCTCCATTCTTTATGTGAAATAAAAAAATAAAATAAATAAATACCCCCTCAAGCTTGCCACAGAGGTCTGACAGGAGCCTGTCAGTTTATATGCCACAGTAGAAGATCTGAGAGGATGGCAGGACCTCAGCAGAAAATCAACACGAACATCCATGCCTTACCCGGGGCTCGAACCCAGGTCCCGTAGATCAGTAGCCAAGCGCAGACTGTATAAATTGATAAAATTTGTTGAAAATCGATAAATAAAGTTTTAGGAAAACCTCTGTGGCAATTATTCTTAATCCTTTCTAGTCAATAGATGTAAGTAATCGTCATGATTTAACTCTTACTTGGAGCCACTGTAGGGTCCTCTCGTCAGTGAAGGATTATTCATTCTAATGCTGGGTGAGGGTTGACTCACGCTCGTAATCTGCAGTTCCCTGGTTCGTACCCTCCCTGGCCCAGCGTTGAGATTTATCTCCGTAAACTCCCTCCCCCCCTGCCCTGGGTCAATAGGTGATAGCGATGCGATTGAAAAGGCCTCCGTCCATCAGATGGGACGTTAAGCCGCGGCACCGTCTGCAGATGAGTCATACCCAGTGCACGTTAAAGAACACGCTGAATGACCTTGATGTGAGGCTTCCATCTGTCTCCTAACAGCTGTCCAGTAGATCACCTGCCCCAAAGTTATCTGAGCCCTTGTGACCAGTGAGCCCTTGTGACCAGGCCATTTAGCCCATTGCATTAAAAAAAAAGTGCCTTTCAGAGATAAAGAAAACCTAACCCCTTCTCATGTTTGGGCTTTCGGCGGAGGTCTTATAACCTAAGAAACATAAGAGAAAACGGATGAAAAGAAACGAGGTATCTGTGGAAACCATTTAGAAACAATTTCGTGTATTTCCTTGTCTAAAAGAGATCCAGTTTACCGAAATTTTACGATATACTAAATTTATTTTATATTAACTGTTTTATTATGTCCCTACTTAATTTACAAAAGAAATACCTATAGACAATTTTCCTTTCTAATTTAAACCGTTTCATCTAATAAAAAATATAAAAACTGTCAAATGCCGGTTTCCAACTGTGATTTATATTATATATACAATACTTCGACTCGAGAGGGTTGATGAATTAAAAGGTTCATAATCGTAGGGCTACAAAAATTCATTATTCTGGCCGGGTGATTTATCATTTTGTAAATATCAGAATCACCTGGCCGAAAATTTCCATTTGAACTCCATAGCGGGAACAGTTTAATTACTAAAGATTCGCGCAGACTTATGAAATCATTTCGTTTTCCAGTAGAGAGTTTCCTGAAACTTATTCCTAATCCAAAAGGTGGAGATCTATATTATTCCCAATCTCAACCGAAAATTTCCATTGAACTGCATAGCTGGAACCATTTAATCATTAGAGATCCGTGCAGACATATGGAGCTATTTCCTTTTCCACTAGAGAGTTTCCTGAAACTTACCCGTAATCCAAAAGGTGGAGATCTATATTATTCCCAATCACAACCGAAAATTTCCGTTGAACTGCATAGCTGGAACCATTTAATCACTAGAGATCCGTGCAGACATATGGAGCTATTTCCTTTTCCACTAGAGAGTTTCCTGAAACTTACTCGTAATCCAAAAAGGTAGTGATCTCTATATTACCAATCACAACCGAAAATTCCCATTTGAACTACACAGTGAAAACCGTTTAATAAATAGAGATCTGTGCAGACATTTAAAACCATTTTATTTTACAGCAGAGTGATTTCTGAAATTTACTGCTAATCCAAAAGCTGGATAACTATATTATTCCCAATCACAATCGAAAACTTCCCTTTGAACTGCATAGCTGGAACCGTTTAATCACTAGAGATCCGTGCAAAACTCCCCGCCCTTCCCATGGTCAGTAGGGGACACCGATGGGCTTGGAAAGGCCGCCGTCCGTCAGATGGGACGTTAAGCCGTGGCCCCGTGTGCGGGAGAGTCATAACCCTGTGCACGTTAAAGAACATGCTGGATGGCCTTGACGGGAGGCTACCATCTGTATCCCAACAGCTGTTCCTGTGGGTCCCCTCCCCCAACCTTCTCTGAGCCTTCGAGGTCCTTTTGACCTGGCCATTTAGCCCATGGTGTGCAAAAAAGTGCCACTCAGAGGTAATATAACCCAAACCCAACTAGAGATCCGTGCAGACATTTTGAACCATTTGCTTTTCTAGCAGAGGGATTCCCGAAACTTACTCTTAATCCAAAAGGATCTATATTCTCCGAACCACCATTCTTTCTGTATTTTTCTCATGATAAAAAAAAAAAGTTTTTTTACCAAATAAAAACTTGTCTCTGTGACTGTTCAACTTCTGGCTGCGAAAGAAGAGAGTGACTTATTTTAAAAGTATTGTTTATTTTTGATTGCATTTTTACCTAGCGTTAAGGTAATGCAGACTTACTGGAATTGCTAAACTACAATTTGCATTTCTTCCTCAAATAAAGATTCCTCTTAGCGTACGTCCTTAGTAACACATTGATTTCACAATACACTGCTAACATTTTCACTATGTCACTTCACAAACCATTTATCTGAATCGCTTAAACTTAATTGAATTTTAAAGCTATACACATGTGTGTAGTTTGGGGAGCAATTCAAACTATTTCACTAATGCATTTGCAAAATACATTATCACTGCCAAATTTACCGACTTCTAAATCGCTAACACTTGCTATTTATCACGGTTTGTCTGAAAGATTTGCAGATTCTGGTTTTAGTTTAATGGCTCCGAATCCACACATAAGAGACATTTCGTTTTCCAATTCAGGCCATGTTTTATCATTCCAAAACCTTCGCGCCTGGAGTTTCATTTGACGTCACAATTCTCCAGTGAAAGAGAAATTCATGATAAACGATTTTTCAGTTGCAGCAACTGGTTCGGCCCAACAAGTTGCCTTCTCAAACATGAGTCCTCTTTCCTCTAGCAGTGTTTTTCAACTTTTTTTATATCACGACACACTTAAACATATAGTTAAACTTCTGCGGCACACTTAAATTATGATGATATTATGTATACGTTTATTATAACAATGATATACTCGTATAATCAATTTAAAGGGGTTTCAATTTTGATACGTACACTTATTGTGCTTTGGACTTCTTTGGAAAATAATTTAATTAATGATTTTTAAAAATTTTCGCGTCACACCTGCGATCATCTCACGACACATCGGTTGACAATCACTGCTCTAGCAGAATGATATTTCTCATTCGCAAGAATTCCGCTAGCCTGAGAAATTTAATATCGCCAATGACAAAATGTCCGACGTTACTTCGTTAGTTATAGAACCGGCAATCACAACACACAGAGCTCAAAGTTAAACTAATTCAGGAACCTTGTACAGCTTGAATATCCCTAATCCGAAATGCTTGGGACCAAGAATGCTTCGGATTTTTACGGATTTTGCAATATATGATACGGTGGAATTGAAGGGAAATGGGAAGAAATTGAGACTTTCAGAAAAATATCTTTTTTATTTGACATAATAAACATGAATATAAATGCAACAAACAAAGAATGCAAATGCATTTATTTACCATATTGGGAAGGAACGTCGAAAGTTGTTGATGGACCAAGAACTGGATTCTCCAGGGTTGAAGAAAAGATATCGTGTTGGATGGCCATTTTTAATATTTCCTGTAGAGTCATTTCCTCATTACCAAAGTTTTTGTTTTAAAACCCTTTTTGGAGTAAAATGAAAAAATGCGATTCACCCTTAAGGAATTCCCATAGGAAATCTCCCTCGTTTGACTGTCATTTTGTACAAAAAAGATGCGGAAAGTTTTGCGTTAGGAAAACCACGTGGTCTCTTCAAAAACCACGATGGACCACGGAGGGGGAAAGGGGGGAACATTGGCCTAAATTTGACCACGTGGTTTATGGACGGCCTCAAACAGTGATGTCATATTCCTATCCCAAAAGGCTTCCTGCTATGAGAGCGAAGTTACGGATTTCGGAATATTTCTAATTTCGAATTCGGATGCTAACATATATATATGATTTCAGCAGCAAACTGCCGATTCTAGGAATAATATATATATACACGCAATCTTAACTTTCTGTCGCAATGTGTAACAATACACCATTGATCATACTTTCATTTTTTTTAAACATACTAGAATTTGTGCGCCTATACTAATAAATTTCGATACTTATAATTCATACCAGCAGAAGCTGTGAGCCTGTATATAAGATTTGTTTAAAACAAATTGCCAGCCGAAGGTCTTACCACTTGCAGTGAAGTGCTCAGTGAATGAAATCATCATTAGCAATTATGAGAGCTATGGCAATGGCTTAACATTTACATCGAAGAAGCAATTGATCATGGCTTTTTGCTCAGCGGACAGAGCACCTGACTGTTATCAGGAGGGCATGGCTAAGATCCCAGCCGACTCAAGACTATTTTTTTATCTTTGTTCCCAATTGACATCATCACACTTCAACAGCGTATAATAACATTGTAGGTTAAATACCTTGTAATTTAAATTGAAGTTTCAGTAATTTATTTATGTGGCAACACAAATGAAATAATATGAAAATTTAAATAATGTCAATGTATATGAGAGATGCTCTCAATTTTTTTTTAAATATGATCAACATCAAATGATTTAAATTTAGATTTAAGCAATTTATTTATACTTTATTCAATAGGGAACACATCACTAAATAATACGAAATTGCATGAAAAAGTATTCCAAAAATAAAATAATATTTTTAAATTGAAGTTTTAGCTATCAGATTAATATTTTATCAAATAAAAAAATTCGAAATCGTACAACAGAATATTTCATAATAGACGACATAATTCGAGCTGGAAAAAGATGAAAGGAGGGGGCTAAGAGACTGGATTTCCATTGCAGTGCAACATTCTTACATTCGTTTTAATAATTTAAAAATATTTCTTCAAATATGCACGAAATATGCACAGGTTTAATATTTTTTTGCCTCCGTTACCCTTGCTAGGATTCTCAAAGGGGTTGGGGGCACTGCTCGAATCTGAAAGACGACAAAGTCTACAAGTGTTCGGGTAAAATAATTTTATCGGTTTTAAAACTTCCCAATGAAACTATTACTTTCAATAAGGCTTAATTATAAATAGCGTTCTTTAAATAATTATCTTAAAAGTTCGTAATGAGAACTGAATTGGATACGAATTGAAAATCAAAAACAAACTTCAAATTTTACGTCTGAGGCTTTAAAATCATCATTATCATTATCCTTCTCAAAGAGTCATGGGTTACGGAGGTCCAACCAGACCGTGAAATTTAGTTCTCCAAGCAAGTCTATCCTGAGCTATATCTACTGCATCTGGCCACTGCACACCAATTCTAACAAGGTCCTGTTTGACATTGTCTGCCCACCGCATCCTAGGTCTCCCCTTCTTTCTGAGGCCTTTAGGCACACTGTTCATAACCCTGTTGGCCAATCTATAACTATCCATACGGGCAACATGGTCAAACCAACGGAGTCTCTCTCTGCACAATATGCCGCCTAAAGGAGGTTGCCGACTAATTCGCCTAACCTCATCATTACTTACAAAGTTGAACCACCTAATGACCAAGATACTGCGTAAGCATCTAGAATCAAAAGCATCTAGTTTCCTGTTATCTTGTTTACAAAGTGTCCAAGTTTCACTACCATAACTAACCCTAGAAAGAACCAAACTATTATACAGTCTAATTTTATTCTTTAGGTGTATACGCCTATTTCTCCACACTCTCCATAGATTTTTAAAAGTCCCAACAGCAATCCCTATTCGTCTGTTAATCTCATGCCGCACATCACCATTATCTGTTACATAGCTCCCAAGATAATTAAACTGTACACCTGCTCAAGACTGCAAACATTCAGATTAACTGAATCACAGCCTGCCTGACCAATTTTCATCCCTTTAGTTTTCTCTCTGTTTATAACCAAACCTACTCTACTACCAGTCTCATCAACAGCTCGAATGAAAGAGTTCATCTCATCAACATCATTTGCCAAAAGGGCTAAATCATCAGCATAATCTAAATCAGAAATTTTCGTATCTCCATTCCATTTAAGGCCAAAATCTTTCCCTCGAAGTGAATTTCGCATAACGTAATCAATAACCAAGCTAAAGAGAAAAGGAGACAAAATGCACCTTTGTCGAACACCAGAAGTAATGCTAAACCAATTGCTACAAGCCTTATCAACTCTCACACACGACTCAGTGTTATTATAGAGAGCTTTCATTATGTTAACTAACTTGTCAGGTATACCATATGATCTCACAATCAATCACAAATTATGACGATCAACAGAATCGAAAGCCTTTTTGAAATCAACAAAGCTAACAACCAAAGGTTTCTGAAACTCTAAACATTTCTCAAGAATCTGCCTAAGTGAAAATATCTGATCCACACATCCCCTACCACTTTTCAGTTTAATTTCAACACAAATTTGCAATTAATATTCCAAAACAGTCTATTCTTTTATGCAATTTTCTTTTCTTGAAGCACTTTATTTATTCAGAAACTTTAGCTGTCATCCTGCCTAATAATAACACAGTCATTGATAATTTTAATGAGGTAATACACCTGAAGAAAACCGACTATAGAAAAAAAGTAAAACGGGGTTTGCGGCAAGAGACTGGATTTCAATTGTAGTATAACATTTGTCCCTCCATTTTAGAGTTAGAGAACTTAAAAAAATTTGTTGAAAAATACGTTAATATATACATTCAAAAAACTTTTGCATCTATTACCCTTACTAGCATTCTCAAAGCGGAGGGGGAGGGACATGGGCTGCACAACCCCTCCCTCCATAGATCCGGCCCACACTTAAACAATATTCTTCTTTTAACTTCTTTACATTTCCATTTAAAATTCTTTTTTCTGCTTCGTGTTAAAAGAGACTTTTGCAATTTTTTTTCTCAGTGAGGGGATGGTAGTACCGAGTTTCAATGTTTCATTTTTTTACTCATACGGTATGTTATTCTTTTATACTCGTCGGTATCTCAGACTTCATAGAGCTCTTTTATTTTTTTTAATCTAAATTCAAAGAAAAATCATAATATTTATCAGTAACATTTTCAACACAAGCAGTTAAAAGTTTATTTGCCTTTTTCTATCTCTTTCAGATAGAATCAAATAAATAACATTTATTTCTTTTTTTTTATTCATCGAGTGAAAACGTCTGTCCCCATATGCTCTCACCGTTTACGTAAACACTTTTATATTCCAAAGGCTCGTTGAAGCTGGTTTTACTTTTTATAGGTGTTTTTGTACTAAAATGTTTCGATTTCCGAAGCTTGTTTTATATGAATTATTTTGGTTCGGGTTTTTCAGAAACAATTCATAAATCTCCAGAAAATTACACAACGTCAACTGAGACGAATAACAAACTAACACAGTGCCTTTGGGAAATCGTAGCGAATATGAAATATCTGCTTGAACAAGAGAAGGTGAATTATTTATTTTGTGAGGTTGAATACTTCCATACGCATTATAGATCTTGTTGAATTTATTATATTTTGTGTGCATAATTTATGGGCTATACATTAAAGTTTCGGCCTTTTACGATGCAGAGTTGAATGCGTTTGTTCTTTGCACTGTTACCTTCCTATTTTCAAGACAGAAAACATTATTTGAGTCTTTATGGTACATAAAACATCATCTACATAAACTAACTTTGCCAAATAATATTCAAAGTCTCGATTGAAACTAAAAATATTCCCGAGGAAACATATTTGGTTACAAATGGTTACAATGGTTTGGTTACAATATCTTGAACAAAATAAGGTTTTTGAATATTTTAATGAAAACAAAAAAGTTTTTGTTCATTATAATGTTCAGAATTGAGTATCTGGTTGATAATACTACTGAATTTCACTGATAACAGTATATAATAAATCCCATCAGCTAAATAACCCAGTTATGATGAATATCTATAAAAGACGAATTTTTCACCTGGAGTAATTTCGACGAAAATTTCCCTTTTAGAGGAAATTAGTGAGGCGTCAGCGATTTTTAAAAATTTTTATGAGATGATCAGCTTTCCCAAATAATATACTGTTTTCTCTTATGTTAATGAATTACGTCACGCTTCCACTAGAATTGTAAATACAATAGTGACTTTATTGTACTGTCCAAACAATATAAGCAGGCTTGATTCATCAAAAAATACTTACGCCTCTTAGAATATTATCACTACATTTCTAATCTTAAAAGCAAAAGTATTCGCCTTAATAACAGATATATATTAGACGTAATTCCGGTCGAACACGTGTGACGTCATCGGTAACAGAAATGGTTGGTTTCCCTGTAATTCCGCGAGTACTTGAGCGCTCAGTCCCAAATTTGATACAGTGATCCCACTTAGTTTTAGTCCTGTTGAGGTAGCAGATCGAGTTCCTGGCTGCTGTGGGTCGGGAGTGATCTTTCGAAAAGTGTCCAACATTTCTGGAGCTCTGCCTTGGGAATGCAATAGTACGTTAGCAGTGAAAAGTTGTGAACGAACTTATCAATGGGAAGAGTTATCAATGGATTTAGTTTCGTACCAAACATTTGCCGTGGGTTTAACTAGTATATTAATATATACTAGTTAAACCCACGTCAAATAAACCCACGGCAATATAACCTTACCGAACAAAGGTTAATTATGCTAAATAGTTCGGAATTTCTGTCCAATTATTACATGGTAAACACGAAAAAATCAAGAGTGAAATATTTCGAGATATTTATAGAATTTAAAAAAATCACTCATTTACATCGTTATCACATGGTAACGATATACATGGGTGAAATTATATAGCATTGTATATTAGTGAATACTTCAAGTTTGATTTGTATAAACATTTTGAAACTAACTTTTGATATTTAGCATACTCGAAGCATAATATACAGGGTGTGCCTGAATTCATGGCCCAAACATGAGGGGATGGTAGTACACACCGCACCCACTAATATTCGTCATAGAATATGCGGCCACAAACGCAGCCCAGTGGGGGTAGAGGGCGCAGAGGAGGCGGCACGGCTTAAAAGCGCTGGATCAGCCAAACCCCAGCATTCTCAGTGTCTACCGGACATGAAATGGAGCAATTTACGAACGCAGAGAAAGTCGATATGCACCTGATGTACGGCGTAGCCGAGGGCAATGGTAGAGAGGCGCATAGACTACTGTGAGCGATATACTATGCGCCGTGTGTCCGAACATAAAATGTTTGCGCGACTGCACTGCCAGCTGTCTCAGGCAGGCACCTCCCACGTCAGTCGACATGATGCCGGACGAGCACGGATGGTCAGAACGCCAGCTATGAGCGAGGACATCTTGCGTATGGTGACAGATAACCCAGGTACAAACATGCGATCCGCCGTCCGGAGCCTGGGTGTGCATCGGAACCCAAGCGAGACCAGTGTCTGGCGATAACATGCAGTACTCGCCAGACACTGGTCTGACGAGTACTACATGTTATCGCCAGACACTGGTAGTTTCGCCATCTGACCCATCACTACTTATTGGTATTTCCAGCAGATCTTGGATTCGCATCCAATCCAACTATGTTAATGTTGAGATTTATTTCTGATAACCCCACTGCATTAGGTGAGAAAGGGGACACCGATTGGATGGACACCGATCCGTCCCTCGGATGGGACGTAAAGCCATGGCACTGTGTGCAGGAGAGAACCATACTCTGTGCACATTAAAGAACAGACTGGATGGCCTTGAAGGAAGGCTACCATTTGTCTCCCAATAGCTGTCCGGTGGGTCTCTCAACCTTCTCTGAGTCCTTGGTGTCCTTATGGCCTGTTCATTTATCTCATTGTGTGAAAAAAAGTGCAGCTGTGAGGTAAAATAAATCAATCCAAGACTGCTATTCCATACACCTGAAGCTAATTTAACTACTTTATTCTTCATAATTCAAATTAATAAATGAGGAAAAATTTATTTTGCTGCAATAATTAAAAGCCTTTGAAGTGCCTGAACACTTTTTGGTTCTTTTTGAAATTACACACCTAATGCATCTTTTCGATTCGAATTCCTGTTATTTAATTTTTCGTAATTAGATGTTCTTACATTTACTTGTTTTTACGCAGGCTCGGATCTAGAAAAAAAAAATCAGAGGAGGGGGATAAGAAACACAATAGAGCAGGAAAAAATAGATTCCCAATTCAGTATAATATTTCCCACTCCGTTTTACAGGTCTTCAAAAATTCTTGATATATGCATGGGATGTAAAAAGGATTTAATATTTTTTGCTTCTATTACCCTTACTAGCATTCTGAAAGGGGGATGGGGGCATGGCTTCCTTGCGCCCCTCCCCTTTCAATGGTAGCAAGCCCTGATTTTTATGTACCCTATTGATATTTGTTAGTTTCTCCAGGATATCGTTATTGTTCAGTTGAATATATCGCAGTAAAAAAATGTAAAATTAACTCTGCATTCCTTTCAGAAATTTGCATCCTATGTTTGATTTCACCTTGATCCAATCAAGTCTATTCGATGCTACGGCAAACTACGACAGGATTTTGAAATATGAACAGTAGATATGACGTCCATCTGTCTCCTAGCAACTTAATAAAAAGTACCAGGAGACAGATGGATTTTCACTAAAACGAATGAATAGCTTAGCGTCCCATTTGACAGACGACAGCCTTTCACTGAAGGTTAGGTTGGGTTGTTTTACCTCTTAGTGGCCCTTTTTGCACACACTGGAATAAATGCCCAGGTTCCAAGGGTCCCAAGTGTTCAGAGAAGACTGCAAAAAGAGGTCCATTGGACAGCAGTTAGGAGATAGATGGAAATTTTCCGTCGAAGCTACTCAGCGTTTTCTTTAACCTGCACAGGGTATGACACTCTCTTGCACACGGTGCCACGGTTTAACATCCCATCCAATGGACAGTGGCTTTTCCAAGCCCACTGGTGTACCCTTTTTAACCGAGGGTAGGGTGAGGTATTTAGAAGAGATAAATATTAATGTTGGCACAGCTGGGTTGGTTTACCTCTGAGCGACACTTTTTTGCACACAATGGATTAAATAGACAGGCTACAAGGACCCCAAAGGCTCAGAGAAAGTTGGTGATTGGGACCCACTGGACAGCTATTCGGAGACAACCTCCCATCAAGGCCATTCAGCTGGTTCTTTAATGCGCACAGGATATGGCCCTCCCGCACACGGGACCACGGCTTAACGTCCCATGCAATGGACGGCGGCTTTTCAAAGAGCATCAGTATCCCCTACTGACCTTGGGCAGGGCGGGGAGTTTTGCGGAGATAAAATCTCAACGCTGGCTCAGAAGGCAAAGTTAGGGTTAACAGAGAAAATCTTAGTGATTACTCAATAAAGATTCTAACTGGAAATGTTGCGAAAGATCCTGAGAACAGATTACGAGCATGCACTACTGACTAAGCCGATCTCAGCTTTACATTAAAATCAGTAGTTTGTTCCAAATTTAGATCGTAGGTTGAGGAGGATTAAACTATCACTTCGAAACTAAAGACCGGGAATCCATTCGCGTGTCAGCTCTTAATTTCATCAGCTCCATCCTTGTTATGCGGTAACTCATCTATTCCACGACGAGTTACCCCGCCAGAAATTTACATGTTGAGTTTGGGAATATCTCTCTATCACACAGCAGGTTTAACGGCAAACTGTAGGGATTTAAATATTGCTTCTACCTAAAGGAAATTTACTATAGGCAGTGGGAGTTTTCCGATAAATTAATTTTAACTTTAAACCCAGAACTTTCCACACATTTTTGGGTACGCGTTACCATTTTTAATCCATATTATCTTCATGTCACTAATCATTATTTCATCATAAATTGGCTTCCATTGCTAGTATATGTTAGAAAATATCCATTGAAAATAATCAACAATCTCTGTTAAAATTTATTTATATGCGTTCGCAATTAATATCAACACTTTTTAGAGAATACATTTAAAAACGTTTTTATATTTTTTTATTACTTTATTATAGTTTATCACTTATAACGTAAATTATAATAATATACACTAATAACATACTGAGATTATATCACTTTCGAAATTTCCAAAATAACGATGATAATGAAAGTTTTTTTAATTTTCCCTGATAATACATTTGCTTATGTGCGGAATAAAGGTTTTCGTATTTACAATTTGTATAAAAATTTCTGTTTCTGTATCACAGTAAAATATGTATGTCGAAACTGAAATCTCCTGTTTTATAATTTATTTTTTGTCATTTCTTGATAATGCAATTAAAATTATCTTGAAATTCAATCTTATTAAACTCGTGTAAATATAAACTTCAACTAAACCTATGACATGATTGATTTAACCTGAATTTTAATATGTGCAATTCGTAGTTATAAAAATCAATCGGAATTTGTTCAGCTTCCAAGTCTACCTAAATGTAAAGCTGGAATCCTAGCCATTTTTTCTTCCCCCTACAATTATAAAAGGATTCATACCCATCTATTTGGAGCAAATAAGCTTTTGCATTTTTAATCCAATCTCTTTCAAAACAATTATTTTATGTTTAAATTGATTTAAGTTTAAAACATCATAAAACTGTTAAATTTCTTTTTAGTAATCCTAGTATTTCCTGGAATAACTTTTATATTTTTTCCCATTTAAAGTAGTCTTCTCCATAAACGTTAATTATATGGATCAATTAAGATAAAATTTAATTTACTAGTATAATAATACTTAACCGAAAAATTAGTTTCGCCATCTGACCCATGTAAATTCATGACCATACTAATATCTGTTTCTTCGTGAGAAACACGATTTATCTCAAAGGTTTCACGATCACGTTCAAAATGTTCTACAATAATTCTGTAGAAAATAAGTTTTTACTTAAAGTTAACCTTTAGATTGGATTCGTTGGGTTTTCACTTTCTAAATATCCCTTGCTCTTTATACTAAAAACCTTACTCATCTGTTTGCCTTTTAAGAAAAGCTTAGTTTCTCTAACAAATCACATAACCTGAAGTTCTTCTGAAGTTTTTTAAACGGTACCGCCTTGTTTACATTTGTTAAAATTTATTCACAAATATTTTGCCATTGGCAAAAGTGTAGAAAATAACTTTTTACTTTTAGGTGTTTCTGTTCTTCCCTTATTTTGATCGAGTATTTTTTTCATCATTTTAGGAACCAATTGGGTTGGGTTGGGTTGTTGTTTTACCTCTGAGCGGCACTTTTTTGCACACCATGGGCTAAATGGCCAGGTCACATGGGCTAAATGGCCATGGGCTAATGGGCCAGGTCACATGGGCTAAATGGCCATGGGCTAATGGGCCAGGTCACATGGGCTAAATGGCCATGGGCTAATGGCCCACCATGGGCTAAAGGTCACCCGAAGGCTCAGAGAAGGTTGGGGGAGGGGACCCACTGCAACAGCTGTTGGGAAACAGATGGCAGCCTCCCGTCAAGGCCATCCAGCGTGTTCTTTAACGTGCACAGGGTAATGGCTCTCCCAAACACTGGGCCACGGCTTAACGTCCCATCCGACGGACGGCGGCCTTTCCAAGCCCATCGGTGTCCCCTACTGACCGTGGGCAAGTCGGGGAATTACCAACTGGGCAATAATTGGTTTTATTTCTTCTTTATCCTAGTTGTTATGCAATGTAGAGTTTGCATATCAACATGTTTGTTTACAATTTCTAGTAGTTTGAAAATTTTGTTCACAATTTCTGTTGCATTTTCTCTCGAAGTTTTAGGTCCTTACCAGCTCTTTCATTATTTTTATGCAAAACATTGAACATTTCTTTCTCCATTTGAACAAAATCATCGATTTTTATCCGAACGAAAAAAAAAAACTTGTTTTGCATTTTACTAATAGTTTATTTCTCGGTGAATATTAGCCTTCATTAATTCAATATCTTCCTTAATAACTGTGATTGTTGAATTTTCATGAGACTGGATTCATCTTTTACTCTTAAATTTGCTGCTAATAAAGACAAGAACTGACTTTCCCCTAAGCTGTTTTTAACAAGGACAAGGAGGGCAATGGTGCCATCCCCCCTCCTTCTTGAGAATGGTAGTAACTGTAAGGAAGGGAAAAAAATTAAACATATATATGCATATTATACGTAGTTTTAAAACATTTCTTTGAAGACCTCTTAAATAGGGGTAAAATGTTTATACTGGAACTGGTTCAGGATCGATCTTAACGTTCCCTTTTCATTGGATCACTTCCTCCCCCTTCTTATTTTTTTGTAGACTGCCTTCAGTCTATATTTTTTCCGAGCCTCACTTCAGCAATGTCAAAATTAAAGGCAATGCATTTAAGGCCGAGATCACAGGAGGCACATAATCAGCATAAACTGCTGTCCCAGATGATTTCACGGAGATCCCATTAATGGACATGCGTTGAGAAAGACCCAAGGGTATCGCAAAGTATATGGATTGTCAGTTACTTGCTTTTTTGATTTTCGGTATTGCACATATCCAGGATTCTTTTACTTATAAAGACATATGAAAATTCGTGGATTCTGAGACATTTGTGCAGTTGAAGTGATATCAGCACGCACATAGTTTTGCCTAAATTTTGACAAAATTAATTGGCTGAAAGGGACAGGCGATATAGATATTCCGAGATATTTTTTAGATTTTCCTTTATATTTTTTAGATATTTTTTCTAGATATTGAAACAAATTTTTAAATAGCTATTTTGACACTCACCAGATTCAATCAAATATAATTCATTTCAGATAGCACTCATGTAAAATTATTTGTGATAAAATACAAAATGCTGCTTGGTTAAGAATTAATTAAACTTTAACAAAATAAATATAAAGAACCATCATCAAAATTTCCCTAACATCATAGTCCTATAATCGAGTTTATTAAATAATTATTAATATTAAAATTATCATAATCAGAAAAAATATACTTAAACTCTTCAAAAATATTGTAGTCGGAATTATAAATTATTATTGCCATTATTATACTGGTGTAAGGTATGAAATCAGTGGTTCCAATCTTTTCGACTCGAAAGCCCTCTTTTATTTTTCTTGTGTGCCCACCTTCATGGAAGGATACGTTAAGCTATGAAGTATTCGATATTCTATTTAATCTGTTTCCTCAGAAAAACTCTAGAAAACTCGCCCGTTGAAAACCCCTCTATTAAACAGTTGACGAAGCCTTTGCGAAACCATGGAAATCGGAATGGTGTGCACGGGATAACACTGTATTTCGTTTAACTTCATAAATTGAAATAGTGAAACATAAGTTTTAATCGCCTCAAACGCTCTGCAAAATTTATGAATCAATAAAATCGTTATTTCGCCGGATGGGAAATGGATACTACCCAATAAATCATCTATCAACAACAATGGTTAGAGGAGAAGAAAATGGGAATGAAAACTTGTCATCTTATACTTCCCCATCCAGACATGTCAAATGATCCGGAGTCATCTTCTAAACATTGAAATACTGTTAGCTTTACGAATGAAGTAGATGAGGTAAGGAAAATGAAAGCTTTATTGTTATCAAAATATATTACATGCAATGGTGAAAAACGTTATATTCGCACGAATATATAATTAATGTAATTAATATAAGGGTGTATATTAAATATTCATTAATATTACACATTTAATGTACATTATATATTCATAAATATGATTCATATGTGTTTGGTCCCCTGTTAATTGAAGATTAAATGAAGCTGGAGATAGCTCATCTGGTAAGAGTTCTTACCAGCAGATCGTGAATTCGTATAAGAATCTTTCCACACCACAAAAAAATTCAGTTAACTCCCTGTTTGCTCTAAGCAAATCCTTTAGTGTTATTTACTATTATTAAAAATAATATCCTATCTTATATTAATTATTTTGTTTAGTCTCACATGTGTTATCAGTAAAGTTGTCATTCTAATGAAAGTTCGTTAACTCCATCTATTGTGCACTAATGCACGAAAATAATGACTCATACTGAAGAGAAAAATCAAGACACATATTGAACTAAAAATCATGATTCAAATTGAAACTACTGAAATAAAATTACTCTTTCCCCTAAGAAATAGCTAAAATACTTGAGAGAGTCTCTGACACTGTAATGTTCCCTATTTAAACTCTAAAATATAAAATTCTGCATTATGCAATTAAATATATTTATTGATAATAATAATCTAAAGTAGAGAAAAATAGAGTACATATACACTGTGTCACGAATATCTATCAGATAAAGCGCCAGTTCTCCAGATATGCCGCTGCAGTTGAAAAGGATATGTTAATAGATATGTTATAGATTTTAATAAATTGAAAAGGAAAAAGATAATGAATAGGAATGTTTAGCAACGCAGCTTGAAAATAGGACATAATCTCTCAACGGTGACATTAGGAAACGGTGCATTATGTAGTCTTACTGTATTTTATATTAACATAAGAATATCCATATACCAGGTTGCTCAGAGATAAAGTCTCATGTTAAAACAGACGCTGCTCAGATTCTAGGAAAGCTGCAATGTTAAATCTTTACATATTTATTTAACACATATCCATTTTTTAAGATCTATCTCAATTTAACCTTTTTTTATCTCTCTTTTTAACACATAACTATTTACAAGATTTGTTGTGATTAATGTTAGCTAAATCGAACAATTCTATCAGCTGCAAGGTTTGATTCAAAATAATACGTCAAAAATATTTTTTTCAAAAGCAACGTTAGAACGAATAAGATTTTTTATGAAGCGGTGGGCGATCTGCCCTCTATGTTATTGAATAACACAGTTCCATTGACGTTTCCACTGAGATATTGCTTTTCGGTATTTGATCTTGAGGTATTAAAGTCCAACATTCCTCAATCGTTGACATAGATGTGATATGTCACCTTAAAACGCTAACCATACAACTCACAAAAATAAAACAATTTTTGACTTATTATTTGTAATCAATCGTTCCGGTTCCTGGAAAAAATTGATTTTCCTAAACTTTGTCACGACGTATACTAAACATATATTTATATAAAAACTATGTAATTTTAATTGAATTTGAATAGTGACTACTTTAAAATGGGCCGTTTAAATTCGCTGCATCTGATTTAATATATTTATATATAGAAATTATTATAAAATATATAGGAAAAATAGAATATTACAAAATAATAAATTACGTTATTAAATATAGATTATTAATAATGATAAAAATAATATCAAATTCTATACAAATAACTGTTTAAGAAGTAGGCAGGTTTAAAATAATAAATAATAATAAAATGATAAAAATAGTAATAAATTATATTACGATAATTTCTAAAGAAGCAAGCTTACTTAAAATAATAAATAATAATAAAAGATGATAAAAATAATAATAAATTCTGCTAAAATAACTTCTTAAGCAGCAGGCGTTCCTAAAAGTAAATAAGTAAGTAAGTAAGTTTATTTTCCTTTTTTTTTGTACACATAACTTGAAAATATGCATTTCATTTCTTACAATCAAAGTTACTTGGTATTGTACATTTTTCTCCTATATTTTTGCCATTACAGTAACATTACCATACCCTTATATAATAGGATCATCCCACACGAATAAAACTCGTTTGTGGGGTTTATAAATAAAAAACATGTTAATACATTTGGCATGATCTTTAATATTTATGGAATAATTTTGATAGTTCTTCTTTTTTTACATAAAAAGTTAACGTTTTCTAAGTTTAGCTCCAATATCCATTTTTTTAAGTTGGTTAACAAAGTCATTTATGTTTTTTATATCCTTTATATAATTTGGAATAAAATAATGCAAAAATAATAACAAATTCTATAAAAAATAACTTCTTAAGAAGCAGTCTTGCGCAAAATAATAAATAATAATAAAATTATGATAAAAAATACTAATAAATTCTGTAAACATAACGTCTTAAGAAGCAGGACTGCTTAAAACAAAAAATAACACTAAAAGATCAATAAAAATAATAATAAAATATATAAAAATAATTTCTTAAGAAGCAGGCTTGCTGAAAATAATAAATAATTATACAATGATGATAAAAATATTAATACATTCTGAAAAAAATAACTTCTTAAGAAGCAGACCTGCATAAAATAATAAATAATAATTAAAATTGATAAAAATAATAACAAATTCTATAAAAATAATTTTTTAAGAAGCAGGCCTACTTAAAAAAATAAATAATAATAAAATAAAGATAAAAAAAAAATACTAATGAATTCTATAAAAACAACTTCTTAAGAAGCAGGCATGCATAAAATAAGAAATAACAGTAAAATGATTATAAAAATAATAATAAAATCTGTAAAAATAACTTTTTAAGAAGCAGACTTCCTTAAAATAAGAAAGAACAATAAAATAATAACAAATTCAATCAAAAAATAACATATTATGAAGCAGGTCTGTTTAAATTAATAAATAACAATAAAATGATGATAAAAATACTAGTAAATTATCTAAAAATAACTTTTTAAGTAGCAGTCTGGCTTGATGGCAAGGCGCCATGAATTCTGCCCTGTTTTTTTTTTATTCAAGTGTGAGATAAAGAGTGTTACGCCACATCAAGAATAGGCTTTTATTTTCCCCGTCCATTGATAGAAACAACCGAAAAGGGCGTGTTTGTCAGTTGGAAAGAGTAATCATTGTGTTATCTTCTCACTTAAGCTATTACTGCTGAAGATCTGTTTAGAGTGAGGTGACGGTAAACCCTAATCAATAGAATTGCGTCTGGATCATCGATAGACTTATCGATCTGACCTTTAGTTTGGGATGAAACGATGTTTTTCGTGCTATCTTCAAGAATTTCGATTGAATTGGTGGGTGTTAGAACGCTTGCATTTCGTCATGCAACAGAAAACAAAGTATGCTATGGAAAGCCCTTACCTATTACAACTCAGAATATCCTTTGAAGAGTTGTACCGAACTGAACACATGGCTGTTTCGTCCCATTAACGTTAATGTCACAGGAAAGGAGATAGTTCTTTGTGTTATCTCATGTAGGAATAGTCGTCTTGGAAACCGCCTCAAACAAATAAAACCGTTGTGTATATGGAACAGCATCAAAATGAATTTGTTTTACGCATGACTTCACAATTATTCATTACTTCTGACGCATAATATAGGAGAACATTTATTATTCGGGAAAGCGAATTTGAAGTCTTTGTTATTTCAGTCAAATTGATTCCTTTTTGTGAAAATTGTTAAGTCTCACAAAAGAAGGAAACAGAAGTTTTGGCGTCGTTAATGTTGACAGAAGTGAGAATAAATATTTTTATTATGAAAATAACATAAACATTAACAAAATTAATATATTTAAGTATATAATATTTGATATTACTATGTGTGCAGTGGAGTACCCAGATACTTCTAATATCGAAGGGAGGCATGGTGGATGGACGATGGCATGTTTCAATCTAATAGAGTTGAGTTTGAGTCTCTGATTTTTGGGGACTTTTTTTTAGAAACTGTATATTATCCAAGCCCTCATGGATAACCAACACACCCCTCCCGTGGGGGGCGAGGGCTAGCTCAGACGGTAGTTCGCCAGGCTCGTAATATGTAGTTCCCAAGTTCGAGTCCCAACTGTGTCAACTTTCAGATTGATCTCTGCTAAATCATGACTCTGCTCTCAGAGAGAAAGGGGATATCGATTGGCTTGCAAAAGTTGCCGTCCGTCGAATGGGACGTAAAACTATGGTCCTGTATCAGGAGAGCCATACCCTGTGTACGTTAAAGAATTCGCTGGATAGTTTGACTGGGGCTTCATCTGTCTCCTAACAGATGCCAAGTGTCCTTCCCCCAACTTTCTCTGAAACCTTGGGGTTCTTGTGACCTGGCCATTTAGTGTGCAAAAAAGTGTTGCTCAGAGATAAAACAACTAAACAACCTCTCCTTTGTCTACGCTTTCACTAATCCAACTTACTCTAATAATGTAGTACCATGAGCAAATTTTTAACTAACAATTCTAAAATTTCGAAATAATATTTACAACATTAGATAAAAAAAATACTATGCAGGCACTTTATCAGTCAACCTGGAAGGTCCATCCAGGATTTCACAAATACGTATATTTTGATGCAACTTCCACCTTAACCGACTTCATTCCCATGTGGAAAAGTGCAGAATATATTAAAGAAAATCATGTTTGGAAACGGAATAAAAATTTATATTAAATGATATTGAGATCACACTTTTTTTTCGAATAGGCAAGTTTCATTAGCATCAGTAATACCACAGCGATTGAAAATAAAATATGATACACTGGACTATTATCACTGAAACATGATATCCTAATACTTCCACAAATCCACACGTGTTTCTTGAATAGGGAACCCTTCTTACGAATTTTACTTGTTCCTTTAATCCACAACAGATTTTTTGCTACACAATATATTTCGTACGAGATGAAAAGATAAAATGTAAAACCACATTTCTCTCCCAAAACCTTCTCTATGTTTGTAACGCTTCATGAACAGCGGGAGATTAAAATTTCTACTTTACATAGAGAGAAAAAACATGGTTGCAAATAAACTCTTGGCGACAGTGCAATCCAGAGCATTAGAAAAGAGCAGAAAAATA
Source organism: Ryuthela nishihirai (assembly GCA_038380435.1). Taxonomy (NCBI): domain Eukaryota; kingdom Metazoa; phylum Arthropoda; class Arachnida; order Araneae; family Heptathelidae; genus Ryuthela; species Ryuthela nishihirai. Next base: position 54,402,004 of record JAWZYU010000010.1, read on the forward strand.
TGAAACTCTCTCACTTAGATTTTAGTAGTTCCCCACCATTGAATTTACCGCTCTCATGTTGATTATTTTACGTAAATATTCTAGAGCAGGGGTTCCGAAACTATGATAAGAGTATTCCCAGGAAATGCGGAGAATATTTGGTAATAACTATATTACCTTATTGAAATATTCCAATAGTAGTAGTGAGTGAAAAAATGTTGCTAAATGGCCAGATCACAAGGACCTCAATAGTTCTGAGATGGTTGAAGGGGGGAACCACTTAACAGTCGTTGGGAGACAGATGATAGCCTCTCGTCAAAGCCATCCAGCGTGTTCTTTAACGTGCACAGGGTAGGGTTCTCCCGCACACGGTGCCATGGCTTAGCGTTCTATCCAACGGAAGGGAGCGGCCTTTCCTTCGACGTCGGTATCCTCTAGTGACCGAGGGCAGGGCGAAGAGTTTTGTGGAGATAAATCTCAACGCTAGCTCAGGCGGATTCTAACCTGGTAACTGCAGATTAAGAGCCTGGGCTACCTACCTACATACATATGTACATAAGTACATACATTCTCACGTACATACTCACTCACTCACTCTTCAGGCCGCCATGGGACACAGAGATCCAACTACACTGTGCAATATAGTCTCCAAACACATCTATCCTGAGCTACAGCTTCTGCATTTGGTCACTCTACCTATCATAAGGGTTCAGAGGAGGGCTCAGTCGATAGCGCTCCAAGCTCGTAATCATCAGTCAAGGAAGGTATCACTCTGAGGTGGGTATCCCCCCAACATACTGTATGCCAAAAAGTAATCTGTGAATTTATTATTCATTAATACTTGTCATTCGCTTCTTGAGGCTGTTTGTGAGCATCTGGGACAATGCCCTCATGACACAGAAAATTATCTACTGTAGGTAGAAAGTTCATAACATCAATTAGAGAGCTTGATCAGCGGTCGGAAACTCAGCGCTCCGAGCACCTAACGTGTTATCAGCAGATCGTGGATTCGTGGAAAATAAATCACAAATAAAGAAATGTACAGCACATTTCCTAACCAAAATGGTGAACTAACACTGACTGAAACAGACGGATATAAACATTTAGAAATTTCGGTTCCGAGTTCAAGTAAATTAACACTAATCTGAGATGATGTGGAAATGAATAATGGTTGTATTTAGGAAAATACGTTAAAGCGAAACAATGTTAAATGAGTAGACACTAACCAGGGACTTACTTACTTACTTGCAAATCTATTTAGATTACTAGAAGTAGCTCAAGGCTTCAAGAATTTTTTCTCATAATGCTTCATTTTCCTCGTGGGATGGGTTTCTTCACCCCTGAGTTGCACTTTATTTACACACAATGGGGTAAATGGCCAGGTTGCAAAGACTCTGAGGGCTATAGTTGAATGGAATAAAAAGATCTGCTCGACAGAGGCTAGGAGAAAGGTTAAAAAGCCCCTGTATCAAGGCCACTTAGATGTATTCTTCAACACAGTAATGGGGTCGAGTGTGGCTCAGTCGGTAGCGCGCCAGACTCGTAATTTTCAGTTCCCCGGTTAGAGATCAACCTGGTCCAGCGTTGAGATTTAGCTCCGCATATCATACTCCCTGCCCTGACCTCGATCAATAGGGGATACCAATGGGCCTGATGAAGGCTGTTGTCCGTCGGATGGGATGTTACACTGTAACTCCGTGTATGGGAGAGCCATATACTGTGCATGTTAAAGAACACCCTGGATGGCCTTGACAGTAGGCTACCATCTATTTATCAACAGTTGTCCAGTGGATCCCCTTCCCCTCATTTTTCTGAGCCCTCAGAGGTGGTTGGGAGAAAAGGAACCCATTGGACATTGGTCCTTGTGACCTGGTCAAGTAGCCCATTGTGCGCCAAACGTGTAGCTCAGAGGTAAAACTATACAACCCAGAGATTATAGAGGAGTGTCGCATATTAAATTTAGTTTTTAATTTTCGATCTGTATGTTATGAATTGTATTCATTGATAAATGGTTTGTAGTAAACAGATAATAAATAACTCGATTCAGTGAAAGTTTAAACGAATCCAGAAGTTTTTATGAATGTTATTTTTCCATGTTATTTGTATTTCATAGGTCTATTCATTCATCACATCATGTAAATGTATTAAATCTGCAATAATAAAAGATGTTTGTGTGTATAATAAAAAATTGTCTGTGACAGCCATAATCCATCGGGAAATCTTCGTAGAAGCTTCAAATTTTCACAGAGTATTTCTGGTTGTTGTCCGAGCTGCAGTGCCAAATTTTGAGACAAATTCCAAAAGTGAGGCAATTGCAAGCAAAGCATTTACCATATTATTTCTACGGGAAACCGAAATGACAAATCCATTACTTCCATTTAATGCACCCTAACACTATACGTAAGAATCATAACAACGTTGAAAGCTTTAAAACATTTCCAAAGACATTATTACTTTAAGGTCCCATTGCAAGTGGGAACTTGATTTTTTAATCCGATAGGGAATCACGCAGAGGTAACCCGTATGCGAAATTTGGGATCATTCGGTCGAGTATCGTGAGAACTACAGAGCACAAATTCTGTCAAAAAGGAAATACAAATCTCGATGGTTTGCAACGAAGCCAAGGCTATGAGAACGCGCGTTGACGTCAGCAACGCGGTTCAATTATTCCCTTTGAATGTGTATGGTAAGGGGAGGGGGGATACTCAAAAAACTAATCGTTAGCGCAGTGAAAATAAGAATATACAGATTAGAATTGAGACCTGAGAAACGACGGATACCGTTCAGCTAGCAATAAATATACAAAATCAAATAAGGTTGTACGAGTATGAATACAATTTCGTTTCATGTTTAGTGTATCTACCTTGCCATTCTGAATATTTTTCGAGTCTAAATGCCACAGAAAATGCTGTTCTTTTTATCTTAGGCTGTCAAGAAAAATAGTTCGAAAAGTCCTGTTTTTGAGTTAATAACTCCTCTAAATTAAACATAAAAAGCTTGATAGTAAGCAAAATAACACCTTAAACAGGAAAGTCATTCAAAATGTCATTAAAAAGACTTCGTTAAGGTCGAATTAAAACTCGAATCAAGGAATAATTCATTAAGAACAAGAGTGGTATTGCTTATAAAACTCTTTGTAAAAATTCAAATAAGTATTGTCTCTTATAATAACTGTTCCACGAAGGAAATTGTGTCTTATGTGCTTTATATTTGTTCCCGACATTCATCACAAAAGAAGTCTTTAATTTTATAAATTAGGAAAAAAAAAGGGTTGAAGAATTTATTTGTTCTACCCTTGTAGGACACGAGGAACTGGTTCATTGAAGAAGATGCTGTAGACTGGTGCTAGACCTCGAGATTTTATGTTAGAAACTGCATTAATCGTCAAACTTTACTTTTTTTTTTCTTTTTTGTAGTTCTTAAGACAGGGACGTACCCAGTGAGTCCGTAAAAGTAAATGTGTCCAAGGGATAAGTCCCCCCTATACCTAAGATGCGATCGTCTTATTATGAAACCTCAATTTTTTCTACCTGCTTTGAAATGAAAATAGCTGTCTGTGGATAATTTTATTTTAGCTCTATTGTATAAATCCGACACTAAAATTTAAAAATCAACTAAAAATTTATTCCGTATAGAATATCATTTTAACCTTTCCTGTTCTGTGGAATATTTTAATAATTTAGAAACTCTACTCAAGTTTTATTCGCAGACTTCCCTCCCCCCTGAAACTAAATTCTCGAACTCTCCACAACACTAAATTCCCCCCCCCCCGAAATTAATTCTATAAAATAAATACTGCATACTTGCGTGCTTAAGAGGTTTTACTTTTTATCTATATTTTACAGACTAAATTTTTTCTTTAAATATTTTAAAATGGTGTTATAAATTTGGTAACTTATATGATTTTTTTTTATTCTAACCGATGAGAATCAGGGATCTTTTCCACCCTTTTGATACTTTTCCTGACTTCTACTCTTTGAGATTTCAAGAATTTTCATTTTATGAATATATTTTTATGTTGGCTACTTGTGGCTAAAGAATGTTATTGCCTTATTTTTTTATACCTTATTTTTTATTCCTTGTCATTTCAATCAACCCTATTTTTGAGACTAGTAGCTTAGTGTAGTAAACTAAAGCTGGACTTCGTGATATTCTCTTTCACATTGTTAACAATTTGTTTTTCTTAGTTTAGTATCTTTTATTTTTGATCACCTTAACTTTTTGCGGGAGTTTTCTTATAGTCGCTATCTTGCCTTCTATGTGACAACCATTTGCTTCCTATATGTCTTCTTTTATGGTCTTTCGAACTTTATGTAGTTTGAGGAGAGGTTATTAAAGCTGACTCTTTCCTAGCTGCTATGATGTTTACTCATTCAACGTGATTTTTAAAATGCAGAGAATACATTTCTCCTACACACGCTTTTCGCATGACGTTTTTGGCTTTCTGTGTTTTCAAAAATTGCTGCTTCATATCTCCCTAAACGAGAGCAAACATACAAGTTAGGACTATATAAATTATTAGTCTATTATGTGGGAAGTGACAGGTTATATAAAAATTTCTGCTTGACTCTAAATCCTCTCTGAAAAAGATGTTTGAAAACGAGCTACAATGTTGATCTCTTTTTTTAAATGTATTTTTAATAAGCATCAATCAAAACGATAAGACCTTTATCTTTTTTCCCTCACATTTTCCTTCCCATCCAAGGCAGAAAATTTGTAAATTATCATTATTACTTTTTAAGTAGATACTTTGAGGGTATAATGAATGTTTCCTCTCACTTGCTCCATTCGAGAGAATGATTTCTTCTGCATGAATTATTTAGTCACCATGGGGATTTCGTTGTCTGATGAAAACTGAAAGATTTTTAGTGTTCCTATCACATTTTTTATTGGAAATTAAGTAATTTTTATTCTGACGTATTTTTTTTTTCCTTTGGAATACGTAACCAAATAAAGTGTACTTTGGAAACAACGTAACATTCCTCATTTAAAATTAAAAAGTTATGATTTTAACTTTTTTTTGTATTTACAAGTAATTATCGATGCTTAGTTTAAAGAAATATTTAGTAATCTTTCCATTTTAAAATTCATATGATACAAAAAAATGGCTTAACACAGAATAAATAAAATTATAAATTTATATTTCGCTTACCATTCACTTATTACCAAAATAGTATTTAATTGTATCGATATTATAGAAATCGTTTCTTGGAATATATATTTTTTTCACTTTAATATTCTTTTCAGAAATGCTTCTTTGTTAGTACCTTTAACCCTTCCTTGTCAGTTGCAGTGAAAACACCGAGAACATTATTTTTAGAAAATGTTTCTTGTTTGCACCCTTCTTCTTGTGCCAGCCTTGAGTTCCCCCTCCCCACCATCACCACCACGCTGCCCTCAGTCAGAAAGATGATACCGGTGGGATATCACCTTTCTGACTGAGGATACCTATACAAGATGGGACCAACCCAGAACTTTTAACATATATCTATAGAATTAGACAACACTCTGTGAATTTGAAAAATACTGAAAATACAAAATTGCGAAGTTCGAGGGGGCCCTCTTTGATTTTGTAGAAATTCTGAAATAGTTATCGGCCAAAATTCCCTCCCTTCCTGACCAAAAACCTCCAAAGAGGGTTCCCACTGACAAGAATGGCTCTATAAAGCAAACACTCAAAGGTTCAAAATAATAAGAAATATACGTATTCAAGTAATATTATACACTAACTTTCCTATTGCGCATTAGCCAATAGAAAGCGCAAGTTATTTCTTGCGCTCCAAAACAGAAAACTGGATGGTGAAAAAACAACATTAGTTCCATTAAGCAGATAACAAAATAAACGCTCAGGATAAAAATAAAAGTAAAAATGTAATTATTGGGGGGAGTGTAGCAAATAAAATAGAATGACGGTAATAAGGAGAAGGCCTTACATTTACATACTACTAGGCAAAATTAGCAAAACAAATAGAGTCTACACGAAAGAATTAGGTGTCCATTATGGGATGTAAAGCTTTCCTCACCACGGAATTCCATGGCCTACATTTAAACGTTAGGTCCTACTTTGTGTGCTGCCATCTCTCCATGATGTCTAGTGCTCTATGCATTAAAATATATATTTTCAAGAGTTAAATCATCATCATCATCATCCTCAAGCAGCCATGGGCTACGGAGAACGTGCAATTTAGTTCTCCAAGCATGTCTATCCTGAGCTGCATCTACTGCATCCGGCCACTGCACACCAATTCTAACAAGGTCCTGTTTGACATTGTCTGCCCATTGCATCCTAGGTCTCCCCCTTTTTCTGAGGCCTTTAGGCACACTGTTCATAACCCTATTGGCCAATTTATAATTATCCATACGGGCAACATGGCCAAACCAATGGAGTCTCTCTCTGCACAATATGCTGTCTAAAGCAGGTTGCCGACTCCCTCGCCTAACCTCATCATTACTTACAAAGATGAACCACCTAATGACCAAGATACTGCGTAAGCATCTAGAATCAAAAGCATCTAGTTTCCTGTTATCATGTTTACATAGTTTCCAAGTTTCACTACCATAACTAACCCTAGAAAGAACCAAACTATTATACAGCCTAATTTTAGCCTTTAGGTGTATACGCCTATTTCTCCACACTCTCCATAGATTCTTAAAAGTCCCGGCAGCAATCCCTATTCGTCTGTTAATCTCATGCCGCATGTCACCATTATCTGTTACATAGCTCCCAAGATAATTAAACTGTGACACCTGCCAAGACTGCAACCATTCAGATGAACTGAATCACAGCATGCCTGACCAATTTTCATCACTTTAATTTTCTCTCTGTTTATAACCAAACCTACTCTACTACCAGTCTCATCAACAGCCCTAATGAAACAGTTTGCTCTTAGTGTTACAGTAAAGGTTTTGATTATTTGATTTTTGATATCAAATATGGTATAATGAAAAATTCACCTAAAATAATAACCGTCCGTCGGATGGGACGTTAAGCCGTGGCCCCGTGTGCGGAAGAGCCATAACCTGTGCACGTTTAAGAACACGCTGGATGGCCTTGACGGGAGGCTACCATCTGTCTTCTAACAGCTGTTCCAGTGGTTTCCCTCCCCCAACCTTCTCTGAACCTTTGGAGTCCTTGTGACCTGGCCATTTAGCCCATTGTGTGCAAAAAAGTGCCGCTCGGAGGTAAAACAACCCAACTCTAAAATAATTTTACTACTTAGGAATGGCAAAATTATATGCAGCAGCTTAAATAAATCCAAATTAGAGAAATACATAAATAGAAAATTTAATGTGCATTATATAAACCTTCACATGCCGAAAAATAAGCAAAAAATTTTGAACAAAATTAAATACATGTTTTCTTTTTAGTGCACTGAACAAAATCACATTGTATTTGGTATTAACCTAAGTGAAAAACATGTGTGCGTAAGTAGTAGATTATACTAATTGTGAAATATCTTACTAAATCAAAATTTCAAGATAATCGAGTTCTGATTGTTTTGAAACCCTAAATGAATATTGAGACCTCAGGCGAGCGACTCATGCGCATGTGCAGTAATCCACCAGTGCTTAGTTTCATTTCCCTTTAAGTGATCTTCGGAAAAGCGAAACAACTCATGGTTTCTATTTATAGCTTCAAACTCTTCGAAGATCGGCTCGAGGTGTTCGCTTTGTAAACAGAACCTCTCTCTCATCCAACGGATGAATCGTTTGAGTATTCTCTCGTCATAAATCATGAGGACTTGATATGTAATATATAGTCTCATCAACTATCAAGCCTTATGGTAGTAATTCTTTAAGCTTTAGAAGTTCAGTGTACCTTAATGCGGCGAAATGTAATTAGCCTTTGAAGACAATGTTATTGATTAAGAGAGCCTCGAACACTAGATCACTTTGGCAAATTGTTTGCTGAAAGTAAGAGATAATTGTTCAAGACAACTGAACAGATGGCGCCTTAGAACAACAATTTTTCACAAGAATTCTTGAAAAATAGACTTAATTATCGGATCAGTTCCAACTATAAATGCTTCATTTTTAAAGATAATGATAAAGGGAGGAATAATTATCTCAAAAAGAAATCGAATTTTTGAATAATGAGTAAAGTTTAGATATTTCCGAACTTGATAATTAGTTTTCGCTAAGAAATCTCTCAGTTTGGCTGTTTGAGTGGTCTTCTAAAGCATTGTTATTTTTTAAGTAAGTGCGATCTGCTAGTATTTTTTTATCAAGTAAAAAGTAAGAAAAAGAAGCGATAATTCGAAACACGATTCCATGGCATCATAATTAGCGTATAATAAAGGACAACGCTTTATTTTGATGGTTATTTTAAATAGGCATTCCTGTGTAATGCTTCACCAAGGAACCGCTTCCTCAAGGAACTTTGCGCCACCCTAATAATGACTGGCAAGTACCGGCTTGCTTGTCTTGGCTTCTGCAATCATGAACCTAACACGTTTAATGCTAACTTATAAACATTTGTTAATTAATCTAACTCGCAAAATAAAGCGTTTTCCTTTGCTGTAAATAAAAAAATATAATAGCTTATGTGATGATGCTTCTTCGGTTGTGTCTATTGGGATCACTTAGGAATGTCCCTCCGGTTCGATCGCAATACGCGACGGGTGAAAGGGTCTTTCAGAACAAAAATCAAAGACCTTATTGCAATTGAAGGGACTCGATACTGAGGCTCATTCCCAAATAAATGGTTCAACTTAGTCCTTGGTAAAACAATAACTATCCTTTATTGATATGAATTACATTTACTGATCAGGAAAAACACACTCGTCACTCATTTACTATGAATTACAAAACCAGCTTACTATCCCCGTTCAGCTGTTTTCCCGAGAGCCTACGTACCGCTAATACCAGTCGGCACTCACCAGCTTTCCAATTTTTCGTCTTTCCGCGCTCGTCCCTCGACTGGCTCTCTCTTCTCCTCGTTGCCAAACCCTTTTTTCCTTTCTCTCTCAGCTCCGGCCATCTGGCAAGATCGTTAGCCTCTGGGTTCCGAGTCACTTGTCAGCGGACGCTAGCCGGGGGTGACCTCCGTTCCCCGGACACTGCTACTTCAATTAACTTTCCAGATGCTGGGACAGACGCCTCCCACGTAGCATATGCCCATTTTGGTGAAATCCAAAATAACATACAAAACATGAACACAAAAAATATTTAAAAAGGCCTCTAGCCTGACAGCTTATTTTTTAAATCACACTCTTTGAAAGGCACTCTCTTATATAGAGGACAGAATAACCTCGAACCTCTGTTGAGATTGTCTTGCTTTCTCATACCAGCTGGTTTAGTAGTCAGGTACGCTAACCACTAGACCATATGCGTGCTGAGATGCAGCCACACATATATATACAGGCCTCAAAATGAATGAATTTCGAGTTAAAAGAAAAATAATTAAATAACAAAACCTTTAATTGCACTAAAAATCTGATGTGAAAAAAAAAATTCCGCATTGACAGAACGATCTAGCAAAGCGCACGTCGTGATCAACCCAGTAGCCCCCAATCGGCGAGTTGAACAACCCCTGCTCTAGAACTTCAACACTCAAGTTAATGAGTTAAAATGTAATGCTTAGGTATACTTCTATCCTCATCAATTACCTTGTTAACATGAACTTTGTAACACATAATAGATAATTCTTCCTCGTGGAAGGGCTTCAACGATCAATCCTGTTTAGGGAGAATTATTTTCATATAGCGTTTGACAAACTGTTGAAATTACCTAAGGATTAATCAGTAATTTTTTTGCTTCCTTTTTTATTTTTTGCGAATTTTGCTGTTATAGCACTCTTTTCGGAATTCTGGTTCTTTTGCTATTCCAAAACTTTTATTACTCTTTTTCAGAAATGTGTGCTTAATTGCTTTGTAGATATTTCTTATAACATATTTCAGATTTACGAGAACCTGTATCCATTTTAGTTAGGATTGCTAGTCACTCTAATGAGCCATGTCTCAAGATCAGTGTTTCAAATGTTGAAAATTTTTATTTGAAACAGTTGCATAGCAATAAAATGGAACTCTTGTTATATGCGTACACACAATCCTCGACTAATACGAAACATAACATGATTTCGGTTTAACACGATTTCTGAAATAGGGCTGGTTTTCGATTAACACGAGTTGTCTTTCGATGCCACACAATTGCTCCTCTTTTCTAATAGTTTATATTATTGTATTTACTATATAAAGAACCTTGAATGATGTCCTTGCCTCACATACCTAACCTCTCTGTGTTAATAATTTCAGCAATTCCAAAAGGATTTTTCACATTTGTTTAAACAAATTAGTGTGTTTAAACGGCGATAAACGGCAACATAGTTATAAAAAAATAAATTCCAATTGTCGCTGACCAATGACAACATATGCAAATTCGGATTTTTCATTATATATGTATATATATTATTATTTTAATTTTTATTTTACGGATTGTCTGCTATTTTTTTCTCTGTGTGAAACTTTTATATCCATCACGCGGTCGAGTGGTTAGCACCCTTGGCTACTGATCAAAGGGACCTGGGGTCGAGCCCTGAATAAGGCATGGATGTTTGTGTTGTTTTTCTGCTGAAGTCCCGCCATCCTCACAATCCTTCTACAATGGCGTATAAACTGACTGTCTTCTGTTAGACCTCTGTAACAAACAGCTGCTTGAGGGGGGGGGGGATTTTTTTATTTATTTATTTTTTATTTCTGCAGCTTTCATTTAGAAACCTATATCATTTTTGGATGAAAGGAGAGAAAATATGTTCAGTTTTTGTAATCGAATTTTATTATAGATTGGGACTTGAAGTTTCAACGCAAGAAATTTCCCGTTGAATAAAAGGGTTCCTGATTCCTGAACGCCGCCCTCCCCCTCCCACTTCTCCTGCTAAAGAAGGAGAAAAATAAAAGAGGTTCGAAGGTAGAGAGTTGAATTTAAGAAGTTACACACGACAATCCGTAGGAGAAATTTCTGACTGGACGGTAAAATGTTTGGGAAGTTACGGGATGGGAGACAAAAAAGTGTTAAATTGCAAAATTTAAATTGTTAAATTTTTAAAACAGGTGAAAAAAGGATTCGAGGGTTTAAATCGCATTAAATTATAAGTAAAGAATTTAATTTTTAGCACAACACTTATTTAAGTTTATTTTCTACTTAAGTACTGGGAGAAATTCATATACGAATTTTGAACCGGTCAGTTAAATATTTAGAAAATTACAGGAGGCTAAAATCTGGTAAAAAGAGCTACTTCTACGAAATTCTGTAACATAAATATTTCTTACATTTAATTCTTCAATACACTGAAAAGGAGATGCTTTTATGAGCACAACCATGGGAAATAAACCACAAAAAAAAAATTAAAGAGAAGATGATAATGACGCATTGATGAAACCTCTACCAGCTAAGAAAGATGTATTTTCAGCTTTCGACATATGTATTTTGGACTTTGAATACTTTTTAAGGAACAAGATATGTCAGTGACGTCAATTGTTTGATGATCGCAGTGGCGCACGCAGAGGGGGGGGGGGGGGGGGGGGCTGGCACCCCCAAAGAAAAAGGAAAAAAAAACACTAGAAAATTTTCCAAAATTCTTTTCCTTATTAAAATTTACTTTTTATATATTTATGTTGTGCCGTGTCTTCTATTTCTATATTACTTATGAATTAGCGGCCACATAAGGTGGGAATACCCTATAGCTCTCGGGAATCACGGCCGCGTGAACACAAGGCGAACGAATCGGGAGGACCGAGCAGGGCCAGCGGCACCCCCCCCCCCACTCCAAGATTAAATCCTGAGCGCGCCACTGGATGATCGTATATACATATATATCATCGTAGTACTCAATCGCCAGAAAATGCAAAAGGTAGGATTAGTGATTATTTTAAATCACTCGGGTTTTTGTTTCCTGATGGTATTTAGGGATTTTTTTTTCTGATCATTTTGTATTATGTAGTAATAAAAACATAGCTGGAATAGTGATACCTTAACATTTCTATTGTATAATAGTGAAATAAAATTTTGTATTCAGTTTTGAAAATAAATCTTTTGGAATTGAATCGAATATCACATTATAAAGTCAGCCTTACCTATTTTTTTTTTCATTTTTGCATTTCAAATTTGTTTTTTAACTTATTTTCGTTGTTTTCGTGCATATCGAATTAACCAGGGTTTTGTAATTTGAATTTTTTTGATCCTCTGAATTTCGAATAACTAGGTTTACTGTATGTAAATTTTTAAGCAACACTTGCGTAATTTTAAGAACCTGATATTACACGGTAATTATTTAATTAAAGCAGTTGAGCTTTTAACAAACATTATTTGTAAAATGTTAGATAAGTCGTTGCGTCTTTTATTGTTCTATAAGTTTCAAGCAAAAAACAATAATAACGGGTAGCGGAAAACCCGGTGATCTAGATATAATCTTTATAGGGCAGAGATTTCTCTTAGAACAACAAGCAACTGAGAAGTTTCAACACTTGAAAAACAAACTTTGTCGATAACACGAGCCAATATAGAAGGAGCTTCGATAGAATTCTTACACTTATAGAGACAACCAACACGCTTTAAAGCATTCCGTTTCTCTGCTCTCAAGTTATAAGCTCGAAATTTTATCGTAAGTTTGGTCTGGAGTGTTAACATTACACGTCGGCTATTTGGAGAGTTCCTAGTCAGAAGTTTCAGAGAAACTGAAGCCAATTTCCATGGTAACGCTTCGGTAGTTTGAACGATGGAGAGTGGAAAATGGAAGAGAAATTTGTGACGAAAAGTCCAAAAAGCAATTCTAAAAGGGAAACAAGAAACTATGAAACTGCGAAGTGTTAGTAATGAGTAACTGCGTAAGAATCTTTTTTTTACTGCTTTGGATATAAATTTAGAGGAGAGCCAGAATACCACATGTAAAGAGAAAAACGATTTTGTATTCGTAAGAGAAGACGTAAAAGACTAGAAAGTCATGAATTATTTTTATTTCTATTTTCATAACGTATTTTATCTCCTTAATCCTAACATACATTTTATATAGTACTCAAAATATTTTTCACCTGATATCATGGAAGAATGCTTGTTTCAATTTTATTGCTTGATGTTGCAATTTGTTATAACCATGTGTAAATTATTCATCGAATGTAAAAAAAAAATGCAGAAGCCTCCATGGGAGCAAGGGCAGTAAACTTCTCTTAAAAATTTTGATCAACTTAAAAATATATATATATTAACCCATTAATTCCCAGTGTCCTATTTTGAGGACAGTATACATAAATTGTTATATGTCAATCACGAATTATTTTGTTATGATGATGATAGTTGTATGTCAATTATTGAGGCTTTTTTAATCAATATTGTGCTTAAGCAAAATTAAACATAATAAATTCTACATTTTGTGACTTATTGAATATAGAGTCGCATTTTAAATAAATACAGACAAATATATTTGTGATAATATATATATTTTAGAATTTCTTCTTCTGCGTATTTTAGAGCGTGGCGTTGATTTTTTTTCTGTCATTATTTAAAGTTAACAATCTTCTCTTTCAGCTATCTGCATCGTTAACTCTATGTCAATCAACTACTTTATTTTACATTGTTGTGAATTTTGGGGTCCTCAAAACAGGACGCTGGGACTTGCTACTATCATTTCAGCAATGTGCAAGTCTGTTCATGTTTATGCGTGTTAGAACGTGATATTCTGACAATACAGTCGTATTTAGTAGTCTGAGAAGTGATGTATTAGGAGAATCAAGACATATTTTGTGTGTGTTAGTAGTGATGAAAATATTTCTCTGCAAACTAAGGTAAGTAGCATTCATTGTGTTAATATTTGTGGTAGCAACTTATGGTTACAAAATAATTAGGGCGCCCACGCGGTTTTCTAATTGGGGGGGATGATGGGGATCCCAGATTCCAGAGGAGTGTGAACCCCCTTGAGAAAATTTCAGTAATTTGACCTTGTGACAGGAATTTTAGAGCATTTGAAGATAATTCCGAGTGAATAAATCAACCTAAAAATGTAAATTTTGCAAAGCCTTACCCCCTAATGGGTGCCCTTGTCTACAAGCTACTTATTTTATTTTATTTAGGCCATCATGACCTATAGAAGAGTTCGTTACCTCACAGTAGATGAAATAGAAGAAAGCACAAATAGTGATTCATTCTATGAAAACGTGTCAGATGATCAGGATCATACTGATGTCACTGTATATCCTTCTGAAGTAAATTATTTGACTGATGAAGAACAGGGACCGGATGATGCTGTTGGAACTGTTGAAGTCTGCGATGTGGCAGGGTCTGTTGAGGTACATTATGTAGCTTCAGAAATAAGCAATGAAAATGAGCACGACAATTTACTTCCAAGTACGTCTTCTCAACTTTCTAAAAATAAGCCGAAGAAGAGACGTCTTTCTGAAGATAAGAGTAACTGGGTGAATGCCCACCCAATGTACACAAAATTGCCTCCTAATGGGAATGATATCAATATAAAGAGAGAGGAATTGAAGAAAAAGCTTTCTTCCTTGTCACCCAAAGAAATGTTTGAAGAACTGATAAATGAAAGTGTATACGAATTCATTGTGAAAGAAACTATAAGGTATGCAGTAAGTGTAAAGAATCAGCAAGAATTTGTTCTCACGGCTGATGAAGTAAAAGTTTTTATTGCTTTCTCCTCTTTGCTGGATATTATAGACTTTCAGCAGAACGACTATATTGGTCAGAGGATGAAGATGTTGGCATACCAATTGTACAAAAAGCCATGTTCAGAAATAAATATCAGAAGTTGAAAAGTTTGATTCACTTTCAAGATAACGACTTAGCAAGTGAAAATAAACGTGATCGTGGATTCAAAATTAGACCTCTCTTGAAAATGATAAATGAAGCTTTTCAAAAAATTTGGAATTTTTGAAGAAAACTTTTCTATAGATGAAATGATTATGAAACATTATGGCAGGAGTGGTTTGAAACAGTTTATCCGCGTTAAGCCGATTAGATTTGGCTTTAAATTGAGGTCTCTCTGTGGAGCAAGCGGATACTGTTTCAAATTTGATTTGTACTGTGGAAAAGATTCTACAAATACAGAAAGGGATGATTTATTATTGGGATCAAGAGTAGTGCTAAACATGCTGGATTGTGTTCAAGATCAAAGGAACCACTGCGTTTACTTTGACAACTTCTTCATAAGTCGTGATCTTCTGATTGACCTTAGAGACCTGGGTTATCGCGCAACTGGAACAGTCAGAGAGAACCGTGTTGGTAATTGTCCACTGAGGAGCAGCAAGGAACTGAAAAAGAAAGCTCGTGGGGAGTTTGACTATCAGTTTGACCGAAATGGTGAAATTTTGTTCGTTAGATGGGACGACAACAAGTGTATCACTATTGGCACAAATTTTGACAAAGTTGAACCTCTGGGAATGGCTACTCGGTTCAGCAGGCAGACAAAACACAAGACATAAATACCACAACCTCCTGTTCTCAAGTCATATAATGCGAACATGGGAGGAGTTGACCACCATGACTGGTTGGTAGGAAAATATGCAACAGGTATCAGAGGGAAGAAATGGTACTGGGTCTTATTTATACGAATTGTATTAAATTGTATGGCAAGACCCGATGTTCCGCTATACGTAGACAGCACTACATCTTGTGTGAAATGACATTAACCACCATTCACTTTCCAGAAGAACCTTCAATAAAAGTCATATATACTATGGAACAGCAGAGAAAGGACCTGTCCTACGAGCAAGACCTTACTGATAAATCAAGCTAAGTCTGAATGTTTAATCATTGAGGTGAGTGAGAGGTCTTTTCGAATTTTGAGCGTTGCCTAAATATTAAAGCCAAACATATCAGTGAAATTTCCTTCAAATTCAATTTGCCAAACATAAGCAGAATCTTATCTTTGATAGTAAATTTTGAATTTAGACTGCCAATGATAAAATAGTATATTCCTAACGTTTAATATCGGGGGAAGCTATCGTGGTGGAGACTCTTAGTTGGCTTTTCCATCGATGAGCCACGCCTAATAGGGGATCCCACTCCCGTTCAGCATGACCCTCGACTTCGTCCTTTCCATCAGGGCTGCGTCTACCCATGGCACCGGGCAATACCAATCTGCTGGAGCCCTGGACTTCTCAGGGGCTAAATCGATGAGCTCGCTTGACCGGGTGCATCACTCCCAGTCAGCAGAGCCCTCAACTAAGCCACTCCATCGGGGCTCCATGGCATGCCAGAGAAACCAATCGAGCCGGGACCCCAACTTCGCAAATGCACCTTAAACTCCCCCACCACGTCATTCAAATTTGAATACATTATAATCTAGGGATGCCGAAAGAAGCTTGCATGGAGGAGACTCTTAGTTCGGCTTTTCCCATCAATGAACCTGTCAACCAGGGATCCCACTCCCGGTCGCAGAGCCCTCAACTTCGTCCTCTCCATCTTGGCCACCAAGCCGCACCCCCCCCCCCCCCAGCAATACCCCGAACCTAAGACTTCCCAAGACTTCGTTGGGGCCGAGTCGATCAGCCCACTTGACCGGGTGACCCAATCCCAGTCAGCAGGCCATCAACAAGGGCCCCTCCATCGGGGCACCAAGGCGACCAAGGACTTCGCTGGGGTAGGCCGATGAGCCCACTTGACCGGGGGCACAAATCCTGATCAGCAGGCCCTCAGCAGGCCCCTCCATCAGGGTCGCAAGGCACACCAGGGACACCAACGAGCTGGCACCAAGCTTCTCAGAGGCACCTTAAGCCCCCCCCCCCCCACACACACACACCTTGTCGTGGTGGGGGGTCCCCTTTCGGGGCGGCTTATTTACACGAATGATAGAAATGTCTCTTATAAATGCTTGGCTCCTCTATCGGCTAGTACATGGGCCAAATGCACTGGACCTATTGAGTTTCATACGTGCCGTTGCAGTTACATACTTAAAACTGGACACTGGAAGAAAACAACCTGGACGTCCAATGGCTTCCCCATCCACCATGAGAGTGGTACCAGATGTTAGGTTTGATGGGATAGGCCATGTTATTGCTCGACAAGACACCCAAAGAAGATGCGTACAAGTTGGGTGCAAAGGAAAACCAAGGTCATATTGTGTAAAATGTAATGTTACGCTGTGTATGGGGTGTTTTGTACCATTTCACAAAAAGTAATTTGTTTGGACTCAAGTACAGTATAATGCATTCTATTGATTCTGTTAGATCCCAGCGTCCTATTTTGAGGACAGTCATTATTTGCATACCTATATATATTTTCATGCAATTGTTCTGTTTATTGTCATGCATGTAATATAGACTTTAGGAATAAAGAATAAAATTTTAAAATCCAAGAAAAAAAATAATCTGGGATTTAATGGGATTAATATCTTATATGTAATATAATAAAATAGTCAGGGTCTGTTGAGGTACATTATATACCTCAACAGGTCATGATTATACATATAATTCCCCCCGCTAAGGGGAATATTATATACCTCAACAGACCCTAATTTTACATACAAAACAAATTTCTCCCTTAAGCAGCAGTCTGAGGGAGTATTTTTTAAATTATACATATGTAAGATATAAATGTACAAATCAAATAGTCATATGGTTCATCAAATAGTCTTATAATTTCCACAGTAGCAATCAAATAATGGTAATAGCTGGGAAATCTGCGATTTTATTTTTTAATATATACATATGTAAGATATAAATGTTTTGACGTAAAAGTATTTTAATAATTTTAATGTGGTCATTCTAACATAAATTTTACATTTATATAATATTCTTCGAATTTTCCTGTATATACACTATACAATAAATAGAAGTACCAGTTTACCAGGCCAGCTGGGGTGTATGAAAAACCTCTCGTCATTGCTACTGCATTTGTCATCTATCTCACAGCAGAAATCCCATTTCCATATTCAACTAATAGAAATTTCTCTCATGGAAGCTACTTATATGGCCACATCCTAGCACAACAATATGTTCCAAATCTTTCTACTGAACGGTAGAGGCCGCTACAGTCAGACTGATCGCTCTGTGATTGGCTTCTATCATTGTTGGCAGTGTCTTTGAAAATGCAAGCGAGATCAGAGGTTAATAACAGATAAGTGTAATTATTTCCATTTTTTTTGTAGAAAAATGGTTCGAGCTGCGAGTAAGGCATGAATATTTCTTCATTTGTATTACCTTTCTGGTGAAGTATCGCCTTCTTCACACATCTCCTCTATGGCTTTTGAATGTGACAGGCTCATGTCACACCTGTGTGACAAGCACCAGCCTGAGAAGGTATTTTTTAAATTAATGGACAAAGAAGCAAATTCCCCCCTTAAGTAGCAGCCTGAGGAGTATTTTTTAAATTACTAAACAAAGAAATAAGCAAATTCCCTCCCTTAAGCAGCAGTCTGATGGGGTCTGACAGGAGCCTATCAGTTAATAAGCCATAGAAAAGGTCTGTGAGGAAAGCGAGGTCTCAGCAGAAAGACAACCCAAGAGAACATCCATGCTTTTTATCCAGGGCTCAAACCGAGGTTACTAAGATTAGTAGCTGAACAGACTAACCCTTTGCCACCGGGACGACGATGAACAAATATTTTCTTAAAAATAAATATCCTCAATGAGGGGAAGATAGCACCCTCAATTTTCACCCTCCCCTTCCGTTACTAAACCATAAATACATACGTACATAACACTTAATTTAAAAAAATATACAAATACTTACTCAATTATTAGAATTATCAAGTACCCTAACGGCGTTTTGGTGCAATGATTCGGAAACATAGAGTACTGGAACAGATTCGTTTTAGCACTGTTTTTTTAATTTCTTCCCCTACTTACGAAAAGTCACGCTTCGCCACTGCGAATGAAGATGACCCATCTTCGACGCAGTGCATTGAATCATCTATGTGCAAAATTAGATTTATATTACTCCTTCATTTCACATCAATTAAAGACCATCAGTCTGGAAGTTGGATGAATGCCACAGTCCTCAGATGTTCGCTCCTCAACAGATCCTTCCTCCATTTCTACTATTGCAGACAAAAGTGGCTTGCCGGCCTCTTCGAAGCCGAAGCGAACGTTCCCAGAATATTAATTAGGAGATGGATTTGATACCGAATTAAGACACATAAACATATCACAGAGAGGGAGAGAGATTGAGAGTGTGACGCTTTACATTACATGACCGTTTAATTACATTTATAACTGGACCGTGTTTGACTTTGAGGAAGAGGAGCGAGAGCACTGAGATGCAGATTTGAGGAAAATGGCTAATGCGACGAGGTGATGAGATGTTGAATCAACGTCATCATGATGCGTGTATTGGAGGAAAGGCTACATTTAGACAGTGTGGTAGGTAAGGTTTATTGCACTTCGCATAGTTTTGAAAGCCAATAAATAAACTTTTGCTCCTTTTTGGAAAGTAGGCAATGAACTTTAGAAAGCACAATATAATCTTTATATACTATCGATGAATTAGGGATAATTTAATTAATCGACGAAATTTCGATTTTGGCATATGATATTTTATTTCTCGATTACCTATAATATTTTTCAATTAACTTTCATAATAATCAAATCTTATGAATTATAAATATTTAATTGATTGAAATTGCCACATATAAATGGGTTGCTCACCATAAAAAGAAAACAAATATTTCCTTATTGGCTGATAATTTCTTTGTCATAATTTACCAAATTGAAAACAATATAGAAAACACAAAATGCAAGAATTAATTGCTGAACCCAGAAAATGGAAATTGTTCGAAGGTAATTTGTTATTGGTATATGTCATAATTTGAAACCCTATTTAGAAAATACTATTGATTTTCTTTTTCCGATCATCAGACGTAGTCTCTGTGACTCCGCCGGCTGAAGAAATTAACTACATGGTTCTAATTAGCGAAACCATTACTATGAGCTGATAGCTCAGCACGAATTTTTTTTATTCGTAGAATCAGGAAACACTTCTCCTGCTGCACTTATGGAGAAAAGCCACTGAGTGCCTTTGTATTGATTTAAGTAATTTTTCTGCTAATTTCGTCTTATTTTGCTTTGATTAATATCTGGAATTATTATATTTTTTTCCATCTGTCACGTGTAAAAAGTTTAGAATTTCTATTGACAGCAGTAACAATTACACTGTATTATTCTTGATCACATAACACCACTGCCCATTCTTACATGTTAAGTCTATTAATCGATGAACTTAGGTATCACCTGTGTACTCATCGTTGTTTGGAAACAATACTGAAGTTGCCAAATATTATTGGTTTACACCAAAAATCTTGAAAGTATACAAAGCTGAATAATTTCACTAACTAATAAAAAATAGAATTATATTATGATAATGACCCAATAAAGTTATGAGGTAGATAAAAAAAAAACAAGATTGGTAGTCAGACGTATTTCCTCGTCTCTGCTTTTGATAGTTTATACATAAAACTAATATTTGACAAACGTTCGGGCTGTCTTTCTATACAAATGACTTTGCTCTGATTCACGCCAATACTACGCATCGAATGAACTGCGATTAATTTTTTATTAACATGATACACATATTGCAAGTGGATACATATTGGACTTTAATCTATGGGCTACAGCGAACGCTTTGTTCTGTCATCGCTCATTTCATCAGAATGCCAATCAGCACGTGTCTTTTGCAGAAAGAACATATTTAGGTTGGGTTGGGCTCTTTTTTACATACAATGGACTAAATGAGCAGGTCACATGATCCCGAGGGTTCAGAGAAAAATGGGGAAAGGGAACCCACTGGATAGCTATTAAGAGACAGATGGTAACCTCCCTTCAAGGTCATCCAGCGTCTTCTTCAATTTGCACAAAGTATGGCTCTCCCACACACGGACCACGTCTTAATGTCTCCTCCGGTGGACGACTGCATTTATAAGCTCATCGGTGTCTCCTACTGACCGAGGGCAGGATGGGGGTTTTACGGAGGTAAATCTCAATGCTGGCACAGGTGGGATTCTAATCTGGGAACTGCAAATTACGAGCCTGGCATGCTACCGATTGAACCTCCCCTCCCCCTACCGATCCTACATATTTAGGACTTGATCTCTTACTATAACTACTATAATCAGCTGGATGCTTATTATACTTACAAATGAAATATAATTTCCAAATATTTATCATATACTCCTCATAGAACTTTGAAACTAAGCAGTATTATGCTTGGTTCAAACATCTACTGCTGATTTCTTTTATATGAACATTCAAGTATGTTATGATTAATACAATTATAATTCAAATGATAAAAACTATTTATTCCATAACATATCTTTCTGAGAAACATCATCACCATTATTGACCTGTTAAGAGTTACTAGTTATTCTATCAATCGCCAACCAAAGGAGAGGGGAAAGGGTTGTGTTGGGTTGTTTTACCTCTGAGCGGCACTTTTTGCACACCATGGGCTAAATGGCCAGGTCACATGGACCCCGAATACTCAGAGAAGGTTGGGGGAGGGGACCCACTGGAACAGCTGTTGGGAGATAGATGGTAGCCTCCCGTCAAGGCTAACCAGCGTGTTCTTTAACGTTCACAGGGTACGGCTCTCCCGCACACGGGGCCACGGCTTAACGTCCCATCCGACGGACGGCTGCCTTATCCAAGTCCATCGTTGTCCCCTACTGACCGTAGGCGGGGCGGAGAATTTTGCGGAGAAAAATCTCAACGCTGACCCAGCTGGGACTCGAACCTGGGAACTACAGATTACGAGCCTGGCGCGCTACCGACTGAGCCACTCCCGCCCCAGGGGAAAGGGATACAAGAGTTTACAAGTTGCTGCCTTAGGATTTCAGAATGTAGGCTGGCCAGGGGGGGGGGGGGTAGCAAACGGAATCATGCCCATTTATGGGAATTCTAGTAAGGTTTATCAGAAGCAAACATTATTGAAGTTATGTGTATTTCTGGCATCCGTATACCAAAGCGTATACCTATACCCGCTTTACCTGCTACTATGAGTCATTGTATTGAGGGCCGAGCGATGCCGGGTAATTCTAGTATTTCCATGAACCAAGTCTCTTTGGACTACTAGTCAGAACCAGGTCTTTTGTAGTGATTATCTGTGACATTTTTATGCGATAAAAAGCTTATTTTTAAATTTGGGAGCTTTGAATATGGTGTCCGGTGGAGTTTTGTAATACAGACTATTTGTGCAATGGCTTGAGACTCACCATTGGAATGCAAAACATAGGTTTAAAAATCACTCATTGAGAAGTATATTTGAAGTTAGTAAAAGAAAAAGTGCTGCAGATCACACCTATACTCTTCCCTGCGTTCGGATATGTTCGGATAATGTTAAACTTCCCTTTTTTTAAGAGTGGCTTTGCTTCTTTACAGTTGAACGTTTTTAGAGTTTGGATCTACTCCAATGAAGTTAGACTTTATCGAGTTTGGATTTGCTCTGTTGAAGTTCGGCTTTTTGTTTTTACAGACTTCATTTCATACTCGATCAAAAAATCCTCAGCTCCCACATCCCAACAAAAATAATTCGGTTGAAATTATATACAGGCATTACTTACTCTTTATGAACTATTGCTTTGACACGGTTAATTCGAGAAGGCAGATTTGTTGGGCTTCGTAGAAAATAGGCACCATCTGCAAGCTCAAAAAAACAGGAGCTGTGGTTGATGAGAATGAAGTAGTGATTTGGAACCCGAGAAATGGTTGTATCAAAATATGTATCAACGGAATATACTCGTATGGAGAAAATTGTCCTTCAGAATGTTCAATCTGTATTCTGCGGAGAGTGGAATTTCACGCCTTCGTGACTGAGGCAGCTACTGATCAATATTCTACACTGGTTCCCCAGCTTTCGGTATTCTGTACAAGAAAGAGCAGTCTGTCGTAAATAATATCAGTCAACAACAACTCCCAGCTTTCTATTTTATGTATTTCTTCTCTACATAGATCCTAGTACGTAAGCTCTAGCAGTCACACAAATGAGGTGAGACAAAATGGGAAAAATATTACAGAAAAAAATTCGTTAGTTTGAGTAAAAGTTCCTGAAAGAATATTAATATTTCTTCAAGATGCATATTGCTAAAAACATTAATTTATATATATATATACATACACACTGTCCCACCAAAGTATTACAGAATTTGTTATGTCAATGGCAATCTAATTTATTAACTCTATAAGTTTTAAAATATGCATTCAATGGAAAAATTATTGCAAATAAATTAAAGATCACAATTGAATCCATTTAAATCTCGATTTTCAACTATTTCCATTCAGTACTTAAAGAGTTATTAAAGTTGGAATATTTAGCAATAAATTACCATTTTTATAAAAAATCATTCGTAACTGTCTAATATTGAAATAATCAGTACGCAAACTTCTAAAATGTGTATTTATTTTTAAATAGTTTGAAACAATACTTATTTTTTAAGTTGGAATTAATCTTTGAGATCGATTCGTATGACGTATTACTGCTGTGAAATATTTCAACTCCCATAACCCTTTTAAATATTGAACGAATATTGTTTAAAATCGAGATTTAAATGGATTTCTTTATGACCTATATCATATGCCACATTTTTCCATTAATTGCATATTTCTTAAGTTATACAACTTCGAAGTTAGATACCCTTCACGTTAATGGAAAAATACAAATGCAAATATACATTTTTTCTTTGACACGGTTACTCGGAGGAGTCAGGTTTGTTTAGCTTCGTAGAAAATAGGCATCATCTGCGAGCTCGAAAGAACAGAATCTGTGGTTCATAAGAATGAAGAAATGATTTGGAACCTTAGAAATGGTTGAAATAATCATTACGCAAACTCCCATCAGCTCGGATTAAAAGACTCAGAGCTTTCGATCTGTAACTGATCACACACCAAAAATTAAATATATTTTCCTAATATCTTTAATGATTGGTGGAGAATAGTCATCGCAGTAGGAATGTCTTAGTACGGTAGATTGTAAGTCTATAAAAGATAAATTCTTCTACTAAACTATTTAGTTTATTTAAAATAATGATTTGCAAAATCGTAGAATTTGTTCTTAGAATTCGTTATTTTAAATTAATGAATTAGTAGTGTTTTATGATTTGAAGCTTTAAAGGCTACTAGTTTAATTTAACTTAAAATCTTAATTTATAATTGGAGGTAGTGGTAGGGTGAACACGGAATTTTTTTAATATTTTGATTGGGTAGTGTATATAACTGTTATTTACGTGCGGTTTTAGATATATAGATTCGAAAAATTCCAGAAAATTTTGCGAGTATTCTATTGCGCTGTCATCTTCGAAAACTCTGTGCTTGAATCTGTACAGGAATCTGTACTCGTGCTGAATTTATTTTCCCCAACCACTTAGCCAACATTTTCACAGAATATGTTTATCAAATTAAATAACTTCATTCACGCTTACATGACAATGACTATAATATTGGTCTGACCTTAGTCTTGTTTTCCGTAAAATTTAACCTAATAACGATTTATTGTCATAAAGTCTTCGAAAACATTGTTACAAATTTCTAGTGGCTAACCGAGCTTGAATTCAAAATAGAAAACTCAGTTTATAAATGAACCAATTTAATTGCAAAGATAATTAGATTACACAAATAAAAATTTCAACTAAACATCAATATGCCTTCCATCGGTATGAGATTGATCAAAATAATTAAACCATCTGTGAAATCAAACACATTTGGTAACTGATTTATAAATATTTGTATTGCACAAATCTTACAACCTCAACTCAACGCATAAACAGAAGTTTAATAAAACATTTAATCAATAAGATAGATATTTTACCGATATACCTCTACATCAGATTATTCTTACCACCTCCACGCTTAGCACTTTTTACTCTGTTGACACTAAATTCTCTAGATTACTTCCTTGTGACCTACTTCTAACTCAATAAACAAACATTGTAACTCCCGCACACATTACAATAGAAACTTCCATGAACTACTTTCACAGACTAACTTAGTGCATGTTTCTACTTCCTGCATTTCCTCTAGAATAATCACTTCTATGGTTTATTATTCAAAATTTGTTATTTGTTCCAACAGATTAATGATGCAATTCTCACGCTGAGGCATATCACGAGCGTCACATGACATCACAGTCACGGTTTTATTGTTGTACCTTTTCTTCTCGTTACAATATTATTAAGCCCAGTGTTAGGTGGTATGAAGAGGATGGACGTGCCTCTTACTATAAGGAAAATGTGAATTTCTTTTTCTTCAGATGTGTTATTGTTTTAATGATATAAAGAAAAATACCCCCTCAAGCAGCTGCTTGCCACAGAGGTCTGACAGGAGCCTGTCAGTTTATATGCCATAGTAGAAGGTCTGAGAGGATGGCAGGCCCTCAGCAGAAAAAAATGATATAGGCTCATACAATTGAAAATGTTAACACCACACTTTTCAAACATTGAAAATTCATGTGAATAAAAGAGTGACTTGTATACAAATTTGAAAAAAAAGCCTGTTTTCGATGCTTAAATGACAATAGTCAAAAACCTTTTATGCTTTTTTTTTCCTTGTTGAAAAATGTCATTTTTCTGAATTTCTGAAAGGCCCGAGTCCAGAGCTAGTTGGTATTTCTACCCTTCACTTTAATAACAATTTATGGAAGAAATCAAACGCCTACTTTGGCTGCTTTTGATTTCTCAACGATCACTACGACGCCTAACTGACCTTGAAACAACACCGGGTCTGAAATTCCATAACCTTTCTGAGATCTGTCACCAGAAATTCCTCAATTTGTGGCTCTCTAGAACCAGTGTAGAAATTTGATCTTTGACCTCGAAGGACCCCCCGGATGCCAAATTTCTGAAATATTTCTGAAATCTACAACCCGAAATACTCATTAGAAGCAAATTTTCACGTTTCTATCATTTGTAGATCAACGTTTGACCTCTCTATTTCACCTTAAAGGACAGATCGGAGGTTACATTTCGGATATTTCGAGAAATGTACGACCCAGATGACCCCTAGGGGTAAATTTCAAGAGCTCTATCACTTCTGCATCACAGTTGGAATTAGCATTATCCCCTGTCAAACAATCAGTCAATTAGTCAGTCAGTCACTACCTCACAATCGTCTATATATATAGAAAAATAAAAAAAGTGTTTTACTGCAATTTTGTTTTAACCATTATATATAGCTACTACATCTATTTAGCATGACCTCTAGAGACACTACAATAAGGAAAGACACACTGTAGCTTTTATTACGGTATCGATATAAACATCTCAATGGAAAGTGTCAGGCTCGTAGAGTCGCTCAAATAAATATCTGAACACTATGGTTGATTACAGAATTCAGATAAAATATCTGCCAACGATTTTTTTCGAAATTAGTGATTTGGCAACCTTTGTGTACAGTACACGAAGGTTGCCAAATCACTAATATCTAAAAAAAATCGTTGCCAGAATTTTTCCGAATTCTGTAATCAACCATAGTGTTCGGATATTTATTTGAGCGACTGTACCCAGGATTTAGTTTCGGGAGGGGGAAAGAATGGTTTAGGGGAAGGTTCGTGAATTTAGTCTGGTGTTGGTAATTCACACGCAAGAAAATAAGCTAGGCCAAGTTCTAAAAAAAAAGCGCTTTGGCCCGAATAAAAGCTAGTTTTTTAATTCTTTAAGAAACAACATTTTCTTTGGATAGCAACTTTAGTTGTGCAATGAAGCATACATTCGAGTTTTAGGCAGGTTAAATCTTCTCCCTGCTAAAAATTGAAAAAAATTGAAGCATGATTGAAACGTAAAATTGACTTAGAAATTTAAACGAAATTTTAATTTAAAAAAAGTTTAAAAAATTTTTTAACGGTAATCTATGTATATAACCATACAAAGGCTTAATAAAGATATTATTATTATTATAAAACGTAAATACGAAAAAATAGAAAACGGAGGACACAGTTCTTTGATTAAAAAAAGGCGAAATCCAAAATTTTGCAAGCTAGATAGCTGTTAAAAAATCTAGATCTAGCTTGAAAAAAACGCTAAGTTCTCAACACTGGAGGGAGTGTTGGTGCGAAACTTATGTAACTCTTCCCATCGATAAGTTCATTCACAATTTTTCTCCTTTAACGTACTATTCACAACCTAGATGATAGCATTGGCCCCAGATATTGCGACACTTTCGAGGTATTACTCACAACCTAGGTCAGGGGTGAGGAACTTTTTCATGTAACAGACCGGATTAAGTTAGCTGCAATATAATAAGACCGCATTCAAGAAACTTACTTAATACATAGTATTAAACTTAGTAATAAATTTAGATTTTTACATAATAATATACATTTTGAAGTGTATCTAATTGAACTTCAAAAAATGGAAAAATTTTGTTAATTCTAAAGTTAACGAACCTTTTAATGACTTTGTTTTGCATTAGGTTGCACAACATTTTGTTGTCCATAGCAGGTGTCGAAATAGCCCTTATGACTTACTAATGTATTATTTGTGGCAGTCAGTCGGGGACGATTATTTCATTGAATCTTCTGTTACCCTTTGGTATTTTAAATATGTTCATTTTAAGATTAAAATAAAATTAATAAAAGACGAACAAAAACATATTAATAAAAATAGAAGGATTTGTTCAGCAAAATTTGGATTCATTCAAAAGGCCGCAGGTTCCCCACTCCTGATCTAGGTGATAGCAGTGCCCCCAGATATTTCGACACTTTACGAGGGATTACTCACAACCCATCTCAGCTACGAACCCGATCTGTTAACACAACAGGGTTAGAATTAATTGGAACCAGTACACCAAATTTGGGACCGATGGTTCAAGTACCTGTGGAACCACAAGGAAACCGAAAATTTCTGTCATCAATGATGTCACCCATGTCCTCTCGTCGTTTTTTCATTTGTTCGTTCACTCAGAATTACAACTCTTGTATTATGATGATGAGCAAGATATAACTGGGACCACTGGACCACCACACCAAATTTGGAACTTGTCGGTCAAATACCCACCCAATCACAGGAAACCAAACATTTCCACCACCAAAGACGTCACCGCTGACGTACAAAGAAACGAGTTTCCACGCGCCCGTTCGGAATACCCTTATTATATATGATGATAATTATAATATAGAACTTTCACTCGTGAAATGGGTTCTAACTGAAATTTAAATATTTTGTAAAACGAAAACTTTTTTTAAACACCAAGTGTCCTCACCTTTTGTCGTCATTATTTATGTGAACAAGCTTCTCAAATGTTCTTTGTAGACGTTGACCAGAACATCATTTGTACAATATGCTCTTTATTAAAATAAAAATATTTTACGTGAAAATCAACTACCTACTACAGATGGTATTAAAACAAATGGAAGACGCTAACGAAGTGGAATAACAGATTGAGTATGTGGCCTGAGAAAAAAAAACCAAGTTGGGAGAGCCAGAAACTATGTATTTTTACCTGTCGAATAACTGAGAAGCATGTCTATACGGTTAAGGTTAATACGGAAAATGTAAAATTCCTCGAATCGTCACCAGGACCATG
Organism: Ryuthela nishihirai; assembly: GCA_038380435.1. Classification (NCBI taxonomy): domain Eukaryota; kingdom Metazoa; phylum Arthropoda; class Arachnida; order Araneae; family Heptathelidae; genus Ryuthela; species Ryuthela nishihirai. The sequence goes on from JAWZYU010000010.1 coordinate 54,430,428, forward strand.
CGTCTGCGTCTGCTGGGGAAGCAAAAATGAAATGCGCGCAATTTTTGTTTATTGCATGGTCAGGTTTTATTACGCTGTGCAAAAGCCATTTGAGCCCAGAGCTATTTGAGAGGTTTCAAGATACTCTTGTCCTAGGCGCAAGCATTTTCCCCTGCTTGCCCAAGCGGAAAATTAGCAGAGCCTTGTTCATCACATTAAACTGAACATGATTTAAATTTAAATTGTACACTTAAATTTTAAATCATGTTCAGTCAAACTCTTTGACAAAGTCAGTGGTTTTACCTCTGAGCGGCAATTTTTTTGCACACAATGGGCCAAAAAATCATGTCACAAAAACCCAATGGGTTCAGAGAAGTGTGGGAGAAGTGAACCACTAGAGAACAGTTACACAAAAAATGATATTTTTAACTAGAAAACAGTTAGGAGACAGATGGGAAGCCTCCTGTCAAGGCCATGCAGTGTGTTTCATTATGGGTTCTGGTATAACTCCCCTGATCACGGTGTCACGGTTTGACGTTCTATCCGACGGACGGCTACCGTTCACAAGACCATTGGTGTTCCCTTTCTCACAGATAATAGGTTAGAAGAAATATTCTCAAGCTGGCACAACTGGGACTCAAACTGGTAACTGCATATTACGACCCTGGTGTGCTATCCACCCCAATTCTTTGACCAACACTATGTTCTCTTCTAAATAAAATCCTGTTTTGCCTAATTCAACAGTTTATCAATTGCACTAAGCATCAATAACTATACGAATAACGCCAAAATATTTTATCTTATTTAAAACAGTTCTTCGTAAAGAATAAATTACCGCAGAATGGAGTAAATGGAATATACACTCACGGACAGAAAAATTGCAACACCCGTAAAGGATGAATGCAGTGACACCAAATTATTAACACACCGAGTACTGAAGGTCCTGTGCAAATGATTCCAGTGATGGCGGCATGATGGCACATAGAACCAGAAATAGTCACTCTACTGTCTGTCCCGATAACCCAACAAAAGCCAACGTAGACAGCAGATAAGTCAGTGGAAGTGAAACACTGCTTATGTATTTCAGTTATTAACGCGAACACATTATCAGTAGCCATAGAACACATATTCAGTCCCGCAAGTCCCGAATTTGCGCGTATGTGTGGCTGAAACTTTGGTCATATATAGTTGTCAGCTTTGGCTTCCCCAAGCATTCATCGTGAGAAGCGTAATGGGAAAGGCGCGGGATTAAAATGCATTTCACAGAAGACAGATCATCGGTGCCCAACGGATGAGACACTGGAGCTCCGAAATTGTCAACGAACTGGGATTTTCTCGCATGACAGTTTCAACAAGTGTTCCGGGAATATGAAAATTCCGGCAAAAAAACAAGCCCCGGGAATATGAAAATTCCGGCAAAAAAACAAGCCCCGTAAATATGAAAATTCCGGCAAAAAAACAAGCCCCGGGAATATGAAAATTCCGGCAAAAAACAAGCCCCGGGAATATGAAAATTCCGGCAAAAAAACAAGCCCCGGAAAAACTGCACAGGACAACCAGCCTTGAATGATTGCGGGCCTCACCATCAGACCCGCATCGTATGGACCGATAAGGGCCAGATATTATCTGAAATCATCTCCCATCTAAACACGGGTTCCAGCCGGGAAGTCAGTGCACTGACTGTGAAAAGCTCACTTCATCGTCTCAGCTTCGGGAGCCGCTGACATAAAAGAGTCCTACTTCTAAGGGCACAACACCGGACTCAATGCCTTGCCTGGACTAAAGAACATCGAAACTGGACCATCGAAAATTGGCAACGGATAGCCTGGAATGATGAATTCCGATTTAAACTTCATCACTCCAATGGGAGACTGAGGGTATGGCGCCAACCCCATGAAGCCATGGATCCTGCACGTCAGGTTGGAACAGTACAAAGCTGGTGGTGGCTCAGTGATGGCCTGTGGTGTCTTCAGTTGGACGTCTGTGGGACCTATGATACGTGTACCGAAGACTCTCAATGCATACTGGTACGTAGAACTCATGGCTGACCATTTACACCCATTCATGGCCATCATGCATCCGAATGGAGATGGCGTCTATCAGCAAGACAACTTTCATCTCACAGGTCCAGGTTGGCTACTGCATGGTTGCAGGAGCATTCTGGTGACTTTGAAATAATGAATTCACCACCTAGAAGCCCAGATTTAAATCCCATCGAAAATCTTTGGGATACTGTCGAGCATAGTGTTCGGGCTAGTGTCCCATCAGCGACGACCTTGAGAGAATTATAGACAGCTCTGGAGGATGCATGGGTCGCCCTACCTGTGGAACATTTACGCAAGCTTGTGGAGTCCTTGTCTCGTCGTGTGGCGGCCGTTATCAGGGCCAGAGGGTCCAACACGTTCTAGGTTGTTATCCATAATTCAATGGCACTTCAGTGTATTACGCATTGTTAAACAGCGCCTACAGGATGTCAACACCCTACCTTGGCATGCTATGTCCTCGGATTGGTCCCGTATAGAACATATATATGGATGTGTTGGATCATCGTCTCCAACAGCACCCACATCCAAGCCAGGAAACACACTGATACCCTGCGTCTACATTTTGGGGACGAATGGCAGAAAGTACCTCAGGACACTATTAGGGACTATATTCATCGATGCTTTCACATATAGCTGCATGCATCGCCGCCAACCGGGGTCGTACCTCGTACTGAGAACCCATATTGGGAGCCCCCTAAACACACCTTTAATATGCACGCAGGCGATTATGCAATTAATCATTGCTACCTTTCAACATGGTCCAACACTCTGCACAATTTCACCGAGGTTCGAGGCTTGCTTCACGGTGTTGCATTTTTTGTGTCCATGAGTGTATATGATATAGCGCTTGGAGGTTCTGAACGTCCGTAGCAACATCAACAGACAAGCTATAGCGAAGAGCTGCGGCCAGCGAGAATCCGACCTTCTTGGATCGATAGTCTCGCCCATCGAGTTCTCAAAAGCATGTCTAGAAGCAAGAGGCCAAGAGTTGGGCAATGACTGTCGAAAGCAGCTGTGAGTGTTCACAGTTTCGGTAGCGGCTGGCGATGTTCACGTTTCGGCAAGTGAGGAAGTTCCGCCTACAGCTTTATAGTACAGTTAGCCTCATGTATAATGCGATGACAATGAGAGATGTTTCCGTTATTCAAATTTACGTTTAATTTTGGTAACTACATTTGATTTCGAGAGAAACGATGTTTGAAACCTTACTCACTAAAAAGGATGAAGTGAATTATTTTAGTCTATTAATAGTTCTGCAGCGGATATTTTATGTTAACAAGCGGGATATAAAATCAGCTTCCGATATGTAAAAATTAATTGGTATTGGTCATTTAACCGCTCAGTAGCACTTTTTTCGCACGCAATGGGCTAAATGGCCAATCTACAAGGACCCTAAAGGGATTAGAAAAGGTTGGAGAAAAGAATTCACTGAACAGCTATTACGAAAGAGATGGAATACTTCCGTAAGTCCATCCAGCGTGTTCTTTAACGTGCACGGTGTATGGTTCACCTACACAGCGAGTCACAATTTAACGTCGCGTTCGACGGCACGGTGAGAGTTTAATTGAAATAAATCTCACTGCTGTTGGACTCGAACTTAGGAACTGCGGATTACAAGCCTTGAGTGCTACCGACTGGGCGAACCCCCGTTTCTGACATTTGTTGAATATTGTTATTTCGAATATTTATTTAAAATTGATTGACACGTAAAGGTACTGGCTATTTATTTAAAACTCCCCAAAGTAGGAGTGCAAGCTCGTAATCTGCAGTTCTCGTGTTAGAGTCCTAGCTGGCTGGCTTTGAGATTTATATCCTCAAAACTTCCCGTCCTGCCCTCGGTTAGTAGGTGACACCGACGATCGAAAGGCCGCCGTCCCCTTGGATGGGACGTTAAGCTTTGTGCGAGAGAGCCACACCTTGTGAACAGTAAAGAACATGCTAGATGACCTTAACATCTGTCTCCCAACAGCTGTCCAGTGAGTCCCCTCCCCCCAACCTTCTAGGAGTCCTTGTGACCTGGTCATTTAGTCCATTGTGCACAAAATAGTGCTGTTCAGAGGTAGGATCCTCTGACATCAGGAAGATATAATTTACATGACTTTCTTTTGTTATCAGAAAAGCCTAGTTTAGTTAGTGGGTGACGTATATACGATTCCTGATAACATGACAGGAGCGTTGCCTCCAAAGGTAAAAATTTATTTTTGGTTACCATAGCAGATATCATAGAGGTTAACAAAAAGATACGAAAATATCCTCAAAGGCAAAACCAAGGTCATATATGCTATTCACAATACAATATTTGAAAATCTTTTTAATTTGATGAAAATATCAAAGTAGTAGAATAACTAGAAACTTAAATATTCATGCCTTGAGAGTTTCATTGAAGTCAAGTAATATTCACAGAAATTCTCATGCAAAATCAATTGGCTGTCCTGACTGGGATTCGAACCCAGGTATCGCAGAAGCATGACGGCAGTGCCGTCTTAACAGTATTGTAGGCCCCTGAGCAAACCAATGCACTAGGGCCCCTACCCACCCACCTAAGGGAATAAAAATGTAAACGGTCAATAAAATTATACCAACAGATTTATTGGCACTTTTAACAAAAATCAATGTTTAAACATGCTGCAAAGCGAGGATTAATCAAAACAAACTTTTGCAAGATTTAGAATCGTGGAGCCCCTGGGCAACTGCTCAGTAAGCCCATGCCTTAAGACGGTCCTGCATGTCGGGTGTCTTAACCGTTAGACCACCTAGGAACTGGCTACTTCTTCAACTAAGTGACATATAAGCCTTCCTGTGATTCACCAGTGGTGCCATCTGGTAACAGGAGTTAGGCAGTCAGGCCGCCATATTTTTGATGATAGTAATATTTGTCACTCACGTTCTCAGCGTTATATAAACTATTCAGTAATAAATTATAACAGGGAAAATCCTGTAGACAAGGAACACTTCAAATAATGAATTGAAAAAAACTGGTTGTCCTGACTGGGATTCGAACCCAGGTCTCCCAGAAGGATGCCGGGCGTCTTAACCGCTAAAGACTACCCGCAAAAATTACTTCGGTGACTACCCGCAAGAATTACTACGGTGAATTTGAAGATGCTAATTTTGATGATTGATCGGATGGTAATTCTAATTGTTTAAGAATCGACAAAATACAGCATTAAGTGCAAATATAAAGAAAATACAAGTGGAAGTAAGTAAAGGTTTAAAGGGACTGGATAAAAATGCAGCCTTTTTTAATTATTCCCTTTTAAAAGTACAATATAGGTTTTCCCCTTCGTGTTAACCCTTTTAAATAAATATTCTTGCAAAATATGTGTAATATACGATTACTGCTTTTTTCTCTTTCTTCGTAATTGTTAAAATTTTTAAGTGAATAGGGCAAGGCATTCTTTCATTTTTCTCGGTTAGCTATAACATTTAACTAACTAATTGCATTGTAGCAATGAACACTAAAATTAATATACAGCAGGGCCATAGGGGGAAAAGGGAACATGGCTCTCCCCTCGAGAATGCTGAACTAGAGATGAGAGTCGAGAATGCTGAGTAACCAGAATTGATGGGGGGGGGGGGGATTAAAATTACATATTAGCAGTTTTTTCCCCAAGTAATTTTATAAAGCTCAGAGGCTATAAAGGTTCGGTTGTTTTACCTCCTCTTTTGCACACAACGGGCTAATGGTCAGGTCACAAGAACCCTGAAGGCTCAAAGAAGATTGGAGGAATGCACCAACTTGAACAGCTGTTGGGAGACAGATGGTAGCCTCCTATTAAGACCATCCAGCATGTTCTTTAACGTGCACAGAGTATGGCTTTCCCGCACACCACGGCTTAACGTTCCATCCGACGGACGTCGGCCTTTCCAAGCCTCTTGGTGTTCCCTATTGACCGTGGGCAGGATGGGGAGTTTTACAGAGATAAATCTCAACGCTGGCCCAGCTAGAACTCGAACTTGGGTACTGCAGATTATGAGCCACCTCTGCCCCTTACTACAAAGGGAGGAAATCGTTTTATTGCAACGGTGTTCAATTCTTATTCGATCTTATTCATTCTCATTCGATCTTATTCATTCTTATTCGATCTTATTCATTCTTATTCGATCTAACTGATTTTACGACCTCTTTTCCTTGGATCATCCCTCTCCTTCTAATCTTTTTCTATATCCGGGTTTAATGGACAGTTATTGTATGAATCTGATATATTTTTTCGTACAATTCCGTAGAATTGTTCGTTAAAATTCTTAAAGGTAAACGCGTCATAAAAGAATAGCATAATCTCATTTCTAAGAACGAAAAGAAATAAAACATACGATAAGCGTTCAGACCCCCAAATGATTAATGATGGCTATTGTCATAGATAAAATTCATCAATGGGTTCATGTCACTGTAACCTCTGCAAACGCATTCATCCACTTTACTGAAGGACATAGATTTGGTGAGTCGTAAGTGATTTATGGTTGATAACGGTGTTGGCGTTTTCTCAATAGGAAAGTTTTTTTATTTCATGAATTTTCTTTGTACTGAAAAAAGAATATTAAGGTGTTCTTAGAAATGAGGAGAATGTACCTTTAAGGTGAAATGAACGAGTTTCAAATTTCTTAAGATCGTTTTACAAAAACTAAAATATTTTCTTTAACGAAACATATAAATAAAAATAAGTAAAAATTATCCTCTTTTACTTATTTAGTAACGAAAGTTAAGGGTAAATGATTTGTTTTAACTTATTTAATCCATATTAACCGCCAAGGACAATAGGGAACCAGCAAGATTTATCAGTTGGTAAACCAAACTCCTTTTGGCGCTCTGTCTTCCTTTGAAGTGCCCTGATTCTATTATTGGCATTGCGATTTCTTTTAAATACATTATACGAAAACGAGTATTTTTTTTCTTCTAATTTATATGTATTTTTTGCTTCTTAGTGACAAGTTCGCATGGGACTTTGAAACAAAGCCGATTTTCTTTATCCTGCTTCCGAACAGAAATTTTTTATTTTTCCTTCCATTACTCCATAACGTCATATATTTTCATTTGACATATGACTCGTTACGATCGACTCCCGTTATATTTCCCTCGTTCTTTCGAGAATAATGGAAAGAAGAAGCAAAATTTGACACAGCTTTTGACACTCCCCACATCTCAAGTTTCTCTTTGATATATAACGATCGACAACAGTGAAAATTATCTCTTGTTTTTTCAGGAGGAAGAAGGACGGAAATACTACATACAATACATTTTCGCAGCACTACAGATAGGAGATAAGATATGTTACAGTGGAATGCTTCCCGAGAGTGTTACAACACACTGCGCAACAGTATTTATGCACAACGGTAATAAAATGTTTGGTTTTACTATTCAAATGATCAATGGCGAAAGTGCAGTATTGGTCCTCAGTCGCCATCCTGTTTTATTTCGCCGCGGTGAAAAAAAAAAGTCTGAAAACCCTAAAATAAATATCAAAAGCAAATTTCCTTAATAACACTCATCGCTAAAGAATCAACTTAATAAAAGCCCCGAAAACAAATAATCTCATTACAGAGAACTATTCTAAACAGCATATATTAATCATAAACGGTGGAACATGCGGATGGATATCATATTGCAACTCAACGTTACAGTCTTGGGGAAACATCCTGGAGAAAAGTACAACATGGCGTCTGAGGACCCAATACTGCAGTGTAGCCAGATCAATATTATCAATAATAGATTTTTATTTATACTTCGTCTGATCAATAATACAGTATACACCGAAGAGCCAAAACATTATGACCACCTGCCAAATATGACATTGGTCCTCCAAGTGCCGCTAAAACAGCTCTTTACCATTGAGGTATGGACGCTGCAAGATTTCTAAAGGTGTCTTAAGGTATCTGATACTAGCACGTTACCAGCAGATTCCTTAAGTCTTGTAAGTTACGTGGTTGCGCCACCACAGATCGGATATGTTATTCCAACACAAACCACAGACGCTCGATTATATTGATGTCTGAGGAATTTGGGGCCAGGGCAATACCTGGAAGTCTTCCTCTTGTTCCACGAACCATTTTTGAACAATCGGGTAGTGTGGTATGGCGCATTATCCTGTTGAAAGAAGGCATTACTAAAGGGGTATACCGTTACCATAAAAGGATGAACCTGGTCTGCAATGATGTTTAGGTAGGTGATAGACGTCATAATTTCCTGCACATGAATGACTGGACTCAAGGTTTCCCAGCAGAACATTGCCCAAAGCACTACACTTCCTTCACCAGCTTGTTTAAGCCCCATGGTGCATCCTGGTGCTAACACTTCACCAGGTAAACGAAGCACATGATGTTCCCGGCCGTCCACATGGTGCAACAAGAAACGAGATTCATCAGACCAGACGACCTTCTTCCAATCATTCAAGGTCCAGTTTTGATGCTCGCGTGCCCATTATAGACACTTTCGACGGTGAACTGGGGTTATCACGGGCACTCAGAGTGGCCTGAGGCTATATAGCTCCATTTTCAACAGGGTTCGATGTACTGTGTGTTGTGACACAGTACTCCCCTCACTAGCATTCAAAGTACGGACGAGTTGTGCCACAGTATTCCTTCTGTTGGCTCGTACCATACAGGATAGCCTTCGCTCGCCTCTAGCATCGATGAGCTGTGGTCGGCCCACATCTTGCCGGCGGTTCGTGGTTTTTCCCTCCTCGGACCACTTTTTGAAGGAACTAACCATGGCTGATCGTGAGCACCTAATAAGCTTTGCCGTCTAAGAAATGCTGTGATCCAATCGTCTAGCCATTACAATTTGACCTTTGTCAAACTCACTTAAGTCTGCTGCCTTTCCCATCTGAAGAACAAGAATAATACTGATAAACAGAACTCAGTACCAAGTGTTATTTATTCAATTTCATGACCTACACACACGTTATCATTTACCTGCAGTTGCTTCGATTTTCATAAAGACGCACTGGTCATAATGTTTTGGCTCTTCGGCGTACATACATAAACATTATGTGCCCTAATTATCTATTCAATGCCAATCCATTTCTAGGCGGGTTTGATTCTCGAATAGAAAGGAAATGACGATGGTTTAAGAAGACCGTCGTCCATATGATGGGATGTTAAACATTGTTTCAGTGTGCAGAAGAACCATCCCTGTGCCCATTAAAGAAGACGCTGAATGGTCTTGACTTCTATCTGTCTCCTAATAGTTGTGCAGCGTGTTCCCTTCCACAACCTTCTCTGAGACCTTGGGGACCTAGTGACCTCATTTACCTCAATGGGTGCAAAAACAAAGAACTCCGAGAAGGTTGGGGAAGAGACCCTTTGTAGAGACATTAGGTGACAAGCCAGTAGCCTCCCGTCAAGGAAGTGAGTCCATCGTGGTCTACCACTGACCGAGGGTAGAGTGAGGGTTTAGTGAAGATAAATCTCAATGCTGGCATAGGTGGGACTCGAACCTAGGAACTTCAGATTACGAGCATAGCACACTACCCACTGAGCCACCCACTCCAACACGTTAAAGAACACTCTAGATAGCCTTGAAGGGAGGCTACCATCTGTTTCCTAACAGTTATCCACTGAGTCCTCTTCCCCCAACCTTATCTGAGTCCTTGGGGGTCTTTGTGACCCTGGCCATTTAGCACATTGTATGCAAAAACAGTGCAACTCAGAGGTAAAACAACCCAACACAACTTGAAAGGTGCTCCGAATTTCGAATCAACTGAACTATGAATTTCGTTGAATTGCTTTGACAAACAAATAAACTAACAAATAAAGAAACAGATATTTCCATTTCGTGTCAACGGAAGTTCTCTTCTCTTGCCAAAGAAAGAAAAAGAAATGTGCATTTAATTAGAATATTTAGATACGACAGTTTGCCAAACTGAGTGTACTTGCTGTGAGTTTTGAGTTTCTTTTCTCCTCATGAAGTTTTCTAGTTTCAGTTTCTCTAGAAAACTTTCGTCTTTTGATGATGAATGAGTTTTAAATTAACACGCGACGTCAAGGCAATAGAAAAATAAATTGTAAATTGTAAGTTGCCATTGATTGAAAGCTGTGGTTCGTGTCATAATACAGTGGAAATCACTTTGGCAGGCCAAATTACTGCTTCTAAACTAAATATGTGATTATTTATCATCAGTAATATTGGAGCAGTTTTTGATCACGGAACTAATGTGTAGTTGACGAATATAGCAAAATTATATGACATAATTTTATGAATGATAAAATAAAACTCGTGGGTTAGAATTGCTACGGAAGAACTCTTCGATGACGCTACCGTTAATAGTATACATAATACTGCTTACGCTGAAAATCGTGTACAATGAAATATCAGTATAACGGAATGTAGCGGGTGACCAAAATATGTTCGTTACACTGAACTGCATAAAAAAAAAAGTGCTATGATTGCTACACAGACTGTTGAAGAAGACTTATTGATCGATTTCGTCGCCTCTAATTCCTCAGATACCTTTTACCTATTGATCTCATGTATCGTACAAGGGTCTATATTGTGCGAAAAGATCAGGCCCATACCTGCCGCGGGATGTGGTTTTTTTGCGAATATCGGAGATCTGGGGGGCTCTTCGGTCGCCTCTGCTGAATTGTAAAAGTTATGAATAAATACGCTGAACTTTTGGCCGGAAACATTAACAGTGGAGGAATACGTGCTAAACTTCAGTCGGAAATTATGAACTTTATCTACAGAGTATTGAACTATGCTTCGCGTCAAATTTTGGTGGGATGTAGCTATTGTAATATTTGTTGTGATTAACATTTTTGGTAGTTCAAAAGAGTGGTTTGAAATATGAGAACAATTGCTTCAAACTGTGAAGGCTTTTATCAATAACTGAAATACTGAAAAATACAGAAAAAAGAAAAACATAAACTAATTAATTAGGAGCATTTCCTATGAGATTTCATTGGTCACCTAAAGTTTTTATAAAGAAATTTATACACTTTAAAATTTATATTATGAGACAAAGCATGTCTTCATTTTAGGTGACAAAAAATTTTACTGTTTCCTTTCTCTATATACTAGTTCCTCTTAACCCCTTTCAGGCCCGAATTTTTGTTTATATAATAGAAGAAATTAGAAGGATAAAATATCGCTTGTAGCGAATATAAAATGCTCGCTTTTAAAAAAAATGAAAATTTTTATTTTTTCAATTTTGCACACTTTAACAGTAGTAATTCGTACTAATGGGTGATCGGAAAATAAAAATAATAATACAGTCATCCCTCAGTTTACACGGTAGATAGGTTCCGGGAAATCACCATGTAAATCGAACTGTGCAAACTGAAACTAACAACTTAAGAAAAAAAGCAGAATAGCTTCCTAAAATATTCTTGTTATGCATAAAACATACATTGAAAGTTTGATTTATATATATTTTCTACAAATCTTAGTTCAGCAATAATAATAAGCATTAATGTAACATTATTTTGTACTTATTTGCACTAATTCATATAGGCATTAGATTAATTTCTCATACATTTCTATTTTGGGTAAGAAAAATACTAATCGTTATAATGCAGACGTACACTATCGAATTTGAAGACGAAATTTGAAAGTGCGATATTTATTAACTGAGTATAAAATAGAAATTAAGTATTTGTATCAAGAACACTTTGTTCCTTATTTTGTAAAATTAGTGTTTATAGGATGTTTTATGAAACAGTGTACTTACGAGTCAGATGTTGCTATTTTAAACCCCTTAACATCACACTCTAGTGCCAAAATTACAAATTTTTATCCAAAATAGATCGTTTGTAATAGTTCTTTAACTTTTGTCATTTTTAAATTTATAAATCTTTCTAAGATGGAAATCGAAACTGCTAAAGAATTCGAAAAATATGAGTCACTGTATTTCATTAGTACGTATCTAACTCAAGACATGGTTTTCATTTTTCTCTTAAAATAAAAAAGTGCGGTTTCTCATCACTCTCGTTCACGATTTGTCCCCGGGAGAAACATAGTTAAACGTTTCTGCCAATGTAAACTTCTCGCTCATCACTTTCAAACCCTAAAAGTTTAAATTTCCAGCTGAAGTAGATCGCCCAACTCATCGACCAAATAGATACTGCGATTGTCTATAATTGTGAATAAATTTATACATCACGTCACACTTCTCTATAAAGCAGGACCTACTTAGTTTAAATGATATATTTGTGTTCTTCAGAGCTTTGCCACTTTCTTCCAGAAAAGAAGCTCTTTCAGATGTTAAAATATCGACTCTTCGAGGACTCCATTCAGACGATCCCATCCAGAACCGCCTTACAGGATCCCTTCCTTTTGCGACCTGTATTTTTCACAAGGTAGATGGCTCTACAGGCCAATTTGCTGGTTCAATACCTTTGATGACGATGATGATGGTCTTTTCAAAAGGAGCCACATTCTGAGAATCCCTGTATTAGGAAATTCGGAAAATGTGAATCCTAATATTTCATCAGTACCTATTCAACTAATTATTAATTTTTTACTTATATATAGAAGTCAAAAAGTTGAAAATCTGCAGATGGCCACACTAGAATATGTGCTCTGTGGCTTTTCAGCTGAGTTTCATCACCTCTGTTACGTATGTTCCTGTCCATCGACGAACCCTCTTTCGAAATCAGTCGGAACAACAATTTTACCCATATTGCACTTGACTTTGCTTTTCACCATGACTTTACTGCTTTTATAAGACTTCGTAGCAAAGTAGAGCACTTAGGTGAATAAGTTATTTTGCCATACGTTAGCAAGTTTCATGGTACTTCGCGAACGCTGCAGTATTCAAAAGAATTTGGTCAGGGTGTGTAGATGTTTATTGTTAAACACTCACATACCCAACTGAACAAAACCTTGGTCGCCACCCCGCATTCATTTTTACTTGAAAACTAGTCCTTCAGCACTTTAGAATAAACCTTGAAATAAAATCTCTTTCTTCGCAAAAGCATCAACTGTAAACACGTAGAAACAAAAAAAGTATATGCTTTGTTTCCTTCAAAGCATGCGACTTGAAAGTTTTAGTTCGCATCTCGAGATTTTTACTTTTCACATGCCTACCCAAATTTTCTCCTGTTCAGTTGCAGATCGATTCAGTTATTGAACCCTCGAAGGCGGGAACATACAAAGGCTGACTAAGTACAAGGTCCACTACTTCTGCAGAGCCGAAATTTCCACTTTCGGTTAGAGCAAATAACGGGTTTCCCGCCTATCGGCTGACTTGGATTCTGACGTCGCGTGACATGCTGAATCGACAGAAACGAGCAATCGAAGAAACTCCTGAAATGAAGGGAAAAAGGAGAAATACTGCTTTCCTTTCGAAGTATATTTGCATTAGTATGTTGAGGGTATCTAATTTTGATCTCCTCTTTCTGTAATTACGCTAGAGAAAATTTAACAGCTGCTACTACTAGTAAGGTTTGTTTACCTGTTCCGTATCGTTCCTGTTTCTGATGTGAACAGAGTGAGTAATTCATGCTCTCTGCAATGTGCTTTAAATCTAGTGTCCCAACTCTTTCTGACAATAATTACAGCCTGAAACAGCCACTGGACATCAGTTTAATGGTGATTCAGGTTTTAGTAATCCTTTATTTAAATCTGAAAGAAGCTTTTAGGGGATGGCTGTCCGTGAGATCGTTCCAGTCTACGAACGCTTCGGACATTTGGATAGACATTAAAGAAACTTGGGTTGATATTAAATTCTGAAGATCTTTTCTTTGTGCTATAGTGGTGATTATAGGAGAATAGATAATGAAGTTTAGTGGAGTATTTTATTTATATAATAATCTTTGCAGTAGGTGAAAAAAGAGTTGTTGTCGTCTTTTATGTTCTTGCTGTTGTAGTTATTGTTCTGATTGGCGTCTTTATTGTTCTTGTTGCCGTCGCTATTGTTCTTGTTGGCGTCTTCATTGTTCTTGTTGTCGTCGCTATTGTTCTTGTTGTCGTCGCTATTGTTCTTGTTGGCGTCTTTATTGTTCTTGTTGCCGTCGTATTGTTCTTGTCATAGTTCTTGTTCTTGTTTTTTTTTTCATTATTGAAATTTTTCTTGTTGTCATTGTCATCGTTATTGTTCTTCTCGAAGCAAATAAAGACATATATAATTATTATTCTCGTTTTTTATGGTATACCAATGGACTGAAAATAATGATTGTAAAAACAACACTGACGTTTTTTAAACATGTAAATGTAAAGAAATTATTTTTTTTCTCAATATAATAAGGAGAAAACAAGACTTTATAATATAGACTTTTTTTAAAAGAAAAAAGTAAATCATTTAATGTAACGTAAAAAAAGGAATAGCATAACTTATAAAGCTATGCTTATTTTAGTAAACATCTACGATTCAAGAGTCACTGAGTTTTAATTATCTTTCGAGATAAAATCTTTGCTGTCAATAGCACTGTTACATGCAGTGGCGTCCATAAGCTCTATTGACTGAAGGATTGTTATTGAAAACAGAAACTGAAGAAAAAATTGATTGCTATCCTTAAGATAACAACAAAATATTTTTGATTAAATCTTATTTTCAAAGTTGCACAGCTTAGTTTTTTTATTCTTTTTTGACATAACATTGGAAGTTTACATTATTTTAGGAAGGAATGAAACTCACTACAATGCTATTCGTTTCTAGTAGTTAGGCAATTGTGAAAAAATAAAACACCCAATACATAAGTTTTTTTTCACACTTGCCTAACTACTACATTATTTTGTCCACTTTATAAATTTATACTACAGTCAGATCCAACTTTAACCAAAGTGAAACCCTCTGCTAAACGCTTAAACTAAGCCCTATTATTATTCTTATGTGCACGTGTGTGTTTTAAATGCATCACTTTGCAATTTTATTCATCAATATCAGCTATTAATATCCAAATAGGTTTTCGTCAGTTTCTTGTTTTTAGTAAATATATTTGACTGGGCAATTTTAACTTTAGTCTCGTTTGCAAGAATCACCAATATTGAGTTATGATTCTTATTTCCTCTTGCTAGTCTTTCTCTTATGGAAAGTAAAATGATAAGCATTAGCTACCACTCTGACACCGAAATTGACTTATATGACTTCATTTCGGGACTCGGCTTCTACCTGCTTTACCCATAATACATGTCTGGATTGAATGGAGGTCAGTTCAGTCAGTAGCTTACCAGGCTTCCAATCTTTAGTTCCCAGGTTCAAGTTCCAACTGTTTCGTCGTTGAGATTCATCTCCGCTAAACCAATACCCTTCCCTCGGTCAGAAAGGTAATACCTATGAGTTTTAAAAAGCTGCCATCCGTCGGATGGAACATTAAACAGTGGCCAGCGTGGGGGGGGGGGAGGGAGCCATCCCTCTGCACGTTAAATAATGCATTAAATGGCCTTAACGGGAGGTTTCCATCTATCTCCTACACCTCTCCATACTGGATATCCTTCCCCAACTTTCTCTGAGTGATTGGAGGGTTCTTGTCGCCTATCCATTTAGTCCAGTGTGAGCCACAAAGTGCTGATCAGAAGTAAAGCAATCCCAGATTCGAGTTCCAACTGTGTCAGCTTTGAGATTCATCTCCTCTAACCCCCTTGCACTCGGTCAGAAAGAAGATATCGATGGGCTTGAAAAAACAGTTGTCCGTCGAATGGGTACATTTAAGCCTTGGTCTTTGTGAATGAGAGTCATATTCCTGTGCACGTTAAATAATACTGGATTGCCTTGACGGGAAGCTTTCATCTGTCTCCTAACAACTCTCCATGGATACCCTTCCCCAACATTCTCTTAGCCATTGGAGTTCTTGTAATCTGGCATTTAGCCCAATGTGCGAAAAAAGGCGCTGCTCATAGCTAAACAACCCTCTGGATTCTAACCTTTTTTTCACCATCAAAATTCCTATCTATCCAGTTATTTTAACATCATCAAAAAATTATATCATTTTTTTATTCTGTTTCTTATAATATTATTACATTACTTCACCTCACTTGATAGACCTTATTTTACGTCTTTTGTTCTATCAGTTTTCTGAATTTTATTTCTCGTTTTTCTTCTTCCGTTTGTGCCATTTGAGTGATCACTTATTCGCTTGACAAACTCCCCCGTAATCCATCACAGTCGTCTGTCCACCTACAGGTCCTTTGAATAACTGAATGTCTTCTCCGTCTGAGATGAATGCGAAGCGGTTATCTGCAAGAGGCGCGGTGAATTGGTGTAAGACTATAAAGCACCGAATGAGATCGAGCTAATGCCACAAAGAAAATAAGCAATTATTTATCGGGAATGTTTTCTCTCCCAACTCTCTCCCCTTTCCGATATTTTCTTTTAATCGAAAACAAAAAGTGGTCGATACCTCGATGTCTTTGATGGGATTCCGATTTTCCATTTAATGCTCTCAGCCGAAGAATCTTTTATCACTTTAAAGCGTTTAGAAATTATTTTTACGGCTATGGTGTGATTAAAAACTCGATAACTGGAAAACAAAATACGATTGAAATCAACGGTCATTATTTATAAATTAAATGTTGGAAATTATTCTTTCATTTTTCATTTATTTTTATTTTTTTATTTGAATTAGTAGCAATAAGCTTTAAAGGACTTTGTAGCTGATAGAGTCATCGCGCATTGGTAGTCTGGGCATGTCAGCTTACCAAATATTAGTACTTTCGTTTGAAATGTCAGAAAGTAAGAAACATTTTCCACAATTACTTTTAATTGGAGAACACACAAACAAAAATTATTATAAATTCAACTTGCACTGAAAAATGAAAAGTCCCACTGGAACAAACATTTTTACTTTAGCTGAATAGCGTTCATGGGAGTTGCAATATTGGGTGGAGCCAATAGAGGCAATTATTTCCCCCCCCCCAGGGAAAATTGATCGAAATTTGAATAACGCAGGTTTACAAAATTAATATGATTTTTTCCTTAACGAAACGTAATCTGATTTTTTTTTTAGTTTCCTTTTGTTTTCAGAGCTGGGTTAGGTTCTTTTACCTCGAGCAGCACTTTTTTGCACATAATAGGTTAAATAGCAGGTCACAATGACATCGTGAGCAATGCTAACAGGGCTCAGAGAAGGTTGGGACAAGGAGACATATTGCTCCCCTTCCTCCAATCCGAAAGAATTAGGAAGCAGTTGGTAGCCTTCCATCAAGGCCATCCAGCGTGTTCCGAATGTGCACAGGGAATAGCTCTCTCGCACACGGGGCCACTGCATAACGTCCCATTCGACGGACGGCGGCCTTTCGAAGCCCATCGGTATGCCCTACTGACCGAGGGCACAGCTGGGAGTTTTGCGGAGATTAATCTCAACGCTATCGGGACGGCAGATTAGGAGTTCAACACGCTACCGAATGAGACCACACCATTGTTTTCAGAAGCATATTACTTATTTTTATTAAAAATATTCCCATGTATTTTCAATAATATTTCGCTTTCTTTCGATTCGTTTTCAGGCATTCTTAGATGCAAATATATTCATGATTTTTGTATTCCCAATTACGTTCGTTAATGAATGAATCGATCTAAATCCTTTTATCCTCAAACATTGATTTGTTTACAAAATTTCGAAATTTTTTTGCTCTATTTTAAAACAATTTTTACCCCCGTCCCCCTCTTTCGTTTCTGTTAATTATGCCCCATTAATAATCTAAGGAGCCATTTAGTTTTGTTTACGCAAAAAACATCAATGTTTCAAGACAGAAATATTCAGGTCGAATCGTTCATTAACAAGGGCAATTGCGAACATAGTAATCATGCCTACATCACAGTGTAATGCAGCTAAGGATTCCTAAAACATAATGAAAACTAGAAGAATGCATATCGCCTCTGGCATATATTGGAATCTCGTTTTTAAAGAAAATGAAGTTTACCTACTTTTTCAGCCCTTAAAATTTTAATTCGATGATGGAGGAAAATGAAAATTGTAGTATTTTATTAGTAGTTATACAGCATAAAAAGTATTCGTATTTTATTCCTTAAATTTAAAAAGTTACCTTTCTCACAATCCTCTGAGAAAAGGGGGGCAGATTGTTGCTTTCAGTGGAATATCTCTTGACACTCTACACTAATAACCGAAATTTAATCTTCTACCACCGAAATTTGAACTTCCTACCATAAACAGATCACTTGCGACATTCGTTAAAAGTTTCTGCTTTTCCGAATATAGTGCCATCTAACGATATAAATTGAAACCACTTAAGGATTTGACAACGCGAATTATTTAATTTAATTTAATATAGTAGTAATAAATGGAAGATAAATATTATTTAAACTTCCATTTGGGAGAATTAACAAACATATATGGCATTACAAACATAAAATGAATTCAATGATTATGTACAATATCACACATAAGAAAAAATAGACTGCAGATAAATTAGTCCTTTGGCAATCTTGAGATAAAAGCAAATGAAACGTTTAAAACATAGCATTTAAGATATTTACATAAGTCCATGCTTCGCAAATACTCTTTAAAAGCCGCTATGGTAGGAGAGATGACTACGTCCTCTGGAAGATCATTCCATACTCTACCTGTTCTACAAAGAAATGGTATTTGGGTTGGG
The DNA here is from genome assembly GCA_038380435.1 of Ryuthela nishihirai. Taxonomy (NCBI): domain Eukaryota; kingdom Metazoa; phylum Arthropoda; class Arachnida; order Araneae; family Heptathelidae; genus Ryuthela; species Ryuthela nishihirai. The sequence continues at coordinate 54,448,941 of JAWZYU010000010.1, forward strand.
TTGGGTTGTTTTACCTCTGAGCGGCCCTTTTTTGCACACAATGGGCTAAATGGCCAGGTCACAATGACCCCGAAGGCTCAGAGAAGGTTGGGGGAGGGGACCCACCGGAACAGCTGTTGGGAGACAGATGGTAGCCTCCCGTCAAGGCCATCCAGCGTGTTCTTTTACGTGCACAGGGTATGGCTCTCCCGCACACGGAGCCACGGCTTAACGTCCCATCCGACGGACGGCGGCCTTTCCAAGCCCATCGGTGAATGGTATTTGGAATCTCTTCTTACAACCCATTGGTGCCAATGGAAACTTTATGACCTTCATATTCCACCACCAAAATTTAAAATTTTTAGTATAAATGCATCATTTGCAATATTCGTTAAAATTTTGGAATTTCAGTTTCTTTTCACCGTTAAACGGCGCAATCGGGGCTTTTTGGAAGATTCGGAAAGCGCAAACCGTAATGTTTCATCCTTACCTATTCTACATAAAAATAAATTTTAATTTATCTCTAAACTCAAACAATTATTTTTTAAAACCTAAAAGTTACGTTCCCCCCTGGGGTAAGGACTCAAGACACTGTTGCCAATGAAAATGTCATAACCTTCCCACTCCACCACCAAAAGTTCAAATTTCTAGCATAAATATAACGTTTGTAATATTCCTTTAAACGTTTGCAATTTTCTAATTTTCCGTCATTAGAGAGTGCAATTTTAACTTTTGGGAGAATCGGAAAGTTCGAAACGTAATATTTCATCAATACCTATCCAACCTAAAAAGAATTTTTATTTTATCTCTGAAAACGAACAGTTATCTTTTAGCTAACAGTTAGCTGGTTTTATTTCTTTAGTAAATATGCTGATTAAAGATACAAGGCATTTAAGTGGAAAAGTTTAATGGCGCTAATACGATCAAACATTGACTCATTAAGTATCATGCACCACTTAACAGAAATCGTTGCTCATCTCCCCCGGCTAAGGGTAAGGTAAACTTATTGTTACCAATGTAAACTTCGTGATCTTCACATTTCACAATCAAAATTTCAAATTTCTAGCCTAAATGCATCATTTGCAATATTCGTTAAAAAAATTAAACTTTTTTCACCCTTAGAAGGCGCAGTTTTAGCTTTTGGGATTTCCAGAAAGTGTTCTGAATATGTAATACTTCATCAAAAATATTTATAATAATACAAAATTGAAAAAAAATTATAAGCTTACGAAAAATAATGAAAGCATTAGAAAAATCAAGACAACTTTTCGTTAAGAGGAAAAAAATTACTCTAATATTTGGTATACTTGATTCCTTTTATCCTTTCTTATTCGTATTTACATTTGTGTAGAATTTCACTGATTAGAGAGCGAAGGAAACAAATGCTCTGAGAGAATACTTGAAGGCTTTCTCTGACAATTTAAAAGCCATTTGAATCATAGTACACAAAGATATTAGATTTGTCTACTCCAGTAAATCTTCGGTGCTTAATAAGTACAAGTTGGTTTTATTTCTTTCGCAAATATGCTGATTAAAGATACAAGGCATTTAAGTGGAAAAGTTTAATGGCGCTAATACGACCAAACATTGACTCATTAAGCATCATGCACCACTTAACAGAAATCGTTGCTCATCTAGCAGACACATACAAACATAAAAAAAAATGTCGAATTATCTCGCATCATTTTATCTTTTGTAATAGAAAGGAAATTACTTGACGGATCGTGAGTCAAGGTTAGTTTTAAAGGTGAGATTTTCTTATTTGGTGTTTATCATTGTGTCTTTATAGATGATAAGAGATTTGGGTTGAGTTGTTTTACCTCTGAGCGGCACTTTTTTGCACACCATGGGCTAAATGGCCAGGTCACATGGACCCCGAAGGCTCAGAGAAGGTTGGGGGAGGGGACCCACTGAAACAGCTGTTGGGAGACAGATGGTAGCCTCCCGTCAAGGCCATCCAGCGTGTTCTTTAACGTGCACAGGGTATGGCTCTCCCGCACACGGGGCCACTGCTTAACGTCCCATCCGACGGACGGCGGCCTTTCCAAGCCCATCGGTGTCCCCTACTGACCATGGGCAGGGAATTTTGTGGAGATAAATCTCAACGCTGACCCAGCTGGGACTCGAACCTGGGAACTACAGATTACGAGCCTGGCGCGCTACCGACTGAGCCACCCTCGCCCCAAGAGATTTGGGATTTATATTAGAGAAAAGTGACATTTAAAACGCTATTATTATTTACTGAGTAATTTTAACACTTTCTAAAACGAGAGAATGTTTCCAGTGTAAGTCAATATATGTATTTTCACAAATAGTTATTACTCGAAAAAGAAAACAAACCTATGAAAAGAGTAACGAAACAGTTTGGGTAAACTTATGGACATGTCTCTTGTATCTCTTTATGACACTAAAAAAAGATTTCCGAGTCTGCAAAATACGTCTAAATATCGTATTGAATCATGTTTGCTTGGTAGTGGTTCGATTACGTGGTTCGATTACGTGGATTGATTTAATTTTTGATAACTAAGATTTTCATGCAGATTTGAGACATAAATAATTTTCAAATTTTTAATTTTTTTCAGAAGATTATGAAAAATATATATGAACACTTTTTGATTCAGGAAAAATTAGTAACTTTTTCAGTTTACAGAAGCTCCCTTAGATGGTTGTGGCGATTGTTTTCAGTGTGGGGTAGGGATTTTTGAAAAGCTCTTTCTTTTCCACAGGATTATGACACTCTGACTCTGAAAACGCACTCTCTCCCACAAGATAGTGACACTCTGAAAACTCACTTTCTCCCAGATGATTGTGACACTCTGAAAAAAGAATTATCTCCTACAGGATTATAACACTGAAAACCTTACTCTCCCACAGGACTAAAACTTTCTGAAAAACTCACTCTCTCCCAGAGGACTATGACACTCCGAAAACTCACTCTCTCTGACATGATTATGACTTTCTAAAAAAACTCACTCTCTTCCCCTCAGGATTTTAAACTTTTTGAAAAACTCACTATCTCCCACAGGATTGTGACACTCTGAAAAACTCACTTTCTCCCACAGGAACTTTTTAAACTTTAAAAAAAAAATCTCTCTCTCACAGACATGTTTCTTCTCTTCGACAAACTTTTTTCCCCAGGTTTTTCTTCGAACCTGAGATGAACTCGTTTCATTTCGAAGATTAGCAAAATTTATTTCTTGGAATACAAGTGGCAGCCGCGAACGTCACAGAGAACTACAATAACCAGACAATAAATGTAAGCATTTTTTTTATTAAATAACTATATCTTTATGATATTGTTTCGCTGCATCTCGCATATATTTTTCATCCACCAGTTTTAGAGATTGTTGCGGTTGATTGGTTGGTAAGACAATAATAGCTCCTCAAGGGTCTTGTAATTCGGGTATTTTTATATTAAATAAATCTGATTTCTTACCACCTGCACATTAGAACGTGTTGTGAGTTGATGAAATGAAATATACATGTCCAGATCTAGTAGAGGAGAGACAAACGGAGTGTTGACCCTCCACCCTGGATAATATTAATAAATAATAAAAATAAGTAATGTGGCATAGATTCAATGAATATTTGGAATGATCTAGTGTGATGTGAAGTCATTACGGTTGCAATGTAGCACGTTGTTCTAACAGGATTCAGAGCAATTAAGTGCGTGTCTTCATTTCATTTTCCATTACATTCAACAAATCTTTTATGCAGTTCCAATCAGATGATTAGGAAGGCCAGAGAAGATAATTGGATTCTCTATTATATTCCTCAAACCACTAACTGAAAAATTACTATCGATGTGCTGTTGGATTATCATCCCGAAACTGTCCATTCTATCAGGGAAAAACTGAATTGCTCAGCTTTTAAAACTTGTTTAGTAAATATCACAATTAAATATTTAAAAAATATTATTGAAGCTGGATTTGTTTTAGAGCAGAGTTGCATAAGGCTGCAAATAATCATGTTGTTTTACCTCTGAGTGACACTTTTTTTGCACGTAGTGGACTAATTGGCCAGGTCGCAAGGACCCCGAGTGCTCAGAGAAGGTTGGGGTCAGGGATCCACTGGATAACTATTGGGAGACAGATGGTAAACTCCCATCAAATATCCGGCGTGTTCTTTAACGTGCACAGGGATGGCTCTCCAGCACACGGAAACATGAGTTAACGTCTCATCTAATGGACCGCGGTCTTTCAGAGTCCATCGGTATCCCGTACTTTCTTTTTTTTTTTTTTGGGGGGGGGGGGGAGTTACGGAGATAAATCTCAACGGTAACCCAACTGGGACTCGAACCTGAGAACGGCAGATTACGAGCCTGGTGCACTACCTATTAAGCCAACCCGCCCTGATAATAGATTAATCAATTATTGAAGAAATCAGAAAAAATTAAATGAAATACTAAATGAAATGTTTTTGTACTGAAACAAAGAACAAAATTCTTAAAAATCGAATTTTAAGTTTTCTAAAACTGAATATTTGAACGAATTCCGCAAATAAACATTTGTTGCCAATAACACGCTCCTTTTTTTTCGGCCGGTATGAGCCCGGTTATCAATACAGGTGTACCGGTAAATATTTTACATTTCACATTTAACCAGTACGCTAATTCCAACCTCTTTGCGTCTTTATATTTTGCTTGACGAGTATACCGGCAAAGATTCTTTAAATTGAAAAGGAACTGCAAATAATCACGTTTATAAATTATTTGATAAAACAACTTTTCCTGTTTTTGATAAAGCTTTTATATTATGATATCCTTATTTTTTTTTTTTTTTTTTTTGATAAAGCAACTTTTGGTTTTCGTTAACGTTTTAGAAACGTTTCTTCTACAACTAGGAAATAAACAAATTAGACAGAGATTAGGAAAAAAAAGTTCAATAGTACAACGCAAAATTATTATTACATTAATAGAAATCTATTACATATTTGGGAGAATTTTTCTCTATATTTGATCAAAAATTATCCTAAAAGATAAGAGCAAGGACCATCATATTATTATCATAACTTAAGAGCAACATAAAGTTTTGGCTCCTGCTCTTTCTTCCTCTTCTAAAATAAAATCCTACCAACCACTCCGGTAAAAAAAACATTATGATTCATCTTAAACGGAAAAAAGTTACGATTACCGAATTTGTTGTAAGTCTTCTCTCCGTAGGTTAACAGAAAGTAAGGGTTTGGCCTTCCCAATCATTTTTATCACCTAAAAAACTGCTACACGTGAAAATGGAAGGGTTTTTTTTAACGGTTAGAGCTTGGAGATATGAATTCGATATAAAGCTTTCTTTCATCAAGACATTCTCATCTCAACAATTCCCCCTCCCAACCCCAGTCATAGAAAAAGTAAAAAAAAAAAAATCGAAAGAAAAGAGAAAATAAATGCTCAAACAACTGCCTATAGGGTGAGTTATCTAAAACGAAAGTTTCTGACCTAGAGATCGTCACGCACTTTCTCAAATTATATCTCCTTCTTTCTGCTTATCATAAAAGTGGGAGGAATTTTTTTGGTGGTCGATCGTAATGAATTGTACATCAAATAAAAAAAACTTTTGACATAAGTTGTGCTATCTACTCTACACGTATATTAGAGGTTTTAAGACGAGAGCAACGACTTCTAAGTCTGGTAGTTAGAAAGGAAACAATTATTAGCGATGGTTCAATTTCCTTGATAATTTGACATCAGAGATGTAATAAGACAGTATTGCATGTTCAGCTCTAGAAAACAAATGGTCTGAAAGCACAACAAAAGAAAGTTTGGATTATTTCATTTAGTCCATCGAAACATGTAATCACAACTCTTAGGATGTGGCACGTTGAATTTCCTTGACATAACAAGCTTAGAAGCAAGGGAAAAAATGCAATCTAATAATTCGATAATTAGTAAACTTAGTTGGGCATAAGAAAACAAATGCATTCAGCCAAGTGAAGATTCCAAAGTTTTGTTCATTAAGAAAATCCAATCTTGGAGAAATGAAATTATAGTTTTTTAGAATCAAATTTCGTTACCTCAAATGAACCATTAAAGGCGATGTTTATTCGGTGAAATCAGTCATAAAGAAAGCAATTACACTATCTGTTAACGGAAGCATTCAACAATCAGAAAGAGGAAAAAAAAGTACATTAGGAAGTAATGTATATATTCGTTGAACGCAAATTTTCGGCTGAGGTAAATTAATATCAAGCATAAACCTGGTTGATTATAATAGTTAAGAGGAGAACTTGCGTGAAAACGAAGCACCGAACGAGTTTTCTAAAACGTTTAAGTTTTCTAAAACGAAATGCTTAAATGATTTCTGCAAATACAAACAAATTTTTGCTCCAAATAAGTCATGAAATTTTGGTTAAATGAAAAAAAAATTAACCAAAATAAATATATGTATAAATGTCTCATACTTTCTATCGAAAGTTCTCCATTCAATCCTTATGCATTGATTTTTGATCCATGTCAATTGACCTTTCTTTTTTTCATTTCAACACTTCTTTCGCAAGCCTTTAAGCCCTACTAAGATCGAAATCACTGCTGACAAGGACGGGATCTACAAAAAAATCGAGCCGGAAATGTCAAAGCGGGGGGGGGGGGGGGGGGGGCAATATACTGGATTTCCACTGTAGTATAACATTTCCCCTTCGTTCTACATGGCTTTAAATATTTCTTGAAAATTTAATGAAATTTAAAAAAATTTAATATTTTTTTGCCTCTTTTACCCTTACTGGCTGAGGATTTCTGAAAGGAGGGCATGCCTCCTTGCCTCCCCACTAGATTCGGCCCGGCTGCTGATCATGGGGAGTAATTCGCTCAATCGGTAGCATGAGGGGCTTGTCATCTACAGTTCTTAGGTTCGATTCCTATCTGTGAAAGCGTTAAGATTATCTCTGTTAAACTTCTACCCTGCCTTTGATGATAAAAGGGATACCGAAGGGCTTGGAAAACTCGCCGTCCGTCGGATGGGACGTAAAGCCGTGAACCGTGTGCAGGAGAGAGAGAGAGAGATCCATACCCTGTTCACGTTAAAATGGAAAAATGGAATCACGTTAAAATGGAATAGTATTTTCAGCGGGAATACTTCCTAACCACTCTGAGAGTTTTGTGCAGCAATAAATGTTTCGTTCAAATCAAAATTTCCCTTCATCAACCAACTTTTACGCTATAGATTCCAGTGCTTTAAACTCTCATAAAATTTGCATATTACTCGGACATATTTCTATTCGGTTCCCAAAACGAGATTATCGATTTCTGCTAAGTTAATTTATTGAGAGGAGGACTTAGGTGCAGGTAATAAATGAATCAGCTTCAATAAGAGAATATCTCCTCACTCTGATTATAGAACTCTTCGATACTCAATTACAAAGCAGCTAGCTCGCGGCTGCGAAACATGAAAGCTATTTAGCATTTTGCGATGGGAAAAGGTAAGTGGCTTCATTCAAACGTCTATTGTAAAAGCTTTCCCCTTGTTATTGACTTATTTAACACTGTTAATCTACCTTAGCAACAATGCTTTGTTTCCAGGAGCCAGGAGATGACGTCGAAATACGAAAAATATAAAGCTCATCATTTATAATAGATTGGTAAACGAGTGTTCCACTTTGTAATGTTGCACAAAATAATTCTGTTCCATGAAGGAAATGTACGATACATTTAAATATTGTCGCTAGCATATGTTGCGCTATGTGACTATAAATAGTAGTCCAATGCAAATTTAAATGCATATCGGCACAGAAATGGTTGTCAGATATATAGTGTGTGAATAGATAATTTCGTTAATAATTGCAGTTGATGAATAATTAGCTATTTCAGCAAGAGGTGCTGTTGTAACTCTTTGATCCCATAGCTGCAACTGTGGTCCATTACTAAATCATAAATTATGATAGGGATGCTTCTATTTTCTACCGAATAGAAGATCAGTCTTGCAGTTAGTTGCAATGATAGAGATTAAATTTCGATGGTATCAAAGAGAAGGTTTTCTGATCTTTTTCAGTGTCCCCAGGAATCATATCAGCAATATATAAACATAACGTTAAAAAGAAACTTTTGTTTGTAAGCATATACTGATATTTTGTAGGATAAAACAACTCCTTCCATGCGTTAACAGTTTGCATCCCTGTTAACAACTAGATCACTTTATTCAATACTCGGCAATAAATAATTAGAATTATTCCGATGGGCTTGGAAAGGACGCAATCCATCGGATGGGACGTTAAGCCGTGGCTCTGTGTGCAGGAGAGCCATACTCTGTGCACGTTAAAGAACATACTGGATGGTTCTGGAGCATTCAGTCAGTGATTTCGACGGATCTTCGAAGACAAAGCTCATCTCTTGATGTCGATGATGGTGGATGATCTTGACCTAGCTTTCTTCGAACTGTTTCTCTTTCTCGTAAACGATTTCACAATCTGCTTATGACACTTTGTGATTCTTGAAAGGCCTGTGACACCGCCTGCTATGTCTGATCAGCTTCCAATCTTCATATTGCCCTCCACGCTGTAGATTCCGGCACATCATGCTGAGATGACATCACTGAATTTCAGCCAATGATACACAACCGAATTTTCTCATTAACAACGAAATGTGGCCGAATGATAGATTGCTGTACTTATACGCGTTTTACTCCTAACGTCAGTCACGTGCATAAAATCGTCACTAACGATAATTTGCATATTCCTTAGAACATTTTGCAGCACATACGTCTCACTTAAGCGCAGAGCATAAAATTCACATTAACAGCATTCCGATTTGTCTGCAAAATAATGTTGACATCGGATTACCCCCTAACTGTTTTGACCAATATAAAGTATATATATAAATATAGTATATATAAATTCCACTGCTTTTTGCTTCGATCTTAATCTTTCTTACAAAAGCAGAGATTTTCTCCGTCTATTTACTTAGTGTTTTAACAGCAGTTTGTAACTGCTGCTCTAATTGCTTAATGCGTCGTAAATTCTGATGTTGACGCACCGACGATAGGATTTTATTCTGTTGAATCAGTGCACTATAAGCTGAGGTATTTAAATTATCAATTTCCTCCGATAATGATACTTTTAATGGCACATTATCATAGTTTTCGCTGTAGTTCCCAGGTTCGAGTCCCAGCTGGGTCAGCGTTGAGATTTATCTCTGCAAAATTCCCCGCCCTGTCCACGGTCAGTAGAGGACACCGATGGGCTTGGAAAGGCCGCCGTCCGTCGGATGGGACGTTAAGCCGTGACCCCGTGTGCGGGAGACCCATACCCTGTGCACGTTAAAGAACACGCCCAACAGCTGTTCCAGTGGGTCTCCTCCCCCAACCTTATCTGAGCCTTCGGGGTCCTTGTGAGCTGGCCATTTAGCCCATGTTGTGCAAAAAAGTGCCGCTCAGAGATAAAACAACCCAACCCAACTCATAGTTTTCAGGGTCATTTAATTATTTTTTCAACATTCTTTTCCGTTTTCCTCCCGAGACAACAATCCATCGATCATTGTAACCAAGACTGAATTTTCATGCGGCAGGTTTTTACCTACAACGGCATTATCCTTTACGTTTACTTTTAACAGTGAGTAGTAAGAGTTCGCTTCATAGGTCACGATCGTAACAGACATCTCAAAAATGCTTACTAATATCTATGCATGCTGCCCATCGAACTCATGTTGATGCTGACAATGTATCACTCACTAATTTTTCTTCTGATTGGAATGAGTATGAAAAATTGTTTTTCTACTGCATAATTGAGCACATAAAAATACAAAAATTACCTGAAAGGCTTCACAGAGAAAAAATTCAGAAACAAATAACAAAGAAAGAACGGACGAATATTTAAATCCTTTGATTCATCCGTCCCCATTGTGACGTCATTAAGAGCTACCTCTAAGAGCACTAGAACGACCTTGGCAAAACAGAGACTTTTGGCACAATCCTATATACTGTATATTAATCCAGGTTATCTCTCTGTTTATCACCAAAACTACTCTATTAGCAGTTTCGTCAACAGCTCTAATGAAAGAGTTCATCTCACCATTTGCCAAAAGGGTTAAATCATCATCGTAATCTAAATTAAAAATTTTTAAATCTGTAGATCATTTAAAGCTAAAATTTTCCCCTTGTAGAGTATTCCACATAACATAATCAATAGTCAAACTAAAGATAAAAGGAGATAAAATACATCTTATTCTAACTCCACTGACAATGCTGAATCAATTGCTATAAGCCTTAGTAACTCTCATACACGACCCAGTATTATTATAGAAAACCATCAAAATGCTAACTAACTTGTCAGATATGCCATACAATCTCACTATCAACCACAGATTATGACGATCAACAGAGTCAAAAGCCTTTTTCAAATCTTCGAAATTAGTAACCACGGATTAACCCGAGAGACCACCTCTGCAGCAAATGAAAACTTAGGTAAAATGTTCATAACTTTCGTAGAATATCTCTACCATAAATTTAAGGATATTTTTATAAAGCATTTGATATTAAAGAAAACAGTTTGCATTTTTCAAGATGATTTTTCAATCCTTAGTGTTGTACATGTATTAGTAGATGTAGCTCGTTATTTAAAATGGATTAACCTATCTCGAACGGTTTACCAATGCGAAACTTTTCCACGATGTTTATCACAGTTGTCCCAAGTGATGGGCTAATTGATTTTTAATGAGCTAGATTTGCATGCATTCTGAATGCACTGAACATTCAGCTTAAGATGGATATAGATTTCCCTTCTGTGAAAGCAATGGGATGGCTGCTAGTCATATTCTTTCGTATGGAAATCGCCATCTTTTCTTTTCTCTTTCGACACCTCTCGAATTTCCGAGAATCTCGAATACAATCCATGGGAGAACGACAGTACTCTTTCACCAAAAGGTCAGATGCTGATAATATCAGAAGTTCGAATTTTTTTTCACAAAATTTAAAGATCACGTATTTAAACGAGCGTATATTATTTCAGTTGACTGATTAGAACTGAATGAGATTTTTAGATACTAAGCTATTCTTCTAACATTTCCGGGTGGGAATGTCTCAGTCGGGAGCGTCCTAGGCTCGTAATCTGCAGTTCCCATGTTCCAGTCCCACTGGGGTGATTTTTGCGGAGATAAATCTCCGCAAAACTCCTCGATTTGCCCTCAGCTCAGTCAGTAGGGTGACACCGAAGGGTTTGGAAAGACCGCCATCCGTCGGATGGCATGTTACGCCGTGGCCCGGCGTGCAGGAAAGCTATAACCTGTGCACGTTAAAAAACACATTAGATGTTTTTGACGGAAGGGCACCATATGTCTCCTAACAGCTGTCCAGTGTGTCCCTCCCCCAACCTTCTCTGAGTTCTCGGGGTCCTTGTGACCTGACCATTTAGCCAATTGTTTGCAAAAAAAGTGCCGTTCAGAGGTAAAACAACCTAACGTTTCAGAGAAGAATCTGTATAACAATTATATGTATACAGTATGTGTATATATATATATATCAATGCATGTATATATATATCTCTCAGGCCATAGATAGGGTTTATCAAAATAACAGAAACGACGGCGACTGGAGTACATGCAATGCGCCATAGGCATATCACACGGACGAAGTCACCCGCGATGTGAGGTATATAAAGGGGAGAAGTATGATGACGATTATCACGTAGAAGAGACACAGGCGCTGGTGAAAGAGCTGTTGTGGTGTAATTGTAGACAATGTCACATCTTAGTGACCTCCAAAAACGCATGATTATTGGTGCGTGTCTTGCAGGAGCTTGAGTAACAAGAACGGCGGAAATAGTAGGTGTAACACGAGGAACTGTATCGAAAATCATGACTACCTATTAAAGAAGACAGGGCGTTGCCACCAAACGTGCAAATTATGGACGCCATACGAAGTTGTCAGATAGGGATATGCGAACGTTACCACGGATTGTACAACGTAAGCACAAGACCACGGCACCGCAAATAGTAGCAGAGTTGAACACCAATCGGAATGATCCCGTTTCCGTCATAACAGTTCGTCAAGAACTTCATCGTGCCGGTATTTATGGCAGTGCTGCAATCCACAAACCCCTGATTACCAACATCAATGCAGCGAAACGTGTAAAGTGGTGCAAAGCACATAAAACCTGGGATGCTAAAGATGGGCAACGTGTCATCTGGTCTGATGAATGGTGCTACACATTGTTTCCTACCACTGGTATAGTGTACGTCTGGCGAAAATCTGCATAAGCTTACCACCTCGACTTTGGTTCCGACTGTGAAGCATGGAGGTAGATCCTTGATGCGGCGGGATGCCATATCATGGCATTCCTTAGGACCATTAGTTATTCTGCAGGGTCGTGTCACATCTGCAACGTACGAATCCATTCTCGGAGAGCACCTGCATCCAATGTTGCGGACATTGTTCCTTAATGACAGTCCCCGGTTTCAAGCGGATAATGCACCCTTGCATTGTGCGAAATGTGTCAAGTTGTGGTTTGCAGAGCAGGAGAATGAGGTACCGCAGCTACGCTGGCCACCTCAATCTGCAGACCTCAATATTATTTAACATTTGTGAGAATATCTGGAGCGCAAGGTCAGATCACACTTTCCACCTCCAGCATCACTGGCACGGTTGGACCATAGGTTACAAAGAAGAATGGTCCTACATTTCATTACCGTATATACATGACTTGTATAAGTCTATTCGATGTCGAATTACATCTGTATCCATGTCGAATTACATTTGAATGCCCGAGGTGAGCCTACAGCTTATTAATACACTGGAGTGCCATTGAATTAGGAATGGCAACCTAGTAACGTGTTGGACACCCCTCTGGCCCTGAAATATGCCGCCACACGACGAGACAAAGACTCCACAAGCTTGCGTAAATGTTCCACAGATATGGCAACCCATGCATCCTCCAGAGCTGTCTACAATTCTCTTAAGGTTGTCGCTGATGGTACACGGGCCTGAACACTCTGCTCGACGGTATCCCAAAGATTTTCGATGAGATTTAAATTTGAGCTTCTAGGTGGCCAATTCATTATTTGAAAGTCAGCAGAATGATCCTGCACCATGCAGTAGCCAAACTGGACCTGTGAGATGAACAGTTGTCTTGCTGGTAGACGCCAACATTGGATTGCATGATGGCCATAAATGAGAGTAAATCGTCAGCCATCAGTTCTACGTACCGGGATGCATTAAGAGTCGTCAGTACACGTACCAAAGGTCCCACATATGTCCACCTGAAGACACCCAAGGTCATTACTGAGCCACCACCAGCTTGTACGAGAGCTCAGTACGGTAGCGCTCAGTCGGTACGCATGCGCGCAAGTGCGGAACTTGATGTACTGTTCCGACATGACATGCAGGATCCATAGCTTCATGAGGTTGGCACCATACCCTCAGTCTCCCATCGGCGTGATGAAGTTTAAATCGGGATTCATCACTCCAGGTTATCCTTTGCCAATTTTCGATGGTCCAGTTTCGATGTTCTTTAGTCCAGGCAAGGCGTTGAGTCCGGTGTTGTGCCCTTAGAAGTGAGACTCTTTTATGTCAGCGGCTCCCGAAGCCGAGGTGATGAAGTGAGCTTTTCACGGTCAGTGCACTGACTTCCCGGCTGGAATCCCTGTTTAGATGGGAGATGATTTCAGATAATATCTGGCCCTTATTGGTCCATATGATGCGGGTCTGATGGTGAGGCCCACAATCATTCAAGGCTGGTTGTCCTTTGCAGTTTGTCCGGGTGCTTTTTTTTTGGCAGGAATTTTCATATTCCCAGAACACTGTTGAAACTGTCATGCGAGAAAATCCAAGTTCGTTGACACTTTCGGAGCTCGAGTGTTTCATCCGTCGGGTACCGATGATCTGTCTTCTGTGAAATGCATCTAAATCCCGCGCCATTCCCATTACGCTTCTCACGACGAATGCTTGGGAAAGTCAAAGCTGACAGCTATATATGACCAAAGTTTCAGCCACGCATGCGCGCAAGTGCGGGACTTGCGGGACTGAATTTGGATTACATCTCCTATCCCTAATTCAGTGGCACTTCAGTGTAAAATGTTGTCCACAAACAGTACGTGTTTCCATTATTTTGATAAACTCCTGTATTCATACTGTGTTATGCGTACCAGTTGAAGTCTGCTTGGCCAAATTATTATGAACACCTACCTAATACTTCGTCGGGCCTCCTCAGGCAGTAATGATAGACCTAAAAATTTTATCCTGTACTCACAGTTCTCGTTGAAATGGATTTTCAAGTACTACTAGAGGTCATCACTCTCAGCTGATGAACTGTAACAGCTTTGTGGACAGTCACTCCCCACGACTGGTGGATGTTTTTGAGACCAATACCATTCTCCATACGCTTGGAATATTATGCTCTGTGATTTTTCACTGAGTTCCATCATCTTTTTTACCGACGTTCCTGTTCATCACTCCAACGATGAACAACTTTTCAAAATTTATCTGATCATCCTTTTTATCCATGTCGCACTTCACTTTGCTTTCCATCATGCCTTTAAGGCTTTTATGCTTCGAGTGACGTAGAAGTCAGTAAGAAAGTCTGCATACATCGTCACGTCTCATGGTACTTTACCAACAATGCAGTGTTTATAAAAATTTGGCCTGGCAGTATATATACCATCTATGGCACAAGTTTCGACTATATATATATGTCTGTATAATTTTTTTTTAACACTATCAGGATGAAATGTATTATTGCGAACGTGTTGTAACCCTTTCAAACCCAAATACATCTCTTACATTATAATCTATAAAGAACATTTTTACCTAGGTTGATGTAAAGGAAAACTAGAAGAATAACACATCGCATCTGGAAAATATGGGATACTTGTTTTCAAAGACAATGCAGTTTTTCATCTTCCAAATTGAACAACCTATAAAAGTGGAAATTCGAATTAATGGATTATTTGAGTAAATGCAAATGTTAATATTTTATTTTTACCTATACAACAGAAAAAAAAATTGTTAATTTAAAAAAAATAAATTTCGTTTTACCACCGCCACCCCTGGGGTTAATGGGGCAATCTCGTCAAATCACGTGTCTAACGCTCTCCACCATCAGAATATCAAGCTTGTAACCTAAACTATTTGTATAGTCGTTTAAAGGTTTGGTATTTTACACCATTAGATGTCGCTTTTAAATATTTTATTTTTCGCCTTTAACTTCCTCTAACAGTGGGAATTCCAAATAATAGATGATTGGGTAAATCTAATTTCTAATATTTTAGTGGTTTCTATAAAACACAAAAATTATTTTTCATTTAGCTCCTAAAATGTTGCATTTTCCCATCACCCTGCGGGTAAGGGACCAAAACACTGCTACCAATGCAAACCTCCTGACCACCAAAATTTCAAGTTTCTAGTGTAAATAGATCGTTTGCGATATTTGTTAAAAGTTTGGCATTTACTACCTTTTCCTTCTATAGATGGTAACTTTTAAAGATTTGTAAAATACATATTCTAATGTTTCATTAATACCTATGCAACCCACCATTTTTCTTCTTTCATCTGTCCCTTAATGACAGAGGGACAGTCAGACGTCTAAGTGAAAATATTAGGCTTTTTTATTCGAAAATGAGCTTAAAGAGAAACACAAAAATACATTAATTTGATTTAAATACGTTTTAGTGTAATTACATTTCTGTTGAAGGAAAAATACCTCCTTTTGTAACTTACTAAATTTCAGCCGCACCAACAGTTTCCTTAACACCGATTGGAATTCTTCACGATTAGCACTAGACTAACACTAGTTAAATACAATTTTAAGTTCCAGACAAAATGATTCGAATATCTTTATGCATTGTATGGGCATTGTTCAGGCCTGTTTTAATATCGACTACGCATAGAGTTAAAAAAAACCACAAATTATATTTCATTTCTCTTACATTAAAAATTTTTCACCCGCAAGATGTTAAACGAAAAGACAAAAAACAAAACCGTGATATTAATCTACTAAGAAAATATTGAAGAAATAAAAAAAAATTAAGAAATGGTAATGCTACCTCACATGCAAGTAATGTGCAAATAGAAAGAGGATATATTTTAACAAATGACGTCTTATCGTTATTCACCATTTTGTTCAAACACAACTAGGAACTGACGACTTGCCAGAATTATTCGTTTTCTTTATCGGTTATATTATAATAGCTTTCTGGTTGGAAGTGATCCAACTTTTGTCCTATTTTCATAGAATCCTGTCAGAAAGTAATAAAGCTTTCTTTGGGTATGTAATATGTCTTTTTATCAGCGTGTGATAAAAAGTAGCTTCGGTTATTTTCATTAAAATGTTTTTTCATGTCAGAAAGTAGGAGGAATATTAGAAAAAAAATAAATAAATTGGAAAAAAATCAGATCTGAAAATTATAATTTCTGGATTTTTCTAATTTAATAAAAAAAGAGCCTGCATTACGTTCCGCTTTTGATTAAATTCGAACCGAAAAAAATTAGTGCATTCATTTCTAATATCCTCAGTTCTTTTTTTTTTTGAATTACTATATATGATGTTGTTTGGGTTGTTTTCCCTCTCAACAGCAAATATTTTTACACAATAGGCTAAATGACCAGATCATAAGGACTCCGACGCTCAGAGAAGGTTGGAGGAGGGAACCCACTGGACAGCTATTGGGAGACAGATAGTAGCCTTCCGTCAAGGCCATCCAGCGTATTCTTTAAGGTACACAGGGTATGGCTCTCCCTCACAATGGGCCACAGCTTAACCTCCCATCCGGCAGACGGTGGCCTTTCCAAGCCCATCGGTGTTCCTTACTGACCGAGAGCAGGGCGGGGAGTTTTGCAGAGACAAATCTCAAAGTTGGTCCAGGCATGACTCGAATATGAGAACTGCATATTACGAGCCTGGCGCGCAACCTACTGAGCGCCCCCTCCCCTTCCCTCCCGTCCCTTCTTTACTGTGTAAATCAGGGATATGTGTTCTATGGTCAGCGGAGAAATTATATCCTACTCGTCTAGTGAATGCAGTTGGGCGAATATTCCACATATTATGAGTAAGAAACAATTCCAGGTATTTCACTGATTGTTAAATAAGCAAAATTATTCTTTCTGAATGATTTTAAATCACTGAACAAAACTTGTAACATGGTATATAAAATACTCTCTATTTGGGCTGACAATTTCGTGTTTTAGCTTAGGTCTGCTTGAGCTCAATCATTTCAACAATTACTGAGTCTGAGACCGATTAGTTAAAAACAATTTCTCTAATTCGTAAAACATATATAGAAAAGGATGTCATTAAAACATTTTTAATTCTTTCATTTATTGGCTATTTCAAACTTCAAAATAATGGTTATTATTTGATGGCAAAATTGAAATGTCGATGATATTTCGAAAAGAAAATACTAGAGACAATTCGTAGAAACTGAAAATTCTTGAATAACATTATTAAAAACTCTTAAGAGAAATTCGTTATGAAGATAGGTGCTTAAAAAATAATCCACAGTTGAAGGCGATAATTTTAAATTACTAAAGATTGATTAAAAGATTAAAATTACTCTCATCTCTTGTTGAACAAATACAAATAGTTCTCATTTTTTGCTCATAGGCAAGAACTCAAAAAAGCGACATTGAATTCCCATTAAAATACGTACAAAAGTCTCAAATTCATTCCAGGGAGGAGGGTGGCTCAGTCGGTAGCGCGCCAGGTTCGAGTCCAACCTGGGCCAGCGTTGAAATTTATCTCCTTAACCCCCTTCCTCGGTCAGTAGTTGACACCGATTGGCTAGGAAAAGCCGTCGTCCGTCCAATGGAATGTAAAGAGTAGTTCCGTGTGTATGATCCATACCCTGTGCTTGTTAAAGAACACGCTGGATGGCCTGACAGGAGATTACCACCCGTCTCCCAACAGCTGTCCAGTGGGTCCCATTCTCCCAACCTTCGAGGATCTTGTGACCTGACCATTTAGCCTATTGTGCACAAAAGAAGTGCCGCTCAGAGGTAAAGCAACCGAATTTTAAACAAAAATATTCTGCCGATAATCACCCGTCAAATGTAGCTTTTTTTATTTAATCCGAAAAATAGCCACTGTTTTTAACGGTCTTCGTTTAAAAGAACATACCTGTTTAGTATTTGGCATTAAGAAGAAAATACATTAGACGCAAGACGAATAAATGGATTACTGGGGAGGCGACCGAAACCAATAGCCTGAGGTCGGCCAAAGCAGGATCCCATCCGGATATGCCGATTCCCTAATCATTTCATCATCATAATCATCCTCAAGCAGCCATGGGCTACGGAGGTCCAACCAGAACGTGAAATTTAGTTCTCCAAGCAAGTCTATCCTGAGCTACATCTACTGCATCTGGTCACTGCACACCAATTCTAATAAGGTTCTGTTTGACATTGTCTGCCCACCGCATCCTTGGTCTCCCCCTCTTTCTAAGGCCTTTAGGCACACTGTTCATAACCCTATTCGCCAATCTATAATTATTCATACGGGCAACATGGCCAAACCAACGGAGTTTCTCTCTGCACAATATGCTGTTTAAAGCAGGTTGCAAACTCCTTTGGCTAAAAGGTTGAACCACCTAATGCCCAAGATACTGGTAAGCATCTGGAATCAAAAGCACCTAGTTTCCTGTTATCTTGCTTACAAAGTGTCCACGTTTCATTCATCATCATCATCATCATCATCATCATCATCATCATCATCATCATCATCATCATCATCATCATCAAGCAGCCATGGGCTACGGAGGTCCAACGACCGTGCAGTTTAATTCTCCAAGCATATCTGTCCTGAGCTACATCTGCTGCTTCCAGCCACTGTACACCAATTCCATCAAGGTCCTGTTTGTCATTGTCTGCCCACTGCATCCTAGGTCTCCCCTTCCTTCTGAGGCTTCTAGCCACACTGTTCATAACCCTATTTGCCAATCTATAATTATCCATCCGGGCAACATGGCCAAACCAACGGAGTCTCTCTCTGCACAATATGCTACTTAAGGTTGCCGACTCCTTTGTCTAACCTCATCATTAGTTACAAAGTTGAACCACCTAATGCCCAAGATATTACTTAAGCATCTAGAATCAAAAGCATCTAGTTTCCTGATATCTTGTTTACACAGCGTCCAAGTTTCACTACCATAACTAACCCTAGAAAGAACCAAACTATTATATAGTCTAATTTTAGTCTTTAGGTGTATACGCCTATTTCTCCACACTCTCCATAGATTCTTAAAAGTCCCGGCAGCAATCCCTATTCGTCTGTTAATCTCATTCCGCACATCACCATTATCAGTTACATAGCTCCCAAGATAATTAAACTGTGACACCTGCTCAAGATTGCAACCATTCAGATGAACTGAATCACAACCTGCCTGACCAATTTTCATCACTTTAGTTTTCTCTCTGTTTATAACCAAACCTACTCTACTACCAGTTTCATCAACAGTTCGAATGAAAGAGTTCATCTCATCAACATCATTTGCCAAAAGGGCTAAATCATCAGCATAATCTAAATCAGAAATTTTCGTATCTCCAATCCATTTAAGGTCAAAGTCTTTCCCTTGAAGTGAATTTCGCATAACATAATCAATAACCAAGCTAAAGAGAAAAGGTGACAAAATGCACCCTTGTCGAACACCAGACGTAATGCTAAACCAATTGCTATAAGATTTACCAACTCTCACACGTGACTCAGTGTTATTATAGAGAGCTTTCATTATGTTAACTAACTTGTCTGGTATACCATATGATCCCACAATCAACCACAAATTATGACGATCAACAGAGTCGAAAGCCTTTTTGAAATCAACGAAGCTAGCAACCGAAGGTATCTGAAACTCTAAACATTTCTCAAGAATCTGCCTAAGTGAAAATATCTGATCTGCACATCCCCTACCACTTCTGAATCTACATTGCTCATCACGCAATTGACTGTCAACCAGATTCTTAATTCTATTAAGCACAATCATGGAAAGAACCTTACCTGGAACAGAGAGTAGGCTGATACCTGTGTAGTTATCACAAGAACTGTGATCATCTTTTTTGAAAATTGGGATAACAATAGCTCTGGCAAAATCCTTAGGACCCAGAATGCCTTTATCATAAAAGATATTCAGAATTTCAGTCATCCAAGTGGTAACCGAAACATTCCCAGCTCTAAGCATTTCCGTAGTAATTTCATCTACACCTGGAGATTTATGAAGTTTAAGTTTAGAAATAGCCCAAATAACTTCAGATTGTATTATGGGGCCAACATTAAAGCCACCAATGCATCTATCATCATTGCAAACAATGGGAGTAGAACTAAACACATTGTTTAGAACATCACTGAAATGCTCAGCCCACCTAGCCATGACAAAATAATCACCTTCTATAACCTTACCTTGTTTATCCTTCAATCCATGGATACTTGTTCGTTTTCTACCACTCAATATATTAACTATCTGGTACAGCTCTCTGCTGTTGTGCTGTCTAACTGCTTCCTCGGCTTTGTCAGCCAAACCATCAAGCCAAAGGTTCTTATCAGTAGCTAACTGATCCTTTACACGTTTATTAAGTTCTCTGTAATGCTTTCTATTAGGACTAGTATGGTATTGATTAAGGACATTCCTGCAGTTCTTTCTTTCCGAAATAAACTGAACTGCCTTATCACTCAGATAATTCTGTCTCCTCTGCGCCTTTTTTCCTAAAGTACTGTTATTGTCCAAAAAAGCCTGTTTGAAATGATCCAAATTCTTCCTCAACTTCAGTAGTAAGCATACCATGACTGTCATAATGACTAAGTAACCTATCATGGTAAGCTTTAGCTATAACTGGGTCTTTCAGAGCTTGAGTATTAAAGGTAAATGTTTTAAATTTAGCACACACTTTTTAAGTTTAAATTGCAAGACACTTTTAACAAGGTAAGGGTCAGATCTAATTTCAGCTCCACTATATGCCCTGGTATTCCTAACAGAACTAGCCCATTTGCTGTTAATTAATATATAATCAGTGATATTCTTATGCAGCCCATCGGGTGAAAACAATGTGTACTTATGTATGTCGCGGTGTTTGTAATAAGTGTTAGTTATTCTGAAACCATTGAGTTTACTTACCTGTAGGAGACGCTGCCCATTGCCATTGCAGCTACCAATACCAAAAGGGCCTATTACTCCTCCCCAAAGGTCAGAGTGAGTACCAACTCTAAGGCGGCATATATAAATGGGAAACGAAAGGGGGGGGGGGAGAAGTTAAGTTGAATTTCCAGTTTCTACGAATTGTCTCTAATATTTTTGAAGAGAAAGCCTGATGTCACGTGACCGGCACGGCTAATAACGTCAGAAGCGGGGGCCATGCATCACATTATAGCTTTAAGTCAGCGGATCTGATTCGTTTCTAATTCGATGTGCGCGTTATTTAAATGATTTCATTTCCTGTAGTGAATCGAATCAAATATCAATTACATAGCAAATTTATAATAAATGCGGAGAAGGATTTTATTCTTGCAGGAAACCTTTTATTATCACAGACATTAAAAAAAATCATTTCTCGATGTCAAAAATATTCAATAAACATATTATCTAAACATAGTTACACATATTTTTTTAATTATATTTCATTGTAAACGGTATTATAAGAAAACGGATTCACCTGAATTTTAAAGGGGGCGGGGGTCGCTCAGTCGGTAGCGCACCAGACTCCTAATCTGTAGTTCCCAGGTTCGAGTCCCAGCTGGGTCAGCGTTGAGATTTATTTCCGCAAAATTCCCCCGCCCTGCCCACGGTCAACAGGGGACACCGATGGACTTGGAAAGGTCGCCGTCCGTCGGATGGACGTTAAACCGTGGCTCCGTGTGCGGGAGAGCCATACCCTGTGCATGTTAAAGAACACGCTGAATGGTCTTGTCGGTAGGCTGTCATCTGTCTCCCAACAGCTGTTCCAGTGGGTTCCCTCACCCAACCTTCTATGAGCCTTCGGGGTCCATGTGACCTGGCCATGTAACCCATGGTGTGCAAAAAACTGCAGCTCAGAGGTAAAACAACCCAACCTGAATTTTAAAGCATAATTTCGTTGATTCTAAAAAAAACTTTGCTACATTTTCAAACATATTAGAAGAGATAAAAATCTATTCTTAGGTTACCAAAATATATTCATACTAACTTCAGATAGGGTTTAATAATATTGATAAATATCATATATACAGTCTGTCACTAATATTATGGTTATACACTGCTGGCCATTAAAAGTGCAACACCAGTAAGAACTCATCAGAGTGTTCCAAAATATACAATATCGATAGCCAATGGTAGAACTGTAAATGATTCAAAGCGCAGCACATACGCACATACGCACATCATGTGTGACAGTAACGCCCCCTGGAAGTGGTATAAGAGGAGATTACATAGCGCGGGTGTAAAGCACTGGAATTGTGTTTGCTCACAATTCTTGCACACTAAAGAATCAAGCATTCCCCATCGAAGAACACGGCATCCATACGACCAGGTTCCTGACTTTGATTGAGGGAGAATGTTGGGATTACGGGAAAGCGGATTATCGTGCTGAGACATCGGTGCTCGTGTTGGACGGAATGCTGCCACAGTGATGAGAATATGGCGTCAGTGAGTAGAGGAGAAACGAACTCACCGACATGAGGGATCTCAATGTCCCTGTCACACAAACGAACGAGAGGACAGACATCTCGTGCGCATGGCTTTGAATGATCGTACAGCCACATCAAACATCTTGTCACAAAAGTTAGGGTATGTTGCATATCAACAAGTATCCGCATGTACAGTTCGGTGTCATCTGCAGCATCTTTTCAGACGAATCGTGCTTCAGTATGCAGCACCATGATGGAAGAATCCGTATCTGGCGGTACCACAGCGACAGGCTCAGTGAGACAAGCATGATGCAGTGCGTAGAGGCCTGGCCCCAGGTGTTATGGTTTGGGGTGCCTTTGGACTCCATTCACGCACATGCCTCGTATGTATTACTGATACTTTGAACAGCCAGCGTTACATTACTGAGGTGTTGGAGCCTGTGATCTTCAGAGGCTCTCTGGTGCCATTTACCAACAGGACAATGACCGACCACATGTGGCATGCATCATCAAACAATTCCTGGATAGCCAACATGTGACACTTCTACCTTAGCCTGCGCGCTCACCGGGTCTGTCCCCAATTGAACATGTCTGGTCCATGATATCATGACGACTAGTACATAAACAGTACATGATCGTCCTTATGCATGATTAGTACAGAACATGTTTGGTCCATGATATGACAACCACTGTAGTTCCCAGGTTCGAGTCCCAACTGGGTCAGCGTTGAGATTTATCTCCGCAAAAATTCCCCGCCCTGCTCACGGTCAGTAGGGGACTCCGATGGGCTTGGAAAGGCCGCCGTCCGTCGAATGGAACGTTAAGCCGTTGTCCCGTGTGCGGGAGAGCCATACCCTGTGCACGTTAAAAAACACGCTGGATGGTCTTGACGGGAGGCTACCATCTGTCTCCCAACAGCTGTTCCAGTCGGTCCCCTCCCCCAACCTTCTCTGAGCCTTCGAGGTCCATGTGACCTGGCCATTTAGCCCATGGTGTACAAAAAAAGTGCCGTTCAGAAGTAAAACAACCCAACCCAGTCCATATGACAACCAGACACCAGCAGCTGCTACAACAGATGAACTTTGGTTACGTATTGAAACTGCATGGACTGACATTCCCCAAACAGATATCCTACGTTTCATCCTCTCAATGCCGGACCCTTTAGCAGCAGTTATTGCCGCTCATGGTGGCTACATAAGATACTGATTTATTTGTATTCCACACGTCTAACCGAGTTGTATATTTAATCATTTGATCCTTGTAACATAAGCTATGCATTCACTAAATATGACTTTGATATCTCATGTCTTTCCCGGTGATGCACTTTTAATGGCCAACAGTGTATTTCATATAAAACTTATAAATTTCACACAGTTTATGTTCTAAGAAGAAAGCTACTGAGATCAAAATTCATTCACAGCTGACCAAATCATCAGTGCAATTATATTATTTTATTAATAATATTTAAATCATCAGTATCACATAATTGAAATAAACCCCAATACAAACACCAAAACGAAACACTTGTTTAACAAACACGATGATAAAAAATATGATACATATATCACTTTTAATTATTTACAGCCAAATAAATTGACTAAACATACATCCAACAAAAAAGTAAATATTTGAAACCCACATCAAATATGCCAGTGATAACTCAATCATACTCTAAGCTTCAAAAAATTATTGTCTTGCATAGTTTGTAGGAGACATAAAAATGTAAAAAAAACACAGATTTCAGCGTAACATTGAAGAGTGTTCTCTAATAACCCATGCAGATTGTTAAAGAATATGATGACACTGAATACCATATACTGATGATAGTAACTACAAAACAAATTAATATTTCAAATCCACATCAAATATACCAATGTCTATCATTGAGACATGACTGGTACACCAGTAAAATTTAACAGAAGATATAGCTGGCGCATGATTAATCATTTGACCAAAGTGCTCAATTTTCTTTCGAATGATTTCTTGGGTGCATATTTTGATTGTGTGTAATTACGCATATACATATTTCACATGTTAATATAATTTTATGTAGCAAGTCTATTATTTTATTCCAACATAAACACTGAAAATCTGTGCTAAACACTTTCTTTTTTTTAATCTGCTTTGCAATATTAACATATGTCAATAATTAATTTTTGTGGTTTAGAAATTTCTGTTCTACATTACTGGATGCAAGTGTTTGAAAAACAGCATAACATAATATTCCCACATTTATAGAAACTTCAGTAGGATAAGTTAGTCCTTCACGTCACACGTATTAATTAGCTGCTGAGGTTCATGCAATACTAAATCACTTTTTGTTGCTAAATGATCAACATAGGTAACAAAAAACGTTTCTTATTCTTTTCTCGTGTCATGCATACATACTACGATCCACTATTATTACTACGGTATCCAGGAACACAGCATTTACGGGACATGATAAGAATAATAATTACTATAAATACACTAGAATTTCAACAGTATACTAAAACAGAATAAAGAAAGAGAACATACGTTTTGTCTAGAAAGTTAAAGTTGCAAACAGTAATGGCGACTACTAAATAAATAAAATAAATACCCCCTCAAGCAGCTGCTTGCCACAGAGGTCTGACAGGAGCCTGTCAGTTTATATGCCAAAGTAGAAGATCTGAGAGGATGGCAGGACCTCAGCAGAAAAACAACACATACAACCATGCCTTATCCGGGTCTCGAACCCAGGTCCCTTAGATCAGTAGCCAAGCGCGCTAACCACTCGGCCATGGGACGGCTACTAGCACGCGTAAAATCAAGTCTCGCGCTTCGACTGAGCCTCCGGTGGCGCAGTGCAAATCACGTGATATGAGGCTTTCTCTTCAGACGGCTTTGGGCAAGTACGTCTCAAAGAGCTAAATCTTAAACTTTCTCTCGACATACGTACCCTTTCACTCTTCAGCCTTCTATCGAATAACTGATGCAATAGCTACATTGCGATGGCTCTTAGAGGAAATTAAATATATCTAAACAATTCGCTTTTAGCAATTTTATTTGTCGTCGCATTCAGTTACCCATTTCTCGCTATAGGATTAGCCGGCTAATAGGCTCAGTCAATCTTTCTTTTCGTATATATTGCAAAGCTTCGTAGCATTAGGTATCCACAAAGGCAATTACGTCATTCAGATAAAAGTTTCCAGAACTGTAAACGTTGGGAAACACAGAGAAGGTAAATAGTTTCAAGGTTAGGTTGAAATCCGTTTGGAAGATTATGTTCCAATTTCCTCATTACTAGAGATGTAGATATCGATTGCTAAACTAAAAGCGCTAATTAGAGATGAGTGTAAATGTTCGAAATATCCAGATCAAGCCCCCGCCCCGCCCCTCTTGCTGGTAATTTTAGATACATACCCTGTATCACAAGAAATACTCAACACCAGAATCAGCCATCGGACAAATTTAGTTGATTGTTTTAGTTCTGAGCGGAATTTTTTTGCACACAACGAGCTTAAATGGCCAGGTCATAAAAGCCCCAAAGGCTCAGGGAAGGATCAAGAGAATTTTAGATCGTCCTCTTCCAAATCGTTAGCCGTTTCCATTTTATTAAAGTGTGCATTCGCTCAAAAATATCCGAACACAATACGTGTACAGTACACGAAGGTTGCCAGATCACTAATTTCTAAAAAAATCTTTGTCAGATATTTTTTCTGAATTCTGTAATCAACCATAGTGTTCATATATTTTTTGAGTGACTGTACCAAGAATAAAACCTTTAAACTTTTTTATTGGTATATTTGATGTGGATTTTTTTAATAATATAATTTTGATAAAAGAATTTAAATGTGATATTTTACAGCTGACGACTTTTTTAAATAATAGAATTCACATTTTACTTCAAAATATGCTGCTTTCTATAAATTAGGGAACAAATAGAAAAAAAAAACGCGATATTGTAAAACTCCGACAGTAGAAATGCACGAATGTCATGTATAGTGTGGAAAATACGATGCAGGATTGAGGTATGGCATGCAAATGAATGGCGCTGGCAGCGCTATATGCAAATGCGTCGAGCGTTAGAAGCGGGCGTTTTGAATCTGTTCTCCACTTCGGACTCAATGAACTGAAAATATATGCTCCTTATACATGCCGGAACATTTCTTCCTAACAGAAAATATTTACATTCCCAAGCAAAAAAATTTCGACAGACTTTTACGTAGATTTTGCTAAAAACTCTCATTTGCAGCATGAAATCCATTCATTTATCTGTCTTTATGTTACTTGTAAATAATTCTTAGCCATGTGCGCTAACCTCTTAGGATCTCTACAGATTGGGATATAAAGTTGTGGAGCTGAACATCCCATGAATGCAATCAAGACAAGATTGTTCTCCAATACTCCTGGGAAGTACAAGATGGAGTTTTTGACATAGATTTGTTGGATATGTCTACTAGACATCATTTATCGGAGAAAGAACGGTGACGATCGCGTTTTTTAGTAATAGGTCGACAGGCTAAAGCCAAGCAGATTTTGCTAGATGTCTTAGTATGAGTGAGCTGTTCAGTGGTATAAAGACTTTGACAGAGATTCCAATAAGGACAGAATGTTTCCAGCCGATTCAGCAGTGGACGATGAAGGATAACAAACCCAAGGGAGGACCTCTTGCCTGGTGTTATGAGACTGGGAAGAACAGAAATATTAACACACGTAAACTGCGATAGGACCTCGCAGCAGCGAATGGAATGGCGATATCTGCTACCACTGAAATCCAAAGCCTTCATGAAGTGTGCTTATATCGATGCTCTTCAGAATGAATCGTGATTTGCACCCCACAGCGATTCATGGCATCAGTTGATATAGAGAGAACCAGGAACATGCTATCATGCCACAAATACCTATGACGGTGGTAGAGCCATGGTTTGGGAAGGGATATCTTTGGGTTGCCGCATAGATCTATATGTGCTTCTAACAGAATACGTCAGTGGTAGCAGGTGAAGGGATGAAATCTTTAAATCCTTTGTGCGATCATATGCGGCGGCAATAGGTGATACCTTCCTCCTATAGGACAATAATATCCTCCCGCACAATTGTCGCCTTCTGAAATGCTCTCTGAAGAATTAGCACTATTAATCGATAGAGTCCTGGCCTTCCGTCCTAAATCCGATAAAATATGCACGGGCTGCTCTCGGGAGATGGTTGTTTTCCTGAATCCCACTCCAGCAAGCTTCCTGGACCTCTCAAGTGCTTTGGAGGATCAATGAAGATTACAACCCACAGCGCTCTGGACAAAATCAACAGAATGAGATATCGCTGCAAGTCCTGCATAGCCGTAAGAGATGACCACATTCCGTAGTACACCACTTGTGCTATCTCAGTTGACCTTCAACTTTTACAATGTTACTGTATTCATATATAATTCTGGGAATTAAAAGAGTTTTTCCATTTTTCAACTATTATTATTAAGCACAGTGTTTATATACATCTATCTTCCGATTCACATGCAACAGATCTAACGGGTCTTCGAGAAAAACCGAGTTTACAAATTGTTCCTTAATTTAAGGAAATCAGTATAAATATTATCAACTAAATTCATTCAGTCAATTCTACTTTGGGTAGGTTTAATCTCATAGTCTTCACTAAGGTTATGCCACTGTTTTATGTCTTTGTACAAGAATTATAGACGCATCCTTGTACACAGAATTTAGTCCTTGCATTCAAACGAGAGTTCTTGCAGACGATGCTCACGCACTCAAAAATGAGAAATCCAAGTAGGCCTAGTGCAGTGGTCTATTAACGTTTGTGGACGTTGCTAAACCTAATTTCCCGCGGAACTCCTATATAATAAAAGTTCGTTTCAGGTGCAGAAGTGAAATAAAACTTTTCGAAACATAATATTTTATTTATAAACATACACTAGTTACAGAAATCTATGTCTGGTTATTATTTTTATTTATTTATACAAATTTTTACCTGATCTTATTGATTATTATTACAAATTATTGCCTGAATTGTGTTCGTTTGCGAATCCTCTGAAAATGATCTGTAGAACTCTGGGGTTCAACGGAAAACAGTTTGAGTACCACTGATCTAATGGATTCAGAAACATATTGGTCGCTTTGTGCGATCAATTAATGCATAAACATATACATTACACCGAAAAGCCAAAACATTATGACCACCTGCCTAATATGATGTTGGTCCTTCACGTGCTGCCAAAACAGCTCTTACCTGGCAAGGTATGAACGCTACAAGATTTCTAAGGTGTTTTGTGGTATCTGATACCAGCACGTTACCAGCAGATCCTTCTTGTAAGTTACGTGGTTGAGCCGCTGTAAATCGGATATGCTGTTTCAACACAAACCACAGATGCTCGATTGGATTGATGTCTGGGGAATTTGGAAGTCAAGGCAATACCTGGCATGGCGCATTTTCCTGCTGAAAGAAGACACTACTAGAGTGAAATACTTTTACCATGAAAGGATGTACCTCGTCTGAAATGATGTTTAGGTAGGTAGCAGTCGTCATAGTTTCCTGCACATGAATAACTGGACCCAGGGTTTCCCAGCAGAACATTGCCCAAAACATTACACTTTCTCCACCGGCTTGTTTTCGTCCCACTGCGCATCCTGGTGCCAACATTTCCCCAGATAAACGACACACACGTACCCGTCCGTCCACATGGTGCAACAGGAAACGAGATTCATCGGACCAGACAATACCTCCTGTAACGGAAGGCCAATGGACCAAAGACCGGAAGTGATGTCACGTTAACCTAGGTCGTCCATTCAGCCCCAGCACACGTGCAGTGGTAGCGTGATGTTTCAGCGTAGTTGGTTGAATTTCTTTGTGTTTTAGCCAAAATAATATGTGTTGTTTGAAATGGTATACAGTTTTCAATATTCCTTACCGCTGTTCTGCACCTGGTTCAAAGGGAATTTTTCAACAGGTCCAAACGTGTATGTTTAATTTTCCAAAAAATCTGCAGCTGCGAAGCAAATGGACACACGCAGTGAGAAGAAAGGGCTTTCTTGTAACAAAGAATTCGAGAGTAAGTTATTAACTTCTGCATATTTCTTGTATAATTAAATTTACCTAATATAATTACTCTTTCGATGATGGTAACAAAAAAGTTTGTCGGAAATAAAAATTCCTAGTACTTTTTAAAATATATCTCTGACTGTTATTTATACCGGTCCAGTGTAAATTGTAATGATTGCGAAAGTGAAGAAATGTATAAACGTTATGAGTTTGTTTTTCGCAATTTGTCTATTTAAGCTGTTAAAACTGAATATATTTATATGTGCTGATGTACATTGCTATAAACTAGGGGTTCTCAACGTGGGATACGCGGTAAAATTTTTTGGGGTACTTCGTGAGAGCTCAAAAAATCGCTAGATCTAGTAACAAAGTCGCTAAGTTTGCAACACTGCTACTGCTTTTTTATCTTTAACTGCTTCAAAAAATAAATATAGAAACAGGCTGCATGTTGAAGATGACTTGCGACTCTCCCTTAGCAAGATAACCCCAACCATTGATGAACTGTACAAACGTAAAAAAAGCACAACCATTTCACTGATTACCCAGTAAAATGTTTATATTTTTAAAAGATTTGTTAAATTGTTTATGTCATTTTTTGTGTTTATCGATATATGCAATTTATGAATACAAAATTAAATGTGTATATATATATATTATTGCCATTGTTATAACTATAGTTTTATCTATCTATATAAGGGTTACGCCAGTTACACACATATTTCCAGGGGATACGTGAAGTATAAAAGTTTGAGAACCACTGCTATAACAATCGTACATAAAGTGATAGCAGTTTCGCATTTGATGCATGCATAATTAACAGTTAAATTTATCACATTAAACTGGAATGCTAAGGAAATTTTGTAAAATATGAAGAAATATGTAGGTTTTCCAATTCTTAATATATTGGTTACCATAATCATTGGTAACCATAATTTATATTTTAAAATATGAAAAAAAAAGTCATGTTAATTTATTTTCACATTGTTAGGAATGAATTGTATGTATAGATGGTATATTTCATTCCTAACAGTATAAGACTATATTATTTTAGCTACTTTGAAAAGTTGATTCTCTTCATGATTGATTATCAAAAGACATGATACAAAATTATATAGTATTATAAATTGAATTTTATATTGAAATCACAATCTATATTAGTGTATTAGTAACCTCAGTGTGATATTACGGTAAATATTTCTGGTTCCTTTTGCCGCAAATTTTCTCAATTGTAAAATTCTTCGATTCTTGCTTTGGCTGTAAGAATCTTCATTTCTTACTGCCAAAGAAGTTTTTTAATTTTAATAACTTTAAACTGCTTAGTCTATCATTCCTAATTGTTACAGTGAAATGAAAAATGCATATTGTAGTTACTTTGAGAAGTTGATTCTCATCATGATTAATTATCATTTCACATATTATTATAAATATTTATAAATGAAAATATATATACCAATTATAAACAACCGACACTAACATAGAAATAGCTCTTAGCGTGATATTATAGTTATCATGAATAGAAAAAAAATCGTGTTGATTTAGTCTCTACCTTATTTACTGTAGGATAAGTACTACACAAAATATGATTGTGATGTTTAAGACAGCAAAATACTGAAATTATGCTAGTGATTTTAGAGACTGACATAAATGCTATTCACGATTTGATTTCTGTGTAGCATACATTGCTGGTTTTTGCGCTGATTTAGTTTTAAAAATATTGAAATGCAAATTATGTAAATAAAATTTTGTATTCGATGACATGTCAAATGAAGATTCATCAAATGAATTTATTAAAAAACTACACAGCAGTGGTTTAGCTTATCCACATCCTGATGTTCTCAATATTGTTTTGTATAATTATCTTGCCATTCAGAAGCTTGTGTCTCCACTGTGTGAAAAGCAATTTTTATATTCATTGAACCACAGATATTTGGCTATAGATGTTAAAATGAATATAAACTATGAAAAATAAATTTGTTAGGCCGAAGATATTTGTACAGAAGGCCACACTTCAGAATTTGTTCTTAAACATATAGTATTGGTTTCTACAAATTCCTTTTTTTTTTAATTATGGTAGAGAGAAAATGATAAATTAATCCTGCATGGCAATAAAAAATGCAAACTATTGCAAAAGATAATCAGTTAAATGTGCTAAAACGTTACATTTGCAGTAAGAGTTATAAAACATTTTCTGTAACCTAGTGTAAATTTATGTGCTGGTACGAATCATAGGGTTTAAGCACGATTCATTTTGTGATCATTTTCTGTTATTTCGAAATGTAGTGACAATATTTAGTAATATGCTTTTCACTAAACTGACCAAGTTGTGTTTCAAAAAAGCTGTTCTCCCTTTGATAATTCAGATTGAATGATAATTGATAATTGAATGAAGTTGCAATAATAAAAATATTTTAATATTTATCCTTTTCATTGCATTCTTAAAATGTTTACATTTCACAGGAAGAGTAATGATAATATAAAAAATTATATAATAATTAGTGATTAATACCCAATTGATAAATCTTTTCATTTTATTTCATTGTAAATATATAGAGATTTGTTGCAATTTTTTTTTAGAATTTAAAAAATTTAAATATGTTTGAGAAATTTAGTATTTGCAAAAAAAAATTACTCAGAATGGAAATATACTAAAATTGGTGGTTTTCAGATGCTTTAGTGGTTGCACAAATTTATACTCTTAATTTTCATTCAAAATCAATTTCAAACTTTGTTTCTAATAATTTTCATCAAAAAATGATGATAAAAGCTATAGAGTCAGTTACTTGCTAGAAACATTCATATTGCATTCTCATTCAATTTATATTCAATATATGAATATAAAAGAGCAAATAATACTCAGTAATACTAAAGATTGAAATAGGATAAGAAACAAATCTGTGCAGTGAACAAAATTGAAATGAGAAAAAAAATGTGTGTCGAAGAACGAACTTATTGGTGTTTTATATTTATTATTATATAACGAGCACCTATGGTGCCGCCATAGCTTATTCCTTGGCTTTCCGTTCTAGGAAGTGTTGGACCAGACGACCTTCTCCTAATCATTCAGGTCCAGTTTTCATGCTTGCGTGCCCATTGCAGGTGCTTTCTACGGTGAACCGAGGTTAACGTGGGCACTAGAAGCGGCCTGCGGCTATGCAGCCCTATTTTCAGCAGGGTTCGATATATACTGTGTGTTGTGACTCATTACTCCCGTCACCAGCTTCAAATTATGGGCGAGTTGCGCCAGAGTATCCTTCTGTTGGCTCGTATCATACGAGATAGCCTTTGCTCACTTATAGCATCGATGAGCGGTGGTCAGCCCACACCTTGCCGGCGGTTCATGGTTTTTCCCTCTTCGGATCACTTTTTGAAGGTATTAACCATGACTGACCGTGAGCACTCCACAAGCCTTGCCGTCTCGGAAATGCTCTGATCCAGTCGTCTGGCCATTACAATTTGGCCTTTGTCAAACTCACTTAAGTCCGCAGCCTTTCCCATCTGAAGAACAAGAATAACACTGATTAACAGAGCTCATAATCAGGTGTTCTTTATACCGTTTCATGACCTTTACATGCGCAGTCATTTACCTGCAGTTGCTCGATTTGCATAAAGACGAGCTGGTCATAATGTTTTGGCTCTCTGTGTATAGGTGACAACATTTACGAAATTATTTTTGTTCTAACAACGCTTTCTAACTGCATTTATTGCAGTAGCACCAATCTAGAATGACGTATAATATCAAAATAGATGAAGCTGTTGACTAGTGGTTCTCAAAGGGTGGGCCGCGAAATTTCGGCTGATATTGAAGATAAAAAGAAATCTATAAACCATTTTCTTGATGCTTTCTGCAACTGATTCTTCATTTAACTTTTTCCGTTTAATCAAAAATTTATCGATATTAAATATTAATGTTTAAAACCAAAATTCCCACAAAACATGGCGATAATACGTACTGTGTACGCATTAATCTCAATACACGTCAGATATTGCACATAATAGATATGTGTTTGCAAACGACCCCACAATAACGGCTATTATTGAAGGCAAACTGCGCATGCACTAGTCTTCTGTAGTGTTGCCAACTTAAATTATTAGTGTTCCGAGAGCATTCACGGCGAAAAATAGTGTACCGTGAGCAAAACGGTTTGAGAATGACTGCTGTATACGAAGTGTAAGTGGTCCTAGCTCTGACCGTCTAGGAGGATTTTTCGAACAAATAGTCAAACACTCTGACAACGGACAACTCTACAGGTGTCCCTCTGTTTTTCAACTTTTTTTTTGTTCGACAACTCCTCCTGGCCGGTCAGAGCTAGGACCATCAAACTTCGTCTACAGCATCATCTCACCGTAACTTAGTGTACTGTAAGATTTTTGATCCCAAAGTTTAGTTGCGAAATTTTTTTTGTCCATTACTAACTCTACGCATTGATAACGTACTACTCCATTCATAAATTTTGACTCTTCATTAATAAGTAGGTGACGTCAGTGTCCCCAGAGATTTCGTGAACATGCTGCTGATGTAATCCTTACCTAGAGCAGCTACGAAACCCGATCTATAACCATACGCAGAAAGACACAGGTTGGACGACGACACCAAATCGGGACCGAATGGTGAAGTACCTGAGGAATTTCAGGGAGCCGAAACTTTCACACCACTAACGTCACCCCAGAAGTAAATGAGTGTCCATGAACCTGTTCCGAATACGCTTGCTACTCTAAATCATTATATCTAGGCGGGGAAATCTTTCATATAATATATAATTGTTTGAAAAACTTTAATTTTTAAATATTTGCTATAGTAAATCATACCAGAAAAAGAAAAGTAGAGCTTTAAGACTTGTGAATCATACTCAATACCAAATCAGCAGGCTAATGATAATAATGGAGTCAACGAGAAATTCTCCTTTAAATATTTAAGTAAATATTTGCACTAGTGTGCTGTTAAATAAACATTTACATAATTGTTTCCAGTAACTGAATTACTGTTTGCTACC
The DNA here is from genome assembly GCA_038380435.1 of Ryuthela nishihirai. Lineage (NCBI taxonomy): Eukaryota > Metazoa > Arthropoda > Arachnida > Araneae > Heptathelidae > Ryuthela > Ryuthela nishihirai. The sequence continues at coordinate 54,483,410 of JAWZYU010000010.1, forward strand.
GAGTTTTCATCATGCTAATTAATGGATCCAAGTTACAGCGAGTTGACATCCTTCCATGTGCAAATAAAAATCAGTCATCGCTTATATGAATGATAGTTATAACCACAGAGAAAAGACAAGATTTCTACGAAAGATTAAAGCAGAGGACGACTGAACTGAAAGATATCCTGACTAACTGATGCCTCAAAAGATAAACACGAGTAATAAAGCTTCATCATCTGCGTTGTTTAGTTAACAGCTTCGATCTGGCTGTGACGTCATTAACTGAGTTAAGATCTCTGCACCTATTTCGCATTATTTTCTTAATGAACCGAACGGAAGGGTTTGCTGTTGCCTTGCCTACAGCTTTGGAGGGTCTCTTTTTCATTAATGACAGACAAGCCGAACTGTCATTGTCAGGTAAGGCGTCGTCACCGCCTTAATTGCTGTCTTAAGTGTCATTTCTGTTCACTGCAGAGCTCCTCCATTAAGAAATCAATTTAATGGGAATATCTTCGGAGGTTAACGAGAAGGGAGAAAATGCTTTTGTTTTTAATTGCAGTTTCAATTCGAAGTAACGGCGTTAAAATGTTAAATGGCACGTAGAGGTGTTGTTGGACATCGTTTTAAATGGATGCATTAAAATGACAAACGAAAAGCTTTAATGATTTAATTTGGTTTAAATATTATTTTCTTTATGAGCAATATGGCAAGTCTACTGAATTTCGTTATATGCTCACTGCAATTTCCACTTGTCCTACTCTTTATAGAATTCCCCAGAATACGAGCTTGATCAAATACTGTTTCCTGGTCGTAGTGCTTACGGTTTTCTACTGTTTCAGAGGTACAGCAAAGGATACTGTGACTCACTGGTGCAGATTGACTCATAAATGCGATCTTAAAGTATTAAAACGGATTAATGGGTGTTCAATTATTCGTGAACTTTGCACAGAGATGAAAACATTCGCACACAGATCGATAATATTCTCACAGAGATCAAAGACATTCTCACAGAGATCAAGAACATGGTTACAGAGAACAAAACATTATCACAGAGAACGAAAACATTTTCACAGAGAGAAAAATCATTAACACAGAAAAACAAATATATATTGCAGGGTGCAAAATTAATCGCACATGAAAGAATAACATTCACATAGGGTGATTAACGCACACGTTAATCACATAGGGTGTTCAATATATAGTTAAGCCAATACAATAACATACAAATTTAATAGGTAACTTACATATTGTGACAAAGCTTCGTAATTTGTGACGAAAACTTTTTTATGCAAAATGCGTTCAAGTGTAAAAGTTGAAATGTATATAATATACAAAACCGCTGATTGTTCAAACAGGTTTCTGATACTTCTACCATTTATTCCAATTATAAAAAAATCACAAAATATGAATTTTAACTTACTAATACTGTAGATACTTCAAAACGTTATGGCCCAATTTATAACAAATTTCGATTTTACTTATCTAACGAGATTAATCGCTATCAACAATTTCCCTCTCTCTACTCTTTTAACTAAAATTAACCGTCTTAGGACTGGCCAACCAGGATTAAACCCTTACTTTTTTAAAATTAAAATGAAATCTTCTCCCAACTGTAATTTTTGTCATACATTGGTATCGGTTCATCATGTAATTCTAAATTGTCCAAAATTTCAAAGAAAACGAGACCAATTAATTCAATCTCTAAACAAATATCAATATTAACGATCTTTCTACCGAAATCTTATTAAATCAAATTTAAATATTAGATTTAAAATTTTTTAAATTCTCGGTAACATTTTATATTCTACCAAACTTAAAACCCATATATAGATTTATTGTTTAAATTCAAAGCATCATCATCAGCCATCAATACGGTCCTCTCTATATTTTTAACATAAAAATTAGAAGGAAAATTAAATTAAGTGGCAATAAGCCTTATCATCTTCTGAAAACACACGAAATATCTCCATACGAGCATCATCCTACGCATGTTCAAAAATATTATGCCAAACTAGACATTTAGGAGAGCACCTATTTGATTTTAAAATCTCTCAAATCTACTTTGCAAGCGAGAAATATCTACATTTTAAAGAACTTCAGGAAATGAAGAAAAAGAATGTTTAGTGATTAAAGACATAGACGAAAATTACTTAAATTTAGTTTTCTGTTATTTTCTGAAAGATATTTATGATAAAATTTGTATTATTATTGGTGTGTATGACGAAGCAGAAAAAACAATAACAAAATCTCTTTCGGGTATCATATATTCTCTTTTCTAATCCGTGTTGCCATTTTTTAAAGACTGCTCATCAATTTTATTAGCTTCGATATACTTTTTATCTTTATTGTCTTTTTTTCTGAGCTTTCGTATTTTTTTATGCATGATATTATTTTATAGAATTTTTTGTTTTCTGAGTTGTTTTTTTTCTTCTTTTGAATCGATATATTTTTTCTGAACCTTGGTATCTATTTCTTCTGCTTTATAGTTTCATATCTTTTTCTGAACCTTGATATCATTTTCGTCTGGTTTGATAGTTTTCTGAATATTGATATTCTTTTCATTTGATACCATTTTATGAATCTTGATAATCTTTTTCAAAGACTTAATCTAATTAATCTGAGCCTTATTCCGATCTTACTCACATATCTTTCTCTCATTTCTGAGCACAAGCAAATGAGTTATGCTGAAGCGCTGAATGCAATTCGGTTTCTGAAAGTGATATTTTAAGCGCTAGGTGCTCAAAATTTCATTTACATGGGTTATAACATCAAAGTTGAGGTAAATAAAGACAATAGTTTCAATTTTGTGGGTAGTGTATGAGTTACTAGAAATTTTTGAAGGATTTTATACTAAAGAATTCCTATTAGCAATTTAAAATCCTTCTGACAACTAGTGATGCAACTAGGGCAGTGGTTCCTAACCTTTTCGGCATCACGGCTTCTCTACGAATTTTCATTCTTTCTAAGATCTCATTAAGAAGTCTAACTCTTACTTCACAGGAGCGGGGGTGGTTCAGTCGGTAGCGCGCCAGGCTCGTATTCTGCATTTCTCAGTTTCGAGTCCAAGCTGGGCCAACGTTGTGATTTATCTCCGCAAAACTCCCTGCCTACGGTCAGTAGAGGACACCGATGGGATTGGAAAGATCACCGTCCGTCAGAGGGGACGTTAAAGACTACTGATCAATTTTATTAGCTTCGATATACTTTTGATCTTTATTGTCTTTTATTTTGAGATTCCATATTTTTCGCCGTGTGCGGGAGAACCATACCCTGTACATATTAAAGAACACGCTTGATGGAAGACTACCATCTGTCTCCCAACAGCTCTTCCAGTGGGTCACCTCCGGAACTTTCTCTGAGCCTTCGGGTTCCTTGTGACCTGGATATTTAAGCCATTGTGTGCAAAAATTGTCACTTAGAGGTAAAGCAAACTAAACTCTTTCTGCAAACTGTTTTCCCATCGTTACCTGATACATTTTAACTGAACCATAGATCCACGCAACAAGGACTCCGTAACAGTCCCAAGAACAGGCTATTTTTCTTCTTTATCCATTGTTCATTTATTGGCTATTTTGCAATTTGAATCAAAATATTTGAAAGGAGAATTTCTATGTCCTAAAAATTCCAAGTCAGCAACAGCCAATTCCATCTTGTGATGAAACACGAGATAACCAGTTTTGACATACTGAATTGACATAATTACAGACGTTTGGTGTGGGCTGGCCGTATGCAGTAATCTGGAAGGTTCTCTAGACAAGAATCTTCAATTACAGTCAGATACATTTGCAATGACTAACTATGGTATAATGCTTAAAGCCGCTAATAGAAAATGATTGTTCGGAGGCCGGTAGCTCAGTGATCAGAGCATCTATGTTATCAGGAAGTCGTGAGTTTCAACATCTGTTATTTCATATTTTCAAAAGTATCCCTATTATTCAAAGATATTCCTATTATTTCAAAGGTAGACAAGTTTAAGATTTAGTATAAGACGGCCGCATTTTTTGTTGTGGGGACCTCCTGAATCCCCACCCTCGGGTACTTCTCTGGATCCGTGGACTAGGTTGAGAACGTTGAACTGGGGTGTATGTTTTGAAGAAACTTCAAAAAATAATAATAATGATAAGAAAAAATAAACAATAAAATAAAATTCATTTTGTTTCGGTCTACAGATCTTTTTTTGCAAGCGAAAAATGTCTACAATTTAAAGAACTTCAGGAAATGAAGAAAAAGAATGTTTAGTGATTAAAGACATAGACGAAAATTACCTAAATTTAGTTTTCTGTTATATTCTGAAAGATGTTTATGATAAAATTTGAATTCTTATTATTGGTGAATGTGACGAAGCAGAAAAAACAATAACAAAATCTCTTTCGGGTATCACATAATGGACAACTATCGACTCAGAGCCAGAAAAGAAGTGCTGAAACCAAAACAACACTGATAATGAATGACCGTCAGAAAAGATAAGGATCATAAGATATCGACCACTGACAATTAATGGAACTAACATCTTTCAGAAAGTAAATACAGAACAAAAGATAAAAGTTTTGCTAATGATGCATTTTCTTTTATTATTAGGACGTGGCGAAACAGATGAGTATAATAAATGCGGACGAGTTTCACTACTTGAAAAAATATTCTTCTCACATATTTTACTCGTCGAGGACAGCACGCATCAGAGGGAGTAATATATATGGCGATGGACGTCAGGGAGATAATAGCATTTGACACAGCACAAAAGTTCAAAAGTGTTAATAAAAGTAAATGTGAACAAAATAATTCATTAGCATGAGCTACAGGAAAACAGGCTTTATATTATTACAGGTTAACAAGCTTTTATTATAGGTTTGATTTTTCTACTCAGAAATACTTTTTTTGCACACAATGGGCTAAACGATTAGGTCACAAAGACCCCAAGGGCTCAGAGAAAGCTGAGGGAATGGGACCCACTGAACAGCTGTTACGAGACGAATAGAAGCATTCCATAAATGTACTCAGCGTGTTTTTAACACACAGAGACCACGGTTGTTCTGTATACTGGACCACTGTTTAACTTCCCGTCCGACGGACTACGGCTATTTCTAGCCCATCAATGCTTCCTTTCTCACCTACGACAGAACGGGAATTTTCGAGAAAATTATTAACATAGACAGAGTTGAGACTCGAACCTGGGAACTGCAGATTGGGATCCTGGAGCCCTATTGACTGAGTCAACCCCCACTTCTCCCCGCCTCACAAAAGTCAGGAGCTGCAGAAACAGTAATAGCATCAGGAAATGACTGAATAGCAAATTTCAAACTTGGGAGAAAGCCTGATAACAACAGAGAGTAGAGCCGAAGATTTCAAAGGTGTGATTACGATAATTGTAATAGCATCATCTGTTATGATAATAATTCGAGGGTGATGGAAAAAAAAGCGTGCAGTAGTAACAGTAGCATGTTAAAGAATGGTAGTTAAGATAGGTAGGGAAATGAAGTTGCAACCTACGGTAGAATAGAAAATCTCAAAATTGGGAGAAGACGCCATACCAACTCAATCTCTGCAGAGAAAAATGATGTATCATGTAGCATAGAAAGCAAGAATTTCAAATTTTTCTCAAAAAAATGTGAAAAACAGCAAAGCAAATGAAATTAAAATTAGCACGAAAAAATGAGCAAAGCATAGTATTATTAGGTAAGTTCAAGAGCGGTGGAAAAAGGATAACAACAGCTTATTGTTTAACAATAGAGTTAAAGGAAAACGTAATGGTGAAAATAGAATGATAAATTAGAGAGAATAAATTCAAAATTAGTAGAAAATTACATGAGTAATGAATGAAATGAAAATTTCCCGAGTAATGAATTTTACACAAGTATTTAAATAGAGCAGGAAAATTCAAAATATGCAGAAAATGGTAACGTCAACATAAAAACACCAGATTTGTAAATCTGCAGGAAAAAAGTGAGAATGACACAAAACAGAGAAGGAGAATTCAAGAGATTTTGAAAAGGGGATGTAGAGAAGAATAATTCAAACCCGTCAGAAGCACATGGTAGCAGAATAAAGTAAAACAAGGTAACTCACAGAAGCGTTAAACAGATCAAGAAGGTAACTCACAGAAGCGTTAAACTGATCAAGAAGGTAACTCACAGAAGCGTTAAACAGATCAAGAAGGTAACTCACAGAAGCGTTAAACAGATCAAGAAGGTAACGCACAGAAGCGTTAAACAGATCAAGAAGGTAACTCACAGAAGCGTTAAACAGATCAAGAAGGTAACTCACAGAAGCGTTAAACAGATCAAGAAGGTAACTCACAGAAGCGTTAAACAGATCAAGAAGGTAACTCACAGAAGCGTTAAACTGATCAAGAAGGTAACTCACAGAAGCGTTAAACAGATCAAGAAAATTTTACAGTTACAAAAACTGTGATAACAGCAACAAAACACTTCTATTACCATTCCAAATCGTAAGAAAGGAAGATATAAAATCAGTAGGAAAAGAAAAAAAAATAGATCAGTAGTAGACAACGATCGATAGTAAAAGTAATAATATAACATACAACACAATAATTTCAACACAAAAATCGACAGAAAAATAACTTACAAAAACACTGGATAGGAAAAAAATATTCAAAAGCGGCACTAAAATGCTGAGAGGTAGACGATTGAACCAGAGAAAATAATAAAAGAGCGCAGGTAAATCTGTTCAACGCAGTAACCTCAGTACTTTTTCTGTACCTCCCATCGCGGTGTTAAAAACATTCATTATTTTCCATTATTTAATGGATATAAAAAAAGATTTCTTGATCCAAATAATTTCTTACTCACATCGTAAATAACATGTAGCTGGATAATCAATTATCCATAATAAATCCTTGTCTTGAGTGGAGCGGCCCATGAAGGTTTTGAATATCAAAGTCATTGATGAGAGACTTTTTTCAATAATCTGTGCATAACTTTGTCGGAGAACACCATTATGGCTTCACACGAGAAACTGTCGTGAAACGTTGTTGTGATTCGCTACCTTAGTGCTATAAACAAATACTGCATACGGAGAAAAAAAAGGCCGAATAATCGATCCTGGATTGCTTCTTTTTCAGATGAGAGCCTTCCACAAGGCTATAATTTGGTTAAGCAGTGAGCTTTGAGAGATTTCATGGTGCTATTTTTATGTGTATTTTGCATTTTATTTTATCGTGTTTTGTTTTCATTTTATTTTTTTGGGTTTAATTTTCATTTTATTTTATCATGTTTTGTTTTCACTTTATTTATGAAAAAAAATTACACTAATCGTTTATTTCATACTTTTTTTTTACTCTATGTCTCCCTTTGTTTAGGGGCGGGGGTGCTCAGTCTGTAGCGCGCCAGGCTCGTAATCTGTAGTTTCCAGGTTCAAGTCCCAGCTGAGTCATTATTGAGATTTATCTCCGCAAAATTCCCCGCCCTGCCCACGGACAGTAGGGGACACCGATGGGCTTGGAAAGGCCGCCGTCCGTCGGATGGGACGTTAAGCCATGGCCCCGTGTGCGGGAGAGCCATACCCTGTGCACGTTAAAGAACACGCTGGATGGCCTTGACGGGAGGCTACCATCTGTCTCCCAACAGCTGTTCCAGTGGGTCCCCTCCCCCAACCTTCTCTGAGCCTTCGGGATCCATGTGACCTGGCCATTTAGCCCATGGTGTGCAAAAAAGTGCCGCTCAGAGGTAAAACAACCCAACCCAACTTACCTTTGTTTATACTGTATGCTGCTAGCAGAACTGCTCGACTTTGCTGGGAACTTAATAAAATGACTCAGATTAACAAGCTTCTAGGCACATTCCAAACGTGTATGCGGACACCTATAGTTCTGGGTTACTTCACTCGTGGCGGAAGTTTTTTGGTTCCCTATAATTCCACGGGCACTCGAACGCAGGCGCCGAATTTGGTGTGGTAGTACCACTTGTATCTTGCTGCGTAGGGTTCTAGAGATCGCGGTCATAGCTGTTGTGAGTCGCGATTAAACCGACCGCAAGTGTCCAAAATCTCCGGGGGCATTGCCGTCACCTACCTTAGGAATGGAGTGTTGAAAGTTATGAATGGAGTAGTATGTTTTCGTTGCGCAAAGTTATCAATCGACAGATATTTCTCGGCAAATGTTCATAGGAGAGACTATTTTTTTTGGGACCGAAACTCTTCAGTGCACTGAGTTTGGGGTAGATGAAGCTGTAGAAGATAATTTAGTGTTCCTAGCTCGTAAGAGCTAGGAGTTCTAGGAGTTGTCGAAAAAACAGATAGATAGAGAGATATGTAGACAGAATGACAGCGAGACAGACAGTGATATAGAGAAACAGAGACAGATTGACAGTCGTGACAGTAAGATAGACAGACTGACAGATATTCAGACAGACAGAGAGACAAACATTCAGACAGACAGACCCATCTAAAATATAGATTAGATTAAAGGAAAGAGTTTGCATCCTATTTTTGACCGTCTAAGAGGAGTTGTCGATCAAATAGACAGACAGACAGACAGACAGACAGACAGACAGACAGACAGACAGACAGAGAAACGAACTCTCTAATGCGTGAACTCTCTAAAATATATTGTTATAAATTTTTAAATAATATTAAGACAGATGAACGTACAATAATAAAACCCATAATGTGAGACTGAACAGAACAGTTTTGATGCTCGTGTTGTGCATCAGCGTAAAAATTTCGTCACTAATCTGGAACAGAAAAAGACTAAAAATATAACGAGTGAAGAAAAAGTGTGGAAAGTTCATCGTATTGTAAAGAGTTAAATTGACTTTTAGTAGTTTTGTATTAAGTATTTCAGTACGAAATTAGCGCTATGAAATCTAATTTTAGTGGAAGGTAATGTGTCGAAGAAATCTACTAATGGACAAGCAAAAGAGATTTGATGCCGGCGAAGTATTTAAGGTAAAAAACGAATTGGAAAGGTAAACTTTGATAACTTAGAGGTTATTCACAAAGATAATTGTGTCGCTTATTGAAAGTTGTAAAAAGATTCCCTTTGTGCTTGAAATAAAGTCTATAAGAATTGCAATATGACTATTTGAAATATAGTTACGTATTCTTTAATGGTTTATTTTCATACCGATGATAAAATTATTTGTGTTTAAATTATTATTCATATGTGACCTAATTATCTTTGGAATTAAATTGGTTCATTTATCATTTGGTTGATAATCATTTTTTTTAACTTACGCTCAGTTTTTCTATTTAAAATATTTAACAATACTTTTGCTTGTCAGCACTGTGGGTGAATTCTAAACAATCAAAGAAATAATAAATGAACCAAATTAGATAATATATGAGCAAATTGATTTAATAAATGAGATAATTGATTTACAAGTAATAAATAGCACCTGAAACATTCATTAATTGATATACAAACAGTCTAGATAAAGCAATGGGTAATTACTATTGACCTTCATTAACTATCAAATGCTAAAAGAATATAACACTGGAAAGCTGAGCTATAATGTCTTCTACATAACAAATCATAGAATTAATTCTTACCAAATATCTCTAACTAACTAACTATACAAAATGTTTATTGGAAACGATATTTCCTAAAAGTAAAAATACTCCTCTCACATAAAAACTACTAATAATCAAACAACGACAATCTAAGCCGACACCGCGCACTTCATGTGCCAAAATCCTCTTAAATCTTCCCTTTTTCATTCTTCTCTATTCCTCTCTTCAAACTAAACTCTGTTCTATTCTCAATATAACATTCTTCCACAGTACGTGCCGTATTGAACGTATCTCGTAATGCAATAATAACGCTTCAACTTTTGCACGTGAACATATTTCAATATAACAGATCAGTGGTTCTCAAACTTTTATGCTTCACGTACCATCTGTGAATGTATATGTAACTGGCGTATCCCTTGTATAGATAGATAAAACTATAATTATAATATAACAATGAGAATAAAATGAAATATATATAACAACACATTAAATTTTCTATTCATAAATTACATATATCGATAAACATAAAAAATAACGTAAACAATTTAATATAGAACAGTAAGAAGGCATATTCACTCACTTAGAATGGATGTTTTGACTGGACGATCAGCTGTTCGGGTAGGTTCGGCTGTCAGGTATGGAAAGGAGGATTGACAAACGTGTACAGACATGAACTACAGCGCCACGCTTCGTCACTCAATTCTCAGAAATTAATCAGTAGCAGTGTTGCCAACTTAGCGAGTTTGTTACTAGATCTAGTGGCTTTTGAGCTCTCATGGCGTACCCCAAAAAATTTTACCGCGTACCCCACGTTGAGAACCCCTCTAAATAGATAATACTACCGAAGGACGCGGATTTCACTTAATGAGCAGTTGGCAAGGACGCGGATTTCACTTAATGCGCAGTTGGCAAGGACGCATTCACTGTTCACTGCGTTAAGCTGAAGTTAGCTGTATGTGATAGAACAGAATAATTCAAAAGCGTCAGAGAAATAGTAGAGGTACGCTGGAGCACAAAACACAGTAGCTGAAGAAAGAGTGATAAAAGGGAAAGTGGTAAAAAAGAAATTTTTAAAATAAGCAGCAAATAGCAAATAGAGTAAAACAGAAGAATTTAAAAAGACAAAGCATGTGATATCAGAATGTATTAGAGCAAAAAAAATTCAAGATCTGTAAGAGAAGTGATGGAATCAGCAAAGAGTGAAGGAGAAGATTTTAAAAGTGGCCTGAAAAATAAACACAGAATGGGAGCATTCCAGAATAGAGAAAAAGTGACAATAGCAACATACATATATTAGACGAGAAGAATTCACTGGCTGTAAAGGAAAAAAAAATCACTGCCTAGAATGAAATAAATCTTTGAGTCGATCATGTTTCCATTCGTTTCGCTTTCTGTTATTCCCAGTAAGGGATGCAATATGGTTCTTCGGTACACAAGAAATATAATGCCTTCCATGATTTATCCATTCCTTTTGTCATTTTATGAACCATACATCAACGTCACATCTTTTCATTTTCTAAATATGAAAACACTAGCAACGCCTTTGATTTTTATCTTTCTATCCCCATTTTTCCTCCTTAATTTCGCTATGGTTCCGCCGTTGATCCTAATCGCAGAAGATGCAGCGATAGTTTACAATACCCACATGGCCTTGAGATAATTTTTCTTCCCTTAAGAAGATTATTTTCTCTCCTGCTTTTGCATCGATTGAATCTTTTTTTAGCGCGAGGATGCTTCATCCTTTCATCTCAGAGCTTAAATTCTGTTGAAAAATGTCAAAGAACTTCGAGGACGAAGAATCACGTGTCTGTTGGATGAGCATCTTTCTTTCCATTGGATGATGTTGAATCATTCTGCATCATTGAGATGCAGCATAGTTATCTTTAACACTACCCGTAATAAATATTATTTACGTTATGTGACAGTTTAAGCTGTTTCAAATTTTGTTCAGCAGAACTTATTTTTTTCATTATTTTTTCCTATTTTAAGAAGACAAATTCGGATAATCTTGTTGCAGTTCTTTCAGGTTGATATCAAAGGCGTTTCTTCCATACAGATATAGGAAATAAATGCAGCTTCAGTGCTAGAGTGGTATCGTGGTAACATTTATGCTACTGTTGGTGTCTGGGTTCGAGTCTCGGAATGGCGTGGTTGTGTATGTGTTTGTATATTGTATGAGGAACCAAGACAATTCTGACTGAGCTCCCAGGTTATCACCGTCCTATAAAAAATTGTTAGGAGGTGATAAAAATTATACAAATAGGAACAATAGGGATTTCTATTTTGCATAGGAATTGATATTTACTAAATTTACATACACACCACTCGTATCGTTTTACTTCCTTTTATTTATTTTTCTAATTTTCTTCCATTAAATAAATTTAATTTTATAACCAGGAAGTTCTGGAAAGCTCCTTGTTGTTTATATATTACGTATTGGTAATTTACCCTTTTATTGTTTTGATGGTCTTTGTAAAGTGACTTCATGGTTACCCATCAGTTGATTGCTAGTTAAGCTAAGTCGATGGCGCTTTCACACTTGCCTAAATAAAGTTATAAAGGAATTGGTGGTAGCCTTTCTCTTCTAGTTGGTTCATATGGTCTGCACAATTCCTTGTATTTTGCACTTTTTAAACAACTTGGTAATTTTTATGCATCAAATATACAGGGTGAATCTGAAAAAGTGGGCAAAACTTTACGGGGTGGTAGAACGCAGCTATACGAGCAATATTCGTCATAGAATGTATGGTCGGAACGCAAGCGGTGAGAAGTTAAAAGGTAGTTTTCCACTGTCACATTTAAAGAATGAACACAAGAAGGAGAGGAGATACTCTGTGCCTCACTTGCATTCCCGTCCGCCGCACCGTACACAAAGTGCATATCCGCCATTTCGTGGTTAGTATAACCAGCCATCCTCTCGGCAATCCACGTAGGACGATCGTGACCTCGCACCCAACGGTAGAAATGCCGTTGGGTGCGAGGACCGACCCTTTTATACCATTTCCAACGCCACCTAGCGGCTCGCCGTTTGCGTTCCGCCCATACTTTCTATGACGAATATTGCTCGTATAGCTGCGTTCTACCACCCCGTAAAGTTTTGCCCACTTTTTCAGATTCACCCTGTATATACTTACCATAAACGACGTAGCAAAATTATTATGAACACCTATCTAATACTACGTCGTATGTTTCAAATTTTAAAGTTTCAAGTCAAATTCAGTTCACAAATTTCAAAGTTTTCAATTCTCTGAGCATAGGTCTTGTTGAAATGGGTTCTAAACTATTCCTACCAGTCATCTCTCTTAGCTGATGGACAGCAGTAAGAATTCTGTAGAAATTATTATGAACACCTATCTAATACTACGTCATATGTATCATGGCAAAGTTGAAATGGGTTCTAAACTATTGCTAACAGTCATCTCTCTTAGCTGATGGACAACAGTAAGAATTAGGTAGCAGCTCGGTTTAGCCATACAATTCGTGTCAATAAATGCCTATCCCTGTCTGTCAGAGGGTTTTACCTCCCTCACTTGTCACGGTTAGCGGACTTTTTTGTGACCTTATCATTCTTCAAACATTGGAATACTGTGCCTCGTGATTTTCCGTTGATTTGCCTTATCTCCATTACGGATGCTCCCGTCAATCGCACTCCAACGATGAGCTCCCTTTCGAAGTCAGTCAGATCAGCTTTTTACTCACGTCGCACTTGATTTTGCTTTCCACCGTGACTTTATGGCTTTTATAGTAAAATACTTACGTCAGTAACAAATTTTGCTTACATTGGCATATTTCGTGGCACTTTGCCAAACAAATCGAACAACCAAACAACAGAACATTTTATCGAACAGCTCTATAATGTCCTCCCGAGGGATAGAACGCCAAATAGCGGGAAGTCGCTGTTCAATTTCAGCGACAGTGGTTGGTGCACCTCTTGGGTGTTGGAGTTGTCAGCCCATCATGTCCCAGACGTGTTCAATAGGGGAAAGGTCGGGCGAGCGTGCTGGCCATGGTAGTACATAAACGTTTTGCTCATGTAGATACTGCAGACTAATGCGGGCTGTGTGGGGATGGGCGTTATCTTGCTGGTAAAAGGTTCCATGCTGCTGAACAAATGAGTCAGCCACTGACTGCAAAATGTTGTTAACATATCGTGGGGCAGATAGAGATCTCCTTATGATGACCAGTTCCGACCGAAGTGTCAGACTAATGGCACCACACACCAAGACACCAGGTGCTAGAGCTGTGTGACAATGTCACACGCACTGGGTGGCATTCCTTTCCCTTGGATGACGGCGAACATGTTGTCTACTATCATGCTGACCAAGACAAATACGAGGTTCATCACTAAACACCACGGAACTCCACTCTTGCTTGTTCCAGTTCTGTCTGAGGCACACCGCTGAAGACGTGCTTGGATGCGGGCAGATGTCAGGGGCAAACAGAGTGCCGGACGATAGGCTCGCAATGAAAACTGTAAAAGCCTATTGTTTACCGTCCACCTGGTAGACATTCGATGTGTTACCTATTGCCAGTCCTTTTGCAGTTGCGTTGTAGTCACGAATCTGTCACGCAATACCATGCATCGCAAATGACGGTTCTGTCGCTCTGTTTTCATACATCATCTTCCTGATCCTTGTCGGTGTTTGCTGGATCCTTCTTGAACCCATTGACGCCCTATGTGTACGATGGTGCTGGAATTGAGCCAATAAGGTTGTCCAGATCTCTGTATGACAAACCAGCTTCTCTAAGGACGATGATTCTTCCACGCTCAAAGTCTGCTAATTGTTGGTACGGCTGTTGACGTCTGCATAAGGGCATCTTTAGTGGTTTAGAACAATTTCCACAACGTTTTGTCAAAAAGGGAGCTTTGGTTGCCTTTGTCTGTGTTTGACTGCTCCGCACCTGTGACCTCAGCTCTCACCTGTCCAATCGTTCGATCGTCCTGCAAACCTTATAATTTCCATGCATTTCCATATACTACCACCTCCTTAAATTTTGTTACATTTGCATAACTTCTTGCAAGTGTTGCATTTTATATTTCCTGTAGTGTTGTTCACAGCCTTATCTTAAATGTCAGAGGGACGGGGGTGGCTCAGTAGGTAGCGTGCCAGCCTCGTATCTGTAGTCACAGGTTCGAGTCCAAGCTGGGCTAGCATTCAGATTTATCTCTGCAAAACCCCTGCCCACAGTCAGTAACGGGACATCGATGGGCTTGCAAAGGCCGCCATCCATTGGATGGAATATTAAGCATGATGCCATGTGCGGGAGTGCCGTACCCTGTGCATGTTGAAAACATGCTGGATGGCCTTCTTCCAGTGGGTCCCCTCCCCCAACCTTCTCTGAGCCCTTGGGTTCTTGGACCTGTCCATTCAGCCCACTGTATGCAAAAAGTGGCGCTCAGCTAAAGTAACCCAATTTAAATATCAGAGCAACAGGTGAGTAATGAGGAGGTTCCAAATACAGAAGCAGATGGGTGTGAATTTTTTTCCTTTCACATCCATCTATCTCTAATTATTATCATTCTATGAGTGGAAATTTAAGTTGAGCAAAATTAAATCTCTGAAAAAATTGAAAATAGGAAGAACAAAACTGAAACAATGATGTTCTGTGGACAGTCTGTTTAGTGTGAACCAATTTTAATATAATTTCAAAAACTCTTATGGAATTGTGGCAATTTCGAAATCCACTTAGGCGAAAGTCAATTTTTTCACCAAAAAATGTATTTGGTCACATTCGCTCAACATTCATAACGGCAAAATTCAAAATTTTCTTGTCCTAGCAATGCAGTGTTAAATACGGGAGTAGTGTCACCACTCGCTAGTCCCCCCGATAACAGTGTTTTCCCCTATGACGTCATCAACCGGTGACGTCATAGGGGAAAAATCTGTCTATGGGGGGTACTAAACCCATAACGGGGCGACGAACAAAGCGAAAATTACCTGATATCCATTCTTTACAGTTCATATGCTCCACACAAAAACCCCTTATGCGATAATTTTTAATTAATGCTTAAACACGTTAATAGCATTTTTTCCCGACCAGCTACAAAATAACGAAGCATTGAAAAGCACAAAATATTCCACTCCTCGAGCCAGAAATGATTGAGGACAAAATATTTTTTCTGAGAATTTAATTCTGTGAATGCGAACCTGAAAGTGACAGGGAAGACAACTTCCTTTGTCCTCATCACAATGAAATCGTCGTCTAATAGGATGAATAAAAGAATCCGCATATACGTTGTGACGTCAGTAATAAAAGAGTCTACATATGCGTTGACGTCAGTAATAAAAGTGGAGCAAGAACAGAATGAAAATATTTGAAAAATATAATTTTAAGCTCTAGTGTTGTTCCTTAATATTTAATATGGTGTTGTTCTTTAATATTTATTATATAGTGTTGTTCCTTATTTGTTTTAAACTTCTAATATATCTGGGAATATTTTGTTCATACAGAAAAAAAAGCAAATCATTTGAGGGGAATATTTTGTAAATATGTTGCCATTTTTGTTTGCTTTCTTCTAAAATTTATTACTGTAAGTAATATATTTCTCACTAATCTAAACTTCTGGTAATGGCGATGGGGGATTTAATTATATGATGGTAATTAAATGTGACCTTTTTTTCACCTTGTAACATGGCCGAGTGGTTAGCGCGCTTGGCTACTGACTTAAGGGACCTGGGTTCGAGCCCCGGGTAAGGCATGGATGTATGTGCTGTTTTTCTGCTGAGGTTCTGCCATCCTCTCAGATCTTCTACTGTGGCATATAAACTGACAGGCTCCTGTCAGACCTCTGTGGCAAGCAGCTGCTTGAGGGG
Source organism: Ryuthela nishihirai (assembly GCA_038380435.1). NCBI lineage: Eukaryota > Metazoa > Arthropoda > Arachnida > Araneae > Heptathelidae > Ryuthela > Ryuthela nishihirai. Next base: position 54,499,672 of record JAWZYU010000010.1, read on the forward strand.
GTATTTATTTTATTATTTATATTTATAACAGGCAGATGACCGTTAGCTCCTCCAAGCGCCAGGAAAAAACCAAAGTGTCTTGCGGCCGATGTAAAAGGGATCACAGGGGTCATCAATCTGCCCCTTTGGCAGTTAGCGATGACCACCACTTTTGTCCCTGTGTGGGAAAAAGGACCCCACGTGACTGAGGGCTCGAGAGAACGAGCGAGACTTGGGTTCCTTGACTTTCGTCGGTGAGTACGCACAGCGATCGGACAGAGAGGAAGGCTCTATCTCGGCGGCAGAAAAAATATCCAGCAGGGGCCATTGTTTGGCCATTTGTAGCAGACTTCGAGACCCTAGTGCAAAGTCAGTGTAAATATTTTTGTAAATATAGTTATATTGTGAACAATAAATGTGTTGCACATATATGTACAGTCTTATATTGACCCATGCGACCACCCAGCTCGCCATACTCCTGATATCTACACTACATTAGGTACTTTTTAAAATAATGATCGGGACCCACACTCTAGTTCAACGAATTTGTGATCATCACGTAAACACCTGGTGACAGATTGGTGTCAGCAGAGGTACGTGAAATGACACCAGAGCGAAAGCCCTGACCTGAGACCAGATACTGAGCGAGGTACATGAAGGGTGGTGTGATTAATTTTTTTTGCGTGTGTTGCCATTTGAGAAGTCTCTACGACAACATCTGATTGGTGAGTTCCGATTGCTGTGAATTTGTTCTTGTTTGTGCTATTGTGCTAGTGTATCATGTCCCATTACAATACATGGTTAAGTGCGAAAAACGGTACTCTGTCTAATCATAGCGCGGAGCGTTCACTACAAACGCTCCACGAATGAGACATGGAGGTAGTTTATGGATAGAAAGAGTAGGGGAAACCGAAGATAGGTACTCTCTTGAGAGTGGAACGGCCGGATGCTCTGAAGGAGCAGCGCGATCCGAACCCTCCAACAATTTATAGACAATGCATATAAGAGTGGGACTACACGAAATTGAGGCGGAAGAAAAGAAACATTTGCGCGAAATTGAAGCTGATGAACAGCGTGCAATTCGTGAAGCTGATGAGAGGCGTGAAATTCGAGAACTCGAACTTCGAAAATTGCAGATGTAGGCAGAGACGGGAGGATCGCATGGTGCGCCGTACGACAAAACCGGCTGATCCGGGTCCTTTCCGAACGGACCTGATACCGTTTGCAGGCACGGAGAAGTGCCTGCAAACGGTATCAAGCCTTCTGCAGCCAGTTATTGGCAATCTGGTGGAGAGCTATCTTTTCTGCGACCAGTTATTGGCAATGTGCTGAAGAGCCTCTACGAAATGCATTGTTTTTTTTAAAACTATCGAGGCAGCATTTAGAGCGCAGGGGGTACTACGTGATCTTCAGGGTGCAGCACTTCTGCCTATGTTTTGGGAAAAACTTTGCAGATTGCTGGTTAGTTTGCCCGCAGATAATGCTGAGCGTTATGATAGGCTCAAGACATATATACTGCAAGGTGTCAGCTGTTGAACATAAGCAAAGGCTTGGTAGGTTATTGCAGTCTCATACCTGGGGTGAGGTTGGGGAACATATCCGTGATTTGTGGAGTCGCTATATAGATAGCCTCAAAGTGACAGGCTTGGAAGACTTAAAAGACCTTCTGATAGGCTTAAATCCGAGGCGCCTCTAGCAACGCAAGAATATATTGCTTTGCAGGAGAGGACTGATTGACTTAGGGCCAGAGAATTGGTGGAGTGTATAGACATCATTTGGTTAGCACATGACCAGGTGGCAAAAGGCCTGAATCTGATCAGAAGGCGATGCGATATGTTCCACCACTCAAATGTGATCTCAGACAGGAGCCCAGAGATGCAGATAAGTGGGAAAAGCTAGGGAATGAAATACAGAATGGTTGTTTTGAGTTTGGGTCCATGTACCACTTCAAAAAGGACTGCACCCGACTTGAGAAAAAACTACAGCTTAGTGCAAATACACGACACGTTACGAAATAAATAGAGGAAGGAGTACAAGCGCATGACAACACTTTGTGCGCGAGAGTGTCGGATGGCGTTATTCAGCAAGCCTCAGCCGAGCCTCTTGACAAACCACAGATAACAGCTGTGCATCTGAGCGAGTTGCATCGCTTTGAAATAAAATGTGCCTAAAATTGTATTAATGAAGTTCTTGATTCTGGCTCAGAGATTTCTGTTTTCCAAAAGAGATATATCCCCGTACAATTTTGAAGCCTTCGGGCAGAATCATGCTAAAAGAATCGTTGGTCCTTCATGCAACTTCAGCAGCAAATTTGCAGTTAATGGATTAGTTGAATGGTGGCAATTCACCATGAAGTGATGCTTCACCATAATTGAACATACAGGTTTTGGAGAAAAAGTAGAAGCAGAATTACTTAATGTACCTCTGAGGCATGTGGGAGGGAGTATCAATGGCGCGATTTATCCCGAATTGGAATCGCTAATCGCTATAATGGACAGGCCCGTGGCACATGTATTAATAAGTGATAAAACGTTTAAAAATTTAGGTCCTTGCTATCCAACCTAGCTAATGGAAGCTGCAGCAGATTTGCAGTTAGTAAACACGAACGTGATGTCATCAGTGCTTAGGCGGCCTATCTCATACACAGTTGATGAGAGTATTGCGACTTTGAACGTTGTCGAAGTTGCATGAAGGACCAACGCTTCACTGGACGATGTTCTCCATGGGAGGAGAATTACAGCTGCAAGCTCTGAGAGCAAGGATACGTCTTTCAGCGCTGATACTCTCATTCCTGCCTTGCCAGGCACAGACTTCAGAGGTGGCGAAGCAGAGAGTTTTAGAGCTCAGCAGATTGTAGATCCCTTGCTTGCAGTGTTCGGTGAAGGGAAAAACCAAAAAGAAGGATTTTATCAGGGTTATTGTACGTATGGCACAGGGAATTGACGAGAAATATTTGCAACTAGTTGGGTTGGGTTGGATTGCTTTACCTCTGAGCGGCACTTTTTTGCACATCATGGGCTAAATGGCCAGGTCACATGGACCCCGAAGGCTCAGAGAAGGTTGGGGGAGGGGACCCACTGGAACAGCTGTTGGGAGACAGATGGTAGTCTCCCATCAAGGCCACCCAGCGTGTTCTTTAACGTGCACAGGGTATGTCTCTCCCGCACACGGGGCCACGGCTTAACGTCCCATCCGACGGACGGCGGCCTTTCCAAGCCCATCGGTGTCCCCTACTGACTGTGGGCAAGGCGGGGAATTTTGCGGAGATAAATCTCAACGCTAACCCAGCTGGGGCTCGAACTTGGGAACTACAGATTACGAGCCTGGCGCGCTACCGACTGAGCCACCCCCGCCCCTTTGCAACTAGTTGCCAGTTAATAAGAGGAAAGAGGTTTTGGAACTTGCCCATTCAAGTGTATGGGGATCCCATCTTTCTGCAGAGAAAACTGCAAAACGCATCTCGTTGTCATTTTTTGGCCAAAGATATCCAGAGATGTCAAACGATACTGCAGGACATTTACAGGATGCCAATTGAGCTGCAGTGGGCGCATAGGTGACAAAACTGTTATTGAGCCAGTAACACGGCCTGCATTGCCTTTCCAGGCGGTGGGGATCGATGTGGCTGGGCATTTCGATCCGCCAAGCAAACGAGGGCACAAATATATTTTATCAATTGTGGACTATCATACTAGATGGTCAAAGGCTTGAAGTCGCTTGGATGGCCAGATGCTTGAAGTCGGTGACTGTTCGTGCTACTTGTGAAGCATTACTGCAAGCATTTTTGAGAACTGACATACCTGAGACAGTAGCTTCTGATCAGGATCGCAATTTTATAGCACAGTTAACAAGAGAACTGCAGTCTAGGTTAGTGGCAGTCCCGAGATTTTCCCTCTCAATGCACCCTGAAGCTAATGTATTAGTTGAATGGTGGCAACTCACCATGAAGGGGATACTTCACCATCTGGTACGTGAACATACAAGTGAATGGGATCGTATTTTGCCGTATTTGCTATAGACATACTGAGAGGTACCTAATACAACTACGGGCGTGTCGCCATTTGAACTGTTTTATGGGCCACAGCCAAAGGACCTGCTTGTAATTTTGAAGAATAATTGGGCAGAGGAAATATATGTGCCATTCACTTTGGCTAAGCAAGCAGCACAGTATCTGCAGGAATTGAAAATGCGAATGGAGGTAACGGCTGGGTTGGTGGCTGAAGCAGCAGGCAGAGCTATTGGCTGAAGCACAGCAGCAGAAGTATGCACATTATGCAAACAGAAGGGCACAGCAGAAGCAGTTTAAGGAGGGAGAGCAAGTAATAGTGCTCACCCCTGATTCCACTACGAAGCTTTATGCTCGGTGGTTGGGGCCTTCCCATATTATGGGAAAGATATCCGAAAATGGATATAGAGTGAGACTGCCAGAGGAAGGAATCAAACCCGTGCATACAAATCGGATTCGAGAATTCACTGTCCAGGTCTCCCACATTGGCATGATCTTTGATGAAGATCATGAGTTTGGTGATTTGCTCAAGAGTCCAGGAAAGCTGAGAGGTAATTTAGATCAGCGCATTAAAGGGAGCCTGGCACAAGAACGACATTTAACGGGGGTGTAAAGAAGATAGTTTATGTCACTGCTGCACAAGTACTCTGACACGTGTTCGGGGAAGCTACAGGTCGCACGGTGTCAGCTGCATGTAATCAAACTGACTGTGCCGCCTGCAAGTAAGAAGGCATATCCCTATAGAATACCTATAGCTCTGACAGACAAGTGAACGAATTGCTCGAATTAGGTATTAAACCTTCCGTCAGTGAGTTTGCACACGCCCAGTGGTTTGTATGGCAAAAAAGAATGGTACGGGTCAGGTTCTGTGTAGACTTTTGCAGTCTCAATGCCATTACGGAGACTAATTCATTTCCTATGGCAAAACCTAACGAGTTACTGTACTAAGCGAGGAGGACTCGTTACATCACAACTTTAAATATGCTGAGGAGCTATTGGCAAATACCTCTTAGCTCCTGTAGTAAATGGTATACTGCTTTTGTCGCTCATGGGTAATATCAATGATAAGTTTTGCAATTTGGTTAGAAAAACTCAGTTGCATGTTATCAGAAACAGATAAATTCCATATTAACACCTCGCCTACGCTACGCATGTGCATATCTGGGTGATGTGGCAATTCATTTCAATATCTGGGAGGAGCACCTGAAGCACCTGGAGACAGTTTTCGATAGCATTGCAGATAAACAGTTCACTGTGAATCTGGATAAATGTACCTGGGGAAAGGGTGAGACGCGATACCTAGGGCACATTGTTGGCTCAGGAAGACACCCGTCCAGATCAAGAGGAACTTGCGGCAATGAAGAATATGACTGTTCCCAGTATGAAGGGCTGAAAAGCGCATTAGGGCTGTTTGGGTACTACCGGCAGTATCTGGATAAATATGCCGACACAGCCAGGCCATTGACTGAACTAACAAAGAAGAGTTCACCGAACAAACTGGTGTGGACATAGGAAGCTGACAATGCATTTAGATTATTAAAAGAGGTGCTCTGCAAGGTTGCAGGAGGGGCAACGTCTAATCCTAACAAACCCTTCATCTTGTAAACAGATGCATCTGCGGAGGCAGTGGGTGCATTCTCTCCCAGGTGGACGACCAGGGATCGAAACAACCCAATGCCTTTGCCTCTAAAAAACTCAATGAAACACAGCAATGTTGGGCCACCATTGAGAGGGAAGCCTATGGGGTAGTGTGGAATTTTGGGCAAGTTTCCAACCCAGTCGTATGGATCCCGGGTCTGGATCTACTCAGACCACGACCCCTTGAGCTTCCTAGCATCAGCAGCTCCAACCAGCAGCAAACTGCGAAGATGGGCACTTTTCGATTGCACACTACAGTGTGGTATACATTACAAACGAGGGCTCTCCATCAAATCGCTGATGCACTCTCTAGGGTCAAATCTCTATCAGGTGATTTAGAAGGGATCCATGAAGGGATGGGGAAGTAACACTGGAGGACAGGAGTGCAACACGGTGCTCAGGGTTGGACGGATGATCGGCGAGAGGAGCTACGACAGCAGCATCAGTTCCCTCTCGACGACCACGTCCACCTTGGCGCAGCATCTGCAACGATCTTCTAGTGTCGAGTGATGAAGCCTCTTCGGACTTGAAGGGGGCAGGGTCGCTTCTCTCTGTGAGAATTTCCAGAACTACTTCGAACTGCGAAAAAGCACCTTTATTTGTTTGGATAACACGGCAGACTCTTCAGCAGACTCATCAATGAGTGCAACACTTATAAAGAAAACAATGGAAACTCTCGCGTATGATTAAGAAGCTGCAAATGTACAACTGTGATATGTGTTGTGAAAGAAAAAAGCACAGTCATCTCGGTAGATGGATCAGTAGGGGACACCGATGGGCTTGTAAACGCCGCTGCCCTTTGGACCCTGTGCATGTTAAAGAACACGCTGGAGGGCCTTGACGGAAAGCTACCGTCTCCAAATAGCGGTTCCAGTGGGTTTACTCCCCCAAACTTTTCTGAGCCTTCGGAGTCATTTAGCTCATTATGTGCAAGAAAGTGCCGCTCAGAGGTAAAACAATCCAAAGCAAATCATCAATATACTGAATTTGGCTCATTTCTTCTATTTTTTCGACCAATCATTTTCAGATACATAACTGAACGATTTTTCCAATTCATATTTTCCCCTAAGGAAGTCCCTGAAAAAACACTCGCGAATTTTGACCCCATCTCTCTTTTATTTGACACAAGCATTTCATCCCCCCACCGGCTCATTAGAAGTTTCTGGGTAAACCATTGCTAACAGGAGCTCCAACCGGTTAAATGCGGGAAATGAAAAAAAAAAACACAGCAACAAAACATAAAAATAATGCTTGTAAAATTTTTCTCTCCAGTATTATTAAATATAGACTGTTGGTTTTGGAATACAATACGAAAATTCGGGACTGATAGGACAATTTTCTAGGAAACTACCGATTCCGGAAACCATTTTAAAAGTCTGTCAAACGTATCAAAACAAAACAAAATCCGCACTTTTGACTCCAAACTTCTACCGTGAAATATTTAATTTCGATTTTTTTAATATCGCACACAGGTGGCACTTGTTCAGTCTATTGTTAGTTGCATCATACATAAATTAATTTCCAAGTATTACTTGTTGAATTATTGTTAATCAATTTTTTTTCTTAAAATTGATCTTAATATACTTTTTGCATTGTTAATATCATATATATTATAACAACATAGTCAAGCTTTTGGGTTGTTTATATGTTGATTCAATTTATTGTAGAATTTCTAATGAATAAACTTGAACTTGTTTTTATGATCGATGCCAGGCCTGGATCTAGAAAAACTGAAAGGGTGGGTGACATAGAGGGTGGGTGACAAGATCAATCCGTGCCGTAAAAAAATTAATAACCCCCCCCCCCCCAAGAGACTGGATATCCATTGCAGTATAACATCTTCCCCCTCCATTTTATAGGTCTTAAAATTTTTCTCTAAAAATGCATGAAATATACACGTTTTATACCTCTCTTACCATTACTAGCATTCTCAAAAGGGGATAGCATAACCCCTTGTCTCCCTAAATCCGGCGCTGACAATGCATTCTTACTTCAAAATATATCTGTATTATATATATATATCCATATATATCAAAATATGTTTCATAGTTAGAGTAAAACAATTTTCCTTTAAAATTAACACATAGTTTCGTAATGAAAATTTTGTTACAAAATTCCACAAATTTTAAAAGCAATTAATACAGCTCATATCCTTCGAAACATAAAACGCGCGAGGCATGCGAGAATTGGATAGGAAGACAAGCAACATAAGAAACAACAAATTGCCATTAATCATTTATCGCCTGAGAAGGACTAACAAAAGGAGTTCTGAAAGTGGCAGGTCAGTATCGTGTAATACATTGTAGTGGTGAATGTGAAAGCAGTGTCAGAATGTATCTAAATGAAACAACTAGTAAAGTTTATAGATAAAGTAAATGTGATCAACAACCTCAGTGAAGCGGAAGTGTGACTAGTTACATGCATTTAGCTTTCGGTCAACAAGACTTGTAGTTCAATATACACACATACTGTCATTCTGAAGAGGAAGTCATTTTGTAGAGGTTTAATTTGCTTTAAAAGTTTAGATTTGCAATTTCCCAAAGAAAGGTGCATTAAGATATATTACACTGGTGCTCAAATTTAAAGGATAATCGACAAAAGCGTATGTAGCTACTGATATTTGTAAAAGAATGTACTGAAAATGGGCGAAAATGGAAAATACGCTACTTATTTATTTATTTATTTACAACATTACACACCTCTGGGAGCTCAATCAAGCACCTCCTACCCATAATACCATAATCAAGCACCTCCTACCATAATCAAGCACCTCCTACCCATAATAAAATTTTTCATAAACAATTTGATTTATTTGTACACATAGCTAACATACAGTCAGTATAATACCTATAAAAAGAAGAAAATATAAAAAACAGCAACTTTTTTTTTGGAAATAGGAAAGAATAAATGAGGAGAGGATCCTTGAATCAAGGACCTATAGTTTATTAATTAGGTTTGTCTTCAACAAAAAGGAGAAAAATCATTTAAGCCATACAGTTGTAATGTAGAAGAAGAAACTTATAATAAGTTGGAGAGAGTAAAATCATTTAAATTAAGTTGCTCAAGTTTATCAAATAGTTTTTTATGTTCATTGCCATGATGAACACAGTTTAAAAAGGTATGTGAAATAGTTTCTGGTACTTTACAATTAAGAGTAATTTTTTGAAGGAGTTTTTTTGATCGAAAACAAAAAATAATTTAGGCCCACAAAACCTATTCGAAGTTTATAAAATACTGAAAGAAAATGTCTAGGGAAATTTGAATTCTTAATTGTTGAGAGTTTTGGGTCAAGAAAATATCGATAATTGCATTTAAAAGGACCATTGATTTGATAATAATTATTGAGTAAGACATGTTCAAAATGGATTTGTTTCCTGTTTTGAGTTGGAAAAGAAATGATGTGTGGGAGTTAAGGTAGAAAGTAGTAAAGCTTGTTTTGCATAAAAGTCTGCCCAAAAATTTCCATTAATATTGCAATGGCTAGGAATCCATTGGAAAACGAAAGTATTTTGGAGATCAATGTAATTTAAAGTTAAAAGGTTATAGAATTCTGATAATATTGCAGGGTAATTTGTATAAAAGTAATCTAGTTTAAGAGTTTGTAAGGCTGATTTTGAATCTGAGTAAAGAATAATAGTTTTATTAGAAAGGTAGGTAGAGGCCCATTTTAGGGTAAAAAGAATTGCGTAGAGTTCAGTCTGTAATATATGGGTATGAGTGTCAAATTTAAATTTTGAAAAGGATTTTGTATTAGGAGAAAAGAAGGCAGCAGAGGAGAAATTTGAAGTTGAATCAACTGATCCATCAGTATATATAGGAAAGAGAGAGTTATATTGAATAGAGCAGAAAGTTTCTGTAAGTATTTTTTGACATTGTGGGGACAGGGATGTTTTTGAAATTAGAGCAGGGATGTCAGTATGAATTTCTGGCTGTACAAAGGCCCAAAAGGGGTCATTGTTTGAAAGATCTTTTTTTGAGAGTTAAAATTTTGTTAAATAAAGGTGTGTTTTGGTTGCAAAGTTTGTAGGGGGCTTTTAAATTTGGATTATTTAAAGTAGTTAAGATTGGATGGTTTAAATGTTTCAATTGCAATCGCATTATAAGTTTTAGAAATAAGGAATGTGTTCTAATATTAAATGTAGGAATAGATGTTTCTGCATTTAAGGCCAAAGAGGGGGAAGGGTATGGAAGACCCAAAATGAGTTTTAGGAATTTATTTTGGATAATATTAAGTTGTTTAAATATATTTTCAGAAATTCCACAAAGAAATTCAATACCATATTCAATTTTTGGTCTAAGTTTAAATAAAAAGTTAATAAATTGTATTGGGAGGTGCACCATTTCATTTTGGCTGAACATTTAATAAAGTTAAGAAGTTTGTCTCATTTATATCTTGCATTCTTTAAAAAAAGAGACCAATTTAATTTACAATCTAAGGTAATTCCTAGATATCTGCAAGATAGTTTAGTTGGAATAATAATTTTATTTATTTTAATATTTATGTTAAAGGAATTTAGTCTTTTAGAGGAAAAGGGATTAAAAAAGTTTTGTCAGTGTTAATCTGTAAATGCCATTTTTGAAAGTAAGTTGTTATTTTTTAGGTTTTGTTGTAAAGTTGATTGAATTTTTTCTAGTTTTTTCCCCGATGCCCAAATAATTAGATCATCTGCAAAGGATGCAAACGAAATTTCTGTGTCTAAGATTTCAGGAAAATCATGAAGATAAAAATTGAATAATGAAGGTGAAAGTGTCCTTGTAAAACGCCATTTTCAATTTTGTAAATATCGGAATAAGTGTTTTGTATTTTTACCTGGTAGGTTTTGTGAAATAACGTATTTAATAAAAATTGTAAAAGTTTTCCATTTATACCAAGTTTACTCAATTTATAAATAAGACCTTTTAACCAGATAGAATCAAAAGCTGATTTTAAATCTAAAAAAAAATTGCAATTGTAGAGAATTTTTTTTGCTTTGTTAAAGTAAATGTCATTTAATAGTGATAGGACAGCATCTTTGAATGAGCAATTTTTCCTAAAACGCTACTCGGAAAACTATCACGCATTTACAGCTGTCGCACGTAAGCTGGAATATGCAAATTAGGAATGCGTTAAAAAGACGCCGGTGTCTACTCGCAGCTTGTAGCTGTTCTAGGCAACTCTTGCTTTCACTTCAGTGGCACGTCAAGCTGATTATGTCCCCGAAGACATCGTATGAATGATTTTTCAGCTGTGGAGAGCGATTGGAAGGATTGAAGCAGGTCAGTCCAGACGGAAGTTTCCAAAACATTGAATGTTCCACAAAATGTCCTGCCAAGGCTTCAGAGACAGTTTCAACAGACAGAATATGTTCGTCGTCGACCAGGACAACACTGTCCCAGAGTACAATTGCTGCAGACAATCGCTATATGAGTCTTACTGACAGAAGGAACTGAGTGATGGCCGCTAGGCAATTGTTCTTTGGAGCTTGCAGCAAAGCCAGGAGATCGTTATTTGTGACCCTCTTAACTTCCGCTGCCCGGCGAGCTCGTTTAACGAGGAGTCGCCAACATCAAACTTGGAGTCCAAGCCAGTAGACGCATGTTATGTTTATATATAAATCACGATTCAGCTTAAGTACTGATTCATGGATGTGGAGAGAACTAGAGACCAGCAACAGTCTCTCGAACATCAGAGAAAGGGATTACTCTGGTGGTCATGGCGTGATGATTGGGATAGGAATCATGACGAACTGGAGTACAGACTTCACATCTTTCCGAATGGCTCTGTTACTGTCCTGCGCAGCGAAAAAAAGCGCAGCTTAAAAAGACGAGTGAGACTCGTTCGTCTTTTTAACGCATTCCTAATTTGCATATTCCGGCTTACGTGCACCAGTTGTAAATGCGGGATAGTTTTCAGCGTAGCGTATTTTTCCATACAGAGACGAGTTCTTGAACTCATATGTCAGGCGATTCCGGGAAGCCTCGTTCAGAGTTTCCCGCCCTCATCGAGCTCATGTGGTCGACGATTTTCTCGAAGAGGAAGATATTCGCCGAATGGAGTGACCATCCAGATCTAGCATCAGTCCCATTGAGCATGTATTGGATGCTCTAGGTAGGCACATTGGAGCTCACCAGTCCTCTCCCAGAACATTCCACTAACTCAGAACAGCACTTGTCAAGGAGTGGTCATGAATCCCTCAAGACCTCATCAATACCTCATAAACAGTATGAGGAGTCGCTGCTTGAGCTGCATAGCTGTCAGTGGTGACCATACTCCATATTAACATACTTATACAGACATACGTAACAGACTTTAAGCATTATTCCATGGACTTCTACTTCATGTTAATCATGATTATGATCTTAACGCATACACATTGTACGTTTATGATCTTGTTATCTAGTTTAGCCACTAACTATTTCTAACAAAATTGCCGTTTATTGAAAGTCAGTGAACATTGAGACACAAATAAGCATTCAGTCAGCAAAAAATACTCTCAATGGTATTTCCCTAAATCATAGAATTAAATAGTTTATCATTTATTTAAATTCAATTTGTATATATCTCCACAAAGCCCTCGGTCCGTAGGGGACACCAATGGGCTTGGAAAGGCCGCCGTCCATCCATCGGATGGGATGTTAAGCCATGGTTCCGTGTGAGGAGAGTCACATGCTGTGCACATTAAAGAACACACTGGATGGTCTTGACAGGAGGCTATTATCCGTTTCCTATCATCTGTCTAGTTCCTAACATACTCTCTAGTTCCTATATCTAGTTCTCTATCACTCTCTAGTTCCTATATCACTCTCTAGTTCCTATATATATTCCCCAATCTTCTCTGAGCCCTGGGGTCCTTCTGATCTGCCCATTTAGCCCATTCTGTGCAATCAATTGCAGCTTCGATTTAAAAATTGTACAGTAAAATTTGTAGGTAATAAACTAAATTTCTAGACCATTTTTGCAATCAGCATCAAACCATATATAAGGATCACCTAATTTCAGTAAAAAAAAGTTGTTTGTCAGTGTTATCAAACAACAGTTACTTTCTCCAGTTACAGAAAAGTCCAGAAGGACGACCAGAAAGAAGTGTTAAGATAAAAAAAATGTGTCTTTCGGCTTCACTTTAAATTTTTTAATTCTTATAGATTCAGATATCCTAGATATCTTTTCCATTTATAGAATGGGTCTAAAAGGGTCACATTCTACAGACCCAGAGAATCAAATGAAAGGATGAATTTTGAGGGTAAAGTGTGCAGCTGGTAGAATAGATCATCTAAAATTATAAACGTACCAAATCAGTTACTTCCTAATATATAGCTATCCGCATTCCATATGAATTAATCGCATAGGGGACAAATCGGTTGCTTCTCAATATATAATAATAATAATTTATTTTCCCTATAATTGAATACACAAAAGGGTCAGATGGTGCATTGCACTCTTACACCTTCCCTGTTGACTTAAAAATAAGTAATGGAAAAATAAAAGACTGTACAATAATTAATATTTGTAGCAACAAAGTTCACTGTGATGTTTAGAACCTAAAACCTCGAAGAAATGGTGACAAGTCCACTTCTTTCAATTTCTTTCCGAAACTCTGTGATGTTGGCGAAAGCACCACGTCAGTTGGAAGTTGGTTCCAAACCCTCCTGCTCTGCAGACGAAAGAATGGTATTTGCAATATGACGGGTGTTGCATTTTATTTACGCAACAAAAGCAAAACGTAATAGTTTATATCAGCGGCGTTGAACCTCTTAGAGTTCGGGCTACTTAGTTTATCTAAAACTCACGTCGGGTTCCTGCCCCTCCATAAATCAGTGAAATCGTAGGTCACAACTGAGAGAAAACATCATAGGGGCTTTTGCGGGCGCTTGAAAGAAGTTTCACGGGTTACTGGATGGACATCACTGACTTATATTTTTATTATTTAAATGTTACATACGTTTAATACCAAAATATTAAGCCTAAATTTCATTGGTAATGGTTTCATCTTTGGCTGAACGCGACCATATTCTCCATACCCGAGTGAGATTATCACAGTCGAGCCAAGTTAATAAGTCACAGTTCGTTACCATTATTATAATAGAATGTATTGTTTATGGGCCGCACTTAATGACTTCGAGGGCCATATGCGGACAGAGGCAGTGAATTTGAGACCCATGATCTAGGGCATGAATGATCACATTCTTGGTACGTAAAATCTGCTTTTCTTATTATTATCTAGCCCATACCTGGGCAAATATAGTCCCTCTACTACTTTTTCTGCCACGTTGAGTTGCGCCGTCCATCCTACGGATGGACGGCGGCCTTTTCACGCCCATCGGTGTCCCCTGCTGACCGAGGGCTTTGTGGAGATAAGTCTCAACGCTGGCCCATGTGAGACTTGAACTTGGAATTGCAGATTATGAGCCTGGAACGCTACCGACTGAGCCACATCAGCTCCATTTCATTTAAGATAGGATACATATGGATACCTATAATTGAACAACAGTTGGACCTGATCCATCTAGAGGAGTCCCTGAGAACGTCCACAGTGCAATGCTAGAAATTAATTAAATACCAAGTAAGGAAAAAATAAGAGTCTTGTACTATTTCCTTTCACTTCAGATTAAATGCGAATACAGTGATGAATGCAATTGCTAACAGTTAAGTTGCTTTATCACTGATCGGCACTTTTCTTTTGCACACATAAGCTAAATGGCCAGGATGGGTTCGATTTTTCTTTTAACTCTGAGCTGATTTTTTATTTTGAGCACAAAGAGCTAAATGTCTAGGTCACAAGGACTCCAAGGTATCAGAGAAAGTTAGGGAAGGTGATAGACTGGACAGCTGTTAGAAGACAGATGATAGTCTCTGGCCAAGGCCATCCAGCCTGTTCTTTAACATGCACACGTGACTCTGTGTATTGGGTATTGCTGTCCTGCACACAGAGCCATGGAGCACGCGCTACCGACTGAGCCAATTCTCTTCCTCGAATTGTTAAAGGATTTCCCAATGATGTGGATCCCCCCTTCCATCGCCCCTACCCGAAATCCTAGACCTTAGTTACGGCGTTGAATATTGTGATGGCTTGCCTCTACACTTTAAGTATCAACAGCAGACACGAATGTGTGAAAAAAGTAATTTGAGCTATTAAACAGCCGCCTAGCGTTGACAGCAACATGTCCAAACCAAAGGATCATTCATCTTATGCTTTTGATCTGCTTAATAAGGAAGCGGATAAATTAAAGGGTAAGAAAACGAAACGATAAAGAAGAAGAGAATAACGCTGAACGCAGCGCTATATTCTGGACAGCAATGAGAAAAAAAAGAGTTACTTCAGGATAGTTCCTTGCATCTAGAACCTGCAAGTTGAAAGATTCATATAAAATAAGAAACACCGAAATAGAGCGAAAAACTCTTACCGAAGAGAATGTCGCTTCCAATGATTGCGAATGGCAAATGAATGTGTGCAATCAATCATAAAGGATTTCTGTTTGTGAGGGGTTCCTGATGGCTTCGGTGTAGCCCACTCTTGCAGACACTACGTGCTTCTCGAAGTAGATTGGATTTTCGTGAACTTTATACGAAGATTTTGGAGAAGAGGAAGGAATGTACTTTATTTGTTAGACGAGATTTATCATTACCATAAATTTTCTATTTACAGCACCATTCAGAGCTTTGTTCTCGATTTGGAGGCGCTCAGAAATATTTTCGCAAACAATTTCGAATGAAAGAAAATTTTCAAAATAATATTAATGCGTTATTGAATTCGATGATTTGAATATTCAAGACTTCACTGCACTTTCTTTTTTTATCGTATAGAGGTAAAAGTTTCGATATTTAAATAGAATACTATAAAACAAAAGATCCGAAGATTTATCATGATTTAAATAAAGTTTTTCAGATCATAAATACTTATTAAATAGAAATAATGGATGGGCCCTGTGTTGATTGATTTACTTCTGAGAGGGTTTTTTTTAGCCCACAATGGACTAACTGGCCAGCTCATAAGGACTCTGAGGGCTCAAATAATATTGAGGGAAGGAGACTCACTGGACAGTTGTTAGGAGACAGATGGTAATTTTTTGTCAAGACCATTCAGAGTGTTCTTTAACGTACACAGGGCATGGATCTACTTACATGGGGTAACGGCTTAATAGGTATTATGTAGGATATGGTTCTACCATACACTGGGCATCGGCTTAACGTCCCACTTTACGGACGACGGCAATTCCAAAGTCCATCGGTGTCCCCTACTGACCGACGGCAGGGAGGGGAGTTTAGCGGAGATAAATTTTTTTCCAGGACTTTCATTTTCCATACACAGTTGAAATGCTGAAAACCAGAAAATCTGGAGTCACTGATGAATGATATCAGAGTATTTACAAGGGATATTATGATTAGAGAACTTTTGCGTGATCGTAATATGACATTAGATTAAAAAGTTACAGATTGTGAATAAAGTAAAATACTGACTGCAAGTTTAATCAAACCAAAAATCCCCATTTTAACGGGTTTAAGCTGCGAGTAGAGTAACGAAGTCCAGAAATTGAACTCTTTTTCGTTTTTGCTCACGCTCTTTGTTTTCAAAAGAAATATAAAACCATGAGATTTTTTGCTTGGGCCAATGAACCTTCCTTTACCAAAAGCAAAACTATTCTGTGAAGTTACAACTTGCGAAAAACACAAAATTAAGAAGTTACAGCTTCATAAAGTAGCATTACAACACTTACGTTCTCTCTTTTCTAGATTTCGGACTCTTACCCACTTATGTGTTTTATTTCCCCCAAGCTTTCCACTACTTTAGGATTGCCTGCGTCTAGACAACATCTCTCTCAACTTCTTTCTATTAGACCTGTCTTCCTTTCGAAGATCACTCTTCCTTATCGCTTCCTCCACGCTATATCATCATTTCTCCCTTTGCTTTCTTCTTCCAGTGGATACCATATCCATATTAATTCTATTCACATGCTTATACCATATCAGACATTTTTTCTCCGACATTCTCTCTACCATACCTTCCTCTAACTAATAATGTTTTAATTTCTCCATTTCTAATTTTACCCATTCTTGTCTTCTGGTGGGGCGGGGGTGGCTCAGTCGGTAGCGCGCCAGGCTCGTAATCTGTAGTTCCCAGGTTCGAGTCGGAGCTGAGTCAGCGTTGAGATTTATCTCCGCAAAATTCCACACCCTGCCCACGGTCAGCAGGGGACACCGATGGGCATGGAAAGGCCACCGTCCGTCGGATGGAACGTTAAGCCGTGGCCCCGTGTATGGGAGAGCCATACCCTGTGCACGTTAAAGAACACGCTGGATGGCCTTGACGGGAGGCTACCATCCCAACAGCTGTTCCAGTGGGTCCCCTCCCCCAACCTTCTCTGAGCCTTCGGGGTCCATGTGACCTTGCCATTTAGCCCATGGTGTGCAAGAAAGTGCCGCTCAGAGGTAAAACAACCCAACCTTGTCTTCTGAATATATCTTTTTGAGAAAAATGTGTTTCGACTGCTCTTATATTAATTAGGTGTTATCTGCTCCATACATTAGAATACATTCTACGATTGTATGAAAAAAGCGTTCTTTTATTCTGCCTTGATATACTTCTATACAATAAAACTGGATTTAGTCTTCGTATTACTTTTCAAGCCTTTTCTGTCCTTCCAGATATGTACTATTGTCCTTTTTAATTTATTTAAAAGGAAAGAGATACTTCTCTACACAACAGACGGAGATTTCCTAGAAGCTATATTAAGCTTGTCCTGGTTTCTCATACAACATAAAGGCACTTAAACAAGGACTTAGATTTACCCCGCTGGTCTTAGTAGTCAGGTACCCTAACTACTAGACCAGATAGGGACTAGTAGTTAGCGTACCTGATGAGTTAGCATACCATCTTGAAGACAGACTCCAGATACCCAAGAATATTCATATTTCTCATCATTTCGTCTTCCATCTCAAGATCTTTTCTACCATTTTCTCCTTTATTCGCACTTCTCATTTGCATTCCCATTAAACTTTTTCGAACCAATTTCACTTTTTTGACTTTTAATTTCATCATCCAGGAGTAAAAATGGTCAAATATAGCAAATTAATTTCTCAATAAATTCAACAAAATCTTGCTTCAGATGTAAATGCTTTCACTATTATCTGCATTTACAGCAGGGCTTTCCAAGAGGAATTTAGCTGTGATCGTTAAAGGGTTCACGTTTTGCAAATAGAGTACCCTACCAAAATATTGGAGAATTTTTATTGCATTAAAAATTCCACGTTATCTCAATGGGATTGGGTTGTTTTACCTCTGAGAGGCACATTTTTGCACACAATGGGCTAAATGGCCAGGTCGCAAGGACCCCGAAGGCTCAGAGAAGGTTGAGGGAGGGGATCCACTGGAACAGCTGTTAGGAGACAGATGATAGCCTCCCGTCAAAGACATCCAGTATGTTCTTTAACGTGCACAGGGTATGGCTCTCCCACACACGGGGTCATGGCTTAACGTCCCATCCGACGGACAGAGGTCTTTCCAAGCTCATCGGTGCCCCCTACTGATCGAGGGCACGGCGGGGAGTTTTGCGAATCTCAATGGGAATCTGATTTCGAATCTCTGCAACTTCTAAAACATACATTAAATGTAAAAAAGAGAATGAAGATAAATTAAAGATCACAATGAAATCTATATAAGTCTCGATTTTCAACAATATTCCTTCAGTATTTAAACAGTTATGAAAGCTAGAATATTTTGAAAAAATAATAAGTTACAAGACACCTCAGAAATTAAAATTTAAATAATAAGTTTTGTTGCAAATCATTTAATAAAATATATATTTCAGAAGGTTAGGTAATGATGATTTTAATATTATGCAATTATGAATTATTTTAATAACACAAGATAATTTATTGTGAAATATTGCAACTTTCATAGCTTTTTAAATACTAAACAAATATCGTTAAAAAATCGAGATTTAAATAGATTTGATTACGATCTCCAATTTACCTTCGGTCACATTTTTCCGTTAAATGCATATTTTAAATGTTAAAGAACTTCTAAGTACGATTCTCATTGACAAAACATGGAAATTCTCTAATATTTGGGTAGGGTAGTGTATTTCATTTTGGTGACAATATTTTATTCCTTCTACTCTCCTTCAATTTGGCTTATGCACCCCCACTGATGGAGCTCAAAATCCACCACTGCTTCCAACAAGAAGGTGTTCCACCGCTTTTTAGCCATGCAGTGAAAACAACTCGATGGTCGTTTTCCATTAAATGCATATTTTAAAATTATAGAACTTCTAAGTACGATTCCCATTGACATAACATGGAAATTCTCCAATATTTTTGTAGGGTAGTGTATTTCATTTTGGTGACAATATTTTATTCCTACTACTCTCCTTCAATTTGGCTTATGCACCCCCACTGATGGAGCTCAAAATCCACCACTGCTTCCAACAAGAAGGTGCTCCACCGCTTTTTAGCCATGCAGTGAAAACAACTCGATGGGCGCTTTCCATTAAATGCATATTTTAAATGTTATAGAACTTCTAAGTACGATTTCCATTGACATAACATGGAAATTCTCCAATATTTTTGTAGGGTAGTGTATTTCATTTTGGTGACAATATTTTATTCCTTCTACTCTCCTTCAATTTGGCTTATGCACCCCCACTGATGGAGCTCAAAATCCACCACTGCTCCCAACAAGAAGGTACTCCACCGCTTTTTAGCCATGCAGTGAAAACAACTCGATGGGCGCTTTCCATTAAATGCATATTTTAAAGGTTATAGAACTTCTAAGTACGATTCCCATTGACATAACATGGAAATTCTCCAATATTTTTGTAGGGTAGTGTATTTCATTTTGGTGACAATATTTTATTCCTACTACTCTCCTTCAATTTGGCTTATGCACCCCAACTGATGGAGCTCAAAATCCACCACTGCTTCCAACAAGAAGGTGCTCCACCGCTTTTTAGCCATGCAGTGAAAACAACTCGATGGGCGCTTTCCATTAAATGCATATTTTAAATGTTATAGAACTTCTAAGTACGATTCCCATTGACATAACATGGAAATTCTCCAATATTTTTGTAGGGTAGTGTATTTCATTTTGGTGACAATATTTTATTCCTTCTACTCTCCTTCAATTTGGCTTATGCACCCCCACTGATGGAGCTCAAAATCCACCACTGCTTCCAACAAGAAGGTGCTCCACCGCTTTTTAGCCATGCAGTGAAAACAACTCGATGGGCGCTTTCCATTAAATGCATATTTTAAATGTTATAGAACTTTTAAGTACGATTCCCATTGACATAACATGGAAATTCTCCAATATTTTTGTAGGGTAGTGTATTTCATTTTGGTGACAATATTTTATTCCTACTACTCTCCTTCAATTTGGCTTATGCACCCCCACTGATGGAGCTCAAAATCCACCACTGCTTCCAACAAGAAGGTGTTCCACCGCTTTTTAGCCATGCAGTGAAAACAACTCGATGAACGCTTTCCATTAAATGCATATTTTAAATGTTATAGAACTTCTAAGTACGATTCCCATTGACATAACATGGAAATTCTCCAATATTTTTGTAGGGTAGTGTATTTCATTTTGGTGACAATATTTTATTCCTACTACTCTCCTTCAATTTGGCTTATGCACCCCCACTGATGGAGCTCAAAATCCACCACTGCTTCCAAAAAGAAGGTGCTCCACCGCTTTTTAGCCATGCAGTGAAAACAACTCGATGGGCGCTTTCCATTAAATGCATATTTTAAATGTTATAGAACTTCTAAGTACGATTCCCATTGACATAACATGGAAATTCTCCAATATTTTTGTAGGGTAGTGTATTTCATTTTGGTGACAATATTTTATTCCTTCTACTCTCCTTCAATTTGGCTTATGCACCCCCACTGATGGAGCTCAAAATCCACCACTGCTCCCAACAAGAAGGTACTCCACCGCTTTTTAGCCATGCAGTGAAAACAACTCGATGGGCGCTTTCCATTAAATGCATATTTTAAATGTTATAGAACTTCTAAGTACGATTCCCATTGACATAACATGGAAATTCTCCAATATTTTTGTAGGGTAGTGTATTTCATTTTGGTGACAATATTTTATTCCTACTACTCTCCTTCAATTTGGCTTATGAACCCCCACTGATGGAGCTCAAAATCCACCACTGCTTCCAACAAGAAGGTGCTCCACCGCTTTTTAGCCATGCAGTGAAAACAACTCGATGGGCGCTTTCCATTAAATGCATATTTTAAATGTTATAGAACTTCTAAGTACGATTCCCATTGACATAACATGGAAATTCTCCAATATTTTTGTAGGGTAGTATATTTCATTTTGGTGACAATATTTTATTCCTTCTATTCTCCTTCAATTTGGCTTATGCACCGCCACTGATGGAGCTCAAAATCCACCAATGCTTGCAACAAGAAGGTGCTCCACCGATTTTTAGCCATGCAGTGAAAACAACTCGATGGGCGCTTTCCATTAAATGCATATTTTAAATGTTATAGAACTTCTAAGTACGATTCCCATTGACATAACATGGAAATTCTCCAATATTTTTGCAGGGTAGTATATTTCATTTTGGTGACAATATTTTATTCCTTCTATTCTCCTTCAATTTGGCTTATGCACCCCCACTGATGGAGCTCAAAATCCACCAATGCTTCCAACAAGAAGGTGCTCCACCGCTTTTTAGCCATGCAGTGAAAACAACTCGATGGGCGCTTTCCATTAATGCATATTTTAAATGTTATAGAACTTCTAAGTACGATTCCCATTGACATAACATGGAAATTCTCCAATATTTTTGTAGCGTAGTTTATTTCATTTTGGTGACAATATTTTATTCCTTCTACTCTCCTTCAATTTGGCTTATGCACCCCCACTGATGGAGCTCAAAATCCACCACTGCTTCCAACAAGAAGGTATCCACCGCTTTTTAGCCATGCAGTGAAAACAACTCGATGGGCGCTTTCCATTAAATGCATATTTTAAATGTTATAGAACTTCTAAGTACGATTCCCATTGACATAACATGGAAATTCTCCAATATTTTTGTAGGGTAGTGTATTTCATTTTGGTGACAATATTTTATTCCTACTACTCTCCTTCAATTTGGCTTATGCACCCCCACTGATGGAGCTCAAAATCCACCACTGCTTCCAACAAGAAGGTGCTCCACCGCTTTTTAGCCATGCAGTGAAAACAACTCGATGGGCGCTTTCCATTAAATGCATATTTTAAATGTTATAGAACTTCTAAGTACGATTCCCATTGACATAACATGGAAATTCTCCAATATTTTTGTAGGGTAGTGTATTTCATTTTGGTGACAATATTTTATTCCTTCTACTCTCCTTCAATTTGGCTTATGCACCCCCACTGATGGTGCTCAAAATCCACCACTGCTTCCAACAAGAAGGTGTTCCACCGCTTTTTAGCCATGCAGTGAAAACAACTCGATGGGCGTTTTCCATTAAATGCATATTTTAAATGTTATAGAACTTCTAAGTACGATTCCCATTGACAAAACATGGAAATTCTCTACTATTTTGGTAGGGTAGTGTATTTTATTTTTGCGACAATATTTTTTTCCTTCTACTCTCCTTCAATTTGACTTATGCACCCCCAGTGACGGAGCTCAAAATCCACCACTGCTTCCAACAAGAAGGTGTTCCACCGCTTTTTAGCCATGCAGTGAAAACAACTCGATGGGCGCTTTCCTGGTCGATGAGTCGGTCGTGGCGGTGAACAAAATTGGCCACAAAGGTCTGCGGACCGAAACACTCTAGATTTTTATCTGCATGGCGCACGAAAGAGATGTCTACCAGAGAAAAGCAGAAAAGAAATGCATCGCTCCGTCGAGCTTTGCATGTTGCAGCCGACATAAAGTTCAATCGCATTGAACAAATGGGAGCTACATGCGCGATTCGCAGACGAGCTGTGTTGTGTATTGAGTTCGAGGATGGTCATTTTAAACAGTTAACGTAAACAGCTATTGCAAACTCGCGAGAAAAAAAAACTTCACTAGGTGCAATTGGGTCGCAATTTACGCGATGGTTCAGTCTTGTGAATTATCGTGAAAGTGGGATTTCGCAGATACAGTATTTATATTCTTGTACCACATAAGTCTTGCGAGTTTACAGAAATATTTATGTATTATTATACTAACTTTCGTTTCAACTATACATTTGTTAAGAAGCCTGCTTATACCCATATTTTATGAATAAAGAATAACAGTTATCATAGTTAATCAATAGTTAATACACAGAGTTACCTCTTGACCCAGAAGTCAATATATCAATAAAAAGATTTTGTTGGAAAAAATGAGTATTACACATTCGCGAAGCTCGAACCCACGTTTATGCAGATTCATGCCAGAGTGTTGTAACCACTAAACTAGGACCGGTTTTTTCCACAAAACTACTCATTAGTTATAAAAGTCGGGAATGAAATAACACTTTAGTAAATGATTGCTTTGAAGTGTGTAACTTAATTAAATTAAATTATGGCGATAAATTTAATTAAGTCACAATATACCTAATTAGGGGCGGAGGTGGCTCAGTCGGTAGCGCGCCAGGCTCGTAATATGCAGTTTCCAGGTTCAAGTCCCAGCTGAGCCAGTATTGAGATTTATCTTCGCAAAACTCTCCGCACTGCCCACAATCAGTAGGTGTCACCGATGGGCTTGGAAAGGCCGCCATCTGTAGAATGGAACGTTAAGCCATGGCCCCGGTGCGGGAGAGCCTTGCACTGTGGCACGTTAGAGAACACGCTGGATGACCTTGATAGGAGGCTACCATCTCAGATCCATTGGACAGCTATTGGGAGAGACTTCGGGATCCTTGTGACCCGGTCATTTAGCCCATTGTGTGCAAAAAAAGTGCTGCTCAGAAGTAAAATAACGCAACATACCTAAGTGACGGGAAGTGACCTGAAGTGACCTGAAGTGACCTGAAGGGTTAACATGTGCACACTGCACATAAACACGTAAGCAAAAAGTTCTCCCTGAAGCATGGTGATGATACAGCGATGATGCTATTTTAGTTCCAAATCGAACCGTGAAGAGCGCTGCTTAAAAACGATCAGTTAACTTTCTGTATCTCTTATTTCCTTTGCTTGAGGGAGCTAAGACAAAGCCATTTGAATCACTCGCTAGCTAGTAGTGCGCAAAAACTCGACTTCGCAGTACTCCAGATTTGATATTAAAGTCGCAACCAATTTCCGAGAATACCCCTTGGGGGAGGGGGTGGGGAGTGTTCGTGAGAACTTAAATTCGCGCAAATTATTACCAGTGGTGGAAATGGGGTGGGACGCAAGAGGACGGCGTCCCATTAGTTCCGAAGACGAAAAAAATAAAAACTGCTTATCCAATGTAACATATACCGTTCTAGAAAAGAATCATTTGATTAAACTAATTGAGCTGTATTCTCTTTCTTTGTTTGCTTAAACCAGTGTTTTCCAAAGGGAATGGTGGTAATAATTCTTTTATTCCAGTAATTTCGGTAAATTCTGTAATATTTCCATTTACAAAAACGCTCAACCTAAATGCAAGAATATTCTGCACTTTGATTTCTTTTTCCCATTAACAAAGTAAGCAACTATCGCATTTCACCGTTTATTTGCTTGAGCTGTGTTCACGGTCACGGCCATAGAAACGAAACGCCAGACACATTACTCTCCGCTTTGGCCTGCTACTTTAAGTGTTGTTTTAGCGGAAATCATATTTATTAATTAATTTATTTATTTTATTTTTTGGGATGGTTATAGATTTAATGAATTTTGTCTTACCCTCAGTTCAAAATTCTCATTTGCAGCATTGGTTGCGCTTCTGCTGTACTTGTTCGTTTCTTTGCATTCTTTTAAGGTTCAAACATATAGATATCCATAACCGTTAAGAAAGGGATATATGTGTTCATACGAAATTTTCTGCTGGAAATGGTCTCAGCCACAAGCTGTCGAAGTTATGACATTTCGTCGTAATTCATCCTGTGTAGTAAACTCCTATTCCATTGAAATTGGATTTGACTGGCATTAAATGAAGTGAATAATGATTATCGTGAGGAAAACATGAAAAGCTTAATGGGTAATAACTCAAAGCGATTTTTCATTGCCTAATGACATCACCAGTGTAACTTTAAAAAAGGAATATCTGATCAGCAAATTAAGTTAATGATCCATAATACCTATGTTTGTAATAATTACTCTGTTATGTCGATTAATCTTTCCGGACCATGATCCCAAATTAGCAGATTGACAAAAATATTTAACTGAGTCAAAATTTAAAGACATCATTATTATGATTTTTCGTTTCGAATCATGCATTGAATTATTCACCATCTCTAGGGAAGGGATTGGCTCAGTCTGTAATGCACTAGGTTCGTAACCTGTTGTTCCCAAATTCGAGTCCAAACTGTACCAGTTCGATTTACCTCCGCAGAAATTCCACTCTGCACTCAGTCAGAAAGGATGACATCGATGGGCTTGGAAATGCTGCCATCCACGGATGGAATGTGTCTCGTGCACATTGAAGGAGAAGCTGGAGGCCTTGATGAAAGGCTTCCATTTGCTTTCTAATAGCTGTCCAGTGAATTTGCTTCTCCAGCCTTCTCTGAGCCTTGGAGTCCTTGTGATCTAGACAAAAAACGCACTGCTCAGAGTTAGGTATGTTTTAACTCTGAGCGGTACTTTTTTGCACACAATGGGCCAAATGGCCAGATCACAAGAACCCCGGAGGTTCAGAGAAGGTTGGAGGAGCGAACCCACTGGAAATGTCTGTTGGGAGACATGGTAGCCTCCCGTGAAGGACATCCAGCGTGTTCTTTAACGCGCACGGGGTACGGCTCTCCCACACACGGAACCATGACTTAACGTCCCATCCGACGGACGGCGGTTTTCCCAAGAGCATCGATGTATCTTACTGACCGTGGGCAGGGCAGGGAGTTTTGCGGAGATAAATCTCAAGCTGACCCAGCTGGGACTCGAACTTGGGAATTGTAGATTAAGAACCTGTCGCGCCCTACCAAGAAGCACCCCCGCCTCGCACTGCTTAGAGCTAGAGGCCCTATATAGGTAGAGGTTGGCCATCTCAAAATTGGATGCCATATTTTGTCGTCGCTCGGATTGTTCAGCGTATATAGCTGAATGGTATTGCACGGTACTTATGGATTCCGGAAAAGAGTAGGGTAATATTTGATACAGATTTCAGTCTTCATGATTGGAAGCACTTTAGAAAACGGCTAAAAAAGGAAAGGTAAATTTTAGGCTTTTTTTAAAAAAAATATGATATATTTTCACTTTGTTGTCTGTCCGTCTGTAGACATCGAACTCTTTTGTTTATACAGTTAAATAAAAATTTCTTTTTGTGTTAGATAGGTATTAATGACATATTACGATTTGCATTTTTTGAATCTCCCAAAAGTTATAACTGCGCTCTCTAACGGTGGAAAAATTTGAAAATTCCAAAGTATCAAATGAATATTCCAAACGATGTATTTATATTAAAAGTTCGAAATTTTGGTGTTGAAATGTGAAGGTTACGATGTTACCATTGGCAACAATCACTTAACCCTTTAGATCCGGGGGGGGGGAGGTGAATTCAACTTTTTTTGTTTTAACAGGAAAGTGTACGTTTTTAGAGATAAATTAAAATTTCTTTTTGGGTTGATCAGGTATTAATCAAATATTACAATTTGAATTTTTCAAATTTGCCAAAATATATAATTGCGCCCAGTAACGGTGAAAAAAATCGAAATATCCCAAAATTCAAAACTAATATTATAAACGATGTAGTTATGCTAAACATTTTGGTCATCGAATGTGACAGTCTTGAAAATTCCATTCACAGCAATGAGTTGACCCTAAACCCAAGGTAGGTAAGAAATGAAACGGTTTTGTTTTAAGAGATAATTGGAAATCTCTTTTTTAGTTGGTTACTAATGAAATGTAATTCGCATTTTCAACGGTAGGTTTAATTTATATCATTAGAGATCACTAAATATCGAAACTGCAAAACTTTTAACAAATTTCGGCTTGTAGGTTCTGTTATGGTAGAAATTCCGCTGACAGCGATGATCTGCCCACTATTTTCAGAGGAACGAGAGAAAAGCAACATTTTAAATTTAAGAACTAAAAGACAAATCCTTTTTATGTTTTATAATTACTAATAAAATACTACTATTTGCATTTCCACCATCATACATTAAAAAATAAATAACCCCTCAAGCAGCTGCCTGCATAGAGGTCTGACAAGAGCCTGTCAGTTTATACGTCATAGTAGAAAGTCCATGAGGATGGCGGGACCTCAGCAGAAAAACAGCACGAACATCCATAATTAAAACATTTAAGGAGTGAAAATGTAGGCAAAAGAAGAACTTCCTACGCTTTGAAAATGAGATTCGCACATGCGCCAGAGGCGAAATGCGTTCTTCTAGTTATTTTACACTTTCAGTATCCTGTGACAGTGGAAATTCCAACAACTGTATAAAAGAGAAAATAAACTCTTAATAGCTTATTAGCAGCTGTAATGTACAAAAAAGTTTTTCATTTATCTCTTAAAGCAGACAAGTTGCATTTTATCAACGGGACAAATCATTACTATTAGTGTAAACCACTTGATCATTATACACTATGACCAAAAATTTAAATTTCTAGCAAAAAATAGATGGTTTGCAATATTTATTTAAAGATTGGGTATTTTCTAGCTTTTTTCCGCCGCTAGAGGTCGCCTTTCGAGTTTTTATATACCACCATTAGCACTCTCTAACACTGGAAATTTCCACTGATGGGTATTCGAAAAATGTAAATATTAATATTTTTGTGGAAAAAAATTTCGCTGACATAGGGGATTCGAACCCGCATCTCTCCATAAACATGCCAGAGTATTCTAACCTGTTGAACTAATGCCGGCTTTTTTCACAAAACAAATTATTGGTTTATAGACATTTAAACGTCCACAGGTAACGCTGAGATTATCAAATATTGTTTAAATCATTAATATTTTGTTAGTGCCTGTAAAACAAAAATAAAATACATATTGTTTCACTTATCTCTTTAAAAAATTTCATTTTCGCACCCCCTTTTGACTAAGACGACAAAGCCTTGTTGTCATTGTCAACCTTCTGACCATAACTGTCTACTACCAAAATTTCAGATTTCCAGCCTGTAAATGGTAGCTAGGCGTAAACTGGAAGGAGAGCTGTGTACCAATCCCTAGTGATGATGCATAGAACCGGCCAGGTCTAGTACCTAATGTCCAACCCCGCCTTCTCGTGGTGCAGGCCGTTAGTACCTTTCAAAAGAGATATTCTCTTTTGAAAGGGAACGGAAGGGGAGGGCTGCCAGTTCAGTATGGCCTACTGATCTGGTCATCTATGGCCACTTTTTCCTTTTTTTTTCAACCCTGCTGAGGAGTGGTCAACTTCACAGGGTCCTGGTGCTGACCATTTATACCTACTAGACTGGACTTGTTTATGGATTTGAGCTTGAT
This sequence comes from Ryuthela nishihirai, assembly GCA_038380435.1. Lineage (NCBI taxonomy): Eukaryota > Metazoa > Arthropoda > Arachnida > Araneae > Heptathelidae > Ryuthela > Ryuthela nishihirai. The sequence continues at coordinate 54,527,753 of JAWZYU010000010.1, forward strand.
TATGGATCCTGGACTTGCTGCACTGGTGGGCCTCTGTTGAGGGAGAATCTGCCGCTGTGTTTTCTGTTTGCTTCTGGGTTGCCAGCTCTAAGTGAACAGAGGCATGGGATACCTTATATCAGCTGGTGGATAATCCTAATCAGAGGCCGTCGCAGGTACCTGAACCTTACTTTGCTAGTTGGGCATCGTCAAGCCTAAACTGGAGTAATGTGTCTCAGGCAGGCCATTTGGCTCTTGAAAAAGTCCACTTGAAAAGGTGGTGCCTGAAGTTCCTACCAGCATCGGTGACTTCAGCCTTTAGCGGAGGAGGAACAGGTCTTTGCCCCATGCCTGCGATCAGGGGGCTGTTTGATATTGTTGGCCCTACCAATCTCAATAAACCTAATTTCTTTAAAAATCCTACTAATCATTTTCTCTCTGCAGGAACGTGGAACGTGAGGACATTACTTTCTCTTGATGTCCTCATGCAGGAATTCCAGCGCTATAACCTAGATATTCTAGGCTTGCAAGAGACCAGATGGACAGGTAAAGGTGAGATACTTAAAAATAACTTTAAATTTCTCTTTACAGGGAGGGAGGATGGAAAGCATCACCAAGGCGTGGGTCTGCTGCTCAGCAGACATGCTAGTGATGCTCTTCTAGGATATGAGTGCATTAATGAAAGGTTTCTTACAGCAAAATTTCAGACAAGCATTAAAGACTTGAATGTTATCTGCTGTTATGCCCCCACTGAGGATTCTGATGAGGATGAGAAGGATAGGTTTTACGGACAACTTCAGGATATTTTGAATTCTGTCAAGAAAGGAGATATTACCCTTGTTCTTGGTGACTTCAATGCCAAAGTTGGTACCGACTCTGACCTTTGGGGAGGAGTAATAGGCCCTTTTGGTATTGGTAGCTGCAATGGCAATGGGCAACGTCTCCTACAGGTAAGTAAACTCAATGGATTCAGAATAACCAACACTTATTACAAACACCACGACATACATCAGTACACAAGGGTTTCACCTGATGGGCTGCATAGGAATATGATTGATTATATGTTAATTAACAGCAAATGGGCTAGTTCTGTTAGAAATACCAGGGCATATAGGGGAGCTGAAATTGGATCTGACCATTACCTTGTTAAAAGTGTCTTGCAACTTAAACTTAAAAAGTGTTGTGCTAGGGTTAAAAAATTTACCTTTAATACTGAAGCTCTGAAAGACCCAGTTATAGCTAAAGCTTACCATGATAGGTTACTTAGTCATTATGACAGTCATGGTTTGCTTAATCTAAGTTGAGGAAGAATGGGGCCATTTTAAACAGGCTTTTTTGGAAACTAACAGTACTCTTTTAGGGAAAAAGGAGCAGAGGAAACAGAATTATTTAAGTGATAAGGCACTTGAGCTTATTTCAGAAAGAAGGAACTGCAGGAATGTCCTTAATCAGTACCCTACTAGTCCTAATAGAAAGCATTACAAAGAACCTAATAAACGTGTAAAGGATCAGTTAGCTACTGATAAGAATCTTTGGCTTGATGGCCTGGCCGACAAAGCCGAGGAAGCAGTTAGACAGCACAACAGCAGAGAGCTGTACCAGATAGTTAATGTTTTGTGTGGTAGAAAACGAACAGGTATACAGGGATTGTAGGATAAACAAGGTAACGTTATAGAAGGTGAGGATTCTGTCATGGCTAGGTGGGCTGAGCATTTCAGTGATGTTCTAAACAATGTGTTTAGTTCTACTCCCATTGTTTGCAATGATGATAGATGCATTGGTGGCTTTAACGTTGGCCCTATAACACAATCTGAAGTTATTTTGGGTGTTTCTAAACTTAAACTACATAAATCCCCAGGGGTAGATGAAATTACTACCGAAATGTTTAGAGCTGGGAATGTTTCAGTTACCACTTGGATGACTGAAATTCTGAATATCTTTTATGATAAAGGCATGGTTCCTAAGGATTTTACCAGAGCCATTATTATCCCTACTTTCAAAAAAGGTGATCGCAGTTCTTGTGATAACTATAGGGGTATCAGCCTACTCTCTGTTCCAGGTAAAGTTCTTTCCATGACTGTGCTTAATAGAATTAAGAATCTGGTTGACAGGCAATTGCGTGATGAGCAATGTGGATTCAGAAGTGGTAGGCGATGTGTAGATCAGATATTTTCACTTAGGCAGATTCTTGAGAAATGTTTCAGATATCTTTGGTTGCTAGCTTTGTTGATTTCAAAAAGGCTTTCGACTCTGTTGATCGTCATAATTTGTGGTTGATTGTGATATCATATGGTATACCAGACAAGTTAGTTAACTTTATGAAAGCTCTCTATAATAACTCTGAGTCATGTGTGAGAGTTGGTAAGTCTTGTAGCAATTGGTTTAGCATTACTTCTGGTGTTCGACAAGGGTGCATTTTGTCTCCTTTTCTCTTTAGTTTGGTTGTTGATTATGTTATGCGACATTCACTTCAAGGGAAAGCTTTTGGCCTTAAATGGGCTGGAGATACGAAAATTTCTGATTTAGATTATGCTGATGATTTAGCCCTTTTGGCAAATGATGTTGATGAGATGAACTCTTTCATTCGAGCTGTTGATGAGACTGGTAGTACAGTAGGTTTGGTTATAAACAGAGAGAAAACTAAAGTGATGAAAATTGGTCAGGCAGGTTGGATTCAGTTAATCTGAATGGTTGCAGTCTTGAGCAGGTGTCACAGTTTAGTTATCTTGGGAGCTACGTAACTGATACTGGTGATGTGCGGCATGAGATTAACAGACGAATAGGTATTGCTGCCGAGACTTTTAAGAATCTATGGAGATTGTGGAGAAATAGGCGTATACACCTAAAGACTAAAATTAGACTGTATAATAGTTTGGTTCTTTCTAGGGTTAGTTATGGTAGTGAAACGTGGACGCTGTGTAAACAAGATAACAGGAAACTAGATGCTTTTGATTCTAGATGCTTACGCAGTATCTTGGGTATTAGGTGGTTTAACTTTGTAACTAATGATGATGTTAGGCAAAGGAGTCTGCAACCTCCTTTAAACAGCATATTGTACAGAGAGACACTCCGCTGGTTTGGCCATGTTGCCCGTATGGATAATTATAGATTGGCGAATAGGGTTATGAACAGTGTGCCTAGAGGCCTCAGAAGGAGGGGGAGACCTAGGATGCGGTGGGCAGACAATGTCAAACAGGACCTTGTCAGAATTGGTGTACAGTGGACGGATGCAGCAGATGTAGCTCAGGACAGATATGCTTGGAGAATTAAACTGCGCGGTCTGGTTGGACCTCCGTAGCCAATGGCTGCTTGAGGATGATGATGATGATGATGAGTGTAAATAGATTGTAATATCCGTTTGAAATTTAGCATTTTGCATCTTTTCCCATCGCTAGAGAGCGCTATTAAAGCTTTGAAAATTTGCAAAATTGCGAATGAATCGCAATATTTGCTCGACACCTATCCAACCCAAAAAGATTTAGCTCTAAAAGTAAAAAAATTGTCTGTACCAGTGGCGCACCCAGAGGTGGGGGGGGGGGGGCAAGGGCCCTGGCACCCTTCAAAAAAGAGGGGGGAAAAAACCTAGAAAATTTTCCAAAAATCCTTTCCTAATTAAAATTCATTTTTTATATTTATGTTGTGTCGTGTCTTCTATTTCTATACTACTTATGAATTAGTGGTCACATAAGGTGGGAATACCCTATAGCTCTCGGGAATCACGACCGCTGTAAACACAAGGAGAACGAAGTAGTGCTCGGGCGGATGGAGCTCTACTTCGTTTGCCCGAGCCGGGCCAGCGGGCCTCTCGGCTCCCCCAAGATTAAATCCTGAGTGCGCCACTGGTCTGTAGACGGACAGACAGGTGGAAAGATAGATGAATAGACAACAGTTAACAGAGAGATGGTCAGGCAGACAAATATTGGCATAAGCAGACGATAAAGTGGAACATTAGCTCGTTTTTCAAAAAAACTTAAAAAAAAAATTATTTGTTGGTTTTCAAGTTAGCTCATTTCACTTTTGCAGTCGATTGCCGTTTTTCTGATGGAGTTTCTCAAAAACAAATGTTCAATTTATTTCTTTGAGTGAAATTTTTACACCCAAATGCAGCGCAGTGAGGCATTCATTAAATATGACAGCTTTTATAGACATAAAATGTGGTAGAAATAGATTAAACTATAACAACTGAGAAGTTTTAACTTGGTATATACACTAACACATAGGCTTTCGTCTCACAGTACGACAAAACATGGCGCCAATAAACCACGTGACTCAATCAACCAATGGCAGTGAATCACCGAGATGGCCAGCCTCTAACTATACAGGGCCTCTATTTAGAGCTAACCAACTCAACTCCTTTCCTTTTGGCTTTCCGTAAAGTTTGTAAAACTAAATGGTTTGTTATAGTGATTATTTTCCATCTTTAGTTCCCGATCCAATGGCAGGTCTCGGGTTTTTTCCGAAGTGTCGCAAAGTTTAAACCACCATAGGTAAAGAAATAAATGCAGAAATAAACGGAAAATAAAAGCACTCTTATTTTTAGTTAAGATAATTCCAGGAAAATATAATTTAACAACCATGTAAATAAATACGAATGTAAGAATTTTAGTAGAAGAAACAAATACTCTAACTGGAAATATGAATAAGTGGATCACCTATAATAAACTCGCTATAAATATTTCTAAAATTAATGTATGGTTTTTAAGAACAATAATAAAAATGGAATTTTAATAAAATAAGAATTTTGGTGAATGATTGAAAGATTGAAATACTTGAATGTATAAATTTTTTTTGACTCTGGTTAGATGCTAATTTAATTTGTAATTATGGTATTAAACAGCTAAGGGCTACTATTTCGAAAAATATTGGATCGATTGGAAGGATAAAAAAAATCATGTAAATCATAAAACTTTGATAAATTTATATTAGTCATCAGTATATCCACATTTAATATATGGAATTAGTGTTTGGGGAGAAACTAGTTTAACCAATTTGAATAGTTTATTATGTCTGCAAAAGAGAATTATGAGATATATTTTAAGATTAAATTACATAAATCCTGTAAACACTTGATGACAGAAAATGGAATTCTAAATATATATATAACATTTACAAGTATGTTATACGGAATTTTGTGTACAGAGCGAAGAATAAAATGATACAGTACTCTGAACTTTACTACTGTTTAGAAAGAAAAAACGAAAAGTTTCAGTTATGATACTAGACTTGAGAACGACATCATATTGCCTCTTTATAAGAAATCTATATGCAAGAGATCTATACGGTACATTGGCATTAAGATTTGGAACGATGAGATTTCAGAGGATACTGCTGCAATGGAACAATATAGAACTTTTAAATACAAATATAAACTATACTTATTATCAAATCAATGTAATGAGATAATCAGACCACAAAAATTCACGTGCTCAAATAAATGTATAAATTAAGACCATCTGTAATGTTTTAAATTTAAGTGTATTTCAGGAAACGTTTATTCAAAAGCTACGGCTTATTCTGTTCTCCTTTTTCACCTGTGAACTTCCATGTGTTTTATGTACCAATACATGCATGTTTGGGGGAAATAAACTTATTCAATTCAATTAATAAATAATCAAATATCTTACCAGAATCAATTTTGAAACCCATTGTAGAATTGCCATTTTGACATGTTTCGGCTTTTAATGACTGAATTGGTCTTCGGCCCAAAGTTATCGATAAGAATGATGCTTCAGATGAGGCTGTTTTTACAGCTCAGTGGCTGTGAGAATTTTAATGATAAAATCAAGTCAAAACATCTGTTCTAAACTGTCTGTTCTAAACATCTGTTCTTCATCTAAACTGATCTATAGAAGAATATAATCAACACGGAAATTTTATTTATGTTCATAATACATTTATGGAATTCCAAAGTTCTACTTTATTAGAGAAGTGGAGTGATCAAACTTATTCGAATCTATTTTAGTAAAAATAAACTGTAACATCTACAATTATTCTCTGATAAATGATTTTAATTTCAGCCTAATATAAATCTGGAATTTTCACTGAACGAAGAAGCACCTATACGTAAATACCACTACGATGTTCTTTCACATCATATAATATGATATTATACTGTGATTTACAAGTTTTCTCTGCAAAAAGGCTATGATTTCAAACGAAGTCGTGAATTTTCACTTAATAAAATGTACGATGAAGGTTTCACTAGACATGTTTTCGTTCATAACATATGTAAAAAAAAACATTACTTTAGAAATACATCCAGTCCTCGACTAACACGAATTCTACTGATACGATTTCAGTTTAATACGGATTTTAATAAATAATGCTGATTTTCGATTAACACAACTGGTAGTTTGGATTAACATTATTTTCTCCACTATTTCTCTACGTTATGTATATTATTTCCATTTATCACCAAGAAGGCACCTTGAATGTTTACCGTGCCTCACCTATCTGGTCTATCCTTGTTCTTCATTTCGGGGCTTCAAAATAAAAAAAGATTTATCCCATTTGCCTATGAACATTTGCACGTTTAGACAGTTATAACAAATACGTAGTGAATTCCCGCATTACGATGGAATCGTATAGTGTGATTTAGAATAACGGATGGCCTCCCATAGGTCCCCATAACGACTGCAACACCATGGGCACGGGGCCACCAATTCCTATATCTGCATATCGACCGATCCGCATTACGAGCATTAGGATAACATCACTATCATTGCGCGAAGGTCTACTGTATCTGTAAATAATAAAGAACATTTTAAAATGCCTTTGACCAATGGATTAATTAAAGATTATAACTTGTCATGTCAAATGAAATGTAGAGTTGAAACCTTTGTAATGTCGGCCGCATCTAGGTGGGGGGAGTCAAGTGGGACATCCATCCCCTCCCTTTTTACTCTTAGATAGAATCCTGTTTGTAAACATACAGATAATCATCTTCATTACCCGAAAACGATTTTTCCAACTATTAGTTTCTCATTTTTCTGTTTTTCTTACTCGATAGTCATTTATGCGTATCATGTAACTACATTTAGCCGCGTTGCTTTCCTACTCTAATCATTGCGTATTTTCTGTAAAAGGGGACTGGGATGGCTCAGTCGCTAGCGCGCCATGCTCGTAATCTTCAGTTTACAAGTTCGAGTCGCAGCTGGCCGGTGTTGAAATTTATCTCCGTAAACCTCCCTGCTCTGTCCTCGGTCAGTAGTAGACACCAAAAGAGCATCGAAAGGCCGCTCTCCGTCGGAAGGCCGCTCTCCGTCATGGGCATCGAAAGGCCGCTCTCCGTCGGATGGGATGTAAAGCCATAGCCCCGTGTACGGGAGATCCGTAACCTGAGCACGTTAAAAACACGCAGGATGGCCTTCAAAGAACGCTATCATCTGTCTCCCAACAACTGTCCAGTAGGCCCCATTTCCCCAATTTTTTCAGGGCTCTTGGTTGGACATTGGGTTTGTGTTGAGATTTATCTCCGCAAAATTCCCCGCCCTGCCCACGGTCAGTAGAAAACACCGATGGGCTTAGAAAGGCCACCGTCCGTCGGATGGGACGTTAAGCCATGGCACGGTGTACAGAAGAGAGCCATACCTGTGCAAGTTAAAGAACACGCTGGATGGCCTTGACAGGAATCTACTATTTGTATCCCAACAGCTCTTCCAATGGGTCCCCTCCCCTAACTTTTTCTGAGCCTTCGGGGTCCTTGTGAACTGGACATTTACCCCATTGTTTTCAAAAAAAGAGCCGCTCAGAGGTAAAACAACCTACACTTTTCTGTAAAAATGATTTGCAGGTAAAAATGCGAAGAAAAGCAAATAAAAGAAAATAAAGAAACATTAACATTGAATAAAAAAACATTGATTGAAACATTGTAAAAAAACATTGAATAAAAAAACATTGATGATTGAGAATAAATAAAGACATTGAAAGTGTTGCCGAAATAAAGGAATAGAATTGAAAATATATTAATCAGGTTAAAATTCTGGAAGAGACACTTATATTTACCTAATTTCGCGTGTGAGCTACATTATTTCACTTTATACGATTTTTTGAAGAAGGCATATATGGTTTTAATCAGGGGACTGGTTGCATACATAAATATATTGACTCCAAGAGAGTTTTTTTTTTAGAAAAAAAAAAACGATATTTGACAAGGGAAAATCTTTTTGGTTTCTAAAGCATCACCAAGTGTCACGTGATTGTCCTTTGACATATTTGCGTGCATGTAGGCAATTTCCTCAGGTTCGTCGAATCGATTTTTTCAAGAGATGAACACAATTTTTCAGCTGATAGAACACGGAAAAATTTACAGAACTGATTCTTTCACAAAAGCTTCAAAATTTACTCTTTCTTGTAAATAATTGGTTTTACTGCGTAAAATTTATAATTCAAAGCTTTTCTCTGCCGTGCGGTTTTTAGATGGGACGTACACTACAGATACATTATATAGAACACCTGTCGTATACTACAAGTGTATCAGTATATACATTAAATTTTTATCGGTATATTTTTTCATTTTAGATATTATGATATGAATTTTATAGTTTTTTACAATGCCTCTCTTTATTTGAACATATATTGTATAAAAATCTAGACCCCTGTTTAAAGAGTGTAATGCAATTTTTTTTAATTGCAGTAATGGCTTTAATTTTTGACAGTACATCATTTCTACTTAATGGACTAAAAATATTTAACATCTAATGCTCATAAAAGATCTAAAAGTTTGGAAGGTTCACTTAACAGGTAATTGAAAAAAGATTCCTTTTGTCAACAAACGTCTGGTTTGTTGGTTGTTTTACCTCTGAGCGGCACTTTTTTTGCACACAATGGTCTAAATGGCCAGGCCACATGAACCCCGAAGGCTTGGAGGAGGAGACCCAATGAACAGCTGTTAGAAGAAATAGATGGTAGCCTCCCATCAAGGCCATCTAGTGTTCTTTAACGTGCACAGGGTTAACACTCTCTCTTACACGGGGTCACAGTTTAACATCCCATCTGACGGATGAGCGTCTTTCTCAGCCCATCGGTGTACTTTATTGACCTAGGGCAGGTGGTGAGTTTTGCGGAAATACATCTCATCGCTGGCCGATACGGGACTCGAATCTAGGAACTGCAGATTAAAAGCCTGGCGCACTACAGACTGAACCACCCTCACCCCAAACAGCCTCCTGAATCTTGAAGTCATTGTAATCTGGTCATTTAATCTAGGGGTCAGCAGACCATTACCTGTCTAAAAGGGGTTTTTTTTGTAGGCGGGGGGAGTTAAATATTGTTTTCAAAATACCACTCTTAATAAGGAAAACAGAAGCAATTTATTATTTTTTCCAATATTTGAAACTTAATGAGAAATTCTGAAAACGTGTTGATGAATGCCTTTATTATACGTTCGACGGCCGTTAATGCCAAGTTCTACCTGACTCGAGCAGAAAGTGATTTCAACATTTACTTTTTTTATTATTATAATTTATTCCATGTCAGGTGTGTCACAATAAAGCCGATATGCAGAAAATTTTAGAGACTAATTTAAATGTCCATGTGGCTTCATTATTCAGTACATTTAAAAATTGAAAAGAAATATCAAGGACTGTACAAAAATATAAACATGTACAAAGATATTACATAGCTATGTGATATATAAATAAAATGCCAACAATCTTCATAGGCAAAAATAGAAATAGAATATGAAAGTTTATAAATGAACATAATATGAAATATTTGCTTCTAATTTTGCCAACGTTGTAAGATATAGATGACAACATGTTTCTCTAGTTTTCCTGCGGCGTACCGCAAGTAACAATTGTGAAGATATAAGACTTAGCGTAGACGTTTCTACATTTCTTACAAATCTCGGGTTTATTAAAAAATGATTGATACGTAGTTCACCAATGAACTATGAGAAATGGCGAATGTTAACTGCGCAAGCTCATAGTCACCCCAGTTGCCTCTCACCCTATCATTGTTGGTTTCGTGACTGTCGTTTTTTTCCGTTTCGTCTTTTAATAGAACCTCTAAAAGAAGACTTTTAGTCCTTGAAAACTACTACACGTTCAGTGCAAAAGTTTCTGTGATTGTTAACCGGAAAAGCTTTCATCACATATATTAAAATGCATCTAAAAGTGATTCTTTTTTTTATAAACTTAATGTGATTTAACAGTACAGGAAAATGACAGATATATACTGATAAATATGCCTTCTTTGGTGAAAACTTTGGAGAAATCTTTGAAAAGAAGGATTATCAACGGATGCGAATAATACTTGATTAATAACTAAAGTGGTTTCGACAAGTTAAATTCGAGCATGAAAATGATAAGCAATGACGTATTTTTGAAACACTTTCACTGAACTTCTTTTGAAACTGAAGAAGAAAAAAAATAATCAAGAACCGTAAAAATACCAGTACAAGATGGGAGGAACGAAAAAGAAAACTTTTCAGCTCTTGCATGAAAATAAAAAAAAGTATTGCTACTGCTTGACTGCCCCCAGACGTCGCTGTTTATACTGGAAGATTTTTCTTTCTGCACATCATTCATAAACGCTTTCAACCGATATTATTCTTCTTTGATGGTCTGCTTTGAAAAACATTCGTGTTAAGACACACACACAAAAAATAGCAAATATATTATTATCGCGTTCATGAAGAAACTCCAAAAATAATTATTTAATACATCGTGATTGCAAAGTTTTGACTCGGAGACTGACATTGACTAATATTTAAATGAGTTCGCATCGAAGTGCCTGCAAAAATGTAAAAGAAATAATTAGGGATTTGTCATAAACAAATATTTACGATTAGTATTCCTTCTCATCTTATGCAGCTTTGATTAAAACACATGAGTGAAAAATGTTAGGGATGTTCTGGCTGCTAAATATCTTTTATACTAAGGTATATTTTTTTGTTTCATTTCCCGCTGCGTTTACGAAATAGTTTATCCGGAGTCTGACGCAAGATATAACAGAAACACAACGCTAGCTAAATATGATTCCCAAAGGTAATTGCATCGTATATTAAGATTAGAAAAGTTTTAGTTATGTGACTGCTATCAAATGAGTTTCTTAATGAGTTTTTCAGTGTTTAATATAACCAGGAAGAGTTAGAATGAGAATAAGAGCGGATGCACTAGAGTGGCCAAAATTTATTTTCCCATCACTAGAATTTAAAAAAATTCAAATATTTTTATCAATAGGAAACAGAACAATGAAGGGAAAATCGTGATATGCCTTACACCCCTGACAAAAATCTATTGTTTTAGTTTGCTTTAGATTCCTCATTCTCTAAACAAAATCTGTTGTATTATTTGGTGTTCCTCTCTTTCAAAGGCACAGTTTTTTCTGCCACTACCCTACTGGAAAAAATCACTTTGAAGAAAGAAGTTCTCCCTCAAAGAGTTTTTTGTCCAGTCGTAGCTTAATACTCTTAACTGCGAAACAAGAAAGGAAAGCAAGGTTGGAAGCCTGAAAGCAAGATTTGAAAGCCTGAAAACGTACAAATCCTCAACAGCGAGCAAAACAGTAAAGGGTATCCTCTTGACAGATTTCATTTGAGAGTTCAAACAGTAAGGCAGCAAAGCGGACTTTCGAGAGTTCGCATAAAACATTAAATCAATTTACAGTTTAAAATAAATCATCAAACATTAAGTTAAATTTTGATATTTTAGTTTTATGCAAGTGGATATCAAATATAAAAATATTATTATGAAGTAATAAGCAGAAAACTAAACAATACGCTTTACAAAAGTAATACAAGCATTATTTAAAATTACCGCTTCTAATATTATCAAACAAACTATAAAGAACTTAAAATGGATTGCTTTACGTAGGAGCAATCCAATATATTAGGGGTTCTCAAGGTGAGGTACGCAATAAATTTTTTTGGAATACGCCTAAGAGCTCAAAAGTTGCTAGATCTAGTAAAAAAGTAAAAATAACCATTGTTATATTATAGTTTTATCTATCCATACAAGGGGTACGCCAGTTACATACACATTTCCAGGAGGTACGTGAAGCATAAAAAAGGTTGAGAACCACTGCAATAAATAATCAATAGCAATACTTTTTTGTTAAAGTTTTATCGTGTGCTTGTTCAGTGTTCAATTCCAGCTAAATGATAGGAATATTTAGTATTTTTTAAATTACTTTCGATCTTCTCATTAGCCATAAAGATGACTCTGCAATCGTGAAGGGTTTTTTTTTGCTTGTTTGCAATTCAAACCTATTGAAAACGAAGCTGGAGAAAAAAAAAGTGACGAAATGCGAGAATTGGAATTCTGCGAAAGTTTGCAACGGTAGCAAAACGCAGATGAATGGCGTTTGAAGATTACTCGAGATATCCACAAGTTACAGAAAAATCTTCGGGACTCAGTATGAAACGCTGGAGAATTTTTTTATATTTAAAATACAAAAAAAAAGCAATATAAAAGTAGAAAATTTAACTTTTTGTGCTAACTTCTTCGAAATCAATCTCCACTAGAAAAGCTCGCGAAACACTCGTGAGTTGCCGTGATTGTGCCTATTGTAGCAGCCTCTGCCAATCCCTTTCGACTGCTATGTCAGGGCGAAGAAAGGATGGAACTATTGATAAATGACCGCTCTACACAGCAATCGGCTTTTTCTTTTATCTGTCGCTTTCATTCTTTTACTTGAAGTGAAAAATAAAATGTAGGTGATGGCAAACTACTCAGGTGTTGCAAAGAATCAGCTACGAATGGAGGAAGCGAAGAAAAAGTTAATGCATATTTCGCATTTATTTTTCTTCATGAAAAAGGTGAGACGCAATGCATTTTAGTTTATTTTGCTCCTTTCATCAGTTCTGACAAAGAAAAATAATATTTTCCACCCATTCTATGCTTTTTGGATTTGCGAAAAGTTTTCCTTGCTTCCTATTTTTGAAGTTTTTATATTTACAGGTTTTATTCTTTGTTTTCATTTTAAAGCTTCATTACTAAGTAAAACTAGAAGAACGCGTATCGCCTCTGGTGCATATGGGCACTTGTTTTCAAAGAAAATGAAGTTTTTTTCGTTTACCTACTTTTTCGCTCCTTAAAAGTTTTAATTTAAGCTAATGGATGATGGGGAAAATGCAAATAGTAAAAAAAAGTAGCTTATTAGGAATTATACAACATAAAAAGTATTTGCATTTTATTCCTTAAATCTAAAAGGTTGCTTTTCTCATACACCTCTGTGATTTTTCGTCTCACACACCTGTAGATTATTGCGATTAGTGGAATATCTCTTTACACTCTACCACCGAAATTTGAAATTTCTATAGTGAATAGATCACTTGCAACATTCTTTAAAAATATCGGCGTTCCCATATTTAGTGATCTCTAACGATATAAATTGAAACAATCTAAGCATTTGAAAAATAAGAATTATAATATTTCATTAGTACCAAACAGCTTTCCAATTATCTCTTAAAACAAAACAATTGTGTTTCCCACCTACCATGAGCTTAAGGAATCAACTCTACCAATGAAAATTTCATGACCTGCACATTCCACCATAAAAATGTCAAATTTCTAGTATCAATACATCATTTGTAATATTCGTTAAAATGTTTCGAATTTCAGATATTTCTATAATTTTAGAGGACGTAGTTATAGCTTTTGAGATATTCGGAAAGCACAAATCATAATAGTTCATCAACACCTATCAAACCAAGTTCAAGTTTATTATCATAAAAATTCTAAAATAAAATCTATAGTCATATAAACAACTCAAATGCACAACTTGATTAGGTTGTTGTAGTACGTATTATATTTAAAAGTACAATAAATAAATTAAGAATCAGTTTTAAGAATGAAAAAACAAATGATAAAAGAGAATAATGATAATTAATTGACAGTGAAGTAATTTGTTAAACGACTACAAAGATCAGCATAACATCAGTAATCTAATTAACATGAAACATCACAAATATGCAGTATGCATAAAGTAGCAGAGTAGGTAAAAGAAAAACAATATTTTTTGTTATCTACGAACTGTAAATATATGTTCAATATCACTCATAGCTAAGAAATACTTCTTTAATCTCATTTTATTCAAAATCAATCCACAGTTATGATTTCTAAATCAAGAGGTAAATTATTAAATATCTTAGAAGGTAAATAAGCTATGTATTGTTTCCTTTTTAACAACGGAAATTTCACACTTCTTTTCATTTGATCGCAGACAATAATTATCTACTTTCAGATTATAGAAGTTATCCTTTAAAAAAAGATGTATCATTAACTTATATGCATATAAATTTCTGATGGGTAGTACATTATGTTTAATATGACCATCATTCAGGCTATCTCCAAACACATTATTATCAGTTAATTTTTTACTATTTTATTTTTTAGATTTATGAAGGGTTTAAAGATTGAAGTATAAGTACCTCCATAGCAAAGTAGCCCATAGTGAATAGCAGACTGTATCCATGAGTTATACATATAAAACAGATAATGTTTCCCGATTAAAAAATTTTTTAGATAATACATTTCACATAACATTGATCTCAGTTTTTTGGTCAAATTACTGATATGAAGTTTCCAATTCAATTTTTGATCTATTGTTATCCCTAAATACATAATTTCGGTAAATCTTTCAATAGAAACACAGCCACAATTATCTACAATATTATTGTCTGATTTATGCATTTTTTTATTTTTATTATATCATTTATAACAGAACTATTTTTCAAATTATACATAATATGCTTCGTTTTATCTATATTTAAAAATAGATAATTTCTTTCAAACCATTTATTAACTTTAATTAAATCATTTGTTATGTCATATAGCAAGTTATCATAATTTTTCGCTCGAATCGTAATGGCAATATCATCAGCAAACAATATATCTGTCCATCGATTTTTCAAGAACTAAAATCATGCAAAAATATCAAGAAAAGAATTGGTCCTAAAACTGTTCCTTGTGAGACACCTTGCTTTAAAGTCAACTCATTGCTCAGAAAACTGTTAATATTTACAATATGTTCTGGGTTTGATAGATATAGCTCTTACCAGTTCAACACTATGCCCCTGACTCCAAATTGTTCTAATTTAGGCAACAAGATATCATGAGAAACAGTGTCAAACGCCTTTTTGATATCCAAAAAGGCCTTTAGAGTTAAATAATTTTCCTATATAGATTCATATATATATTTAGTTAAATTCATGACTGCTTTCCGTGTATTTTTTCCTTTTTGAAACCCAAACTGATTACCAGAATATAAGGAATTTTGTAGAAGATAGTTGTTCAATCGTTCAATCGCTTTTTAACCTTTTTTTTCAAATATGTTAACAAAAATGGAAATAACAGAGATTGGTCTTTAATTAGATGGAAAATTTCTATTCTTTACTTATAAACAGGTGTTATAACCGCTTTCTTAAATTCATCTGGAAAAGTACCTGTTTCAAATGATAAATTAAAAATATTAGTGAGTGGACATGCAATATAATTAACAATTTTTTTTATTATTTTAACACTAATTCCGTCTGATCCAGGGCTTTTATTTTCCTTAAGGCTAAGAATAGTTTCTATGGTCTCCACTTCAGTTATTGGGGAAAGAAACATTGAATTCCTTTTCCAATTGATTAGATCCTGTGTTCCCTTATATTCCGCTATAATTTGGTTGCCACCCAAAATAATTTTTTATTTTTCTCTAAAAGCAAACATTTATCTCTTAAAATATATAAATTATGTTTTCCTACTCCCTGAGTATAAGGGATCAACACATTGTTACCAATGAACACTTCATGACTTTCATTTTCCACCACTAAAATTTCAAATTTCTAGCATAACTATATTGTTTGCAATATTCGTTTGAAATTTTGGAATTTTACAATTTTTTTTCTACCGTTAAAAGGCGCAATTATAACTTTTGGGAGATTCTGAAAGTGTAAATCGTAATATTTCATCAATATATATCCAACCTAAACATATCTTTATAAATTATCTCTAAAAACAGAAAAAAAAAAATGCATTTCACACCCCCTGGGTCTAAAGGGGTCAAATCATTGTTGCCATTGGAAACTTCGTGACCTTCACATTCCACCAACCAAAATTTCAAATTTGTGGCATAAATACATCGTTTGCAATATTCGTTTGAAATTTTGGAATTTTCCAAGCCATAGAGTAGCAAAATCTGTCTAAAGAAAATAAAAATATCGATAGTATGGCTATGCGATCGCGCGTTGACGTCAGCAAAGCAGTGCAATCTTTCTATTTAAATCAGTGCCAAAGGGTAAAGAGGTGGAGGATGGGCGGGTGAGAGTACTCTGAAAACTAACCTTCAATGCAATGAAAATAAGATTATTCAGATTAAAAGTGAGACCCGGACAGCGATAGTTTGCATGGAAGCGAAGACGCGGGCTGTAAAAAGGAGATTTGACGTCAGCAACGACCTTAGCAAACGTCGGAAAATTCTTCGTGTTGAATCTCCGTTAAACTGTCACGGGATGGGGAAGGGGGGAAGCACAGGGTGGTACTCACAAAACTGTGATACGTATACGTGTCATCATTCACTTGAAATGGTTTTGTGTTAATTAAATTCTTTAACACAAAAATTAAAACTTTATGTGTTTTTGATGTGTTTTAAATAAATATCCAGAAAAGTTTCACTATGGAAGCTAACTTATTGATATTTGTTTCATGAAATATGATATCCAAGTTTTTAGCTTAAACCCGAAAACATTACATTTAGAAAAAAATAAACTGAAACATTTTTGAAATGTCCCTCGAACTAGAAACATTCGATGAGTTCTAATATCCCGAATTTTACACAGTGAAAAATCTAATTTCTTATTATTTAAACAATATTCTAAATTTAGTATAGTTTAATAGAAACGGTTAATAATTCTAAATAATTAGAATCAATAAGACATTAATGTAAGCAAATCCTATCTAATCAAAAAATATAATAGTTTTCAATTTTATGACTGCCTGAAAACACCAGAAACATCGCAATAAAGAATCAGATTACCATTTTCGTAAAAAAGAGAAGATTAGTTTTGAGTTCTACCCCCAGCCCCCAGTTACCAGTTTCATTCGATTGATTTACAAGTTGTGGAGAGGACCTGATGAGAATAATATCTTACAACTTGAAATCATCCATGATATAATCTTCTGATTTCTGCTCTCATCAATACATCACAATTTGCCAAAGCAATTCAAGTGATGATAACGGTTTTTCTAGTTCCTTTTAATTTCTGCAAAGCTGTTCAATGAAACACAGCTGCTTGCTATAGATCCGCACTTTAAAGATAATTTCGTCAGTTTTAGAAATGTGATATATACTAGCAAACCAACAAGTTCAAAGAATTGATACATTTCGCACTTAAATGCATCAAACGCAGCACAGCAATAAAAGCATTTCGAACCCAAGCCTTGTACTTTAATTCTGTTGAAATAAATGCAGTAGTGTAACTGAAATTGGACGAATGATAAACTGGAACATAGCCCAGATCGTTTCAAACTGGCCATAAGCAGAGTTGTTGGTACGGAAAGCATTTTAAAGGTGTTCAATAAACCTATTTCTTTCTCAACGTACGATATACAACTATCAAAACATGTTTATGCCATTTGATCAAATTACAATATTTTCCACAATGCGGTTTAATAACTACCTGAGGAGGAGGTTGGTTCGGTTGGTAGCGCGACAGGCTCGTAATCTACAGTTCTCAGGTTCGAGTCCCTGCTGTGCCAGCGTTGAGATTAATCTTCGCTAAACCCCCACCATACCCTCGATCAGAATGGGGACACCAAGGAGCTTGAAAAACGCACCGTCCGTCAGACGGAATGTTAAGCCGTGACTCCGTGTACAGAGTCATACACTGTCCATGTTAAAAAACACGCTGGTTGTCTTGGACTGGAGACTACCATCTGTCTCCTAACAGCTGTCCAGTGGTCCCGTTCCTCCACCCTTCTCTGAACATTGGCTGTCCTTGTGACCTGCCCATTTAGCCCATGTGCAAAATGAGCACCGCTGTTGGGTTAACAGCATTCTTCTATTACTTCTTGCTTTATCTTCTTCCTAGAGGAAAAGAGAAAATATGAACGGTCTTTTATTTTTCCTAATCTCTTGAGATTTATTCTCCAACATTCCTCTCAGCCTTTCTGCAGGTTTTCTTTTGTTCGTTCTACGAAATTTGGATCGCAAGGAGCAAAACAGACTTCTTTATTTTTCTTAACCTTTTTCATTCAGTGTGATTGATTCGAGCGTTATCGACCTAACACCCTCTGACTACAGGCTGGCCACTTCACCGGAGTAGTGACAGACATGGACGACCATAGCTAAAATAATGACAAAATATTAAAATATTTTTCAAACAATTTAATCTAAGTATTTTAAACTTATATTTCCTTACTAAATCGAGGGGCATTTCAGAAATATTTTAGCTTAACTGTTTTTAAATAACCTTTTTTTTTTCAGGTTTAGGGCTAAAAACTTGGAAATAACGTATTTTACGAAACAAACTTATTAGGTCAGCAAAGTGCGGTGGTTAAAGAAGCTACACAGACCCTTCCCTCGCGCAAGGTGTGTCCCTCTAATTTGTTTTATCACCTTATTTATTGTTCTTTTATTTTTCTCTGCTATATGTGTATTTTTAGCAGGACCTTAAATGGGAATGTTTCTGATTACGTGTCATACGTGGCCTAGGTGTGTAGTCTTCAGATGCTTGAAAAAGTGTGCGGCAGCAAATGGTTTTATTGCACCTTCGTTCGATTCCCTTCATGTAGCTGGAGAGGTTAGGGTGTGAGTCACCAAAAGGTGCAACGGTGAGATGCAGAAATAACCAAGGCAGAAAGAGAATGGCTTAAGAATGGAGGAGACGTTCGTTAAGCAGGTCAAAGTGACGTACCTCATTACCAAAAACACTAAAGGACCAGAGTTCAGTTCTATGTGAACCAGGATATCTAGGCATGGATTGATATATCGTCTCGACGAATTCTGAAGTTTGTAAAACGATTTCAGTACGGGTAAGTACAGATTTCCACCTCATTAAGTGAATGCCTAGCAAAGCAATATTCAAGCTATGTTAGACTGATTGGAGAACGTCTCCAAAACATATCAAATTAGGCCGTTTCATTCAGAAAAATGTTGAGCACAGCTAATGTCGACAATCAAGGAGATTCCCTAGTATATATTATATAAATGTGTGAAAGTAAAAAAGGAAATAAATGGCATATCATCGTCTACAAACTGCATTCGACATTTACTTTTTTGATCGATGGCACATCTAGTCTGACGCACGTCGAAGTACAGGTGTGACAAACCACGGATTTGTGGATTCACCTAGCATCATGGATGAAGATTAATTAAGTGAAATAATTAAATTAAAGGAAATTTTAAAAAGACGTTGTGAGGATTCTTTCATCGAGTCCAACACGACACAGGGTGGTGGTGAACACTCAGTTTTTGCTTTTTGAAATGCTTTTATGCAATTGAAATTTCGGGTGCATAATTCTCTTACCTACATACATTTCTATCTACATTTGAAGAAACATGGCTATGTTTCCTCAAATTTGAAAAAAAACATTCAAGTGACGGGTTTTTTTTTTACCTCTGAGCGGCACTTCTTTGCACACATTGGGCTAAATGGCTAGGTCACAAGAACCTCAAGGGCTCAGAGAAGGCTCAGGAAAGGGGATCCACTGGGCAGCTATTAGGAGACAGATGGAATCCTCTATTCAAGACCATCCAGCTTATTCTTTGACGTGTGTAGGGTGTGTCTCTGGCTCTCATCACACGGAGCCACGGCTATACATCCTATCCTACAGATGGCATCCTTTCCAAGCCCACTGGTATCCCCCTTCTGACCGAGGGCTGGGCGGGGTTTATCAGAGATAAATATCAACACTGTAACAGATGGGACCCGAAAGTGAAAACTATAGATTATGATCTGCCGCACTACCGACTGAGCCAAATATACACTCCTTTGGTAAAGATGATCGATTAATTCAGTTTTATTTCAAAACAGATAGCAAAAGGGAATCAGTAATCTGCACCAAGCTTATTTACACTGTGTCACAGAAGGACGTGATTGGTACAGAAATCAGATTCTTTTGGTATGGCACTATCAGAGATTGCATTCTATCAAATTCATGCAATTGTAATGTTAAAAGTTTAAGCAACAAGATTATAGCCTATGATATTTCTGAGGAATTTTAATGATTCATGCTTGGCAAAATTAACAAAGTACTGAATTATTAAAGTTTAATTTACTATTTTTTTATTAATCATATTATTTTCTCCATTGTTTCAAGTGACGGGCTTTTGTAACTAAGTGTTCAGAATTATCAGTATACAAGTTGAAATATCGACAATGCCTCTGCATTGTTCTGTATCAACAAGATCCTCCGTGGAGAGTGAAGTTTGCCTGAGATAAAACGATTTTTCAAATTAATTAATCTTGTTCATTATATTTTGCCTTCATATTAATTTATTTCTCTCACACCCCATTATTCTTGAAGCTGAGACATTTAAAAAAATGAGAATTTAATTAAATCAATTAATTATCATCTTCAACATTTCCAAATTTTGCTGCTAATTATTACTACCTCTCCTTTCGATGAAGCTAGTATAACACTCATCACGCTGATAAAATTATTCAAGCGAGCTTTATTAAAATTGCAGCCTCAGGAAACCTATCCCCTTGAAGCGTCTTTTGGTGTCTTGTGGTTCTTATGAAGATAAGGAGAAAGGCGTAGACAAAAGAATAATTTCCCAACCAGATAGGCAGAACCTCTGAAGAGACAACTGACATTTTAAATAAGTATCCTGGAAGCGCTTGAAGACGTCTCAGAGTCGTACAACAAAAGACGAACATTTCCTTTGGGATTAGGAAACAAGTTAAACTTGATGTACACTTCTCTAAGTTACCTCTGAGATAGAATTCAGCATAAATATCACTTTTGTGGACTATGCGTAATGGATGCTCTCCCGGGGAAATGAGGACGCTGTGTAATTCATCATCCTTCTTTGAACGCTGCTTCAGGCGAGTGTTCTACTATTTGCGCTGGATGACTAAGAAAAGTTTTCAAACATAGGTTTTTTTCTTAAAAAGAAATATCTAATTATGCTTCGCTGTAATCTACTCGCGGTGGCCAACAACGTGTCAATTGGAATTAAAAGATTGGTTAATTATGGTATAGTTCGTCGAATTCTTAATGTTTCAATACATATATTTTTCATAATAAATTTATAAACTCCTTAATTACGTAGAAATGTAATTAATTTATTGAACGGGTTTGATTAATGTATCCTTTTTAAATAAGCGTTGAATTTGTTTTATGAAGTTAATTACGTTTATCGCCGAGTCGTACAATAATTCTGTTTGCAAGAGAGCAAAAATATGTGAGTGGCAATAGCGAGGACGATAATGAAGCTGTTCACGGCGATTATTTACGATGATTACTAAATGGGATAGACAGTGAAGATTGTTGAGAGGAAGAGTGACAAAAATTCGTAGAAAGTGTTGGAAGTTGTAGAATGATTGGATTGATGAGATAATGACAAGGATGAGATAATAATAAGAGAAAAAGCCGCACCACGACTGCGATGATGACAGAAAACAAGAATGTCGACGACGAAGAGGAGAAAGAGATTAAGAAGTTGCAGTAGTAAATAAAAGTAAATTCTCCTCCGCGCAACTACTTTGTCACAAAAGTCTGAAAGGAAATTGTCAGTATAGTAAAGATCAGGGAGGAAGGCGAGATTTCAGCAGGAAGCAAAAGAAACATCTACACACTACACAGATTCCTTTGAGCAGTAGCCAAGCACCTAATCACTTGGCCACCGGGAGAGTGAATCACGATGATAGATACTTATAGGAGGCGGAAACTGAGCAAAATGAAATCATGATGATTAAATGCGAAAAGGAGGGGAAAGATATTAACATGCCATCAGTATAATTATAGATGAGACAGAAGAGAAAAGAAAACAAGACATTCGTGGTGGTTGATATTTGACCAGAAAAAAGGAAAGGAAGAAAAATAGAATCTTGATGATGACAGAAGATGAGGAAGAGAAAATGAAGCAGAAGAACAATAATGATGGTGACGAGGAAGAGGAAATAGAAATATAAATATTTTATGGGTATAGATGCAATGCAAGAGAAAATGAAACAATTGAACAATACAGATATTATAAATGACGAAGAGGAAGAGGAAAAGAAGCAACTGAACAAACATGTAAAGATAACGAAGACGAAGAGAAAAGGAGAAAAATTGAAATCGTGATGCTCTGTAGATGGTGCGGAGGGAAGGATGAAAAGAAGCGTAATAGAGTAATAATTGTTACAGCTGATGAGGAGGAAGAAAGAAAGCAGTACCATAATCGTTTTATTATTGATAATGAGAATAAAAGAGGAGGGAAATAATATATTCGTGATGGTAATAGAAGAAGCCGTCCCATGGCCGAGTGTTTAGCGCGCTTGCTACTGATCTAAGGGACCTGGGTTCGAGCCCCGGGTAAGGCATGGTTGTATGTGTCGTTTTTCTGCTGAGGTCCTGCCATCCTCACAGACCTTCTGCTATGGCATATAAACTGACAGGCTCCTGTCAGACCTCTGTGGCAAGCAGCTGCTTGAGGGGTATTTTATTTTTTAATAGAAGAAGAGGAGAAAAGGAAGCAAAACTACAATCACGTTAGTTATAAATGACGAGGAGATGGAAAAGAAGCCAAAATACAATCATTATAGTTGTAAATGGCGAGGATAACAGGAAATAAAGCAATAATAGACTCCTAATAGTTATATATTAAGAGGAGGAAAGCAAGTGACAATAAAATCATTATAGACATATATGACGGCCATGATGACAACTACCCTCAATTTCAATGATTCACCCTCAGAAAATAAAATGACAGCAATCTTGCCCACTTTAAGCCGCAAGTTGGGTTCAGTTTTAACAGAGCCTCAACAAAGAAGATTTAGAATAGACTTCTGAAGTAACATTTTACATTAACAATTTAAGAATGTAAGAAAATTTATGCAACAGGTAATATGCATTTTAATTTCAATACACCGAGTGTTTAAAAATGGGAAATGTAAGGATATCTGACTGGCTGATTACTTTTATATATAAGTCTTTTGAAAGTTCTTCATCCTGATCGTATAGTATAATATTCATGATTTCCTTTTCTTTTAAATTGTCGACATTTTTCACCATACGATAAAACGTTTTGGCGTGCCATTTATTTGCACTATATGGTCTAGTGATTTCTGAATAATACGTCTGTAGATGCAATTCTACTAAGCTCTGAAGCAAAAAAATCATCAATGTTTGAAAGTGTCTCTTATTTTTTATTACGTTGTTAGCGCAGGAGTAGGAATTTTCGCATGAGGTAGAGTAGGAAAATTGGATTTTAAACGTTCTGCCGCTTTGCGATTTCAATACAGTATGTCTTCAAGAGCCCTTTTCATCGATTGTAGAAGTGTCAATTAATTCAGAGTGTTCTTTAATTTTGAAGTAGATCATCTAGTTTAGAATTTCTACAGCAAAGTGTACACGAATACAGTAAACCCTCGAACTATGAGATGTCTCGTCTATTGTAGTCATTCATATTCACTTGTTCACCACATTAATCACTAAATATGAAATTTTAAGATCATTTTCAACTTTCTCCAAAAATATTGTTGTGATTGTCTCAATTTCTCCTGGCAGCATTTATAAACTTTTTTTACAATTTTTGTGACATTGTGTTCTTAATTACACTATTAAATTTAGTTTAATATTATATAATTCATAATATTAAAGTTTAATATTATAAAACTTGAAGGCTAGAGTATCAAGAGATACGCCTCTTGTACAGTCTTAACATTGTGCAAAGTACTTCTTTGGTTTAATTTATGGAACTAGCGTCTGAATGCTTAGAGCGTCTTAGGTGTTTAATCACCTTGGATTCTACTTGCCCACCTTCTCACCCGGAAGTAGAACTTTTTGCAGCGAAGTGGAAAAATTAAGCGCTCTGCCATGCTTTTTAATGCAAAAGCTTTGATCCAGCCTTTACACAAAAGAATCATAATATCATGCAAGAGGTTCTATAGAAGATTTTTGGAACATATTATGGTGGTGCAGACCAGGAAAGATGAACTGGGGCATCAAGCCACTTTTAAAACCAACGTTTAAATTAATATCCAAAATTACCTCTACCTTGGCATTACTGTAACCGCCTGCATGGAAAAAATTATTATTATTATTATAAGAAAAGTATAGAAGAAGACAGGAAAATTTTACAGAATGTCAAGGGTTACAACACCAAATCTTTTCTTCCCAAGTGGACAAGTGAATGGGAGGAGATTAAAGCGCAGACTCTTGCTATTTGATATAAAAGTTGTCTCTAGTTTGGTTGATGTTGCGACAGATTTTGAACTATTAACGTTAAAAACTACCACAATATTGAAACGGATCTAGAAGTGCATCAATGGAAACGATACTGTATACTACCTGGCCTCGAGTTATAGCACGGAATGTGAATTAAGTCATTAACGAGTTCGAACACGATGAAGTTAAAAAAAAAAGGAAGAGAATACAGTTAAGAGTTTGGAAAAATAGTGTGTAGGAGGAAGAGGTTTTTCTTGGTCTGAGGGCGGAAGTGTTGAAAGAATAGATTTTTAGATGAGCAAAGAATAATTGCCAAAGAAGTAGTAGAGAGTTTTGCCGTGTGTAAAAAGAGACATCTGTTTGTGTTTAACGCGGTGATAAATTATCGATATTTAAGTAGTAAGCGAAGTCTTATTTTGAAGTAAAACAACAATGTATCTGTATTGCAGATAATGTTATTCCTTTAACAAGTGCTATTTAAACGGTAAAATATGATTAGTAAGATTTCTGCTTATACATTGATTGTGAATCAGTTTCCAAATATGGCGTTGGTTTTTTCAGTTAGTCTAGTAATTATGATCATCAGGATCGTTTAATACTAATGGATAGCATATTGGTGTTTAGTGTTACTAGTACAGAAATTTGCTTATGATTTATGTAATTCTAGTGCCTTAGTTATTAAATCAGTTCATTTATATTCTCTTTATGAATTACGAATTCACCCTGAGTTATCAAATATTCAAATACAACTCAAAATTTGTAACAATATTATATTGTTAGCCGGAAGACAACCTCCACACTTGGGAATGTGAAAGAATGGCTACGACAGGGTTACAGAACTCAAATATGGAAGCAGGCCAGAATCGACTTCTAAAGGATTGAAGCTAACAGAATCGACTTCTAAAGGATTGAAGCTAACAGAATCGACTTATAATGGAATAACGTAGGCCAGAATCGATTTCTAATGAAATAAAGTAGGCAAGAATCGATTTCTAATGAAATAAAGTAGGCAAGAATCGACTCCTAACGGAATAAAGTAGGCCAGAATAGACTTCTAAAGTCAATGAATCGGGCTAGACTCGACTTCTAATGGAATAAAATTTGTCTTTTTCGGCTTCTAATGGAATAAAGAGGACCAGAATGGACTTCTAATTAAATAAAACTATTAAAGATTCTATTTCTGCTTTGGAAGAATTATAAAAAGAAGATGAAGAGGAGCCCAGAGAAAAACAACATATTGAGCCTGGGGATGACCATCACCCTACAAATACACACTGTTCAGAAGGCGTAGATCTATAAAACGTAAAGGGTAGGGGGGGGGGCTAAAACCTCAATAGAACCGTAAAGATGTAAAAAAGGAGGGCAAGGGACTGGATTTTCATTGCAGTATAACGTTTCCACCTCCGTTTTAGTGGTTTTTAAAATTTCTCGAAAAATGCGTGAAATAATAAAAAATATATATGCATAGTTTATCATTTTTTTGCCTCTATTTCCCTTACTATCATTCTCAAAGAGGTAGACGACGGCTGTTCATCCCGGAAAGGTTGGGAAGCAGTAGTATAGATATGACTATAAATATGACTTGGCTTAAAAAGTTTCATAACCGCTTTACGGTGTAAAGAATCATTGGAACTTTTTTTACTCTGAATTACTCATCTTTACAAATAAGTTATCACAAAATATTCGTCGTATCTACTACCTTGAAACCATTTTTTTTTCAGTTCAGTTTTATTATAATAATAAGGTTACAAACAACATATATTTGTAATACTCTTATTAACCCAAGAGCATCTAAGCTCATGTAGGTTAATTTACAAATTATTTAAATACATAATTTTGGCAACACTGACACTCAACTTTACATAAAAAAAAGTATATACAAAAACAACACAGAATTTATAAAAACGAATTAATTTTTTTACTTTAACACTGAAAACAGGCTGTCAGCATTTGTAATGGTCATTAGATAATTAGCAGTGAGAGATCTGAAATGCATAAAATTAGTTTCATTTAGAATTATAATCGGTAAAGAATTAAAAATTTTAGGGGCCAAATAATCAAAGTGTTTGAGCATAATTTCTTTATTTGCAAGTGGTAATAGAAACCTTTTCCCATTATCTCGCATAGAATAATTTATATAATGCAGCACTGCATTATTGTTTTTAAAGAAGTAATTTAATGTTCTATAAACAAATAAATGTCTCAGTGGAAATACACCTGTAATGGTATACTTCCAAAAGATGGTAACAGTTTTATATTTATATGGTAAAATTTGAAATATAAATTTATTTTGCATTGAGATTAGGCTCCTTAATGATGAAATGTATGTTCCTCCCCAACTTGTAATACCATACTGTGTAGCAGACTGGACCCAAGATTTGTATAACATTATTAACATTTTATTACTGAGGATTTTTTTTAAATAATAAAATTTATATAACATCTGTCTAAGTGTGTTTGTTAGTTTTCCAATATGCATTTTCCAACTTAGGGAGCTATCAATATAAACGCCTAGGTAGAGTAGACTTGAACCTGTTCAATTTCTTCACAGCAACAAGCTGAGTAATTATAGCATGAAAATGTATGCAATTTTAATTTAATCAAATTTGGATTGTATGGTTTCTTTTTTAGGTTAAATAGAATATACTTAGTCTTTTAATTTCGCATTTAAATATAATCCATTTAAATCCAACCATTTCATCACACATTTTAGATCAGTGTTCATGTTATAAAGGAGATTTTCCAGAGAATCAGCACATAAAGTTAATGATTTGTCATCTGCAAAAGTGTTAATATAGCTATTTATTTTTAATTTGCATAGATCATTTATGAATATCAGGAACAAGGTTGGTCCCAGGACTGAAGCTTGTGGTACGCCACATGAAATATGTTTTGGGTTACTCAGTGTATTAAAAAGACTAACACATTGCGTTCTGTGCTGTAAGTAGTCTTTAAACCATTTTAATACAACACCACGAATGCCAATATTTTCTAGTTTGCTAATTAAAATTTCGTGATCAACGGTGTCAAAAGCTTTCTCCAAGTCCATAAATACGGATAGAGTAAATTGATTATTGTCTATGGAATGAAACACCTTTGACGTATAATTCAACAATGCAGTTTCTGTACCTCTACCCTTCCTAAACCCAAATTGGTTTTCAGAGAGAAAATTAAAACTATCTAAACAATTTATCAGTCTATTATTAACTAGTTTTTCTAATATTTTTGAAAATATTGGGAGAAGAGATATCGGTCAATAATTCTTAAAATCATTTTTATTTCCCTTTTTGTAAACTGGAATTACAATAGCTTTCTTCATTAAATCTGGAAAAGTGCCAGTTTCGAAGGATAAATTACAAATGTGAACCAATGGTTGAATCAAGTTAAGAGAATTTTTTTAACAGCGATAATGGAAATATTGTCATACCCAGCAGATTTTTTATTTTTAAATCCTTTTATAATGTCAGTCAATTCCTTTCTACAAGTTGGAGCTAAAAACGTGGATTTGACATTTTTACTCATATGGCTATTTTGATTTCTTACTATCCTATTCTTTGACAGATTTACTGCTATATTTACAAAATATTCATTAAATTGGTTTGCCAATAACTTAGCATTTTCAGTTGAATCAGAACCACTTTCTAATTCTGGATATTTATTTTCTACCTTCTTCTGATTTATTACCTCTCTTATCAATTTCCACTGCTTTGATATATTTCCATCACAATTTTGAAACTGAGTTACAAGGAAACTGTTTTTTGCATCTCGTATTTTATAATTTATTTGATTTCTAAAGTTTTTAAAGCTACTTTCGTAAGTTTCATTTAAAGGGTATTTTTTGGGTTTTTTATATAGCTTATCTCTTTCTTTTAATAAGTTCAGAATTTCGGAAGTAATCCATGGCTTTGCTGATTGTGATTTATTTTGAATTTTTCTTTCTCTAGTTGAATCTTTAATTATGAGATTAAGATATTAAGAGCTTAAGATGCTATACATCTTAAGATTTAAATATTTTTCCTATTATCTGAAAGGAAATTTATTGTACAATATGTTTTTATTAAATTAAATTGCGAAAACACATAAGAGTTTTTCCCGAATTATTCCAAACTTCAACATTGATACACTAACGAAAAATTCAAAAGAATCTTAACTATGAAAATCTATAAAGAAAGAAGTAAAAATTTAATTTATTAAATTTCTGAAGAGCACACAAACAAAAAATATTACTCTCAAAAGATCTTTGTATTAAATGGGATAAAGATAGCAATAATTAGACTGACCTACCAAAATATTAGACTTTCAGTTTTAAGTCAATGGGAATCTAACATCGAAACTCTATATCTTCTGAAATATGGATTCAAAGGAAATATGTGACTAAAGATAAATTAAAGATCATAATTTAATTTATTAAGATCATGATTTTCAACCCTTTCTTTTAATATTTAAAGAGTTAAGAAGATAAAATATTCCAGGACAGTAATACTTCATAAGAATTAGTCTCAAAAATAAATTAAAACTTCATAAGTGTTGTTCTAAAGCATTTAACAAAATAAATACACATTTTAGAAATTCGTAATGATGATTTCAATATTAGACAATTACGAATGATTTTTATAAACCAGTATTATGTTGAAATAAAAGTTGCTGAAAATCGAGATTTAAAGAAATTTGTTTATGATCTTTAATTATCTTCAGTCACATATTTCCATTGAAGTTAGGGCAATGTATAAAGTGATTTACGATTCGGCGAATTTTTCCATTCCAGAACTCTTTTATCCATCAGAAAAATTAATCATTGTAAAGACACGAAGCGATATATGGATGAACGATTATTTTGCCTGTTAGGTTTATTAACATCCGACCGTTACCAATTTAGGCATTGAAATGTTCTTAGTAAAACCTGAAATGAACCGAACGATTTCGACTGCACTTGGCAGTCATCCTCAGGACGGTGCAAAGTTCCTTGAAGGTGTGGTAAAACGGCAGAACTGAATCATACTTCAAAAATCCCAGCCCTGCCCTCGGTCAGTAGGGGACACCAATGGGCTTGGAAAGGCCGCCGTTCATCGGATGAGACGTTAAACCATGGCCCCATATGCACGAGAGCCATACCCTGTGTACGTTAAAGAACATTCTGGATGGCCTTGACTTGAGGCTTCCATCTGTTTCCTAACAGCTATCAAGTTGATCCTCTTCCTCACCTTCTTGAGATTCTTGTGACCTGGCCATTTAGCCCATCATAGGCAAAAAAGTGACACTCAGAGATAAAACAACCCAACCCAACCCTGTATACCTTGATATAAATTAGCCATTATTTCAAACCCACCGCAAATAAGTCTTTGTCCAAACCGTTGTTTCAGGCTCTTTTATTTCTGCATTTTTATTCACTTTTCAGTGGAGTACACTTTTAGTGTCTTTTGTCTGTCTCGTTTCATCTTGTCAAATGCTGTTAAACTGATAATTTACTGCACGAAATATACGTAATTATTATTTACTGTATCGAAATATATGTAAATATTTCACCATATATGAAATTTTACGTTTTTGTCCAGTTAACCGGATTTACAATTTTCCGAACTACCCTTGTTCCAATTAATTCGGGAAAAATAAATTCACCTCTATTTTTGTTAATAATTACTGTCTTGTCCCTCTAACTTATTTTATCATCTATATATTGTTCTTGTATATATCTATGTTATAAGTGTATTTTCAAAAGTGTCTTAAATGGGAATGTTGCTCATTAGTCGCCATTAGGAATCAAGCTGCTCAACAATGCAAGAGAGTGCCAACAAATGGTATTATGTATAACCCTTCGGTCACTCCGTCCCAACTGGTAGCCGGAGGGGTTAGGGTGTGAGTCACCAAGAGAAGCAACAGGAAAATGCAGGAAGTAAACAAATCATAATGAGTTTTGCTTACGAACGGAGATTCACGTTTGCTTAGTGCGTCAAGTGACGTAGCTCTTTCTCGAAATCCTAAAGGAGCAGGGTTCGATTCTGTGTGAACTAGGTTATATTGGCTGAGATTAGGATATCCTCTCGACCAGTTTTGAGTCTGTAAAGCGATTTTTGTACGGAAAGTGCAGATTTCCACCTCATTAAATAAATGCCTGTAAAAGCAAAGCAGCATTCAAGTTAAGCCCTTTGGAGAAAGTCTCCAAGGAGCATCGACAAAGCCATTTCATAAACGAAGTGTTGAATGCAGCTAAGACCCACAGAATCGAGCTCATTCCCTTACGTACATGCATATGTGAATGTAAATAAATGCTGTGTCGTTTCTACTTAGTGCACTGAACATTTATTCTTTTTCAACGAAGACGCAGCACGTCTGACGCACACCTAAGCACGGATGTAAAAACTTGCGAATCTGTGATTTCACCCACAATCACGGGTGAAGATTAATTAATTGGAGTAATTAATTAACAGAGAGGTTAAAAGGAAGTTCGACAGTGGACCATCACTCGCCCTCAACACGACAATTGCATTCCTAAAAGCAATTCCTCAAATGCTAGTTTAAGCTAAGTAATAATGACTCAACGTGAAATGCTGTTTAGTTTTTCATCCCTAATAGGAAAAACATGAACAGACAAAGTGCATTAACCTTTGGAAAATGCGGAATTACCCAAGTGGGGTGACTATCAGGATCAGATTTAGAAAATTCCGAGTGCTAAATCTAATCCTTATAATTCTAATTGTTTTACTCTATAGTTGAGTTTTATCATCTATTCCTATTTTCAAACCATCATCTGCAAATATTTTCTTATCGAGAGCAATATTGACAGCCCTGGTCCACTTTCTTAAACTATATCCCAGTTCATGTTTGTTCTGCTTATTTATTATTGATTCGCATCCTCAATTGTCTCTGTATTGAGTTAAGGCAGTGTCCCTTATTACTTTGAAATAACCTTTTGGAAGCCAGACTTCCTTCTTTATATTTTAAATACGTTTATTTTATATACATTCATTCATGTGTATTTTTATTTAATTCTGAAGTAATACAAATAAGGATTCTTGCTGATTACAGAATTAACATTTGTTAATTAACGCATTTTTATTGATTAATGCAATATAATATATATTTTAATTTCTTTATAACTCCCATTCTAAAATTAATGTTTAATATATATGTGTAATGATTTTACCATATAAATAATTTTTATGTATTTGTCCAGTTAACCAGAGTTTTAATTATCCGAACCACCCTTATTCCAGTTAATTCGGGGAACAACTCTACTTGCATGTAAAAGATAAAAAATAGTAATGCGTGTAGGATTAATGAAATATACTGATTAAAAATTATAAATAGATTATGGATTATTCTACCTTTTATTCCGGATTGCTAAAATTGTTTTACCTAATAAAACGTTGTTTACCCTTTTCTTTTTCCATGAAAGTGTAGATTTTTAACTCCGTTAACTTCCCAAAACAAAGTTTGAAAATCTACTACTATAAATCTACAATACTTCTTAGGAAACTAATAGTTACACGAGAGCTTGAAGCAGGGAGGGGATATTGAAATTTTGTAATGACAATAAATTCACTGTATCCACATGTGTGACAGACAGAACATCTCCCTTTTCTCAAATACTTCCTTGAAATATAATTAGTGATTCCCATAAACAACTGAGTAATATAAACTGTAATACTGCTATTTCGTTTATTATTGCATCAATCTGCTCTAAAAAACATTTTTTTTTATTTCTTAGGGGGAAAGAAAAGCATAATCTTTTTTTTTTTCGAATATTAAAGTTTGTGAATGTAATCTAGCTAAACAATGTTTTTTAACCTTGGTGACCTGTTTATTTGTTTTTATCTTTTTTCATTTCGAGTTTTTGCTATAGTTTTTATTTTCATTATTTCATCTGAAATATTTCAAAGTTCTCACCGATAAACAAATCACAGCAAATTCGGAGAGCATCTCCTTTGTTACGTTTAATAATCACTTTCTGTTCAAAAACATTCTGATCAGTTAGATTGTTGAAGAATTCAAATCCGGAGGCATCACTGTCTAATTTCGTCTTTCTTAAAGAACAAATTAGTATTTAATCAGAGTTTCTTTTTTAGAAAAAAAAAAACTCCCGCCTCTGGCGTTAGAAGATTAGAAAAACCGCACACCTCGAATGTATAGATAGATAAAAAATGTAATAATCACTACTTCTGTTACATTAGATTAGGTTTCAATATTTTATGCCGTGTAGAGGACAAACGTTTCTTCAGTGAATAATAATAAAACAAATGCTAAGTTGGAAGAAGAAAAGAATAGAAGGAAGTCAACGAGAATGAAAGAAATGATAAAAAAAAACGAATACCAGCTTTTTTTTCAACATCTCTGGGAAGATTGAATTCATCTTCATTTGAGTAGAAAATTGATATTAAGATAAAAAACTTACTCGACATTTTGGAAGTGTTATTTTAATCTTTTAAAGTTGTTTTTTTTCTCTTAAACTTCTGATATCGAGACATTTAAATATTTGAAAAAAGAAAAATATACGGTAGAATTGCTTTGTTTTCATTAAAGTTAATTTTAGCCAGTCGCGAATGAAGTTTTTTCGCCTACACCATTATTAATGACATTCTAATCTTAAATTTAATCAAAATAAAAATATGGTTTGAATATTGTTCTTTTTACATTGTTTTAAATAATAATGAACTTTATTTATAACATATTTATGTTCTCATACGAAACAGGATGTTATGTGCTGCTCTGAAAAACGTTTTTTTTTTCGTATTTCTTAGGGGGAAGAAAAAGCATAATCTTTTTTTTTTCGATTATTAAGGTTTGTGAATGTAATTTAGCTAAACAATGTTTTTTAACCTTGGTGTCCTGTTTACTCGAGTACTAAAACTCGAGTTTTTTTTTATTACAAATACATTCAATTCTGTTTTTACACGGTAGATAGGTTTCCCGAAAAAACCGTCTAAAAAAATGCACTGCATATGAAAAAATAGATGATTGGTTCCAGACGTGAAAACTCAGTACAATATCACATTTACTTATGGGTGCTGAACCTTATCCAGTTGCAAGACGATCTAAAATTTGGATATTAGCATCCAAAGAGACAGCTTTCCTTTTCTGCTTTTGTATAGTTGAATTATCCGACATCGTGGTAAGGTTTACGAAAAATATTTGAATTGTAGTTAATATATCAGATGGTGAAAAATTGTAAATTACCTATCAGCAAAATTTAATAAATTTATATTACGGGCGCAAAACTTCAATAAAACAAAACAATTTTTTTTTCGATTTCTTCTATTAAACATCAAAACACTTCTAACTTTAAACACGAAATGGGTGACCAAGACTAACGTATGTATTGAAGATAAAATTGAACATCGTCCCATAGTCACTAACTCCGAAGTCAAGTGTCAAGTCGAATCGAATGCCCCAAAAGTCTCTGCTCTCTCGGACACACAAAAAAATTCAAAGTCAACCCGAGTCCATGATTGGCTCTCTCAGCTCTCCGCTATGGGGAGATAGGGTGCTGGGCGAAAATGGAAACTTCCAGAGTCCGCGTCCTTGGTCACAACCACGTGACTCTCCTTTATGGTACCGTTGTGCCGTGAACCAGTGGAATCCCTTTCAGGTTTGTCAGACAGAAGGATAGTCCTGTCGCCAGATTCCTCAATCCCAAAGGTGAACCACTGATGCGTGGGCACTCCCTTCTGTAGGTGTTAGTTCGGGATTAAGCTGGCTTGCCGACAGGAAAGTGGTCGGCTTGTAAGTGGTCGACAGGTAAGTGGTGCATCAAACGTTCCTGTCTGCTTGAGATGCGGGCTTAACAGACTTGTCTTTCACGATAATCCCTCGTATGGCGCCGCTCCGATGGAAAGGAAACTGCAGTCTGGAACTTGAATACCGTTCTGCGCGAACTGTACAAATTCACGCAGGTTTTGGGAATCGTTTAAAAAACATCCCTATCCACCACGTGGGGGGGTTGATATAACCATGGTACACTACCCATGCCCTCATGGGCTATCTGCTGAAAATTCAGGTAACAGTCCCAAAGTTTTTGAAAATTATAGTTCTATATGTAAAATGTCCTTAAGTGGTAATGTTGAAGGTCAGTCCGAAGAGAAACGGAAAGTCTATCACCAAAAAGTTTCTGAAAAGAAATCACTGGGGGTTCAGGTTCGAGTCATTAAATTTTCGTCCTAGTTTGAGTCAAAAATCGGTGGCACAGTAGACAGCTCTTAGGACCCCGCACATCCTGAGCTGCGATGATTTCTCTCGGGCTGCCTAAAGCAGCCAAACTCCAATTCAGCAAGATGAACATGAAATATAAAACACGAAAAAAAAAACTCTTAGTATCCGTTCTTAACCACTGACATAAAACTCATTTTCACATAACAAATTCACGTGAAGTTATTATTCTACAAAATCCACCATAAACAAAAAAAAAAAATCAAAATGTAACTCACATCAATCGTCATTGCAAGCGACCACATATGGGTCCTTTAGTTTCAAGAGGTATGACAATGGGGCATGGTCACTGATGACTATAAACTTCTTCCCATATAAGTAAGGTTTAAAATAATTTTTACCAAATTTAATTGCCAGAGCCCCCTTTTCAATGGTGGAATATTGGGTTTCTGCTGCCTTTAATTTCCAGCTAGCATAGGCAACTGGTTGTCTAACTCCGCTTTTCCCTTCTTGCTCAATTACTGCAGCCACAGCTTCTCCGCTGACATCAGTGGATAAAAAAAATTTCTTTTCGAAGTTTGGATAGATCAACACAGGTTCTGTCATCAGTTTTAATTAAGCTCTTGAAAAGCCCTTTCTGCGTCAGCAGTCCAAAAAAAGGGTCTATCTTTCTTTATCAAGCTTATCAAAGGTAGGGCGATCTCAGCATACTTGTCAATAAATCTGCGGTAGTAGCCGGTCAAACCCAGGAAGGCTCTGACCTTCTTCACTGACTTGGGAATGGGGAAGTTTTTGATTGCGTCCAGTTTTGGTGCATCGGGTTTAACTCCCTGGAAGGTAATCAGGTGTCCCAGGTAGGATACAGATTCTCTTAAGAATTGACATTTTTGAGGCTTGAGCTTTAGCTTAAATTTCCTCAACCTATCAAAGATGGTCTGTAATTTAGACAAATGTTGCTCGACTGTTTTTGATGCCACGATGATATCATCAAGATATATGAATATCTGATCACTTTTCAGTCCAAAAAACACCACATCGACTAAGCGCTGAAAGCTGCTGGGCGCACATTTCAAGCCAAACGGAAGTCGTGTAAATTAACGTTAACGTCGTTAAACTGATATTAACGTCGTTAAACTGATGAAAGCTGTTTTTTCCACATCCCTTGGATGTACAGGCACTTGAAAATAGCCAGATGTCATGTCTAATGAGTTGAAATAGCTCGCATCTGCTAAATGAAAACTGAAATACGTATTAAATATGGAAACATGTGTACTATTTTATAAAGCAATATGCGAATCTATTTTAAATTATGTAATAATTGTGCATGGAACAACTAACTTAACTAACATAAATAAAATAGAAAAACTGCAGTCTATAATAGCTAAAAATATTATTCCATCTCATTTGCAAAAAATTTATAAAACTTCTATCGATAGATTAAAATTTGTAAATCTTTTATCCTACAGCAATTTATATAAATATAATGTAATAATTAAAAATTTTTTGACGAAACTTACAAACTAAAAATTCAACATAATAAAAATACAAGACTTCAAAACCATGGTTATTACAAATTGCCAAATTTTCGAAATAATTACGGGAAACATACCTCCGAATATCAAGTACCACTTATATTTAACGCTATTCCAAAAGAATTACTAAATATAGATTCTTTTAGAAGACTTAAAATGGAATTAAAAAATTATTTGGTATTTTCTAGAGCTGGTTTTTATGTGTTGTGTTTTGTGGATTTATTTGCTGTACACCATTTTTGTGGCTGAATGATCTATGTTTAATATAATTTATTCATTTTCCTGCAGATAAGCTATTTAGCTTTGCGGGTCAAACTGTAAATGTATTTGTATTCTTTACTGTTATGAATAAAAATTATATTCTCTATTCTAATAAAAAAAATAAGTTAATAGTCTCATTGATCAAAGGTAAGGGGTAGGAGTCCGGGATGGTTTTGGCGTTGAGGGCTCTGTAATCAGCGCAGAACCTATAGCTTCCATCACTTTTCTTTACTAACACGATTGGCGCGGCATATCGTGAAATACTTTCACGAATTATGCTATTGTCGAGTTCTTTTATTTGTTCATCCAGTACTGGCTGCAATGCATAGGGCACTCGATATGCAGAGCGTCTAACAGGCCTATCATCCTCTAAATGTATCTCGTGATAGATAACGTCTGTGCTACCTAGCTCACTTAGATCTCGAACGAAAACATCTCTCTCCCAAAGGTTTGTGCATCTTGTGCGAGATATGTGACAAATCAAAGTCATCAATGGATAAGGGCTCAGGCTTAGTTTCCTCTATTGCATTTACATACTTCATCTGGATCGCCTGCAGGGTTTCTAAAGTCGCCAGTTTCATACCATTGTTTATCAACACTGGCTGCTGCGAGACATTCGGGACTCTAATGTTTAATAATGCATTGTTATCCATGACATTTAAGGACCTTGCTACTCTTATTGTCTCGTTTCTCATTCCTTCCCATTGCTGTGCTAAGACTGTCTTGGAAGCAAAGTCTCCCTGAGTGCTCCTAACTAAAACAATCCTTTCCGTACGAGGGGCTATCGTTATCTTATTTACAGCTCTTCCCATTGTGGCTGAAATGGATTTACTATTAATTCCGTGAGATTCATTTTCCAAAATATGACAGGATACATCTCCCTTGGGTTCAGGGGCATAGCGAAGCGGACATGACTCGTCCTCTCTTTGTAACACTTGATTCTTCAAATCCCACACAAAACCTTGAGCTTTCAACAAATCCTAACCAAATATGGCTTCATATTTTTCATTTAATTTCATGTCTACTATTACGAGAGGATGCACAAATTTTGCTCCTATCACTTCGATTTCCAGCTCAAATTTGCTCAAGATGGGTAGATTTATTCCACTGATCCCTTTCAATCCGACATTAACTGGTACCATTTTGCCGCGCAATTTTGGCTTATTTCCTCAAAGGCTCGCTGTCTGATGAGAGTAACAGTTGCTCCTGTGTCCAATAAAATGGCGCACATTTTTCCTCCAATTTTCCCACTAATCACAGGGGTGCACACATCATCATCAACTACAGTGTAGGAGGCTATCTTAGCGTCTTTTTGAATTGGAGTGGGCCGCATCCTACGCTTTCCCGGACTTGGCCTTAAAAGTTTAAAGGACCCCTGGTTCGAGTACCCTGGCTATATATCTGTGGTAACTGATACCTAGTAGGGTTGTTTGAGGTTCCCTGCGAGAAGGGCTGATCTCTCCCGTTTCCTCTGCCATACCCTCAGACTGCCTTGTGAAGCGGAAACCTAACCTGATTGGGTGGCGCTACCTGCTGATTAGCGCGCTGCCTTCGGTAAGTGATCTGACAGTCACGAGTATAGTGGCCCATGTACCCGCAAGTGAAAAAAGTTGCAGTAGCCGAGCGTAGAGAGGGGGTCATAAATCTTTCGGCGGATGCAGTATTGGCTGACAACTTAACTTCCCGTACCTTATCAGTCAATTGACGGAGATATGCGGACATTTTTTCCATCCTAATCTCCTGATTGTGAGCTTGTTGCTTAAATAGTTTTAATGTCTCCTCCATAGGGTCAAGAAGTGAAGAATTCGGTAGAGCCAGTCCCACTGGTATAGAGTCAGGTTGAATAAACCGAATGGACGCGGAACTTCCGACCAAACGCTCATTGCTTTCTTCCAAATTGGCTCTGTCGACTGCCTCACTAAACGTTTTTGGGTCGTGCAAAAGCCACCAAGTTTTAGGTAAAAGTCCAGCGACAAATTGCGACGATCTAACCTGATCCTGTACTGCTGTAAACTCACTAGTGTCTCCCGATGTCCCCTTTAGGTATCTATAAGCTAATGACCTAACTCTGGCGGCATATTCCTTAACACTCTCACCCTTTTCCTGCTTGCAACTGGCAAATCTCTGCAGCCTGACTGCTAGCAGCTCCTCATTATCAAACCTGCCGATAACCCTTTCTTTAAAAATCCCGTAGTCTCTTTCAAACCTCAGCTCTTGGGAATCGTTTAAAAAGTCCTCTGCTGCTCCTTTAAATTTGGTCTTGGCAATCAAAAGCATATGGGATTCCAGCCACTCGGCTAATTGGCCTACCTCCTCCAAGCGGGAGAAAAAGTCGGCGGCACTACCTGACTTATCCCCTGTGTAAACATTAACTAATTGCAAAAATACGGATAGGACAGGGGCTGTCACCCCCGTCTGATTACCCGTCTCAATGGTTGGGGTCTTCATGATTAACTAAGGTAATCACAGTGCAACCTAATTTCTGTGGACAAAACTATCCACCCACCAACAGAAAATTTAAATATTCGCGAACACTCTAATTATGTGTACACCACCGTAAATAATACTGACATATATAAATAAAAAAATAAATATCCCCTCAAGCAGCTGCTTGCCACAGAGATCTTACAGGAACCTGTCAGTTTATATGCCATAGCAGAAGGTCTGAGAGGATGGCAGGACCTCAGCAAAGAAACGACACATACATCCGTGCCTTGCCCGGGGCTCGAACTCAGGTCCATTAGCTCAGTAGCCAAGCGCGCTAACCACTCGACTCACGGCTCTGACATATATAAAAACACTACAACATTCAATACACTCTTATATACTATCATTTTGACAATGTTTTTTCCCCTCTAACTCAACTTTCCAACCAATAATTCTCAAAACCTGAGTATCTCTTAAACCGTATTTTTTCAAAATATTATAAAAATATTAAGAGGTTTAATATTTTAAATTTCAATTTTAACATCACATTATCTTCACAACAAAACCTACTAGATTGTTACCTAACTTAAAATTCTAAATTCTCAACTTAATTATACACATAAAAATCACACTGCGAATTATCCGTGATACGCTTTTTCTTTTATATATAACAAAATCAAATTATGACACTTTTAATAGTGTAACCAATTGAGAAAGCTGATTGACCAGGTGGAATCCAAACCCTGCATCTAGTTATCAAATTACTACACATGTGAAAATTTAGTAACACTTTACAGCTTACACACTCTGAAGCCAAATCAACTATTTTCATAATTAATTATTATATTAAAGTAAATTTCAATTTTTCTTTTTCACAAGCCAATGAATTCACACACATCCGCAATAACCAACATGACATCATTTCTACCAGGCCAAAACCAGTCATATGCCGTAACTTTACTCACATCAGAAATACAAATTCTTTTACATATATTTTCCACTCCAGGTTCTGTTTTAGCAAAAACACAAAAATTCTGGTCACGGCACCAAAATGTTAGACCGGGGGGGGGGGGGTACAATTAATTCTTGCTAATTATATATAATATTAATTAATTATTCTACTTAATATTCATCATCAGTTAATTCTCCCCCAAACGCAAACCAGTATTTGTTCTTGCCGTGATCGTATAGTTTTTTTTCCTTAAAGCAATCAGTAGCCCAGCACCCTACTGAGAAACCAAGCCATCCTCCCACACAAAAGGAACAACTAAAGCAGGCATGGCTTTACAGCAAATGCAAAAAATAACATTTATTGTTAACATTAACAAAGTTTCATCCTAATCTCACAATTTTATATCAACTTACATAATTACTGTAGACTGTCGACATTCAAACGTTGAGCTAGTTACATTAATACTCTGCTGTATGCTACTATATAGTGCTCTTGTCATTAGATTATCGTGTCCCCTGACTGAGAGTCAGACCTCAAAACTGCACTGCTCACATCGAGAGTTAAGCGTAGAAGGAGAAAATGTGACTTGCTCCTACGAGTCTCTGAAGCCAAGTGAACATCGTCCCATAGTCACTAACTCCGAATCAAGTGTCAAGTCGAATCGAATGCCCCAAAAATATATCTGAATTTTGATTGGAGCTGTGGGAAAGCCAGCATATGTACCTCCCAGAAAGCGTGAAGTAGCACAACACAACGCCCCAAAAAGTCTCTGCTCTCCCGGACACACAAAAAAAAATCCAAAGTCAACCCGAGTCCATGATTGGCTCTCTCAGCTCTCCGCTAGGGGGAGATAGGGTGCTGGGCGAAAATGGAAACTTCCAGAGTCCGCGTCCTTGGCCACAACCACGTGACTGTCCTTCATGGTACCGTTGTGCAGTGAGCCGGTGGAATCCCTTTCAGGGTCCTCTGTAGGCAGGGTGGTCCTGTCGCCAGATTCCTCAATCTTAAAGGTGAACCACTGATGCGTGGGCGCTCCCCTCTGTAGGCATTAGTCCAGGATTAAACTGGCTTGCCGATAGGTAAATGGTCGGCTCAGCTAGGCGGTGCATCAAGCGGTCCTGTCTGCCTGAGATGCGGGCTTAACGGGCTTGTCTTTCATGATAATCCCTCGTATGGCGCCGCTCCGATGGAAAGGAAACTGCAGTCTGGAACTTGAATACCGTTCTGCGCGAACTATGCAAATTCACGCAGAACAGTATGTAAATTACACTAATCGCCCACATCAATTATAGGTGTGGGGATGGCTCAGTCGATAGCGCGCCTGGCTCGTAATCTGCAGTTCCCAGGTTCGAGTTCCAGGTTATCCATCGTATGGGATGTTAAGCCGTGGCTCCGTGTGGGAGAGCCATACCCTGTGCACATTAAAGAACTCGCTGGATGGCCTTGATAGGAGACTGCCATTTGTCTCCCAACATCTGTTCCATTAGGTCCCTTTCCTTACCTTCTCTGAGTCTTTGGGGCCCTTGTGACCTGGCTATTTAGCGCATTCTGTGCAAAATGTGCTGCTCAGAGGTAAAACAACCCACATCAATTATTCCGACTTTCTTTAATATATCATTGGGAATTAAACAGCAAATAAGCTAAATAAATATGTACACAGATTTGTATACAGAACAGCAAACTGTCAGTGATCAAGCTGTCAAAGTTGGGTTATTTTACCCCTGAGCGGCACTTTTGTTTTTTTGCACAAAATTGGCTAATTGGTCAGATCACAAGGACTCCGCAGGCTCAGAGAAGATTGGAAGAAGGAGACCACTGGACAGCTGTTAGGAGACAGATGTTAGCCTCCCGTCAAGGCTATCCAGCATGTTCTTGATCTGGCACAGGCATGGCACTCTGAACATGGAGTCACGGCTTAACATCCCATCAAACGAACGGTAGGCTTTCCAAGCCCATCGGTGTACCCGGTGTATCAGTTTACCCTTTCTGACCAAGAAGAGGGTGAGGGGTTTAGTGGAGATAAATTTCAAAACTGGACAAGTGAGACTCGAATCTGGGAACTGCGGATTACGAACCAACCTCGTCCCTAACACACAAGGAACTATAAAGTTAAATAACAAATAATTATTATACTACAATAAATTATTGTTGGGAAAATTTAAAGATAGTCAACATAGGCTATTATTGTTAAAAAGATGTTTACAGCGTTTGTTTTTTTTTTTGAAACAAAGAAATCTTTACCAATATCTGCAAACTAGCTTGCGTTGATTTTAATCGTTTAGAACACTTAACGTTTTCTACAATCAAATCCAATAACTAGAAACTTAGCTCTAATTCACGGATCAATCATCACACCATCTCCAAAACTATTCCAAAAAAATTCATTTGATCTTTATATGACTTCCTTCTTTACTTTCTTGTACATTTCAGCAGCATATTAAACATAGACTCTAGCGCAGTGAAAGCGAATTACACCAAAACAAGGATACTGACTGTGTCAGAAATAAACCAGATGTAACAAAAGGCAAAGATAAAAAATATCAGAGCTGGTTTATGCAGTTCAAACGTAATTAGTTATTCGTATTTCCCCCGATGATCAGCCTTAACTAACATTTTTTACCACTGGATGTGTATGAAAATGTGTCTTGGAAAAATTCCTATCCAGCAGATCATTAATTCATCGTTATGCTATCAGGAGAGTCATAATCTATGCATATTAAAGAACACACTGGATTATCTTGAAGAAAATTTCCTTCTGTTTCTCCTAGCATTTTTTCCAGAGGATCTCCTCTTCTTGCACACCTCTAAAGGCGCAGTTGGCTCTAGCCTCCAGACTCGTAATCTGTAGTCCCCAGGTTCGAATCCCACCTGGGACAGTTTCGAGATTTATCTCCGCTAACCGTGCCCTCTATCAGAAATGGGACATCGATGAACTTGGAAAGGTCGCAGTCTATCGGATGGAACGTAAAGCTGCGCCCCCCGTATGTAGGAGGATCTTACTCTGTCCACATTAAAGAACACTTTAGATCAGTGGTTCTCAACATTTTATGCTTCACGTATTCCCGGAAATGTGTATGTAACTGGCTTACCCCTTGTACAGACAGATAAAATTATAGTTATAATACAACAAGATTATTTTTACATTGTTAATAGATCTAGCGACTTTTGAGAGCTCATGGCGTACCCCAAAATTTTTTACCGCGTACCCCACGTTGAGAACCCGTACTCTAGATGATCTTGACGAAAATTTTCATCTGTATTCTAACAGCTACACAGTGCATCTCTTCCCCTAACCTGCTCTGAGATCTTGAGGTCCTGGGGACCTGGCCATTTAGGCCGTTGTATATGAGAAAGTGCCGCTCAGAGGAAAACAACCCAACTCATAAAAACATTTGGGATCCTTATGACGTAACCATTTATTCCGTTCTATCCAAAAAAAAAAATGCCTCTCAAAATAAAAGTTATTCAAACTAATCCATCCACTAGGTGGTAGTAGTATTACACAAAAGTGCTGGATAGTTTGAATTGACGGTAAAGTGTTTCTACTAAAAAAATAATTAACGAATCTTGTGACCAAAATCTTGTTTTTTTTCACTTAACCATAATTACGCATGTAAAGTGTTTAAAAAGGAACTTTTGCTGTAAAGGTTCAAATATGTACTTGTCAGAGAATGATATCAGTAATATTTTAGAATTACCATGGTTAAGCAGTAACGGGAAAATACATCTATTAATAACAGTTACAAACCTTAAATTCCAACCTCTAATTCCCATATATACATATATTCCATTTTAAAAAGGTATTCTCATACACAAAGGAACTAACCAATAAACTCAATCTCGCTTGTCATGGTTTCACATCATGCAATATACAAACATATACACACAACTATGCCATCATGGGACTCGAACCCTGAAACGACAGCTACTGTGTCACCGCGAACCAGTACTATACCACTGCGCCACCAAGGCGACAAGTAGTTTAAAAATAATTCATAGTTCGATATTTTTTAATTATATGACACATTTTAAGGGTTTTGTTTTCAATATATTTTCATGCATACGGATGACATTAATAAATATTAAAACCAGGTGATAATCTACGGAATTTGCTCATGAAAACGTTATATCACGAGGTGGTCAACATGCTGTGAAGAATACGTCATAATAAGTGTACAGAGATGAAAGTGAGAGAATTCGAGCAAAATTCGAAAAAATTATGGAAGTTGGAGTACGGAAGTTAATATAGAATAGGCTGGCCAGATTTTAAGAAGCAGATTTGGAGACTTTTGAAAATTCTATCTGAAGGATTGATTTTTTACGAAATCATTATATTAAAAAAAGTAACACTATATTTATTATTTTTATATATAATTGCACTTCATAATAACCTAAATATCTAGTGGTACAAAACAAAACTTTAACAACGTAGGTTAATTAATAAAAATCACTGTTATTTTGTAAATTTTGTACATGAATGAATTTTCTGTAAAATATTATTATTTTCGGCAAGTTTTAGACTAAAGATTTCGCAAGGGACAAGAAAATGTGATTTCACTTGAAGCAAAGCTTTCACAGGAAACAAGAAAATGCGATTTCACTTGCAGCAAAGCTTTCACAGTGTCTATTTTTGTACGTGATTTTTGATCCGTCCAAATTAAAT
The DNA here is from genome assembly GCA_038380435.1 of Ryuthela nishihirai. Classification (NCBI taxonomy): domain Eukaryota; kingdom Metazoa; phylum Arthropoda; class Arachnida; order Araneae; family Heptathelidae; genus Ryuthela; species Ryuthela nishihirai. The sequence continues at coordinate 54,572,012 of JAWZYU010000010.1, forward strand.
TTATGTTTGAAACATTCTTTCAATTGGATAGAACGAGAAAAATTCTCCTCTTGCAGTTTCTTCACTGATTTCGTCGTTCACAAGCTGAGAAATTTGCGGCACAGTGATACAAAATGACGAACCTTTGTCAGATCTTCCACATTCGCAAAGCCCCTCGACGTTGTAAACCACGTCCCATCACAGATTAGGAACAAGATTTTTTTCAACCCAACACAGAAGGAACCTGAGTTCCAAATTTCGGACCTGTCAGTCAATTATCTGGGGAATTACAGAGCGCTGAAATCTGTAAAAATAGAGATAGAACTTAACTTGCATAATAATTAAGCATCGGCAACCATAAGGCATATAATGTTGTTAGCAAGTACAAGAAAGAAATGCATTCTCTACTATTGAAGGGTTAAAAAAAATAAATACCCCCTCAAGCAGCTACTTGCCACAGAGGTCTGAAAGGAGCCTGTCAGTTTATATGCCATAGTAGAAAGCCTGTGAGGATGGCAGGACCTCAGCAGAAAAACGACACATACATCCATGCCTTACCCAGGACTCGAACCCAGGTCCCTTAGATCATTAGCCACGCCCGCTAACCACTCGGCCACGGGACAGCTACAATCATTATAATGATGATTTTAGCCTCAATTTTTCTATCATCTTCATTGTGACTGAAATTTTTTATAATAATGTTGCCATTACTATTCTGTAAATAAAAAATCTGCTCATGATCTACAGTCCATTTAATGATTAAAAAAAAATCTAAAAGCAAATTTCGGGGACATTTCCGGGTACATTCATTCGTCGGGGACAGAGACTTTAATCCAGGGACCGTCCCCGGAAAACGGGAACGTATGGTTATCCTAGGGTGGAATTGATTGGATCATGTGCGCAATTAATAAATATGTGTTACATTACGAAGGAGAACTTGATAAGGATGCATTTAAGCATATAGCTTGATCTTTAATGTTCTCTTGTGTCTTGTCATTTTTTAGCATATTTGTTTTAGCATATAGTTAAGGTTTAGTGTTCTCTTGTGTATTCATATTGTGTTCATCATAAAAGTATGTTTGCTGAGTTATGTAGTATGTTTGCCGGATGGAAAAACGCAACTTTTTGTTTTAAGAGATTAATAAAAAAAATCTTATTTAGTTGAACAGGTATTAAAGAAATACGATGATTTTATAGTTTTCGAATCCTCCAAAAGGCTTTAATTTACATCATTAGGGGGCACTAAATGTATGAAATATAAAACTTGAACTAATTTCCAAACGATATTATGTATGCTAGAAATTCTGGTGGAAGAATGTGTTGGTTAAGAGCATATACCAAGATAACTTACTAACGAGAGTGTAAATTACATTTATATGTGTTTTAACTAATTTAAAATTGGTTAAAAATCCCCGGCTGTTTTTATTTAAAAAAAGTTTGCACTAATTTTAAAAATTTTCAACGATATTTTAATCTGATAATAGTAAATAAATTATTTTATCTTACATGCACTGTTAAATTTGCCTCAACCTTAGTGGATGCGAAAATGAAACTTTTTCATTTTAAGGGATAAATGTGAACTACCTTTTGAGTTGTATAGAGCTAATAATATACTACTATTTGCATTTTCCCGTCACATATTAGTACGAATTACTACTGTTTAAAGGGTGCAAATTTCGGAAAATAAAAATCTTTATTACCTTTTGAAACGAGCATTCTATATAATATATGCTACTGTCATATAATATATGCTACTCTTCTAGTTCTTTTCCTTCGTGCAAACTTCCTCCCGGGGTGGTCACATGATGTGTTTCGGGGCGTGTAACGTTCCCTCGACCCAATCACTCGACAGCCCTTGTTCTTCTCTGGCGAACGATCTTTCTAGAACACAGCGCCAACGCGCAAGACTAATTAAACACGCATGTTATTCTTCACTCAACTCTACTCGAAGTTGCATTCGTTGAGGTTACTAAGAAAAGAATTCTGCCAAAATGGCGCTCTGGCCATTTCGCCCTTTACCCTAGCCTGTCGGGTCCGTACATCTGTTTTAATTGTTTTAGAACTACACTGGTTTCCATAAATTAAGGAACAACCCTATGTTAAGTTAATGGGAAGCTAACGTTAAAGCTCTACATCTATAACTTCTAAAATAAGATTTTTTTGTTTTGGAAAATGTGATTGCAGATAAAGATCTTAATCAAATATATCAATATCTCGATTTTCAACAATATTCTTTCAGTATTTAATGAGTTATGGAAGTTTGAATATTTAGCGACAACTATGCCAGCCACAAAAACTGACTTTAGAAGTTAATTAAAACTTAGTAATAAGTATTGTATCACAGTGTTTAATAAAATAAGTTTGTATTTTAGAACTTTGTGTAAAGAATTCTTTCACTATTCTTCAGTTTTGTATAAATTTCTTAAGACTGGCATTGCTGTTGTTAAATATTCAAACTTCCATAATTCATTAAATACTGAACGAATATTGTTGAAAATCGACATATTGATTTTTTTATTGAGATCTTTATCTGCAATCATATTTTTAAAAACAAAAAAAAAATGATTTTAGAAGTTATAGAGCTTTGACGTTAGCTTCCCATTGATTTAACATAGGGATTTTCCTTAATTTATGGAAACCAATGTATATTGATATCTGGATTTTCAACAATATTCGTTCTGCATTTAATGAGTTATGGAAATTTGAATATTTAACAACACAATGCCAGTCTTAAGAAACACAAAACTGATGAATAATGAAAGAATTCTATACACAAACTTCTAAAATACACACTTATTTTATTGAACTCTTTGATACAATACTTATTACTAAGTTTCAATTAACTTCTTACTGACATTGTTATTGTTAATAATTCAAACTTCCATAACCCATTAAATACTGGAAGAATAGTGTTGAAAATCAAAATATTGATATACAGTATTTGATTGAAATTTCTATCAGCTGTCACATTTTTCAAAACAAAAAAAATATTTTTAAAATATAGAGCTTCGACGTTAGCTTCCTATTGGCATGACATAGGGCTGTTCCTTAATGCGTGGAAACCAGTGTATTATCGGCCTATCACGGACTGAAATGTCCCAGGAAAGTACTGATATTTCTCTTCTTGAAATCAAATAAGATATAAACAAAATCGATTTCTATAGAAACTTCATATTAGTTGGTTGTTAATTATGACTTGCAAGTGGTCTAATGACATTTCGGATTTACTTTGAACGTTGTTGACTAGTGTCACATCTTCTCGTACATACAAATTATGAAAATGATACCAAATTACTTTCTGCTCTGTAGAAGCAAATAAGAAGACTGAGAATGAAACTGAAATATTAATTCAGTAACAACTGATCTTGCTTATAGAGATAAATTAAACTTTTCTGGCTGTTGGATAGTTATTGATACGATTCACACTCTCATACTACTAAGAATTTACTATTTATTACAGCGCATTCCAACCAAGAAGTGTCGTAATCCTTTTATTACAATACTTATTATTTGACTTCGTGTTGAGATAAATGATTATATGCGTATTGGCTGGACTGCAAAGAACAGGAAAGAACTAGAAAGCCGCGACTAGGTATAAACGTATTATTTTTGAAATATTAACCTCGAAAAATTTGAATTTGTCGTGTTTTTTCGGATCATAAAACAAAATTTTGTCTGCTCAAATTGCTGCTTAAAAATTTCCTAAGTCTTATGGTATCAGGATGCGACAAAAAAACGCACTAAACGACTGACATTTGTCTAAAGTGAACTTTTAAATCATTTTATACATGAGAATGAGCAATGTCAACTTCTTAGTTTAATTGTTAGAACAAGTAAGGCGAACTTTATACAAAACAAATACCAGAAAATAAACTGAGTAAGTCGCATAGACAACTCTGAGTAAACTTAAGGGTGGAACTGAACAGTTTAAACGCAGGTTAAGACTGGCGGAAAGACGTTTTTGTTTGCTAGGCATATAGTGGAAGAAGAACTGTACACTAATCCTCTGTGATGATGCACGGAACCGGCCAAGCCTAACACCTAAAGTTTGTGGTGCAGACCATTAGTATCTTGCAAACTAAATACATCAGGATAATCTCTTGATGTGGTTTTCCATGGCCACATTTTCTTTCTTTCTGCCTGACGAGGAGTGATCAATTTCATAGTGTCTTGGTGCTGATCTAATAAATTCAGTGGATTGGCTCAAGGCCTGATAACTTGCTGCACTGGTGGGCTTCTGCTGAGGGAAAATCTACCTCTATGTGTTCTGATTAATTGTGGGTTAACAGTCCTTAGTGAACAGATATACAGAATACATTATTCAGTACAAGGTGGTAGATAATCCTTATCGTGGACAAATTAAGTACCTTAAGTCTTGCTTCAAGGGTTATCAACAACCCTACACTGGAATAAGTCCTCCAACAACGGTGGCTTAGCCTTTAGCAGTGAGGGGTCTTGCCCATTCCTACGAATAGTGGGCTCTTTGATATTATCGATACTACCTCTCTCAATAAACGTTTTGTTAAAAGTACCACCAATAATTTGCTTTACACAGTTATGTGGAATGTGAAGACTCTGCATGGAGATTATTCTCTTGATATCCTCACATAAGAAATCCAGCTTTCTGGGTTTAAAGGTCAAATTCTTAAATATAATCTTATATATCTCTCTTCATGGTGGAAGGACGGCAGGCATTTTTAAAGCGGAGGTTTGTGTTTCAGCAGACGCGCCAGTGATGCTCTTCTGGGATAAGAGGTTTCTTAGAGCTAAACCTAAAGAAAAAGAAAGGTTTCTTGCAGCTAAATTTAAAACACCATTAAAGACTTAAATGTTATCTGTTGTTATGCCCTCCCTCCCCCCACCTGAGGACTCTAAACAGGATGAGAAAGTTAGAGTTTTATGGACAACCTCTGCATATTTTGAATTCTATCAAAAAAAGAAATGTTACTCTTGTGTTTGTGATTTCAATGTAAATATTGGCGCTGACTCTAACTAACTTTTGGGCAGGAGTTTTAGGTCCTTTTAACGTTGCTAGTTCGTATGGCAATGCAGGACGTCTATTACAAGTAAGTAAACTTAATGATTTGAAAAAACTAGCACTTACTGCAAACACCAGGACATTTAAAAATACACGTCTTTTTCTCCTTATGGATTGCATAGTAATATGATAGATTATATATTAATCAACAGGAAATGGGCTAGTTCGGTTAGGAATACCAGTTCACATAGGGGAGCTGAAATTCGGTCTGACCATTACTCGGTCAAGTCTCTTACAAGTGAAGCTTAAGAAATGTTATGTTAAGGTTAGAAGAATTACCTTTCATACTGAAGCTATGAAAGATCAAGATGTATCGAAAGCTTACTATGATTAGTTACGTAGTCATTATGATAATCGTAGTTTGCTTACTACTGAACTTGTGTAAAAGTAAATATCTCCTCAAGCAGATGCTTGCCACAGAGGTCTCACAGAAACCTATCAGTTTATACACCATAGTAGAAGGTCTGTGAGGATGGTGGGACCTCACCAGAAAAACGATACGAACATCCATGCCTTATCTGGGTCTCGAACACAGGTCCCTTTGATCAGTAGCCAAAAAGCGCTAAACACTCGGCCACGGAACGGCACTTGTGTACAGTTATAAAAACTTTATTAGCTAATCTGCATCTTTGCATGTTGCCATAATGTATAATTCCATAGGTAAAAACGTATAATTTGAAAAATATTAAGGTTGAATTATTTACATTATATATATGTTTATTTTAAAATTTCAGATTTAAATATCACTTATAAGATCAGAAGACTGCTCAGAACACCGAATAGGAAATTGAACATGATATTAAATTTTTGCAATGTTAAATTATAAAAATAAACCAGAGTTTTGAAATAATATAAATGAATCCATTACTTGTTTAAGCCGTCGTTTGTTATGTTTGATTTTAAAAACCACTTTGTTAACAGAAGCGAATTCTTCCCGAATAAAAAAGGAAATAATTTTTTTCCCCGCATATGAAACGAGTACGACTAAAACTGGGTCAAATTCAAGTATTAAAATTTTCAAGAATATACTGCATCGTTTGTTTGCAATGCCATCGAAAATTCTGTCCTCGTCAAACACTTCGGTGTCGTCTTTCCACAAATGCATCATTTCGACGAAGACATCTGTATGCATTTTTTTTAAATATTGCTGTTTTCAAGGTGGCAATACAGTTTTTCTTTTTCCTACTATTGAAAGATATTAAATTTTATTTTAATGCAAATAACTGACACTTTTATCCATTATTTTGTTTAATTTATTACAACTATTAGATTTATCAGATTTGTTCCGATTATTGCAGATGAAGTTATATTTACTTTTTAACATAGAACTGGGAAATGGTGAAAAATCTCCGCAATTTATCTCCTTAGAAAATAATTCTTCTGGGGTTCTTGACAAATGGCCTCCGCTGCTCAGAAGAGCTTACCTATGGAAACCTTTGTCTCAATTAGGTATTGTTATTTCGATATCGCCAAAATAAGGTCATTATCTAATTCTATTCAGCCTCAGAATCACTCATTTATAAACCGAAAGGGCGAACATTGGTTAAAAGCGATAATTTAAAATAGGACACACATCAAATTATTATCAAAGTATTTTTTTTATATTTACTCTAATTTCTCGAGCATAGGAAATCGCTAAAACTTAACATCTTTAACTCTCTAGTGAAAACGCGTTAAAGAAATATGTCGCATCTAATGAAGCACATGAATCCTGAAGACTTTGGGTTGGGTTGTTTTACCTCTGAGCGGCACTTTTTTGCACACCATGGGCTAAATGGCCAGGTCACATGGACCCCGAAGGCTCAGAGAAGGTTGGGGGAGGGGACCCACTGGAACAGCTGTTGGGAGACAGATGGTAGCCTTCCGTCAAGGCCATCCAGCGTGTTCTTTAACGTGCACAGGGTATGGCTCTCCCGCACACGGGGCCACGGCTTAACGTCCCATCCGACGGACGGCGGCCTTTCCAAGCTCATCGGTGTCCCCTACTGACAATCCTGAAGACCCTGACCAATTTTGTGACAGTCAAATGCTGTTAAGATTCTTCTGGTAAAGTTTAAAAGGCCTGCTAGTGGATTTCAAGTGCGGCAACCAAATAATTTACGTGCACACATCAGAAGATTTCAAAAATTGAAATGAAAAGAGGTATTAACGATAATTTTCATTTATCATTCCAATTTACCAGAAAAAAGGATATTTTCAAACAAGTTCATCAGTATAATATTTCTTCTAGCATTTGTTATTTTATACTTATATAAACTTCTAGTATTTGTTATTTTATTACATATAATCGGTTTCCACTGCAGTGAATAGTTTGCTCATGCTTTACTTATGAACAGCATTTGCTTTTTTTGCATGCAATGGGATAAATGGCTAGGTCACAAGTTCCCCAAGGGCTCAGCGAAGGTTGGGGGAAGGGGACTCAATGGACAGCTGTAAGGACACCTCCGGTCAAAGCCAACCAATGTGCAACCATGTAACATGCACATCTGAATGGCTGTCCTATGCATGGAGCCACGGCTTTACATCTATTCCGACGGACGGCGGCTTTTCCAAACCCATCGGTGTCCCCTAGTGACACAAGTCAAAGGATTCATGTGCTTCATTAGATGCGTTTCATTCAGGTCTTCAGGATTCATGTGCTTCATTAGATGCGTTTCAGCTCCTTATTTTAATCTGAAATAAGTAGGAGTTAGTCGAAATAAATCTCAACGCTGACGCAAGTGGGACTTCAATCTGGAAACTGCAGATTACGAACCCCCCACGCTGCGACTGAGCGAACCCGCTCTAAACGTAGTGCAGCATACAATTTCAGTAACCATGCACCCGAGTGAACCCGCTCTAAACGTAGTGCAGCATACAATTTCAGTAACCATGCACCCGAGCGAACCCGCTCTAAACGTAGTGCAGCATACAATTTCAGTAACCATGCACTCGAGCAACCACACGAGTGTGGATCTTTCTGTTCAGATGCATATTAACGCCTTCAAAAGCGACAGTTATCTGATTATGCAACATGTGGGTTTGCTCGATTCTTATACGTATCTTCTAACAATTTTTTTTAACTTCGGATTTCACTGTATCAATCAATGCTCCTTTATGTCTAATTAAAGAGTTAGAGTCGAATTTGGAATGCGATTTGCTCTGACGCCTCCAAGTAGAAACTGTAGACGCTTAGAGGAAAATTGATTTTGCCATCAGTTCCAAGATACATTGAGCAATTCCCCGAAAGGAGCTGTTGTAATGACTATTGCCAGCTTTAACGATAAAGCTGCTGCTGACTGCCATCACTTGGGTGCAATTAATGATTCTTTTTGTATTAGAAACTGCAAAGTAAATAGGACAAAGGCATTTGGATCTGAATTAAATAAATGACTAGAGGAACTAACATCTATTTCGAAATGTGTATATATATGTATAGTGTATATATATAATGTACTTTAATATCTTGTTTTGGAATAGATGATTAATTATGATTTTGACCCGCAAATGATACTGGTCGAAAAATAGAAACCTTCTCGAAGTAATTCTTTCCGTTGGAAGTGGAAGACTGATGACCACAGTTAAGTTACATTTCCATATCAGGTCAATATAAAACTAGCCTTGAGTCTCCGTAACTTTTCAATCAAACTTTTTATAAGAAAATACAATTGAAGCCTAAAGATCTCAATCAAGAATATCTAAATCTCCAGTTTCAACACACTTTTCGTTTAGTATTTAAAGAATTATGAAGGTTTGAATATTTGGTGACATGGCTTTGCATTAACCCCGCTGTATGGAAAAAAAGGGCCTCTCAGTGGTTCAACAACGCACGCAACTATAATGAATTTTGAATTGCATATGAATGAAATGAATTTTGAATTGCATATGAATGAAATGAATTTTGAATTTCATATGAATGAAATTAATTTTGACTATAATATTATAAAAGACTGTGATAATTAGAGAGCGTTTACTGTAACTAATGTATTGTTGCTATTATCTTTTATAATTCTTTACACGCGAAAGAATATTATCTAAAATCGAGATTTAGATAGTTTATTGTTTCGTTTTATCTCTCAGCGACACTTTTTTGAACACAAGGATCCCTAGGGCTCAAAGGAGGCTGGGGGGAAGGGACCCAATGGACAGCTGTTAGGATACATATGGTAGCTTTCCGTCAAGGCCATCCAGCGTGTTCTTTAACGTGCACAGGGTATGGCTCTCCTGCACGCGGAGTCAAGGCTTAACTTCCTAGCCGACGGACGGCAGTCTTTCCAAGCCCATTGATGTCCCCTACTGACCGAGGGCAGGGCGGGCAGTTTTGTGGGGATAAATTTCAACACTGGCCCAGACGGGATTCGGACCTGGGAACTGCAGATTATAATACTGGTAGGCTACCAATTGAGCCACCCCCGCCATATGCATTCTTTGTAATTTAGTTTTCTACCAATTCTATTATAAGGAAAAGCAATTACATTTAACCACTGCAGTCTATTTCTAAAAAGAATCACACTTTATTCTAGATCTACTAATTTTCCTCAAATCTTCGAAACTACTATTCATATTATCCAAGCCCTCCAAAATTCGCCGCGAAACGTATTTCTCCATTCGTGCAATGTACAGTAACCGAGACGACTCCAGCGCCACACGCCACTGACAGATACCTGACTTTCGCAAGGCAATTAATCCTGTCCCATGGCAGGTAGGGACCGGATTTATTTTACCCGACACAGGTAACTGCGTACGAAATTCGGGATCATTCGGTCAAGTGTCTGCAGAATTACAGGGCGCCATTTCTCTGTTAGTGACCTAGCTCGGTATCCCACTCGCCTATTCACTCGTCCATTCTGATATGCCTATTTTTTTTATTTTGATCGTTATATTCGCTAATCTACAACTCGCCGTGCTGGTGACAAGAAACAAAAGAGACGGGGTTTTACTCAGCTTGGAAAGACCGCCGTCTGTCGGGTGGGACGTTAAGCCGCGGCCCCGTGTGCGGGAGAGCCATACCCTGTGCACGTTAAAGAACACGCTGGATGGCCTTGACGGGAGGCTACCATCTGTCTCCCAATAGCTGTTCTAGTGGGTCCCCTCCCCCAACCTACTCTGAGCCTTCGGGGTCCATGTAACCTGGCCATTTAGCCCATGGTGTGCAAAAAAGTGCTGCTCGGAGATAAAACAACCCAACAACCCAAGTCCACCAATGTCCTCTACTGGCCGAGGGCAGAGCGGGTAGTTTTATGGGGATAAAGCTCAACACTGGCCCAAACGGAACTCGGACCTGGGAACTGCAGATTACGATCCTGACACGCTACCGACTAAGAGCATGCATTCTTCGTAATTCCATGGACCAAACTAATTAAATCTACCTTTACATAAAATGCTGTTCAAAAAATGCTGATGCTCTTTTCATATAATCTCGCATTATTTACATAATAAAATGCCAGATATTTCAGAAGCATCGAAGGTCAAATGCAGAAATGGTTTAGAGAAAGACAAATTCTCGTCAGAAACCTACAATGAAAAACCACCATCCATGCCTCTTACGTGTTTTGAATCTAAGTCACCCACACTAAACTCTCAGCCACTGAGTCAACATTTAAAAGAACACCCACGATAACAAAATTAAAGTATGGTTTGGTCTTCCTCATATTGCCTATTGACCGCCCTCTGCTAGAATCAAATTTTCTTCCAAGACGGTCGAATAAAAAGAGGATTATATTACCTGATCCGCATTATATTGCGTCTCTTATGCATTTCCTTCCCTAAGGTGCATACACATATGTAGTTGTTATATTTCATTCCAATCTAGCCGGGGTTATAAATAGAATTTTAATCATTTGAGTGAAGAGAGACAAAATAAGAATAAGGTGACCTTAAATAGCCAAACTGTTTCGTATCAAATCTCCTTTGGTAAGATCCTAAGGCTCTAGAAATCCCATATTACATTTCGAACATACAGGTGATTTATTTTGTTTGTCGAAGAAGAGAAAGCTTTTATTTATTTTGGGAGGTGTGTGGGCTGGGTTGGGGGAGATGAGAAACTTTTTTTATGAACGTAACGACTATTAAACTGTATCCTTGAGGGATTTGAGTTAATAAGGATAAAGTTGGAAAATATGTCTTGATGTGACATGTTCAGATTACAATTTGCAATGAAGGATAAACTGGGAGAACTAGTAGATTGTTTCCGTTTAGAACACGAGATGCTCTTTTTTTTATTCTACTTTGAATGCAAAGCATATTTTGTAGTAAGAGGAAAATTTATATTTATCCTCCTCTTATTTTTGGTGGTAGTGGCGATGGTATGGTTAGTTATCAGTGATCATAACTTCCAACATATCATCAGGAGATCTTGGATTCGTATCCCACCTGGTAGAAATGTCGATCGAAATTTTATAATATCCATAGGAATGGGAAATTAAAATGTGAGTAGCATTTCCGCGTGAGTTTTTTTTGGGGGGGAGGGAGGGGGGATATCAGTGTTCAGTCAGTAACAATTGCATTTATGGATATCTTAATCTTAAACAAGTGATTTATTCCAATTCTGCTCTAGAAAACTTAACACGTGAAGGGTCAATTATTTGTGATTAAAAGTTCCTCCCCTAGGATTATCATCAGTTTTAGTTCCTCCCTAGGATTATCATCAGAAGGTGCATTCAGATGGATCCGTAATCTATGAATATGAGCATCTTTCAAGATTGATTTAGTAGAAAACTTTGGGTGTCATTCCTCCAAATATTGTCTATTTTAGAAAAGCTTCTACTTTTTTACTGACTTTCATTTATTAAAAATTAAAAAAAAATCAAATAAATACCTCCTCAAGCAGCTGCTTTCCACAGAGGTCTGACAGTTTATATGCCATAGTAGAAGGTCTGTGAGGATGGCAGGACCTCAGCAGAGAAACAACACAATCATCCATACCTTACCAGGCTCTCGAACCCAGGTCTCTTAGATCTGTAGCCAAGCGTGCTAACCACTCGGCCAAGGATTTTTAATGCAGACAAACAATCAATCGAAATACTAAGACTTTTTAATCACAATTATTCTTCGTATCTTAAGTTTTCTACAGTAGAATTTGAATAAATTGTTTTAGTTCTCCTCTCTGAATGTCGTACCACTTTGCATTTAGTATTTTTACTTGTCTTCCTATTGCTTCTCGCTAGTCGTTTATCGATTCGCCTGTTTCTCTAAACGCAAATCAACAAACTGACCATAATATATGTGGTTAATTTGATACTACAAGGGACCTGGGTTCGAGCTCCGGGTAAGGCATGGCTGTCTGTGTCGTTTTTCTGCTGAGGTCCTGCCATCCTCACAGACCTCGTACTATGGCATATAAACTGACAGGCTCCTGTCAGACCTCTGTGGCAAGCAGCTGTTTGAGGGGGTATTTATTATTTATTTTTTATTTACATTTGGCTAATGTACACCAGTTCTAACAAGATCCTGTTTGGAATTGTCCGCCTACCATCATAGGTCTCCTTCTTTTTCTTAGGCCTTTAGGCTCATTGTTCATGTTCAAACCAACGTAGTCTCTCTGTGCAAAATACGCTGCTCAAAGCTGGTTGCTGATATTCAGTGTAAAATTACTTGCATGAAGCACCTCTTATTATTTTTAACATCAAAATCTCATTATAGAAATAACACCATAATAATAGATATAAGTAGTTTGCTGAAAGAATTTAGCTTCGCCGTGAGTAAGGTTAGAACTCACTCTCCCCAGTTACATGCCAGGCGTGCTGACCACTGCTCCTGCGATACTTTACTATTGAATATCATAAGTATTCAAAGACTTCCTGGTTATATTGGAGAAAATAAAACAAAAAATTAATCTGTTGCCGAAAGAAAAAAAAGTTTATCGACGAATTTTTCATTACTTCTCCCTCAACAATTAGCAACATTAAAATATTTATTAGAAACGAAATCTGGAATTAGACAAATTTTATCAGACAAGTGCTTTTATAGAATCTAACTTTAGATATAGACAAATATACAAACCATATATATCCAAATTTCAAGATTTTGATCTCAACAAACAAGAAAAATTCTCAATATAAAACAGAATCTGGGAGTTGAACTTATAAAAAATAAGATTATTATTATTTTTTTTAAAGTCAATTCTAAAAACACCACTTTTTCCTGATCACGGAAAATGTTCCAAATACTTTTTATGCAATTAAAATTAGTAAAAACAGTAATGTTTAAAAAACCTAAAAATAATGGTATTCATAAGTTGACTTTAAACATTTATTGACTCATCCAAATAAACATTTGAAAACACGAAATACGTTATGAAAAGATTATAAAATATCTCAAATATAACAATCTATGTCTTACATTACTAAGTTTTCATACATAACCTTGAACAACGAGATTAAAAAATAAACGAATCTGTGCATATATTCAGAATACTTTTGTTTTCAATATTAGCCAGATCTCTCAGAGCCATACTACATTTATGTTTTTCTACAGGTTTTTCATCAGATGCAGAGTTAGCATACAAACTTAACTGGTATAGTAGTTACGGAGTTTAGCAACTGTTTCAGCAAGACAAACTGGTATACTGTGTTACCTCTAATGAGGCAGTTTGTCAGCAGTGACTTCGGTCGTAGTAGGGTATATCCTTTTATAAAAAGGCATGTTAAACCTAGGATTCTTCTCTGTCCTACGTGTTGTAAACCAAAAAAAAATATACTGATGCGATAATAGACTGTTCCTCTCCTATTTCTGGTATGAACTTATAGATGTATATATCATCAACAGCTCTAACGAGTTGGGTTGTTGGGTTGTTTTACCTCTGAGCGGCACTTTTTTGCACACCATGGGCTAAATAGCCAGGTCACATGGACCCAGAAGGCTCAGAGAAGGTTGGGGGAGGGGACCCACTGGAACAGCTGTTGGGAGACAGATGGTAGCCTCCCGTCAAGGCCATCCAGCGTGTTCTTTAACGTGCACAGGGTATGTCTCTCCCGCACACGGGGCCACGGCTTAACGTCCCATCCGACGGACGGCGGCCTTTCCAAGCCCATCGGTGTCCCCTACTGACCGTGGGCAGGGCGGGGAATTTTGCGGAGATAAATCTCAACGCTGACCCAGCTGGGACTCGAACCTGGGAATTACAGATTACGAGCCTGGCGCGCTACCGACTGAGCCACCCCCGCCCCCCAGCTCTAACGAAAGAGGTCATCCATGGAACTCAAATCCTCAATGCAATCTATTTTCAGAGTTCTGGGCCATCTATGGACCCAACCTATCACTTGCTATAACTACACAGAGATCTAAAATATTTTTTTATCGTTTCATGTTTAATCCAATTGAAATGTGACTGAATTGTATAGTGTATATTTTCCCTCGCATATATCACGGAGATATTTCCTCCTTTCTCATTAATGAATTGTCATACATTTATCAAAATTTCACCAGAATTTCGAAATGAATATGTCAGGTAATCAACGATATTCAACCTCAACCTTTGTCACATGATTGCACTTCAATTAGTTGGACACAGTGGAGGGTGAAGACTTTCCCTTGCATTTTGTTCTCATCGATTGCTGCCTCTGATTTTGACAATTAGCATGTGTATTTAAATGTCACGCTGCCCATCTAGAGATTCTGTAGCATTATTCATCAGGTTGAAGAGTCGTTACAGTTGAATACTGACGACTTGAAAAAATCTTTCATAACCGTCTACGGAATACGAAATATGCATCAGAATAATTAATGTAGGTATTGTACGTGCATATATATATATGCAGTAGTCTGGAAAGTTTAGAGTACAGCCCAAAATATCCCCTGACGCGAATGTTCAAGTTCCTAGCACTGGTAGATCAAGATTTGACCTTCATCTAACCTCTATTTGACTTTAAGCACGTCGAATGTCAGATTTCGGATTTTATCCGAGCTCTACGAACCGGATTACTTCTAGGTGCAAACCTTCAGAGCTCTACCATTGCTGCATCACAGTTAGAATGAGCGTGATTCCCTGTCGGTCAGCCGTCAATCACTCACAATCGTCTATATATTTTCGATACGACCCCGGACAGTTACTACACATCATCACCACGACTTGTACTCTAAATTCAGGTTATGTCTTAAATGACATTTTAAGAAATGTTATAATTGATATAAATGCAATTGATTCATATCTGGTTTTCAGCAAAAATTTTTTACAAATATAATTAATTAAAATCCTGTTACCCCTGCTTGGTTGGCTACTGATCAAAGAGACCTGAGTTCGAGCTCCGGGTAAGCTGCTCTTTTTCTGCTGAGGACACGCTATTCTCAAAAACCTATCCTCACAAACCTTTTAAACTGATAGGCTCGTTTGTCAGACCTCTTGGCAAGCAGCTGATTGAGGGATTATTTATTACATTTTAATTATATAAATAGCAATTTTTCCCTTCTTTTACGGAGTCATAAACGAATTAGTTTAAGTTAATATGTTCCTTTTTTATATAAATATATCAAAAAGGCATTTTTAGCACTGACTTTATGAAGATAAATACTCTAGAGTCCATTATACGGAGTCGGATTAACCGGGATGTTAAAAAAAATAATATGAGATGTGAGAAAGCTGTTTATTTAATTTTTGCTTACCTGTTAATACTATATTGCTCTCTCACGGGAAATACTATTTTGGCATATACGTAGGTGAATCATTCAATTCGTGGACCCCCATCACGGACAATTATCAGCTTTCGTAAGAGTTAATAAATGATATGTGGTCACATATCTGCTCTTGAAAGGCATGGGGGAAGCCTGTCCAAATTGAAACAGGTTGTGATACAGTTCTCAAGTAAGCGGAATAATTCTCGCTTTGGAAAGGTTTCCTTTTTTGTATTGACGATTTCTTGCAGGCTGTGGCTGGTCTGGAAACGGAGCAGTGGCATGTGATACGCTATTATATTTTATGACGCTTAAGTGGTGCATACACAATCGCAGAAATGACTCAAGTGTATGGAGCAGTAATTATCAACAGTGCTTGAAACAAAGGGTGATTTTTAAGCAGAGACGAACGGGAGAGACGGACGGGATTCCATGGAGGACGACCCATGTTCTGAGTAACTTAGCAAACAATAAATATTGTTTTTAATATCTCGGATTAATTCTAACCTAACTAATTACATTGAACGAATTGCATTTTGTATTAAAAATAAAATTATTTTAGTTCGAAAGAATTCTTATAATTAATGAAAGACTATCGAATAGCAATATTTCATCTCCAAACGGTGCATCATTCAAATTAAAGCTTTCAACAAGAGATCTTCGAACATAATGGTTTCCAACGAAGGATTTTCATATATTTATGGGTTTTTTTTAGGATTTTCGTAGGAACAAGATTAAATAGAATATTGAATACGTTGATTAATATAGTTGCGCGTGAATAGTTTGCTGAAAACAATTAAGTTTGCATGAGTGGGACTCGAACCCACGTCTCACCAATTACATGCCGGGTGACTTCACCACTAAGTTATCAATGGCTTTTTCTTCAGCTAATTCGACAAAAAACCTATTAAATTGATGGATCAGAATACTTTTAAATTTGTTTAGCGTTAAATATTTTTAAACTAATCAAATCTGCCGTCCCGTGGCCGAGTGGTTAGCACGCTTGGCTAGTGATCTAAGGGACCTGGGTTCGAGCCCCGGATTAGGCATCGATGTGTGTGTCGTTTTTCTGCTGAGGTCCTGCCATCCTCTCAGATCTCCTACTGTGGCATATAAACTGACAGGCTCCTGTCAGACCTCTGTGGCAAGCAGCTGCTAGAGGGGGTATTTATTTATTAATCAAACCTACGTCAAACCTTTGGCGCGAAACTTATGTGCATTGCTAACTCTTACCATCGATCAGTTCATTAACAGCTTTCCAACGTTAACGCACTACTTCACTCACAAGGTAGATGACGGTAGAATTACGAATGTTATATAGTATGACTAATTTTATTCAAGAAATATTACTTGAATTTCATGAAGGATTCGTTAAACAAATAATACCTGGTACACTTGGTTCGGCCCAAAGTGGTTGGAAACCACTGATTTAACATTTGTTAGTTAACACTAGCTACAAAAGTTCATTCTGCCAAAAATCGAACATCTACTTAAACTTCTTTTGCAACGTGATCGTACTCATCAACATAAAGCCTTATTTACTTAACGCGATTTTAACATCAGTTTATCAAGTTATCTTCTGGATAAACACAAATCGACTCGTAACGGAATATAGTGGGATGGTAAAAAAGTGATGGAGGGAGTGGAGATTTGGCTTTTGAAAGCATAGTTCACAAAGTGCTTTTAAAAAGGCATTTTAGTGCAGGTCAAGGACAGAGCAAATCACATGCTTCGTATACGTACATACTACTTATCTATCCATTTGTACTGCCTTCACTCTGCCTTAATTTAAATTTGATTTCGGAGAGGGGGTGGGCTAGCTTGAACTTCAAATCCTGTAGTAAAAAGCAGCAGTGGTAGTGATTTTTTTTTTTTTTTCAGAGAGAGGGACAGGTTATTCTTCTGTTTATACAAAAATAAAATATTTGCAACTACGCCGAAACTGATGGAAGTGGTAACATTCATTCTTTTATTAAAAAAAGAAGTTCTATTGAGAGAATCAGTTTTTCGAAATAATATTTTCATCCAATTTCAAACACATGCATTCAAATGTCATTATTGTAAAAAATATCTCATATACAATTCGTGGAGAAATACATATTTATACACTGTATATATAAGGTTCCCATGAAGTACGTGCTATTAACTTGTTTATGTTAGGTCTACAATATTATGTAGGTTTAATGGAAATAAAGAAGTAATTACATTTTCGCATCTGCTGTACGTAAAGTATATACTTTGATTTACTTTAAAATTTATTTTACATTCGTCACCAATCGCATTTCTTAAGGAAAGGTTAAAATGAGTTCTTCTGGGGAGTTTTCTCCTGTTTTCGACTAATAACAGAGTCAAGAATAGCAGCGTCCGCAGTACGGGTTGGGTTGTTTTACCTCTGAGCGGCACTATTTTCACACCATGAGCTAAATGGCCAGGTCACAAGGACCCCGAAGGCTCAGAGAGTATTGGGGGAGGGGACCCACTGGAACAGCTGTTGGGAGACAGATGGTAGCCTCCCGTCAAGGCCATCCAGAATGCTCTTTAACGTGCACAGGTATGTCTCTCCCGAACACGGGGCCACGGCCTAATGTCCCACCCGACGGACGGCGGCCTTTCCAAGCCCATTGGTGTCCCCTGCTGACCGTGGCAGGGCGGGAAATTTTGCGGAGATAAATCTCAACGCTGACCCAGCTGGGACTCGAACCTGGGAACTACAGTTACAAGCCTGGCGCGCTACCGACTGAGCCCCCCCCCCCACGCAGTACGGTATTCAACGTATCGTATAAATTATTTAATTGCATGAATGGAGTGCGGAATGGATTCCTCATCACCTGCTGTCTGATTCTGCATTCTTGATTTTAATTAAATTGGTAGTCATCGATTCAGTACAAGAACCGAGAAACATTATTGCAAACACCAAAATTTTATAACAATAGTAAATATTATTACAATACGTTAGAAAAACGTTGATTACAATACGAAATACCTTATACTGCTTTACAGCTGCGTTTTGCAAAACTGTAAAAATGTGTTCATAATGCGAATTATGATTTGACGATTCAGAAATACGGCTGATGTCAACAGGAAAATAATATTTTAATGTACAAGAAAGAGCTTATTATATTACTGCAAAGAAATGCAATTAAAATTTTTCGGTACTCGCATTAACTAAAATTATTTAGAACTTCCTTGAAATTAATTTAACTTTGCACAAGTGAGTTACATCAATTTAAAAGCTTTGATTTAAACATACAATGCAATTTTAAAATGCACAGCTTCGTTATTAATTAATTAAAAACCAAGATCTCTTGCAAAAATTCTAAAATAATATTTCTACAGAAACATTAGACGGAAACTGAGTTAGAAATCTAAATCAGGGTTTCAAGAAACTTCTGCCCACATACTAGGGCAATGTGATTTTACTTTTTTGAGAACTTAGTTCATAGTAATATCGGTTATATTCTTCTCGAGGAACTGAATAAAAATCATTGCGGAAAAAAGTGTGAAAATTAAGTTCTTGTTTGCTGCAGATAAGATTTATTAACGTCAAATGAAGCATTTTTTTGTCCGAAGCAACTTTCGTCAAAAGTGGATTAGAATCTATCTCCTGTAAAAGAACCAAAAGAAAACTAACTTCTTGTGTGAATATCTAATTATATATAACCTCTAAAATGACTCTTCAAAGAAGAAACTAAAAACCTCTATCAAAATATTCATCTTTAGCTCGTTTTCAAAATACGAGCTATAGTTTCCATTTAATCATCGGTTTGTAGATATTTAGGTTTTTTAAGAGATAAAAAATATATGTAGGGGATTGCGTAGGTACAATCGAAACTTTAGGATTCGAATTCTTTTAAAAATCTTCCAACAGTTTTGTCGTTAAAGAGAGCTAAATTTCGAAAATGGAAAAATTTTAAATCACCATTGTGAAATGATTTATTCACCTAGAAATCAGAAATTTGTTTCGTAGATTGCCAACATTGGAAGCATCAATTTCCTTCGGTACTTCAAGGGAGATGGGAAACCGTACATTTTTTCGCTTTTAGTAGATAGATGTAAAAAATTCCTTTTTTGATCGAATAAGTGCTAATTAAATGTCACTATTCAAAATTTTATTCAAATTTCACAATACGAAACACTCATTAGTTCAAACGTTTACCGCTGGTAGAATCTAATGTCAGAAAAAGGCAAAGTTCATTATATTTTGAAAACAAGTATTCCATGTTTGTCAGAGGCCAGTTTTTCTTCTTAATTTTAGTTGATTAATGTTTAAAGATTTTATGGAAAATTAAATATTTAACTGCTGCATCTATTATCCGAACAATATTTTTCCAAAATTAAAGGAAAAATTTATATATACATTTGAGCGAACTTATAATTATACAATTGTTTACATATCGATTTAATTAACGCAATGATTTTGTTGGTCTTGTGAGATAAAAATTTGATTTGTGAAAATAAAAATAATTATCCCTCAAGCAGCTTATCCCTACCACAGAGATTTGACAGAAGCCTGTCAGTTTAATACGTAACAGAGAAGTTCTGTGAGGAAGGCGAGATCTTAGGAGAAAGACAACATCCGTGCCTTACCCGGGGCTTGGACCAAGTCCCTTTGATAAGTAACCAGACTGCTGTTAAATATTCCCTTTCCATAACTATACATTAAAAGTACAGTGGACCCCCGATATAACGCGCATGTCGGGCGGGAAACAACACCCACGTTATAAGGTTAACCGCGTTATACCGAGCAGCGCGGTGGCGACACAATAAATTTCACACTGTAAGCTTTTCTTTTACTCATCATGCATACAATAATTAAACACTATTCAAAATACATGCAGGAACTTAATACATACACAATTACTCAATACGCAGTAACAATAAAATGCGATACTCACTAACGCCGCACGGACCTGTATAAACATGTTTAAAGTTATCGCGGACATCGCCGCGCTATAACCGAGTGCGCGGTATAACGAGCAGCGCTATAACGAAGGTCCACTATATATTGTCGAAATACTAATAACATGCCTCTTTAACCTTCCTTCAGACACATTTTTTCCCCAAAACCCTTGATCTTGAAGACTTTTTTTTTACATGAAAAGGACAATATTTTTCCACTCTTGGCTATTCACGTTTGTTTGTTTTTTTGAAGACTTTTTTTTACATGAAAAGGACAATATTTTTCTACTCTTGGCTATTCACGTTTGTTTGTTTTTTTATCATAAATGAATCTTTAAAACAATAATTTGCGGAAAGAACTTGCAGGAAACTATCAATAGAAAAAATCAGAAACATGATTAATGGATGAGGATTACCACTTTACCGGGTAAGTAAAATGGTAATTTTCCATATTTTTTTTGATAATGTAATCAATCGCACACCTCAGTGTATGCTAACAACTGCCTGCGTTTCAATAAAATGGCATTAATCCTCCCAGTGGTGCAATTTTTTTCCTGTATTGTATATATCCAGCAACGGAGGAGGTTCGAAGAGTTCAGTGACTACAGTTCGATATCAGGGCCGAATTAAATATTGAGCCAAGGTAGGTCGAATAATTAAGCATATCCTGGGAACTTTGGTGGGTTGGGTTATTTTACCTGTGAGCAGCGCTTTTTTTCACACAATGGGGTAAATGACCAGGCCACAAGGACTCTGAGGGCTCAGAGAACGTGACCCATTGGACAGCTGTTACGAGATAGGTGGTACTCTCTCGTCAATCGTATTCCTTTAACGTGCACAGGGTATGGCTCTCCCGCACACGGACATGGCTTAACGTCCCATCCGACTGATGGGGTCTTTCCAAGCCCCACAAATGAGAAGACACTTGTCAATATACTGTTTATTTGTAGTGCTCTTAGTTGAAATCTAATTATGTTTTGCATTTTGAGGCAGGGGTGGCTCCGTCGGTAGCGCACCAGGTTCGCAATGTGCAATTTCTAGGTTCGAGTCCCATCTGGACCAGCTTTGAGATTTATCCCCGCAAAACCCATACCCTGTCTTCGGTTAGTAGGAGACACCGATGAGCTTAGAAATGCTGCTGTTCCTCTGATGAGCCGCAAAATCATGGCTGGGTGTTCGGGAGAGCCATAGCATGTGCACGTTAAAGAACTTGCTGAATTGCACTGACGGGAAGATACCATTCTAACAGATGTCCAGTGGGTTCCCTTCTCCCAATCTTCTCTGAGCCGTTGGAGTCGTTGTTACCTAGCATTCAGTTCATTGTGTGCAAAAAAGCACAGCTTAGGGGTAACCCAATCCAACTCGTATATTGCCTTGTCTGTATACTATTACGAATATTTTTTTTCTAGGGATGATAGGTTTCCGAATTAGGTTAACTGAATACCTTCCGTCTTTTTGAAAATAATATGCATCCATCGAGGCCAAATTTAAATGGGTTAAGGAAGACATTGTTAGTGTGTGTGTGTGTGGGGGGGGGGGGGGGGGTCTTGGACAGATTTAACGATCGAAGTTGTGGTGGAAAAAGATCATAAAAACTCTAGTTCATATTTTGGAATAATACTTTGGTAAGAAAATGAGAAGTTAAATGTGACAAAATATGGAAAACGAAATCAAATGGTGTGTCACTGGTGTAAAGACGTATTTATTCTAAATAGAAGCAATTTATTAACCGCGAGAAGAAGAAAGCAATGCTGAATTAAACTAATGGTTACAAATTGACTAATGTATCAAACAAAAACTTCCCTTATGAGGATATATAACAAGAGATTTTCGTGCATCCGTAGTCAGGACAATACTCCAAAACTTCAGGAATCCCTAGGATTAAAAATCAGTTAAAGGCAAAAAAAATTAATGCATGTAAATATTTAAACGCCACCAATCAATAACTGTAAGTATCTTGCTGAAGTGAGAAAAGTTTGTAACCTGACGTAATAAAAGAAATCTAGCTCTAACGGTGGCTAACTTTGAGAGGAGGAAACATTTCTAAGATTAGAGTGATTCATAAGTCTGTGCATTTTATCGTGTATTTGAGAAATGCATATTTCAAGATCAGTAACGAACCTTACTCAGCGAAATATAAGCCATCATTTTCAATAGCTCGTAACCACCTGTGGGCAGTGTTTGCTGTTCCCTTATCCCATTCTTGATGCTTAGAGGTGAAAAACTCTCGACATCCGCGTTCGACTTCCTGAAATGTTCGAAACAGCCTACCTCGAAGAAAATTAGCCATAGAACGAAAGAGGTCATAGAAATTCATGCAGTCCGAACATATTTGAGTTTAAACTATGCGTCCCACGATTCAAAGAGCTGCACCCTCTCTATATTAATATTAGATTGCTATATTCTGGAGAGCTAAATAATTAGCATCAAATTGCTTTACCTTTTAAGAATACCCTCATAAATTTACGCAAGATTAAGCTCCTAATATTTGCTGATTACAGAATAATTCAAGATATTTTATATCTGAAAGCACATTTTAGTGTGGGGCCGGAGTGGCTCAGTCGGTAGCGCGCCAGGCTCGTAATCTGCAAGTTCCCAAGCTCGAGTCCCAACTGGGTCAGCCTAGAGATTAATCTCCGCAAAACTCCCCGTCCTGCCCACGGTCAGTAGAGGACACCGATGGGCTTGGAAAGGCCACCGTCCGTTCAGATCCGTCAGGCGTTAACTGTGGCCCCGTGTGCGGGAGAGCGATACCCTGTGCGCTTTAAAGAACACTCTGGATGACCTTGACGGGAGGCTACCAACAACTGTCCCCAACAACTTTTCCAGTGGGTACCCAATTTTCTCTGAGACTTCGGGGTCCTTGTGACCTGGCCATTTAGCCCATTTGTGCAAAATTGCCGCTCAGAGATAAAACAACCCAACATTTTAGTGCAGAAACTATTTACTACCCAAGTGTCAAAAAACCTAAATCCCAGAACAGGGTTATAGAAGAGGAGTAATCGCAAAAATATTAATTTTGCCCCACAAAAATTCAAATCATCGGCAATATTTTGTTTGTAATTTAACAGCTAGATTAAAGTTCATATGTATGAAAACCAATACATCTGCAAATCTATATGTCCAAACTATTCGCTCAACGCTACAGTCACCTTCTGGAGTGCTTTCTCTGAGAGACTGGTAAAGGGGGAGAAACCCTCGCTAATAATAGAATAGAGCAAATAAACAGTTAATGCAAATTCTACCTGAAATTTTGATGAACATACCCTGATAGCCGCACTTTGAGAAAAAAGTCATTGCTATTTTGCAGGCATTATAATGTAGAATTTGGATCTCTACCAATGAAATTTGAGAATGTTGAAAGGTTAGAGAGCGCCTGATCTGCATGATTTAATGCATATTTGTTTAAAACGAGTTCGTGGAAACTTTCAAAGCATTCTCTGGAAGTTTAATTAATCGTTGGAAAAATCATTTGCTTGACTTATATTAATGCTAAAGTGAAGACTATTGACTAATAATATATTACAAAAAACTTATTTGCATGCTCTTACGGGAATGGAGCAATATGCACTCAGCATTTTTATCATTTCTGATATTTTTTTAATACAAATATTTGGGAACTGCTATACAAAAAGAGGATTAATTAAAATTTAGAGAACCATAAGTTCAGTCGAGAAAAAATATCCAGTATAAATTAAATAGATTTACTGAGCTTCAGGAGGAAAGCAATAGTTGACGTAAGGTTATTAACTTCGAAAAAAATCGAAAACTTTTTACTGGAAAAAAAAAGGAAAATGCGAGAAATAAATTTATTAGCTATTAATCTTCTTTTGACAGTCTTTCAGGTAATATTGGAGGAAATTATATATCCGATAAATTCTCTTCAGCGAACACTTTCCCTTTTTCGTGATTATAAATAGTTGTAGACTCTGAATAAGAACATTCCTCAGAAAGGAAATCAGTAAAAGCAGGAGCTTCGAAAAGGGTTTGGGCAACGGTTTCACGGCTGGTGTTCACTATCATTTCAAAGATATTTATTGCTTTTAAATTCCATAGAAATCATGTAAATGGTCACTGGCACGTAATATTTTCGTCAAATTTTAATGTAGCAGTAGATATATTTATCAAAAACTTAAGGTTTCTTTCCATGTTTTTTAATATATGCAATTTCATAGTCACATAATAAGGTGAACAGTGTACAAATATTACCTTTTACGTAGACGATTGTGAGTGATTGATTGAGTGACAGGGGATCACTCTAATTCTAAATATGATGAAAGAATGGTAGAGATATGAAAATTTGCACCTAGGGGTAATCCAGTCGTAGATCTCTGAAATATTTCGAAATGTGTCCACCGACATGTCCTCCAAAGTCAAATTGAGGTAATGTAGTGGTCAAACCTTGATCTACGAGTGTTAGAAACGTGAAAATTAGTGTCCCAGGGTGTTTTGGTTGTAGATCTTGGAAACATTACGAAATATTTAGATCCTTCAAGTTCAAGGTCGAAGATTTACCGATGCTAAATAGCTAAAAAATGGTCTCTGGGAGTATTTTGGGTCCCAGATCTCAGAAATGCTGGGAAACTTTGGATGCGATGGGTCTTTTGAGGTCAAAGGGGAAATAGAGATTTACCAGTGTTAGATAAAAATTGGTGCCTGCGGTATATTGGATCGTATATCTTAGAAATATTGTGAAGTTTTGGTTGAGATGGGTTCTTCGAGGTCAAGTATCAAATTGCGTTATATTGGTGCTATAGAGTTAACAATTAGCATTTGGCGCCTGGAGTGTTTTCGATCGTACATTTGAGAAATGTTGTGAAATTTTGGATGTAACGGGTCCTTCAAAGTCAAAAACCAACTTTCTATATAACCTGTAAGAAACGTAAACTTGGGTAATAGGGCTATTTCGGGCATAGAGCTAAAAAATAGTAGAAAATTTCATGTGTGATGTCGCGTTCAAAGACAAATCTGGTTCGAAGTGAAGGTTTATAAATTAAGAGCTACCGAAGACACTAATTGATTTCGAATATGTATAAATATTGTTACGACAGATAAACGTGCTACAATGAACCGTGATTAATGTATCGTTTTGATGCTCGCGTGAACTACAGCATGAGAATTACGTCACCAACGACTTCGAACGAAGAACCTAACTGAAAAATAAGGAAGAAAGAACTGTATTAAGAGGAATTGGAGTGTGAAAGGAAACGTAATTAGTCTCAGTTTGTGCACGATAAGGTAATCTAAAGAAGAAATGTTTTATGTGATGTGTGCGCAAGAGATTAAATTAGTTGTTAGTGTTGATTCTACTAGTGGCTGACAAGAAAAATAAGGGTGTTTAGGACACTTAAATATATGACTCAGGAGATTTTATGTTAGTCGAACATACAGAGCTTTTCAACTTTTCTGCAGGAAGAGTTCATCAATTGGTGTATAGTTACATTTAGTTTGTTTACAAGAATTAGTAAGGTTATTCTCGATAGGTTTCAGATTTGTCTACAAACATGATTGTATTGCTCATCGATTGATATAAGCCTTATTTTATGATTTGAGTGAAAATAGTAATAAGACACTAAGTTCTTTTGAAGATTTATTTTTATAGTGATACAAAAATGCTGTTGGTTGGCTTTAGTTTACATAAATGATTTCATCCATACTTTTGTAATAAATTACACTGTTTTAGAATTATAATAGTTAAATACTATTTATTTGGACTCATGCTCAGTGTTTCATCCATTTAATTCGTAACAAAATAAATTATGCAGAAATATAATTTCAAAGTACTGCCTACATTATATTCGATAACTTAATCCTTAACCTTCATTCGAAGATTATTTGCTTTGCCTATTAAAGAAGTACAAAAAGGACACAATATTCTGTATGAGAAAAGACTTCCCTGTCTGCGTGGTTAGCTATTGATCAGCGGGATTCGGGACATGGGTGTCTCTTTCGGAAATGTTCCACAAATTCGTATTGGAATTTTTCTCTACAGATATTAATCTCAGATCCACATCATATTGTCAGAGACAAAGAAGACATTTGTGAGCTTATAAATGTCGTATCAGAGGAGACGTCAATCCTTTCCTCTTTGCGTAGAGAAACAGCTCATGTAAAAAATACTGAAAAGTTTGGAAAGGGAGATCGCACCCAGGGTTGCCAATTTTTTTCGAATTAAGCAATCTAAAAAGATATAAAACCTGTTTCTCCTAGTAAGGGATACTTCAATGGATTAGATGTTGCCAACAGAGCATGAAATCTGGGAAATGTGTTATTAATGGGAATGCTTATTTTTTTAAATAATAACTAAACAACTAAGATTATTTCTATTTACAACTGTGCATTTTCAATTGCTTTAGAAGTAGATTGGCTGAAACAGCTGTAATTTAAGCATCAATTTTGATACTTAATTAGCAAGATTACAGTTTATAATTCGTCTAGCAATTACTGTAATGCATTTTGTTTTCTTGCCTTCACAGACTGACCTGTTCAAGTTCAATGAAATCAAAAATTTTCCGACTGCTCTTATCAAAATTTAGTTTGATGTTCAGTCTTTACAGAAAAAGTCATTCGATTTCTTTCGGAGAAATATTCTCTTAATGTATGTCTTGGTTTGTGGGGATCGGCAGGAATTTATCCACAAGTTTCATTAGTAATTTATAAATTGATCCGTACTTGAGAGATATATTTACATGTTAAGGAAAGTTATCTGATAAAATATATATTTACCCAGGACCGGATACAGAAAAAAAACAAAAAAAAAGGGGGGGGGGAGCGGGGAGAGCAAGAGATTGAATTTCCATTCGGCAAGGGGGACAACAAGGGATTTGATGGATTTCGGAGATTGGATTTCCATTGCAGTGTAACGTTTTGAAGCTTTAAAAATTTCTTGATCAATGCGTGAAATATGCACAAGTTTAATAATTTCTCGCTTCCATTACCGTTAGTAGCATTCTAGGGGGATGGGTAGCATGGCCCCTTGTGTTCCCCCCATTAGATCCATAATTATAGAAAATTAATAACTCAAATGGAACTTGAAGAGAACTTTCCAAAACCCGGACACTTTGGGTAAAAACTAGAGTAAAGTAATGAAACATGGGTAGAGTAACAACTCTGGCTGTTACTCTACCCATATGTGAAACTTAATGATTTAGTAAATCATCAATGAATGGCGCTATAGAGCAAGTTCTATCAAATCAGTATCAAATTGTGAGTTAAAGCCCTTTCTATGCGATAAAACCCGAATTATTCATGAAAAACCCCAGAGCTTGGAGATGACATTCTCAAGCCCAGAGACTTCGGGGCAAAGCAGGAGAGGTGGTAACTCTACTTGAATCCCACAGAACATATGTCCAATTTGTCTTTTTTCCCATCAGTATTCATTCATTCATTTGCAACACATAGGGCAGAGAAGAATCCTAGAAGTTACTCCTAGCTTTTACGGGCCTTCTCATATAAGGGCCGAAGTCACTGCTGGCCACTGCGTCAGGCTAACACACAAAGTTTGTCCTACTGGAACAAGAGTTAGCTCCCTAACCATTAAGTCAGTTAAGGCAAATGGGATATATTATGAAAATGGCCTTGACGGGAGGATAAAATATTATATTATGAAAATGAGTTCTTTGTGACCTAGAAAATCGTTTTATTAGGTACAGTCGCTCAAAAATATATCCGAACGCTATGGTTGATTACAGAATTCCAAAAAAGAAAAAAATATCTGGCAACGATTTTTTTTAGAAATTAGTGATCTGGCAACCTTCGTGTACAGTACACGAAGGTTGCCAGATCACTAATTTCTAAAAACTTGTTACCAGATGTTTTTTGAGCCACTGTAGTATAAAAAGTCTTACTGTACTTCGCCGATAAAGTCGATATCGCTTTAAGAAATATGCATACCAAGATTTGCTATCAGTGCCAGGGGCGGGTTTGGCTCAGTCGGTATCACACCAGCAGTGTTCCCTACAGAATCTTAAAGGTACCAAAAACGGTAAATCCCTGATCTGCCAAACTAAAGACCAATGCGAAGAATAAGGTGCATATTTTCGGCATTAATATGGAATATAAGAAATCTTTGCTTACTTTACTCCCCAAAAATTTCGCCAACCAGTCTCAAGATCCCCAGCTTTTAGGATACAGAAGGAAGATTTTAGAGACAACTATTAGGATACAGAAGGAAGATTTTCGTCCGTCCAGCGTGTTCAAGGTCGTCCAACGTGTTCAAAGTCGTCCAGCGTGTTCTTTAGACTAAAGAGGATATGGCTCTCCTATATAAGAAGCCACTGCTAAACGGTAAATCCTACAAACAACGGCCTTCCAAAACCTTAACGGAGACTTCTTTCTCATCAAAAGCAGACGAATTAGCAGAGAAAATATCAGCACAAGCACAGCGGGGAGAAGAATCTGAGAACGCCAGGTTAGGAGTATAGGAATTTTTTGGAAAAAAGAAAAAAAAATCAAAGCATTGAATATTGAACGCTGAGCCTTCTATGTTTTTCGTGCCTCATATTTTAGCAATTGTTTACTTTCTCATCAAACGCAAACAGTTTAGCGTAGAAAATGTCAACTCAGACAAAGCGGGGGATATAATCTGAGAATGTCACGTAGGAAGCATAAATAAAAAAAATAATAATAAATACTCCCTCAAGCAGCTGCTTGCCACAGAGGTCTGACAGGAGCCTGTCAGTTTATATGCCATAATAGAAGGATCTGAGAGGATGGCAGGGCCTCAGCAGGAAGCATAGGAATTTTTTTTTAAAAAGCTTCAAACTTTGAAAATTGAGCTTTCTATATTTTTTGCACCTCTTATTTTAACAATGAGGAATATTTTACTCTTTCATCAAAAACATACTGTTTAGCGGAAAAACTAACAACTCAAGCACAGCAGGGGACAGAATCTGGCAAGGTCAAGTTAGGCGTACAGGAATTGTTTTGGAAAAACGAAAAGAACCAAGTTCTAAATATTGAACGCTGAGCCTTCTATATCTTTTTTTCTCATTCACATTTTTTCACTTTTTTTCTCATCAAACGTAGACGATCTAGCGAAGAAAATATCAACGCTAGCATAGCAGGGGACAGAATTCGGAAACGTCAGGTTAAGCGTAAACATTGAACGCTGAGCTTTCTATGATTATCGTACTCATATTTTAGAAAAGAATATTTTCCTTTTTTATTAAAAGCAGCGGTTTAGCGAAGACAATATGAGCGCGGAATATAATCTTTTTGAGAGATTTTTTGGCAAAAAGAAACTGATCTGTAAACATTGAAAGGTGAACCTTGTAGGTATTTCAGGCCTCATATTTTAGCAATATTTAGTCTCTCATCACAAACAGACAAAGCGCAGACAAAAAAATGAACGCAGACAAGTGAAAGTAATCTGGAATATAAGATTAGGAGTATAGAAATTTTTTAAAAGAGAAAAATTCTCGAAACATTTAGCAATGAGACGTCTATGATTTTCGTGCTCATATTTTAGCAAGAAGTAATATTTTACTTTGTCCTCAAAAATAGACGGTTTAGTGGAGAAAATATGAAGTCGGACACATCGGGGAAGAGAATCTGGGAACGTCAGGTTAGAAGTATAGGAATCTTTTTAGAAAAAAGTAAATAAACAAAAATCTAAACATTGAACGTTGATTTTCCTATGCTTTCGTGCCTCCTATTTCAGCAATAGGAATACATTACTTTTTCATCATAAGCAGACGGTTCAGTGGAAAAAATATTTACGTAGACATAGCGAAAAAAATATCTACATAGTGGTAAATATAATCTGGGAAGATTAAGATTATAAGAATTTTAAAAAAAGAAAAGCTCTAGTCATAAAAAAAGTTGAGCCTTTTATGTTTTTTCTTGCCTCATAATTTTGCAATAAATAATATTTTATTACTTAATTTAAATTAATTCTATCTCAGTCCTCACAAAAAAAAGTAAAATTACCTCTATTGGTAAGGCAACCCATCTTTTCTCTCAATACAACAGAAATAAATATTTTTCTACAGTATAAAATATAATGAATTTCTGAACATTTACTCCAAAATAATTTTCAAGAATTCGGAGTTTGTGTTGACACTTAACAACATAAAGTCTGTCGTTAAAATTTCAAGCTGAAATATTTGCCTGAATCCACACGATAAAACAGTAGATTACTTCGGGAAATAAAACACGTTAAATCAAGAAGTTTAATTTCGGTGAATAAATGTTTTCCATTTACTTACTTATTCATGAAGGCGAATCAAGTTTTCATGGAATCTGATTCTTGCTGAAGAAAGTTTCCGACAATCTCCCAGTGTCATCGTATCCACGGACAGAACCTGCTTACTGTCACGAATGATACGCGCAATCATCAATCTCCGTTAAGAAAGCGGTTGCAACGGATGACTATTAATTTGCAATTCATGCCACACAGGCGAGATTCGCCAATTCGCAGCACATAAGGAGAGGTTTAATCAAGAAAGGTGTCGGCCTCTGAATTTCTCACTGTGTTGTGATGAAAATGTTAAAATATTTAATGTTTTTGAGCTGCTGAAATAAATTTAGCTTGGAAAAAATGCGTGAGAGTTGCATGTAAGCTTCTCTTTCTCCATTTATTAAGTGTTGAGTGCTTTTATGTACTAGCAACGAACCTTCAGAATTACAGCAGTGTTGTTTAAATTAATATCAGAATCACAACTGTATCGTTTCAATTAATATTTATATTCTAAAGGAATGATAATAATAATAGCGTTTAGAATGACATAGAACATTTGAATTTTCTATTATTTTTTTTCTCAATTTGGATCTAACATTTCTTCCATTATTTATTTATCATTAAAAATCATCGTTTAAAAAACTTCTTCTTTTAAAAATTTTTTTTCCCTCAGATTTCACTTTTAATCTTTATTTTACGTAAATGGAAAAATGTTCTTATTAATGATTTTTTTAAATTTATTTTGTATGAGTTTTCACGATGGGCTGGTAGATGGGGTGGTGCGGCAATCCGTAAACGGTAACCTTTGTAAAGTTCTTAATGGGAAATTCAACCGAATATTTGTGGGCGGAAGTGTCATAAGCTATTCATGTTGACAAATAAAACTCAGAAGAAACCCACCATCATACTCAGATGTTTTCAGCAAGTTACAGTTCTACGTCTTGTTCTAAGCTATGGGGCTTTGTGGCTTGGGTTGTATCTCTGAACGTGATATTTTTTAGCACACACAATAGGCTAAATGACCAAGTCATAAGGACCCCAAGGGCTCAGAGAAGGTTGGGGTAGGTGATCCACTGGAAAAGTGTTAAGAAACAGATGGAAATCTGCCATCACACCCATTCAGTACGTACTTTAACATTAACAGGTTATGGCTCTCGAATAGGGAGCTACACACAGCGGCCTTTCCAAGTCCATCGTTGTCCTCCTTCTCGCCGAGAGAAGAACAAGGATTATCGGAGAAAGTTCTCAACGTTGTTCTAGTTGGAACTCGAAACTTAAAACAACAGATTAAGAGCCTGGCGCGCTACCAACTGGACCAAACCCCTCCTAAGGGATTTTTGTAACTTCACCTATTAGCACCATGTGCTGCAACTTTCTTTGTTTTAGCACAAATATTAGAGGGTATTTTCTTTCCCGTACAGCTGAGAAGGCTCAGCGTTCTATTTTCAGAACTCTTTTACACTTTAGTTTCTTTTACTTTAAAAATAAACAATTCCTATAATTAAGCAAGATTATTCATAACGTCACAAAATGTAAATATTATGATATAAAAGTCAAAGTGTTTTCGTAGTTAACTGATATAGGAACGACATTCCCATTCACCGTCAACGCTGCTGCTGCTGCTTTCAAAAGATTGGCGGAGAGTTAGCTCAGTCGGTAGCGCACCGGTTTCGTAATTTGTAGTTTCCAGGTCCGAACCCTAACTGTTCCAGCGTAAAGAGCTATCTCCTCTAACTCCTACCTTGACCACGGTGAGAAAGAGGACACCAATGGGCTTGGAATGTTTGCCGTTCTTGGGATGGGATGTTCCGCATGACACCTATGTGCATAAAACTATACACTGTGCAACATAAAGAACACGCTGAATGGCCTTGAAGGAAGACTTTCTCCTGCCTGTCGGTTAACAACTGTCCAGTGGGTCCTCTTCTCCTAATCAAGTCCTTGAGACCTAGTTATTTAGCCCATTGTTTACCAAAAAATGCCGTTCAGAGATAAAACAACCAAACCGAACTTACAAAAATTACTTAACCTTATTGAAGATGGTTCAGCTGCTCTGCTTGAAATCTATAATTCAAATGCTAGAACTCTACCTCTTAGAGCAATATTTGTTCGCGGAAGCTTTGCATCAAATTAGAAACATGGGAATGATTTTTCTCTGTTTTATATTTTCCGGTGAACAAACGCTATGATCATATTACTTGTGAACAGAATTGTACTACCTTGTAAACGTTCTCAATCCGTTGTCTTCAAATCTCATTAAAGTTTCAAAAGGAAACCTTTTTCGCTGTCTCCGAGCGTGAAGAAAGAGAAAAGAGTCACTGAAGTGGGATCTTTCTTTCAACAAACAACAGCAACAGAAAACCGGAAGAGAATATGTTCCCTACACTTGATTGGTTTCAGATGTTTGTGGCCAAGAGGAAAGCTCGCGTTTGTCGTCTGATTTCGAGACAGTTTCCCTTTCAGTTGATCGATCTCAGCATTCATCGTTGGAAAATGTTCTCTCCTAACTTAATCTGATTCAGAATGTTTTCTGACCCGGTAGTTCAGATCCCTGCATCCCCTTCAATTGTCACGTGATAAGGAGCAAGAGGGATGACGCGAACCGTCGAACTCGCATTATTCAACAGCTGTAGGAGGTTGGGAGGCACCTCATTCTCACGGTTTCTAACTTGTATTCGATGATAGCAACGAAGATATCTCATTTCCAGTGATGATCCTACTGTTCTTTTTTGTGTTCTTTGTTTCTCTGCTCCTAGCTGTTGTACTTAAGCAACTGAAGACCGGTTATACAAAAAGAAAGAAAATGTAATTTGTAGGAAGCTTAGGCGATATAAAGGTGGGGAAAATCGGAGAGGAAAAAAAGCGGATTGTTTTTTAAATATAAAAGCATGCTTTTTTTTATTATATTCTTTATCGTGTTTTGCATATGGGGCGGGGGTGGCTCTGTCGGTAGCGCACCAGGCTCGTAATCTGTAGTTTCCAGGTTCGAGTCCCAGCTGGGTCAGCGTTGAGATTTATCTCCGGAAAATTCCCCGCCCTGCTCACGGTCAGTAGGGGACACCGATGGTCTTGGAAAGGTCGCCGTCCGTCGGATGGTATGTTAAGCCGTGGCCCCGTGTGCGGGAGAGCCGTACCCTGTGAACGTTAAAGAACACGCTGGTTAGCCTTGACAGGAGGCTACCATCTGTCCCCCAACAGCTGTTCCAGTGGGTCTCCTCCCCCAACCTTCTCTGAGTCTTCGGGGTCCATGTGACCTGGCCATTTAGCCCACGGTGTGCAAAAAAGTGCCGCTCAGAGGTAAAACAACCCAACCGTATTTTGTATAATATACACTGAATTGTCATTGAATTAGGACTACTCCATCCTACGTTATTATCAATGGTACGCTTATTTTGGCGTCCTATAGCTTTAAAACAAGAGTTTTAAGAGAAATTGTGACTAATGGTAAATTAAAGATCTCAATCAATTCTATCTAAATGTCGATTTTTAGCACAATTTCTTCAGTATTTAAACATGTAGGAAGGGTAAATCATTCAGAGCAGTAAGGAATTTTCCGAAACATTACACGAATAGTGAAGGAATTTTTCCCCACACTTCTAAAATACAGTATGCAGTTATTTATGAAATTGTTAGAAATAATACAGGCAACGTACAGAAAAATGGAAACATCATCATCATATGTCAATGGAGAAAATCAAATTCGAGGCCCCGTATTTGATTAAATAAATTTTTACGCAAACACATGACTGAAGAAAAATATAAGATGTCAATTAAACTGTCTAAATTTCAATTTTGAAGAATATCCGTTCAATATGTAAAGAGTTATAGAAGTTTGAATATTGAATAACAAAGAAGTCAAACATAAAAAAAATTACCTCTTACAATTCAATTAAAACTTTCAAAAAGTATTATTTAAAACCATTTAATAAATTAAGTGTATGGTTTAGAATTTTGCGCAAATAGTGCTTTCTTTAACTGGCAATTTTACATACCTTTCTTAGGCCTGACTTTGCGCTGTTATAGCAATTACTTAGAAATTCGAGCTTCCATAGCCCTTTAAATATTTGAATGAGTTTTAGATTTATACAGTCCTATTTTTCTATAAATAGCTTATTGTAGAAATTACGGATCTTCGAATTTAACTCTCCATTGACTTCAACTGTGAAGGTTTCTAATTTCCAGTCCAGTATGTATACTTCCTATTTTAGTTTCAATACCTTCAGAGGTAAATTCTTTCGTATGGCATTACTTTTACTAAATCTTTGAATTTTCATAAGTCTTTAAATACAGCAGGGATATTGTTGAAGATCGACCTTTTCATAGAGTTGATTGAGATTTTAATTTACGCTTAGTCACATTTTCTTATAAAAACGATTATTTTAGAAGTTACAGGACTTCGTAATTACCCTCCCATTGACATAAGATGGGGTGAAGTGGTCATAATTCAATCATTAGTCAGTGTATATACATTTTGAAATCATTTTGATCAGTGGAGTAGAACCACTCTATAAGAGTTATAGAACTATCTTTAACAGTTAGCTCATTGTATGCGTAAAAGTGCGGCTAATAGGCAAAACAACCCAACTCACATTTAATTATCTGTTAATGCATAAAATTAAATAGCTTTCTTTTATATTTGAAGGGAAAGTACTCTTCAAAATCCAATGTTCGGATAATTCAAATTTTGTGTAAATGGCATGCATACAGGATTTTCTTCCGACAGATCTGTAGATTTACACATGAAGCATTTGCAGATCTCGTTCCTTTACAAGCACATTATCCCTATTCCTTTATGGATTCTAACTACATCCAGAAAACGAGATACGTGTTTTTTCCTTAATTGTTTAGCATCTGTCCAGTTTTTGAAGTATCATTCAATTGAGGTGGAGCTCGCATTCATTTCTAAAGTTGCAGTCCTTTCATGTTGTTGGCTAAATTTTATTACTGAACAATACCATTTTGATAAAATTGTTGATTTTTAAATCATAAGTACAGACGTTTTCCCTGCTGCTACACGACACACTAGAATCCTGCGAATGAGGGTGAATAAAAAAATATTAAAGTAATCTGTGAGCATAAGAGTTATTTAATTACTAAAATACATTAGCTTTGGTATGCTACGACAAAGTGAACCTAGTACAAGGTTACAGCAAGGAAGTGAACCAGTATTAGGTGTGCCGCGAAGAAGTGAGGCCAGTACAAAGTGTGCCACGAATTCTACATATTATTTTTTTTATTTGCGACATATAGGACAGAGAAGAATCCTAGAAGCTATTCCTAGCTTTTACAGGCCTTCTCATACAAGGACATGCCCTACTATGACCGAAGTCACTGCCAACCACTGCCTTAGTTAGAGCAAACACAACAAGTTTGCCCTGCTGGAACAGTCGCTAGCTGCCTAACCACTATGCCAGTTAAGGCTTAGTTATTTTGTTGCTGAAAACCACATAAAAAAATATGTAACTCTCTGTTGTAATTGTTAGCAGCGTAACGTCAAACTAACCGTTGTAATTCTTTGTGAAAAATATGTCTAATATATAGGTTTACTTCTTTTGACTCCATTCCGATTATAAATTTATATTTATAACTATAATATAATAATTTTTACTGAATTAATCGTAGTAAATTATCAGTTGAACATTTGTCTATTTTGGTAACATTTAATTTACAGTATTAATTAATTTTACACTGGTGTTCTTAAATTAAAGAAAAAACCTTGTTATGTTAATCAGAAGCTAACGTCGAAGTTCTATAACTTCTAAAATATTTTTTTTAAATATGTGATAGCAGATAAAGTTCTCAATGAAATATATCAATTTCTTGATTTTCAACAATATTCGTTCATTATTTAATGGTTATTTATTGAGTTATGGAAGTTTAACTTATTTAACAATAACAATGCCAGTAACAAAAATTGTTTTCAGAAAATTAAAACCTAGTAATAAGTATTGTATCAAAGTGTTTAATAATTGGAAAGTGTAAAGTGTTTAATAAATATGTATTTTAGAAGTTTAAGTAAAGAATTATATCACTATTCCTCAGTTATGAATTAGTTTCTTAAGATTATCTTTGCCTTGTTAAATATTTAACCTTCTATCATTGATTAAATACTTAACTAATAGTATTGAAAATCGAGGTTTCATATATTTGATTGAGATCTTTATCTGATGTCACATATTTCAAAACCGAAACTTATTTTAGAAGTTATAGAACTTAAACGTTGGCTTTTCATTTATATAACATAGGGTTGCTCCATAATTCATGGAAACCAGTGTATTATATTTTATTACATATATTATTTTATTTAACAATGAATTGTAAAAAGATCATATGATAATAAAATGAATTATTAAAAACATGACCGAAGGAGAAAAAACTATTATGAAGATGGCTGGTATCGAAACGGATAATTGCAGACTTTTGAGTTGCAAGTCAAAATTAGAGTACACTTAGCATTTGCAACGGAATTTTGATTCGAAATATAATATTAGTATTATTTTGTAACCAAATGTTCAACACATTTTGTATTTTCATATTTAATGTTCTTCTTTAAGCTGTTTATGCATATAATAGATATAAAAAGTTAATAACTCAGTTCAAGTTTAGTTCAGACACAACTTGTCAGGAAAATTTAGACCTGTTCAGTCTGGCAGAGTCAAATGAAGGTTTTCGCTGAGTAACAAGATTTTCAACTGATTGGTTGCGTTGGTGAATCAGCTAATCACGGGCCACTACTAAATGGTGTTCTGGCTCCTACAGTTCAGCTATTCGATTTTAGCGCCAGCGCACTTTTACCATCGAAATAATAGATAATATTAAGGTTCCGGGCTGTGGCCGTAATGGAAGAATTTGCATTTTATAAACTAAAGCAGACGACGAAGCATTGATTCGCAGAGTGAATGCTGTGAGTGCCTACATCACACGCCAAATAATGATTACAGAACAAATAATAATAATGATGACGATGATGATAAGCTATGACAAAAAATAAGTACTAAATTGTAATTCGTTTATTATTTTTGGTGATTAATTTTGGTGGGGGAGAGCCCCAGGTGGCCTAATGGACGAACTACCCCTGAAATCAATGCTTTTTGCTTTTTCCGTAATGAGTGATTTACAAAGACCAACAATATACACTGTTATGTTTTTGTGTGTGTTTTCTATAAAAAAGCTACCTGTAGGCACCAAACAGTTTATCTAACAACACAAAAGGGTAAATGATCCATTTTGGTTAGTAAACAGAACACTATCAGGTGCAATCTGCTTAGTCAAATACCTGATTTTAAATTTCTGTTTATTTTGCTGGGGAAAACGTTGCACATCGAGAAAACGCCTTTGGGAACTAATGACATGAAACGCATTATGTTTTTGGTGTTCTTCGAATAATTTCATCTTTGGCACAGTAAAATCCATCCCATTTACTGGCTTCCTTCGCTTTTCCCGTGATAAAAAGATCACAGTTTTAGAGGTAAAAGGAAAAAGTCTTGAGGCAAAATCAATACAATCAAAAATTCAAAACAATTCGCCGAGAAAACAAATGTAGCTTTTAGCTTATTTGCACACGTTTGTGTAAAGTGAAAAGTTTGTAAACTTTGTTATTTAGTATTACATAACGCTAAGTTTATTTTTGTTGATAAATAAATTGCTCCGAACTGATTTTTACGTTACAAATTAAAAAAACATGGACTAACGTATATGATGAATTAGTAAAGAAGACTGACACTTTAAATGGCGTGAAACATCTTGCAAACACGTGCTATTGACATACATTGGATTCTATAATACCCTCATTATTTTAGCAATGAAAAAGTGTAGAAACTCACATTTTCTCGAACATGGTTATAACTTAATTACAGAGGTAAATCAAATCTAGAGATTCAATAGACTATATATTCCGAGCACAATTACTTAGAATAGAATTGTGCTACTTATGGCAGGCTCATGGGCACCATTTAGTCCACTCGATTTTTTGTTACCAAGGAAAGAATTTGCATTTTCACAAGGTTGCAGCTTGGGAACGATGCGAAAAAAAATTTATGACAAATTACCACAAGTATATGGAGCTCATGCCTGTTCATAAGGCGCTGTTACGAGATGGATGCGCAAATTCAGAGAAGGACGGCAAAGCTTCAAAGACCTTCCTCGTGCAGGAAGACCGAAAGAGGACTTGAACGACAGAACCTTCGCTGCTATTCTTATCGGGTTTTGATAAAAAAAAAATACTCCCTCAAGCAGCTGCTTTAAACAGAGGTCTGATAGGAGCCTGTCAGTTTATATGCCATAGTAAAAAGTCTGTGAGGATGCTACTACAGAAAAACAACACGAACATCCATGCCTGAACCAAGGCTCCACCCCGGTCCCTTAGGTGAATAGCCAAGCGCGCTAACCACGAGATGGCCGACAAGAAAAGGAAAAAAAAAAACGTAATGGTTAAAGGTTTTTAATATAATAAAATGCTAAATTACTAAAAAAATTAAAAAAATCCATGAGAGTTCAAGAAACTCACATGTGATTTAAAGAATTTGCTAATTATTTGGAAAAGGCAATATTTTTAATACAAAACGTATAGAAGTATCATTATTCTTTATTCAAATATTAACCAGATACATTCCATTTTCAAAAGTAAAGTTACTATGAAAGAAAAAAATCCAAAGAAGACAAGAAATATAACTGTTTTAATAACGATAATTTTCTTTAAAAAATGTTTATCAATATACATATTAATTTCAGTTATCCAGTTTTTCAATTTCCATTTAAATGGTTGAAAGTTTGTTTGGTCTTTGACATCTTCCCGGTAAAATAAAAATATTTTTGTCACAAAATATATATATATTAAAAAATTTTTGTTAACACAAAGGAGCTAAAACGATTTAAAAATTTCTTCAATATTAATACACTATTAAACTGTATTCATGTTACATTGATAAAAGATCACATTATGTAAAGGTATGCACTTCAAAGGCTAATTTCTCATCGGAAAAATATTACTAACGCGTGTTGAATAATAATTCAAAACAGATAAATGGATTTGCTGCTAAATCTAAATTTAATAATCTGTAATTTCACTACCTAGTAATTTAAAACGAATTTGTGGAATAAAGTTTGGAAAACAAACATAGTTCGCCCAATTTCGAAAACAAATTATGCGGAAGTGTCTATAGACGTGTTGAAAGGCCCAAAATGAACGTTTCCGTTTTTAGGCCTAAAGTTCCCTTTTTAAAGGGATTTTTCTAAGACCCTTTGAAGGAAATCAAATAATTTTTCTGCATTAAAAACTTAAAAATATTTTGTTTCAAAATTTCCAAGCATTTAGATCCATGAAGTTCAAAGATTTGCTGTTGAAATAAAACATGCATAACAATGTTAACCTAAGAAGTATTCGATATTCTATTTAATATCTGAAACATAACAGCATTAAAAATTTAAAAAATCATAAAAATAAGCATAAAATACTTCAACGACATAAACATACACGTAAAAGTATTACAAAATCAAAAATATAAGCATGAAAATTGTAAACATGAGTTTAAAAAATGAAAATCCTAAAATATAAGAATTAAAATTGAAGAATCGTAAATATAAGCATTAAAATGACTAAATCAAAATCGTAAATATAAGCATTAAAATGACTAAATCAAAATCATAAATATAAATATTAAAATTACAAAAATCTAAATATAACCATATAATGATGTGAGAAATTCTGAAACGTACAGAATTATTTCTCAGAAATGTTACCAAAGAATTCTTTCCAAAGAATTCTACGAGCCTAAATTTAAAATATTCTGTAAATAGTAATGCATTAGTGCATTTCATAACTTTCTAAGCTAAATGAAATGTTGAAAGGGTAAATAGAATGAACCCTATTCGTATACTTAACGTATATGCTATTAGGGGATATGATGTATGCTCTCCATCCAACTAAGCTACGCTTGTCAAGTTACTGACACATCATTGCTTTCTACATAGTTTCCGCAGCTGTGTTTTATCGACCAGCATCTAAACAAGAGCAGCGGAGTCCCATGTTAGCTCTTCTATTACGGCCTCTGAGTCTCTTTGTTTTTGATGCATCTTCAAAGTTGGTTTATTTGACTTTCAAGTATTCGTCTGAACACGTTGAGGAAGAAGCAGCAGTAGTGGTAATTGTGTAAAGTGCGATAGGAAAACAGATGGTTGCTGAAAGAACCGTTGTCCATTACTCGTTGTGTTTAAAGGCCTCTCTCCAGCATTCCAATAAGCATCTGCAATAACAAAAACATGCTCAAGAGAATGAAATAAGCACAAAACAAAGAGTGGAATAAATATTTCATTAAGTACACCCAGTATCTGACTAGCACGATAGATGCGTTCTTCAAAGAAATTGTGTAAGGTGAAACAGTGTTAGTCTGATACGAATTTCTTATAAGAAACAATGTAAATACATGTGGTGCGGCATTTTCTATACTCCTGGTGTGGGCGTGTCATTTTCTATGATCGATGTAGAAAATGCCACACCAGGAAGTATTTGTCTGAGCGCCATGCAAAATATGTATGTGTCGACAGTTGGGTTATGGAAATGAATGCAGTTGCAAACAACTCATGTCATAGGTGAGGGAGAAAACAGGGCGAAATGGCTCTGCGTAGCAAAGTTTGGTCGTCCTCACCTGGGCATGTGGACTATTGCATCAGAGTCATATGATGGCGAAAGCACGTGTAAGAAGTGAGAATGCCTGGAGACGTCATTGGGAATGATACGATCACAGGACACCTTTTCCAGAGGCTTCATCATAGGGCTACGTACAGGTGGTTGTCCCTGCACCTCATCGCGGTGGAAACACATCGGGATGCAACAACCTATCTGCCGAATTTGGCGACAGTAGTTGGAGGAACGTAACGTGTATAGCAGTACTGGGACTAGCGCTCGTAGGCAGATGTCCACACATCCTCGATCGCCACATTCGATGGTAAGCCATAGCAAGCCCCACAATCCACAGCAGACATTCGACGTGGTTTACAGACAGCTACAGACATCCCCGTGTCGACACTGACTGTGAATCGAAGATTGGCTGAAGCAGATTTGCGTTCTCGCCAGCCATTGCGACGACTGCCACTCACAGCAGCACATCGTCGTGCAAGTTGCAGTGGTGCCGTACTAGACATGCGTGGTGGGACAAGTGGAACAATGTCGTTCAGTGACGAATATCGCCTCTGTCTCAGTGCCGACGATCGCCGATTGAAAGTCTGGAGACGATGTGGTCACCGGGCAGTCTTCTTGCCATCCATCAGCATCACACAGCTCTTCAGACTTGTGTCATGGTTTAGAGCACTATCAGTTTCAACAGACGTTCACCGCTTTTACGCATAATGGATACAATGACAATACGACGATACGTCGATGATGTACTGCAGCTCGTTCTGTTGCCGGTATCTCCATGGTATCCCTGATGCCCAGTTTGAACATGATAACGTCCGCCAGCACACTGTCAACATCAGCAAGCAGTGCCTACAAGGTGTCCAGGTGCTGCCTTGGCTAGGGCGATCTCCAGACTTCTCCCCATTAGAGAACGTGTGGAACATCATTGGCAGACGATTTCACACCTCTGCACGACCCCCTCGCAATGTCATTGAATTACGGACACAGGTTAACGATGCATAGTCCACGATACCTCAGCACATCATCCGGAGACTTTTCTACTCAATGCCACACAGTATTGCCGAATGTATAGCACAGCTTGGCGGTTATATAACTGCTGATTCAGGCCGCATTATACTGTCTCCTCACCCATCGCATTCATGTAATTCCTCAGAAATTAAATCACTTTTTGCCCATCTACTTGTCTACATGTGTGGTAAGTTTCGTCTCATTTCATGCATTCCTTCATGGTGTGGCATTTTCTATGTCGAGCAGTGTAGGAGTAATGCGTTCCAGGATCCTAACATGAATGATATATTTTTCGTGTTATTCCTTCATTATGATTATAATTTGGTTAATGCTTTGTGGTTTTTATTTATTATGCGCATTTCACACATGTAAATTTTCATTCATGTCATTCACATGAATGTCACATGTCATTTCTACAGAATGTTCACACATGTCATTTATACAGAAAATAAGTAACGATAAATGTAGAAACAAAAAAACGACTAAATGTAGCTTTATTTTACTATATGGAACGTATAAATAAATGATTGTTGAGTAATGAAGACTGATAATGAGATATTAATTGTTGTAAAAATATTGTCGAGTAATGAAGATATATTTGGAAATAATTTTATAATTATGAAGAAATGATAGGTCAGATAGATGAGACAAGGGAAGACTACACAATATTTCTTTTCTGCGGGTTAATATTGATATATTGATTGTTGTAAAAATTATTGTCGAGTAATGAAGAGTGATAATGATATATTAATTATTGTAAACAATATTGTCGAGTGATGAAGACTGACAATGATATATTGATTATTGTCGAGTGAT
The DNA here is from genome assembly GCA_038380435.1 of Ryuthela nishihirai. Lineage (NCBI taxonomy): Eukaryota > Metazoa > Arthropoda > Arachnida > Araneae > Heptathelidae > Ryuthela > Ryuthela nishihirai. The sequence goes on from JAWZYU010000010.1 coordinate 54,615,152, forward strand.
AATGAGATATTAATTGTTGTAAACATTATTGTCGAGTGATGAAGACTAATAATGATATATTGATTATTGTAAAAATTATTGTCGAGTAATAAAGAGTGATAATGAGATATGGATTGTTGTAAACTTATTGTCGGGTAATGAAGACTAACTCCGTGTTTACACCCGCTTAATTATTAATTACATTATTAAAGATCCTGCACCTCATCTCTCTTTAATCTCATCTCTCTCTGCACCTTTGCTCTCCTTAAAGATTATAACTTGTCACGTGTTATAACACGTGACAAGTTATAATCTTTAAGGAGAGCAAATCTGTTTTTATTTGCATTGTTATCGATCAGCGACAATTAAATTGCTCTTATTGTTTACAAATAGCTGTTTAAACACACTAATTTGTGTACACAAATATGAAAAATATATTTGGAAATTTTAAAATTATGAACAAATGATAGGTCAGATAGATGAGACAAGGGAAGACTGCACAATATTTCTTTTCTACGGGTTAATATGCTGAACTACGGAGCGGCCTTTGGATCGACATGGCAATGCAGTAGTAAGTCATGAACACACCGGAAACGACGACGGGAAGTGTCGAACCTGACCATGAGATAACTAACGCTGTATTTGATCGATGACGAATGCCAAACAAGCCTAATTGAGCATCGTTGAAGTCATGGAATTATTAGCAAATGTTAGATCACGTATATCAAAGTACCATGTCAAACTCGATGAACATGACAGATCTGCAATTTACAACACATCGAATATTGATCGAGTTCTCTTCTACCCAAGACCGGATCTGGGGGACATAGGCAAGGGGACCATGCCCTTCCCCCCTTTCAGAATGCTAGTAAGGGTAATAGAGGTAATAAATTATTAAACTTATTTATATTTCATGTATTTTTCAAGATTTATTTTAAAGATCTGTATGACGGCGGACTGGGCCGCCGGCACACAGGGAGATTTCCCGGTAGGCCAGTCACAAAATTTTACCTCGAGGCAGGTCGGTCGGTAGCTGATTATTAGTAAATTAAAAAATAATGGTCGGAGGACAACTGTCAGATGTGACGAATTGGCTTGTGGAAAATATTAAAGAATGTAATTGAAATCTCGGGGCCATGGGCTGTAGGCCTATGGGTTAAACTGCAAGACAGAGACAGTAAGCAGACAAGAAGGAAGCGACCAATCACTTCGAAGTGATGCAAAAACGAAAAAATAGAGGGAAAAAAGCGAAAATTGACTTTTTTGCGAATTACAAAAAGAATATTGTATTGAATCTAATTGTCAATTGTAGCTCCAATTGTTATATTTTTCTTCACTTTCAAATAATATAAACCTTTTTTACTTCTAAAGTTAAAGTATTGAGAAATGCAGTTTTTTCAGATAAAAGCATTTTGCTTTTTTAAAGATTACTTTTAAAATCTTTCCAACTATGCGAAATTGTTTGAAAAGATTTAAAAAGTATTTTTATGCCCCTTAGGATGGCATAAAATTAAAAAAAAATTGATGGTGAAGAGGCTTTTCTGGCATGTTTTTACAACATAATGAAAAACAATATAAATTCCACATGATTCCCTAGCTAAATTTCATTTCAGATTAATCGTCATATACCCTTCGTAATCTGCAAAAAATTAATTGCTCTTAGTTAATTATATTCCCATGAAGAAAAAATGTGTTTATATTATTGTACAAAGAAGGTCTCAAGTCTTTTACCGCAGTCGAAATTCCGTAATCTCTTAAATAAGTTTTTCAGTGAGAAAACGTAACAGATGAGTTAAGTGTGCAAATAAAATCTATGAGAATCTTAATTTTTTTCAACAATATTCAGCGAATATTTAAAGAATATTGGTAGCAGAAACAATGCATGGCTTAATGTTCGTCTTGAAATTAAAAATTTCGAAAAAATGCACCATACATTATTAATTCTTTGTTTAACATATTAAATGGTTAGAAACACTAATGTTTTATGGACTGTTCAGACGTTAACACTGAACTAGTAGTAGAAGGAAATCTTCCTGAAGAAAGAATCTAAAAATGTATACTAATGGCTTTTGACTGGTGAAATAATAACGACCACGAGTTACATAATATAATAGAACATTTCCTGGTGGAGTTGTTTTCATGTAATTATGGGCAGCACAATAAATTTAACCGAGCGACGTTTTTAGAATCACGGAAAATTATTTACCTATATATAAGCGTTACATTCAGTGCATTGCATAGGATCTCGCCGGGGCCTCCACATTCATGAGGGAGTCAAAACTCGATTTCCTTTTCAGCATTTTATTCAGTAAAATATTTAACTAACAGTGTAATCTACTACTTTAGTACACATCTCTTTTTTAACTTACGTGTTTTTTTTTGTTGTTGTTGTTGATAAATCGTAAACTGCAAAGAGCAGATATTTAGTTTTATTTATAATTCTTCGTTTGTTTATTTTTCAGTATGTGCAAGTGTAGATAACGCATATTAAATTTATTTAACCTTCTGTATGCATTTTTTTCATTCATTAGTTCTAAAAACTTATGATATCTCCAGATAGTTTAGGACTTAGGAAGCTTTTTCCCCTGGAGACTTCATATAGTTTAGATATAGAAGACTTCATATAGTCCCTTAGATCAGCAGCCAAGCGCGCTAACCACTCGGCCATGGGACGGCTAAAATAATACCCCCTCAAGCATCTGCTTGCCACAGAGGTCTGACAGGAGCCTGTCAGTTTATATGCCATAGTAGAAGATCTGAGAGGATGGCAGGACCTTAGCAGAAAAACAACACATACATCCATGCCTTACCCGGGGCTCGAACCCAGGTCCCTTAGATAAGTAGCCAAGAGCGTTAAGAGGAGACGATAATGAATCCTAATCATTGTTTCAAGGGATAGTTTTTATCAGGAAAATTATTGAATGTTTTTTAATGAAACGGGAGCTTCCGAACACAAAGGAGAAGAAATAGCACAGAAGTAAGAGGAAGTTTTTCCTCCAACAACTTCCCAAGGACATGCCAGCTAATTTAATAGTCAACTATGATAACCACTAAACGGATAGCGGTTAAAGCGATGAAAAACTCGAATAATCTATGATTTTCCCGTTACTGGTCTCATAATTTTACAATTTCACACTCAGAAAAAGTACTGTGATAAACATACTTGAAGAATCCGTTGGCTGCATCGACCCGAGGAATATCGATTTTATACTAAACAGTGGAGATTTCTTTATCGCCTAATATATCATGGACTAGCGAAAACACTCTGGGATACATATAAGAGAGCGATATGTCTTCTACATTAGGAAACTTTGTGAGGAAATGTAGTAATGTTTGAATGGCTACAGTGATTCCAGCAGAAAGGATATCTAAGACGTGAGAACTGCAAAAGCATTCTCAGCTCAAATGTTTGTGAAATTTAAAGCTAAGCGTGAAAGCGCCGTTTGAATTTTCTCTCCAACGTAGCGAATAATGCACATTCTGTGTCTCTTTTTATCGTACAGTTTGAAGTGGTTAGCTTTCGTTTTGAACAGGTGTCTGATGTTGATACTCCTCTTGTGAAGAACGTAGAAAATGATATATTCATGGGAGAGGACACAGATTTATCAGTTCTCATCGTCCTTGCAGACCCAGTTTGCAACTATAATGTATTCATGATGACTGCTAGAATAAAATCGAGACAGAGTGGAATTTTCAGCAGCCAAATGTTGACCAGAGGATCTAGATGATATGCGCAATAACATATTTACAGGACTGCCTCTGGCTAACATGGGATGTCCATTTTTAAAGAAAATGATGTTGTTGTTTTTTTCTTTTTCGGCCTTTAGCGCTCTCTGATAGTGAAAATACGAATTAATGGATGTTTGAAGAAATGCGAATAGTAATTCAGTACATTATCACTATGCGCTCTACTTAGCTAAAAGATCATAAAGATGTGATTATGAGTACATCTTTTTTACACACTTTTGCACAATTTATATATACAGAATGGACGAAAACCAAACTGTGGACAAACTTATGGACATCAAGGGCAATCAGTGCAAAATCATAAGGACTTCCTTCGTGAATCAAGACCTATATCCTTTAGAACAGTGGTTCTCAACTTTTTAAGCTTCACGTACCTCCTGGAAATGTGTATGTAACTGGCGTACCCCTTATATAGATAGATAAAATTATAGTTATAGTATAATAATGCCAACTTAGCGACTTTGTTACTAGATCTAGAGACCTCACTTTAGAACATTGTGCAAAAATTGCGCCGGTGACCACATTTTTATAATCTTTTATATAAATTCAGCGTGATAGTGATAATGTACTGAATATATGTAGTAGCTGTGATTATCTTACAAATAAGATAATCACATTTATAATCACTCTAATTAATATTATTAATTAATATAATTAAAATTATTCTTATGGATTAAGCAAATAGTAATATTCCATTAGTATTTTACCACAAAAGTGTTTTTTCATTTATCTCTCAAAGCAAAAATATGCATTTTTCTTTCACCACCTGGGAGATCGGGGGAAAAGGCAGATGTTGTTGTTTTGTTGTTGTTTTACCTCTTAGCGGCACTTTTTGCACACCATGGGCTAAATGGCCAGGTCACATGGACCCCGAAGGCTCAGAGAAGGTTGGGGGAGGGGACCTACTGGAACAGCTGTTGGGAGACAGATGGTAGCCTCCCGTCAAGGCCATCCAGCGTGTTCTTTAACGTGCATAGGGTATGGCTCTCCCGCACACGGAGCCACGGCTTAACGTCCCATCCCACGGACGGCGGCCTTTCCATGCCCATTGGTGTCCCGTACTGACCGTGGGCAGGGCGGGGAAGGGGGAAAGGCAGACAAATCGTCACTATCAATGTACACTTATTATTATTATTATTATTATTTATCACTTGACCTTCACGAAAAAGTTTCAAGTTTTTAGCTTAAGTAGATCGTTTGAAATATTCGTTAAAAGTTTTTTCATTTTCCTAATTTAAAAAAAGCATGGATGACTTTAAAAAAATTCAGATTCTACTGACTTTCGAAATATTGACCTGTTTTGCAAATAACAGGTAAACAGATAATGTAATAATCTCAAGCTTGGCCTTCTAAGCACTTTATTTAAAATTAGATGGTTGCAGAATACATTGTTGCAAGTTCTATTCGTAGAGACGTTTTTCTTGTAATTTATCTTACTATGAATTGTACGTGAATTTTCTCTCCAACGTGGAAAACAGGTTCCATATTTCTCCACAAAATTATTTATTGACTTTTATCTCATTTTTCTACAGATTCTTTATCACGTATTGATGCGATACATTGATATAATTTTGTCATTTCATGTATATATTTGTATTTGATCTTGCATTGTAATCCTTTATGTGAAACTGTTTCCTTATCCCACCACTGACTAAAGCTGTTTATGGTTAATGTGTCTTGCTGTAATCAGCAAGACAGGTTCATGGTACCTGATGGTCAGTAATCGGTCCCCTTTCCGGCCTGACTCCTTGATCGGGGAGCGCTGGCCAGATGACTGTCCCTTGGGATGGGGAGGTCGGCCAGGATGCTGAACTTCGGAGGGCAAATGAGAAGGTCAAATAGTTCTGAGTTAATAACTGGCTGGAGCAGACGCAGACGGCGGCTGCTCGGTGAATTGATAATTCGAGGTGAGAGGTTTTTCCTCTGTTAGGTGCGTAGAGTTGCAACTTGTTAAGCAATTTGCACATGGTTGTTTGTAGACAACCTAGCCAGTAGCCAACGAACTACAAATAAAATCTGTAAATATCTTCCGAAATAAATATTTTTGTTACTGTTTTAAACGTGGAGTTGGTTATCATTCTGCAATCCTCAAACATCGAAAGTCCAATAGAGAACGAACCAAATCTTACTTCCTTACCTGTGGGAGTCGTGGATCAATTACATTCTACCAACCCCAGGAAACGACAGTCTTCATTTTTTCTCGAGAGAGTTTGATGTGTTGTTTTTGTCTTTTACCTCTTTTCGTGCTTACTTTTAACTTTGGTCTTGGTTTTATGTCTTTTGCCCTATTTTTTTTAATTGCGTTTGGCGCATCATAGCCTTTGTTATAAATGCGCCATAAAACCCCAAACAACCAACCAATCAACGTAAATAGGGAAATAAACTTAAAGATTCTTTGATAATCAATCAATAGTAAATAATCAGAATTACCTGTTGAGATAGAAGTCAATAAATAACTATATGGAGAAAAGACAGAACCTCTCCAATTTTAGTGGTTAAAACACTCTAGCATGAACCTTGAGAGACGTGAGTTCGAATCCCGCGGATCGGAAAAACTCGTTTTTCCCAAAAAATTGTTTATAGTTCTTTGGTACTTTTTAGGAATTTATAAGAAAGAAGAAGTCTGTTTCGATATGTATATTACATCCATTCAGTTTTTCCTACCTCCGGCATTAAGTGTGGACAAACCAGTCTGCTTTTTGAAAACAGAATCTTAATAAGTCTCCTTTTGAAGATTTAAAATACAGGCGCTTAATAAAAATAAATAGATTGTTTTTGTAATTAGAGAATAATAATGTAGAATCTGCAAAAAGGGATGCGGATTTACTTTTCCCTGTAATATGAAATTATTGTACATTAAAAACATCATTCAATAAAAAAAATACATTTAATGTAACTTCAGATTCTATAATCTGTAACTCTGATCGAAATACACTTTGTAACAAAAAGTAACCAAATACTTCCAACGTAAATGAAAAACCGAATTCAAAGCTCTCTAACTTTGGAAATAAGCGTTTCACGGAAAAAGTCTCACTAGAAATAAATTGAAGGTCTTACTCAAATCATATACATGTCAGTTTTCAAAAAAATATTTGCTTAATTATTAAAGAGTTACAGACGACTTTGCCACACATTCCGAAATATTTTTGTTTCCTTCAAATTTATCATAACTGGGTGAAAAAACATTAAAAAAGCTTCACATTTATGCTAGTGAACGATTTTTTACAACAATTGTCACGAGTAGCGAAAATTAGAGTTAAATGTTTCAGCTGCTACTATTCTTCAAATATTAAACGAATATTGCGGAAAATAAATATTTGGAATGAAATTTGAGTGAGATCTTCAATTTATCTCCAAAAAAATATTTTCACAAAAGAGCTTTTTTCAAACTGATAGAGCTTTGAATAAGAGTTTCTGGAAATGCCAGGTTACGTTTTGTGCAATAGTTTACATTCTTTTGTATTTGCTTTTATTTTCTCCTAAACCTGACAAAAATACCGCAGTCACTTCTGATCAGTTGTGGGCGTTCTCAAACACGAAGGAGTAAACAAGATGTGCGCAGTTAAACTGTTAGATTAAAAGTAAACGTGTGAAAGCAACTTTTAGAGATTACTTCGACAGGAACTCTGGTATGAAGAGAGTGCATTTCGAAGTTCTCTAACTGCAGAAACATTCTAGGCTTCTGTCTCAGGCAATAAAAACAAGGAATGTTATTACTCCGATGGTTCATAGTAATGGTCATCGGAATTCCACCATCAAGCGACTGATCTTTGGATGGCTTAAAACGAACGGAAACGTTTGTAATAAGGATTTTGTTTTATTTTTTCGTGTTTGTGATGAGCAAGCCTGAAGCATTAAGCAGAAATAAAATTTAAGCATTTTGAAGACTTATGAGCAATTTGAAGAAAGAGATTGTTTACACTATATTTATGTAAAACTTCATTAGTATTTTGTGATACGTAAAGGATTCGCTTTTCTTTCTAAAGCTATGTTGCATTTTTAGGGTTTCCTTCGGTTTTCTTTCTTTTTCGATGACGAATAAGCCCCAGGAATACATTTTGATGTCAACTTGGAATTTTTTAATTTTAAACATTGCGGATGATACATAATAATCTGGCATTTTTTGCATTTACACTAGTCTATGTTGTAATATTGTACACTACAATAGTGATGATCTGTAATATGTTACATCATTATGTAGCACATTATTCTTAGGGTGATCAGTAAATATATATCATATTATACACTGTACTAAATATGATTAATAGCTTTATAAAGAATATTATTTTCTGTGGTCATCAATAAATCTTGAATTTGTTTAATGCTTTTGGCATGCTTATCAATTATATATTTCAGAGAGTTTATCTTTCTGTTTGTTCTAGAACTCGTCCTAGACAGTGAGAGCTAGGGACCACAAACTTTCGTCCACGTTGTGAATACGCCTTGAAAATTTTATTAAAGCACGAGCAACGCCGGGACATTCTTCTGTACACTATTTAGCATGAAGAATGAAGCGACAAAATCTGAAGGTCAAAGAAGGCAACAACAAAGATGCCACACTCACATTAATTGTAGCAAGAGAAACTCGCGGTGTAATTCCGCCACAACAAATAGTTCCACACCTTATGCGAGAGACAAGTACTTTTTCTGATGTACATTTTAATGATGTACTCGTACAGTTTCGGCCATTTCCTTGTCGGGTGGTTGGTGTGCTTGGCTACTGATCAAAGGGACCTGGGTTCGGGCTCCTGCTAAGGCATGGATATTTGTGTTATTTTTCTGTTGAAGTCCCGCCATCCTAACAGACCTTGCACTATCGCATTTCTGTGGCACGCAGGTGCTTGAGGGAATAATTATTTATTTATTTTTATAGTTCAAGAAAGTGAACAATTAAAAAATGCTGTTTTTGATTTCCGAATTTTGTAAACTGCACAATTAAGCCTAATTTCTTTCACCTGTATATTAGTGACTAGAAAAATGGCCAGGAGTTTCTCAAGTCGTTGCTGACGTCAACTCGCGTTTTTATAGTCCATTGTTTCGTTTCTATGCAAATTATAGAAAATTTTATATCCGTTTTGACAGATTTTGGTCCCTTGTAATTCCCATAATACTTAATCGAATGATCCCAAATTTCATACGCGAGTTCCCCCTGTGTGATCCTGTGTTGGGTTTAAAAAAAATCAGGTTCCTATCTGAAATGGGACGCCTTAATATAATTATATCTTTGGGAATGCAAAAGATCTGGCAATGGTTGGTGATTTTTTCGGTCAGAAATTGCGAATGAAGTAATACAAATGAAGAATTTCTTTACTATAGATCTAAAACACGTGCTGTAGAAGCTCCCTAACGAGTTGAGAATTGATACATTGTCAGGCGTAGAATCTTGCTTTTCATTGGCTTTCGTGGTTAAACGTAATAAGCGACGATTGGACAAAAATTATTTGAGGGAGACTTACTGTCCCATTCTTTATGTGAAACAGAGTATCGTAAAATATATCACAAAATGTTACCGTATACTTCCAAGCTATATGATGGAGAGACATTCAGAGTTCCCTAACTTTGAAAATAAGCTTTTTACGGGAAGATATCGCTGGAGATACAGTGAATATCTCACTCAGTTCTTTCTCATTCTCAATTTTAAACAATATTCTTGTGATTTGAAACACCTTTAGAACCTGAAGCAATTAAAAACGGTGTCATTTATCATAACAATTTAGTTTAATAGCCTTCTTAAACACAATTATAATTGTTACAACAAAGAGTTTATTCAAATAAATGCAGATTTATAAGGTAATGATTATTTCAATCAATTTGAAAATGTTTAGAACGACTACTACAGCGGCGTTTGCTGATAAATGTTTCCAACTTAATAACTCTATAAATATTAAACGAATATTGTTGAAAATATAGAATTAGAAAGATTTGAGGATATCTTCATTTTAGTGACATTTATTTCTTCTAAAAAGCGCATAATTTCAACGTTAGAGAGTTCTGAATGTAATTTTCTATTCATTTAGCATATCAGTGTCCGGAAACGTTTTGGGGCGGGGGGTGGCTCAGTCGGTAGCGCGCCAGGCTCGTAATCTGTAGTTCCCAGGTTCGAGTCTCAGCTGGGTCAGCGTTGAGATTTATCTCCGCAAATTTCCCCGCCCTGCCCACGGTCAGTAGGGGACACCGATGGGCTTGGAAAGGCCGCCGTCCGTCGGATGGGACGTTAAGCCGTGGTCCCGTGTGCGGGAGAGTCATACCCTGTGCACGTTAAAGAACACACTGGATGGCCTTGACGGGAGGCTACCATCTGTCTCCCAACAGCTGTTCCAGTGGGTCCCCTCCCCCAACCTTCTCTGAGCCTTCGGGGTCTATGTGACCTGGCCATTTAGCCCATGGTGTGCAAAAAAGTGCCGCTCAGAGGTAAAACAACCCAACCCGGAAACGTTTTGCAATATAGTGTACATGGTAATGTTAGTGTACATGGTAATGTTAGAGTTCCAGAAAATTTTTAAACTGAATTTAGGAAACATCATGCCTACAGGCTTGTATAACTGCCCGAGGTGGACCTACTATGTAAAAGAGAATCCAGAGATATGCGGTAGGCTGGATTTTAAGTGTTCAACACAAGAAGTGTTTTTCCGCAAAATTTATACACTTCATTGTGAACACTCTTTGTGGCCTAGAGCACATCTAACCAAGGTTATTCGACGGAATTCCCTCATAAACTTCGTGATGTTGCATTTTTTACGTGGGGCGGGGGTGGCTCAGTCGGTAGCGCGTCAGGCTCGTAATCTGTAGTTCCCAGGTTCGAGTCCCAGCTGGGTCAGCGTTGAGATTTATCTCCGCAAAATTCCTCGCCCTGCCCACGGTCAATAGGGGACACCGATGGGCTTGGAAAGGCCGCCGTCCGTCGGATGGGACGTTAAGCCGTGGCCCCGTGTGCGGGAGAGCCATACTCTGTGCACGTTAAAGAACACGCTGGATGGCCTTGACGGGAGACTACCATCTGTCTCCCAACAGCTATTCCAGTGGGTTCCCTCCCCCAACCTTCTGTGAGCCTTCGGGGTCCATGTGACCTGCCCATTGTGTGCAAAAAAGTGCCGCTCAGAGGTAAACCAACCCATTTTCCACGTTGGGCAATGATAGTAGTAGTAAAGATAGATTCTGGCTGAACGTTTCGGGCACCAACCTGTCCAAGCCTGAAATATTTCGATAATTACCGAACCCAATCCTGGTTAGAAAAAGAAAAATCTGATACAATCATCACAGAAAAAATAGATGGATGCCGCTCAAATTTTTCGGTTTTTTTCAGTTATTGATATTGGAGGTTATTAGAAAGTTTAAAATAATTATATTTATCCGAAAGCAATATTAAAAACACAGTGTTGTTTGTAACTAAATACACTATAAATAATCTGTAGAAACCGCAAATTCTTCGAGAACTTTATTATAAACGCTAAGGGCAATTCGTTAAGGAAAGAGAGAGTTCCTGGCGTAACGCTGAATAGTTTTTAATAATTCTATTTACTAAACACTGAATAAAAGGAAATATAATCAAAAGAAATTATCTATTTTGCTTCATTTTCAATACAACTAAAATCAAAATTGGATTGTTAAGTTACGGCAGATGGAACCCCGAAACCGACTGTGTTATTTCAAGTCCTCCCTAGCTCTTATGGGCTTTAACAAGTGAAAAAAAAAAGCTAAATTTAATTTTGCTTTCTTTATTCTGAGAATATTAAAAAAGTGGTTGTGCAAAAGTTTGATTAAAGAGGGATAGAGAGAGAAAAGTCCTGAAGCCACGAATTCCTCTAAATGTGACTACGGAACGGAAATTAGAAATGTTTGTAGATAAAAGACTCCAACTTGTTTTGTTTATTTCTCTATTAATTACTTTATGAGACTATTCAAGGGTAAAAAAATAACTCATAATTGAAAGAAAAGTTGCGTCTGATCTCGGAAATATCCTAAAACGGATGTTAAAACATAATTCCCCACTAACTTTTTTTATATCTGATGAAGTATCTGTTTATAATGATATTTGTTTTTAATCAGCGAAAGATAAATCCTTGGAGTTAACTGAGGAAACTAAAAATCTTTGTCTGTTATTATTTCTGCAAATTATCTTGCTTCTCTTTGATCTACGGACTGATTTCCGTTGGTTTCATCGGAGGTAATTTGCAACAGGAAGAGAGGGATTACAACGGGCGAAATTTTTGCATTATTTCTTTATGCGTTCTCTATTAGCAGCTGAGTTGAGAGTATAACGGTTACATATTTAAAAGATTGAAAAACTTAAATGTAGTTTCGGTGGCGTAATTATAATGGCGCAGAGGTGAGAGCGCACCTGTTCCAGGAAGGATAAAGTGACGAAGTGAAGGATAGGGTGAGGAATCCAAGACTTTTCCTTTTTTTATCAGTCTCCACGCTATTTCGGGGGAGATTTCATACATTACGAAGTTTTCCGCATAACTAACTGATAATTCTGTTGTAGAGTAAAATCACTTGTTAGGGTTTAGTAGAATTTTTACTAATGATAAGACTCCTGAATTCCATTTAATTATTTTACTTAAATAGTTAAGTGTAGCTCTAAATTAATTTCGATCAATACCACCATAAAAATGTTGTGAACCAGACATAATGTCAGAGAGGAAAGATGCGGAAACTGACCAGGATTGATAGCCCCATCCCCGTTCACATATAATAAAGTTGAGAGCTGATGAATTGTGTGTTCATAAGAGAAGCCTCCTTCTCTTGGTTATACCTATAGGTGGGGGTGGCTCAGTCGGTAGCACTCCAGGCTCGTAATCTGTAGTTCCTAGGTTCGAGTCCCAGCTGGGTCAGCGTTGAGATTTATCTCCGCAAAATTCCCTGCCCACGGTCAGTAGGGGACACCGATGGGCTTGGAAAGGCCACTGCCCGTCAGATGCGACGTTAAACCGTGGCTCCGTGTGCGGGAGAGCCATACCCTGTGCACGTTAAAGAACACGCTGGATGGCCTTGACGGGAGGCTACCATCTGTCTCCCAACAACTGTTCCAGTGGATCCCCTACCCCAACGTTCTCTGAGCCTTCGGGGTCCTTGTGACCTGGCCATTTACCCCATGATGTGCAAAAAGTGCCGCTCAGGGGTAAAACAACCCAACTCGTTTCTCCTAAGTTAATGTTTTACACCCTACCAGATCTAGTTGATGGCGGGTAAGAACTAGGGGCAACCAATAGGTCAGGCCCCAAAATACTGGCTGTTGATTGCATTGTGTTTTTCAATGCTATTTGTGGAGGAGCTTCCTTCTCATAAGTTAGCACTCATACGTACAGGAAGGTACATGGCAAACACAATTTATTATTCAAAATACACGACCCGTTATCTGGGGTCGGATCACAACACATCAATATGGTACACGCCAGGCAACTGGGCCTTATTGGCAAAACATACTGCGAGACGCAGAGAGAAGGGGGGACACTCAGGGACTATTACTCTAGAGATAAAAACTGAAAGAATCTCAGAAAAACGGCTACTGACCTTTTTATATTAGTCTGCTCCATCGCTGGGATCTTCCTGGTCTGCTGTGATAGAGCCTGGCAAAGGGGCTATTATCCGCACTCTGGGCATTGCAGTTTGGGCTCCATGAATGGCACAACCAGTTCATCAGCGAAACACATCGCAAGTCCGGTGTTGTCAAGGCTAGAGATGCCGGCGGGTGAGACTTGGCAGGTGACTTCGTCTCTCCCTGCGCACAGGACACTCCATGGCTGGGTTGCTCGCTGTATTCCGCTTGGTGTCTGGTACTCATGGGTTCTTTCGTTCTGGGAAGAGGGCCTCGACGGCAGTTTGTGGGACTTGGCAAGCCGGGTGCATCATGAGGGTGGGGTCTGCTCTTTCTTCACCCTTTTTCCTAATCGTCTGCTGTGGCGCACGGGTTGTCTTCCCACCCGCTTCTCCTTTTTCTGGTTTCCCAGTTGTGATTCTTGCAGTCCCTGTCATTTTCAAGCCTGCATTCTTTCCTAAGCGGATTACCTTTTCTAGTATTTGCCACTCTGTCTATAGTTTCTTTCGCCGTTACTTAGCTGTTGCACTTTCCATCTTCACGGGTCTATTGTCTCTTAGTGCTCAAAACTCACTCCTTGTTGCACGTCCACACTCTAGCACACACACTTCTCTTCTCCGTGGTCGCGCTTGTCGATTTCAAAAAAGGACCCCGCTGCCACTTCTCATTGGACAGCAAAGTTCGTCGGTGAGAGCTGTGGCCAAAGCTCATTGGCGCGGTCAGATTTTTATTGGAGGTCCCAGCCTCTGGTGTGATCCTGAGTCATCCTTGTCTCGCTCTTGGTGACCATTGCTGCGTGTTTCGAAAACTCCTTTCTCTATTGCCTTGTTTACGCTTTTCTTCAACGGGATGCCGTGTGCAAAAGGCCCAGATGGTCCGTCGTCCTCAACATGGCGGCTCGAGTTGTCTTTTCAGCGGTTTTACTAAGGGAAAGGTCGGGTGGCTGGAAGAAAATGGCGACAGATAGCTCTGTCGAACTCGGGATTGCAAAATTCCGAGTACGACATTAATAACAAATATAAACAAGCAGTACTACACAAGCAATCCTTTCCTAATATCAATGCGCACAGGAAATATTGCTATTGGTTATATTTTGAGGGCTCATTTTTAAGCATATTTTAAGAATGCAGATATAAAACACACTACCGATATGGAGAATCTCCAATACTAAATAAACGTCAGTGTTTACGTAAATGTTACAGATGGAAGATGATGGAAGATGTTAACAGATGGAAGATGGACAGTTCCCTCCCCCGTGAGAAAATTAATCGAAAATATAATTTGATAAACAATATCAATATAACAATTTTTCAAAGAATATATGCATGATTCCCTATTTAGAACTGTACTCATGAATGAAAGACTCCACATAAATATTTTAATCTTAATATGTAAATTTCGACCTCCCCCCACTGTAATGAATGAATTTGCCCCCTCCTGTAAGAAATTTGATCCCCCCCTGAATTTTTTTTGCCGGAGCACATGTTTATGAGGAAATATGAAATATAAAAGCATTTGGACAAACTTAAATGAAAATTCTATTTCAGCTCGTGAATGACTGGAAATAACTGTCATCTAATACACTACTCAAAGTGGAAATCACAACTCCAAGAAGGAATGGAAGTAGAGATATGCAAATTATAGGAGGCAATCGGATATATGCAAATGATCAAAGCTCCGCAGCGAATGGACACGGGACACCCAGCTGAGCTGTGGATAAATACCAGACACACACGAGTTCATATCATAGCACTACCGACAGTGAGGTTGGAGTGCATGTTGTGAAAATGTTTGGATCATGCTTTGGAGATGCCAGTGGAAATCTTATGTGAAATTGATGGCTTCTGAGAGAGAGCGCGAAATGTTAATATGCGAGAGCTCTGATTGAGCCTTCCAGCAATCACCGCCCGCATTGGACGCAATGTGAGCAGAGTGCAATGCTGTGTCTCACGCAACATCATGGAGCACTAAATGACACGAATAAGGGACCAGCACACCTCGCCACAGGACTTGAAGATCTCATGCTCGAGCATGTGAACTTCTCGTCTTTTCAGACTGCTATGGGTGCAATGGTCTCCACGCAAATCATTATGCAACTTTTGCATGATGCAGGAATGAGGGCGAGAAGTCTACTGTGGCACCTGCCATTGCAATGACATCACCGGTTACGTCTTCTTCACTGGTGTCGAGCGTGATAACATTGGATTACAGAATGAAGGAGAATTGTTCAGAGACAAAGTCCTGATTGTGTATCGGCATGCCAGATAACCATTTGTCCGCATATCGTTGGCATCGTCAATGATATGAGGAAGCCTATTCCATTAGCCACCATACGTCTCCCCATCATGTTACAATGGTATGAGGGGACATCACATATGGCGGCCGGACACTTCTGCTCCACGTTTCTAGTGGATTGGATTGGATTGTTTTACCTCTGAGCGGCACTTTATTGCACACCATGGGCTAAATGGCCAGGCCACAAGGACCCCGAAGGCTCAGAGAAGGTTGGGGGAGGGGACCCACTGGAACAGCTGTTGGGAGACAGATGATAGCCTCCCGTCAAGGCCATCCAGCGTGTTCTTTAACGTGCACAGGGTATGGCTCTCCCACTCACGGGGCCACGGCTTAACGTCCCATCCGACGGACGGCGGCCTTTTCAAGCCCATCGGTGTCCCCTACTGACCGTGGGCAGGGCGGGGAAATTTTGCGGTGATAAATCTCAACGCTGACCCAGTTGGGACTCGAACCTGGGAACTACAGATTACGAGCCTGGCGCGCTACTGACTGAGCCACCCCCGCCCCACATTTCTAGTGTGTTAACAGGTGGTCATTACATCAATGACATCGTTAATCCTGTGGCACGACCCTTCCTGGTGTTGCGATTTCCAATTTGAACAATGTACATTGTCTATGGTAATGTCACTGCTGCTGTTAGGTTCAACAAGTACATTTTCAAAATCATGTTCACTTATTACATCGACTACCACACTTTGTCAACACTGTGACTTGAATTTACCTACGTTCAATTCTAAGAGTACATATTTCTTCTACTTCCGCGTTATGCTTCAATTTCTAAATAAATATTTTCCCTCTGTATTTTTAAATCGCCTTATTCAGTTAAAGCAGCTTCACGTTTACGAGTGGGAAATCTTAAGCCGTTTCTATGTAATGTCAGACTGAAATTAGGCAAATCAGGATCTAAGTTTATCATTATTTACATTTTGACTAAATTCGGCAGTTCATCTCTGATGAAGAATTCATGAACCTTTTTCCTGATAGATATCAAAACAAACTGATGACACTTTAGCAACCTTCTAATTACTTGTCGTTGCTTACCTGGAATATAGAATATACGATATGAAGCGAACACTTTTAGAGATTCCATATACTTTCAGAAATTCTATTGCAATTCCCTTTATTGTGTTTCCACACAATATCTGGACATTCGAGTTTAAGCTTTATATTTAAAATAATAATATTTTTGTAAGCATATTCCCTTATTTGTGATGTTTGACTGTGCACACAAATGTAGCCATCTTTATCATTTAGTATATGTTCAAATCCATAAATTTTGATCATTATTATTGAGAGCTTATAAAGTTGGAGTGCATCATCTAGCAACCAATTAAAGTAGATTTAATTTATTTGTCCTGACATTGCTTTGTTGAAACCAATATATCTGCGATATTTATACTTTATTATTTTACGCGGACAAATTATACCTAATAATAGTAATGAAGTCTTTAGCCAATAGGCAAAGAGTTGTTTGTTTACATTAGGTCTCAAGTGAAACAGCATATAGTATTAAATTGCACCCGGGTCATTACAGACCTCACTAAGCCACAGATCAGGTTATTAATTAGAAATGATGCATGACGGTAAGCAGTAAGCAAATGACATTAGAGGGCTAATTTAAATTACTGTTCTACTCATTTGTGATATACTGGTTGAAGCTTAAAGACAAAATTTAGAGATCTGTAAACAAACTGATTGGTAAATTCAAATTAACGAAGTTCCGACTTCCATAATTTATTTTGAGATTGTATACTGAAAAGAAAATCGATGTTGGCGATGTTCTCAATTAAGTCAGAAATCACTGGAGCATACAACGAAGAGCCAAAACATTATGACCAGCGCGTCTTTATGCAAATCGAAACAACTGCAGGTAAACAACGGCGCAATTGAATGTCATGAAACGGAATAAATAACATCTGATATTGAGCTCTGCTAATCAGTGTTTTCTTGTTCTTCACATGGGGAAGGCAGCGGACTTAAGTGACTTTGACAAAGACCAAATTGTAATGGTCAGCCGACTGTGTCAGAGCATTTCCGAAATGGCAAGGCTTGTGGGGTGCTCACTGTCAGCCGTGGCTAGTACCTTCAAAAAGTGGTCCGAGGAAGGATAAACCACGAACCTCAGGCAAAGTGTGGGCCGACCACGGCTCATCGATGCTAGAGGTGAGCAAAGGCTATCCCGTATGGTACGAGCCAACAGAAGGGATACTGTGGCGCAACTTGCCTGTAATTTGAATGTTGGTGAAGGGCACAACACACAGTATACATCGAACCCTGCTAAAAATGGGACTGCATAGCCACAGGCCACTCCGAGTGCCAATGCTACCTCGGTTCACCATTGAAAGCACCTACAATGGGCACGTGGGCATGAAAACTGGACCTTGAATGATTGTAAGAAGGTCGTTTGGTCCAACGAATTTCGTTTTTTGTTGCGCCTGTGGATAGCCGGGTACATGTGCGTCGTTTTCCTAGGGACGTGTTGGCACCAGAATGCACCATGGGACAAAAACAAGCCGGTGGAGGAAGTGTAATGCTTTGGGCAATGTTCTGCTAGGAAACACTGAGTCCAGTGATTCATATGCCGGAAACTATGACATCTACCACCTACCTAAACATCGTTGCAGACCAGGTACATCCTTTCATGGCAACGGTATATCCCTCTAGTATTGCCTTCTTTCAGCAGGATAATGCGCCATGCCACACTACCCGGATTGTTCGAGAATGGTTCACGGATCATGAGGAAGACTTCCAGGTATTGCCCTGGCCTCCAAATTCCCCAGACATCAATCCAATCGAGGATCTGTGGCTTGTATTAGAACAGCATATCCGATCTGCAGCGGTCAACCACGAAATTTACAAGAGTTGAAGGATCTGCTGGTAACGTGTTGGTACCAGATACCACAATACAACTTTAGAAATCTTGTTGCCTCCATGCCTCTTAGGGTAAGAGCTGTTTTGGCGGCACATGGTGGACCAACATCATATTTGGCAGGTGGTCTTAATGTTTTGGCTCTTGTAAAAGAATTATAAAATAATACCAATGTTTAAAGCATAATATTTTATTAAATGGATACGTACATACAAAATCCTCATACAGTCACGGGCTATGGAGCTCCTATCATACCGTGTAATTTTCCTCTCCAGACATGTCTGTTCTGAGCCACTCTGCTGCATTTGGCTATTGTAGGCCAATTCTAGCAAGGTCCTGTTTAATGTCTGCCTGTCGCATCCTAGGTCTCCCCCTTTTCCTGAAGCCTTTAGGCACACTATTCATAATCTTGTTTGCCAATCTGCAGCTGTCTAAACGGGCAACATGGCCAAACCAACGCATTTTGTTTACAAAATGTCAAGAAACTCGAAAAGTTCCACTTCGTTTTCAACAGATTTCGATATGCGACGCCATTAATGCGATATTAAACTTTCGTCCATACTTGGCTAATCATGTCTAGTGTAACACTTAAACATTCGCAGTGGTTCTTTCTTTGAAATGCTGTAAATTACATTACGAACTTTTTTTCGGAAGAAAAAATGATTTTAATGTATCTGCGAAAAAGAACTACAACTAGGGACTTCTCGTACACCAGAGGCTTGGTCCACTTCTACCAATCCAGCGATTCGGAAATTTAGCTCGAGACTACATTAAATGTGATCCTAGAGTCATCATAAGATATTAACTCTACACTGTCATAACAAGGAAATATTGAGAATTTTTGGTCATTTTTGATACTCTTGTTGCTTAACAATTTAATAAAATATAGCAGGGGTTCTCAATGTGGAATACGCGGTAAAATGTTTTGGGGTACGATGTAAGAGCTCAAAAGTCGCTAGATCTAGTACAAAGTAAAAATAACCATTATTATAACTATAGTTTTGTCTATCTATACCAGTTACATACCCATTTCCAGTGGGTACATGAAGCATAAAAGTTTGAGAACCACTGAAAGATAGTATTTCAAAATATGACTATTCTTTTATATTGACCCTGCATTTACAAAATCTGAGAGTTTTTACCATTTTCAATTTTGTGATATTGCTTTAAAAATAATACATTTAATAATATATTCATTTATTAGGTATGTTCTAAAGATACTTGCAGTAATACTACAGTAAAATGTAAAAAAATATTTCCCTCCATTCACGGTGTTATCAAAATTGCTGTCATAATCCTAACCATTGGGTAGACTGCGTTGATTAGCAGTACACCTTAATGACGTGACCCCAATTGCTGAATACAATTATTAGAAAATATTAGAATCATCCAAACTTACAGATCCGGAACTATTAAGTCCCACATTTCAAGTTCACTTGTCAGTATTGCTTTTATTAATAAAGGTGCGTCATTTGTCATTGGTAAAGATGCTCAACGTCAATGCTTTGCATGCGAGCTCTCGACGTACCCTTGGACTACCATTTCTCCAAGCAAGGAACAGCTAAAGACACATATTCATGTTAAGGTTGGATACTTCGAAAGGACGGCAGTTAGGATACAGAACTCATCCTCCGTATTCTAATGCATAAAGCCGTGGACTGGAACAGACAAGTGTTCCTATCTACTATTCAAGTTCATTTCACTTACTGAGAAATAATTTATTTCTGTCAGAAATCTTCAACATCCACAATTGTCGCTTCTATTTCCATTTACCGAATTCCCCCTGCGCATTCACTGCAACACTATAGTGGTCGTTCTTCGTAATGGTACTGTCACAGGATACGAGGAATTTCAATGCTGCTAAATGCCTGCATTATACGTAATAATCTGAAAATGATCGTTATACGTAGAGTCCCTGTTTCGCAGTTCCGCGTTTCTGTTTAGTTCAGTCGCAGTGACGATAAACACTGCAATGATACCAGACAGGAGGAGGGATCTAGCAATGGATTAAATCAATAGATTAATTCCCCGTTGAAGATGATGTTTGCTCATGGTCAAATGTCTACGTTAGCTTTCACATCCCATTCTTAGCAATTAAGAATTGCATCCTTGGAAATTATCAGATTTGCTTCTGCAGACCTGGTGTACATTACTCTTTAGAATTTTTTTTGAGTGCAGGAAGAGGTTCCTGTGGTCTTGCAATGTTTACAAAACGTAGACCAACAATTAGTATACAGGAATAAACTGGAATGCACCGTCTATGGATATAATAGAAACTAGTTACAACAGAATTAAAAACAACTCTGCCTGACATGCAATAAGAATTGTTTTGCTACATTTCACAAATGTCATTCACTTCATATGTTTATCGTTACAAAGAGCATATAATTTATAATTCTTGTTTTTTATGTTCCGTTTTATTGCTTTCTGGGAATTCGCATTTTGCAACTTTTGGTGCGGTTTGTATATTATAAGGTATATGATAAATTTCAATGAAAAGACTATAAAGAATAATTTTTATATTCTTGTTTCTTTAGTTTTATATGAACTAAATTTTTTTAGTCATATATAAAGTAAAGATAAATGGACACATTTTATCGTCTGTAAAAAATTTCATTTCGGAAGGGTTAGAAAAATATTTAATTGTCACGAAAGGAAATCAATTGATCAGACGTAAACTTAATTACTGAAATAAAACATGGTAAGTAAAACATTTTTATTTAGTAATGAATATTAATATGCAATTGTATACGACGGTGGATATTTAATATCTGGACTAATACCGCCAAAATATAGCATCGTTTCGTACTAGTTAATGCATGATATGTAGCAACATAGGGATTCCTCATGGGGAACAGAGCACATTTGTGCAAATCAAAACAGTTGCGATTCGATCGCAAATAACATTCAGTCTCTACAGTCTTATCGTTTTGGAAAGGTGTTCGTTTTTCGGCATGCGACTTTTTTAAGGCTATGGTTGATCTAGAAACTGAGCAGTGGTATGGAATACGTTACTTCGTTCAACGTGGCTTAAGTAGTGCACAGAGAGTGAACAGAGATTGGATTACTAAATACTGTTTTCCATACACTTGAGTCATTTTTGCGACCTGTCTCTGCATTACTTAAGCCTCGCCCGAACACAGTAACTTGTCTAATACCACTGATTAGTTACCAGAGCAGACATAGCCTGCAGAAAATCACACATACAAAAACAAACACCTTTACAAAGAGGGAAAACGACAGAGACTGACTGCGTACTGCTCTCCTGTTACTTGCAACCGTATCGCAACGTGTTTCAACTTGCACACACTACTCCGTACCCTTGAAGAGTCGCCGTGTTGCCACAATGTCATGCATTAACTCATACGAAAAACTTCTATTTGTTCGCGAAGGCAGTCCGCGAATTAAATGATCCATCCTCTTAACAAGTATGTATTGTACAAGTACCTTTGTAACAAATACATATCGTGGAGAGGAAGGGTTAATTTCGCTTAAAATAACATAATTTTAGGTGAATATTAACCCTCTTTCTTCTCGATATGCAATAATACACTTTTTGTGAAGACCCTATACCAAAGTATTATATAATCAGGATAAACAAACGGTGTTATGGTTATAGTCAAGTCTGGGAATATCTATTCACCAATGGCAAGTTATTTTTTTTTTGGAATGGCTTCTACTTTCACAGCTAGAAAAAATTAGAATAATTAATATTTCCTATGAAGAGAAACACCACCTTTCCCCATTGAGCGAATATCAGTCATTTGTTTGCATGGTATTTTTTTAATATACGTAGAAACAAAAGCATATTTGCCCCTTCTTCTCATATTGTTTTTGCCTTTGCTTTGGCTTGGGGGTAAAAACTGTTGGTTGGTTAGTCATATTTTTTTGAATATCTCCTGCCTTGGTTAGTTAATTGTAAAAGATAATAATAAAATGAATTAACTGAATTTCATCATCAGAGAATGGAGGAAAAAGCTGATCGCAGAAATATCATTACAGCCAGTGGGTCTCGAACCAGTCACAATTCTAAGGACCCCACCCAACTCCGAAAGTCATATATATATAAATATAATTAACCGATACTTAAAAAAATCAGACTTTCCATCATTTGTAAAATAATCATTATTAAAATAAATTTCAAATTATATAATAAAAACGTTTTACATTTGCTTGACATACGTTTTGAAAATGCATATATATTTAGGGTTCATTAGGCCAAATGATACAGCTGCCCATCTCTCTATCTGGGCCTAACTCCAGAGCTATATAATGGCACTAATGGTTAAATAATTATTTCCCACACAATGGCAGATAACAAAATGTCAGGATCACT
Source organism: Ryuthela nishihirai (assembly GCA_038380435.1). Lineage (NCBI taxonomy): Eukaryota > Metazoa > Arthropoda > Arachnida > Araneae > Heptathelidae > Ryuthela > Ryuthela nishihirai. The sequence goes on from JAWZYU010000010.1 coordinate 54,637,916, forward strand.
AACATAGTAAGCGTTATGAGATTAATGAATTCAGATTTGTTTTAGAGAAATTTTCAAAAAAATTAAATTTTAAAGTAAATTAAATGCTCTAATCAAAAATTTTTATTTTTAAATTGAGAGTAGGAGTTTATGTGTTTTTGTTCAGGGACAGGCGAAAATCCAATAAAAAAATTATATATATATTATATAATCCTAGTAACTCTTCATCACTTCATCACCAAAGAAAAAAGAACTATCCGTGAATTTCCGCGAAAATAACCACTCTAAAATAATATCACAAAAATTATAGTCCATTCATACTTTCTCATCATTTTCAAAATCCGTCCTCTCATGGTGATTCACATTTCTAGGCTTACGTAAATGCATCTCAAATAACTGAAATTTTTCCGTGCGTAGTACATTGCTATTTTTCGTGTGGGAGGGTTGGGGAAAGCTGATTGAGACAAATAATGTCATCTTGTTCCTCAGTTTCTCTCGTATCCTCTGAGCTCAATGGTGATTTGAAATTCGAACCACTTTTTTGTGTTCTCTGACAAAGTCCTGTCAACTGAAGACAACAGAATGCAGACCATTATCCGCTTTTGTTACGTTAGCTTTTATTCTGGAAATGGGAGATATCCTTCGGTGTGTCTTTTTCTCTTCTGGTCTCCTTTGTGTTTCAATTCTGTGGACACCGAGCATAAAGAAAGCTCTATGGAGTGTGAGTTATAACATACATACAAAGTGCGCTCTTTGTAACAAGAATGTGGTCGTGTTGTTTATCATGAGTGAAGTTAATTTTTGGAACGGAATCCCCTCTGAGTATCATCGCTCGAACACCCTGAATCGTTTTCCCTCTGTTGTTTCCAGTTGGAAAGAATTTTGATGTGAAATATCACAGATAGTTGCAATCCGACTACATAAAAGCGACGATGGGAAGAATAATAAATCTCATAAGGAAAAGAATGTTTAAAATAAATGTCCGACCTAGAAGAGAAATAATCCCTTCTTCCTTTTACAACGTTTGTTTCATTCAGATATATACTACATTACAAAGGTTTACTAACATCTCCATGTTATGTGAATGGGAAATCACTTTCAGAGCTTCTTAACTTTGAAAATATGCTTTTTACGATTATATGTCACTGGTGATAAATGGAAAACCTCAGTCAAATCTTTTGAATTCTTGATTTTCAACAATATTCGTGTGTTGTGTAAAGAGTTTTTGAGCTTGAAGCATTTAAAAGCAGTACATCTAACTTGAAGAGACTGCCGTCCTTTGGATGAACACTAAATCGTTGTCCCCTGTACATGAGAATTATGTATTGCGCACGTTAAAGAACACACTGGACGGACTTGACAAGAGGTCCCGTAATAGCTGTCCTGTACATCTCTTTCCCTACCCACCGATGTTCCTTGAGACCTGGACACTTGAACCCACTGCGTACAGAACAGTGACTCTCAGTGATAAATCAGTTCAAAACCTACTATATTTTTCTCCATCCATTATTAATCTTTCAACGTTCTTACGACAGTAATTACGAAAGGAGTAAGTATAAATATCATTGCTGAAGAAAACAAATCTAATAACAGATTTTTGTTTGACCAAAATAAGATCTGGAGAACATAGCGAACTACAGAGAACTCCTCATAAGAAGGAAATAATAAGAAAACTTCTTTGCTATATACAAATAGAGGATGGGCATTACTATTTCCTTTCGATTTCAGAAGCATCGCAATATAAAACTTTCCAATAGTAAAGAAAGGAAAATATTCCAAGTCACAAGCAACTTTCAGAAAATACCTTCAACATTTCGAGAGCAGACTTCTATGAGATATTTGAACAGGATAACGATATACCCCAGTAACAAAAAGTAAAAATTTAAGATATATGAAATGATAAAATTGATCCCAAAGATAAAAATAATATAATAAGACATAAAGAATATATTTCTTTGCATGGGTTCTGAATTCCTCTCGTTTCTAAAGAACGCCTTTAAACTACAGAATCATAAGGTTGCCAATGAAAATTATGGGTACATAGTCGTAATGAAAATATCAATGAATGGACGTGATAGAATTAAAGATAGTTTGTTTGCTTATACTAGATTTCCAGAATATTTCTAGTTTCTTTTCTCCAGTATCCCTCTTCAAAAGTGATGTATTTCGTATTTTTCTTAATCTCACTTTTCTTCTTCTTCTTAACTGCAAAATGGATTCAGACATTCTCTTTAGTCATTTTTTCGTCTCATCCCTTTGATCATTCCCCATACCAAACCAAGATCTTCTCTTCAATCCTTTCAACATTTCCTTTTTTAATTCGCACCTGATACATCTGCACTAGAATTCCACCTCCGCAATTTTCCTTTTATAGTCCAGCTACTATGTTAACATTCTATATGTGACAGTACTTTAAAAATGGCTCGAAATTACATCGAATTTCATTTTTTTAAATATTTTTAATGATCTATGTTAGTGCTAATTTGCATCGTATCAGATATTTCCCTATACGCATCTTTGAATTTATAAAATTTTCTTTTGATAGTTGACTAATGATGATTGACTAATTAATGATTTTCATCATTAATTTCACCTCCTTAAAAAATAGAATTATCCTCTTTAGAATCACTTCTTCCTTTTCCAAATGCCAGAAAAAAATTACACTTTGTAGAGATTCAACTAAAATCAAATTGGGTAAATTAAAAGAACGAATTAATAATATAGCTACTGTTTGAAATAAATTTAAGTGTCCAGTAATTTTTTCAGTATGAATTATAGAACACTCTCTGTAATATGATACCCCTGTGATCTGAAACATCTAGTAAGCAGAAATCGCCTTCTGAGATATTTTTACAAGAATCGAAGAGTAAAATGTTTCGCAGCACGTATGAGTTTCAGGATTATCTGTAAATTACGATTTTCGTGTCGAAAGCTTTAACAGCCTGATCAAAATATTATGAAAACTGTATCGCGCCAGAAGTATGTAAACTCTCTTACTGATGTAAGTATTCTTCGTCACTACAACGTCCAATAAAAACCATAAAGCCTTGGCGGGATGTTGGGTTGGGTTGTTTTACCTCTGAGCGGCACTTTTTTGCACACCATGGGCTAAATGGCCAGGTCACATGGACCCCGAAGGCTCACAGAAGGTTGGGGGAGGGGACCCACTGGAACAGCTGTTGGGAGACAGATGGTAGCCTCCCGTCAAGGCCATCCAGTCTGTTCTTTAACTTGCACAGAGTACGGCTCTCCCGCACACGGGGCCACGGCTTAACGTCCCATCCGACGGACGGCGGCCTTTCCAAGCCCATCGGTGTCCCCTACTGACCGTGGGCAGAGCGGGGAATTTTGCGGAGATAAATCTCAACGCTGACCCAGCTGGGACTCGAACCTGGGAACTACAGATTACGAGCCTGGCGCGCTACCGACTGAGCCACCCCCGCCCCCACCTTGGCGGGATGTAACGTCAAGTGTGTCACATGTGCTTTTTAAACAAGGCTGATTTGATTGATTTCGAAAGGAGGGGGGCATCGTTATGACACCACGGGTAGGAGCATGCATAGATGAGGTGGTGAAACTCAGAGAAAAATCACTGGGCACAATATTGCAAATGTATGGAGAATGCCAGTGGTCTGGAAAAAGGTCCGCCAATCGTGGCAAATGAGGGACGAAAAAGTCTATGACAGACAGGAACAGGATTTGTTGACACGAACTGTGTGGGAAAACAGAGCTGTTACAAAAACAGTTGAGAGAGAGATGGCCGCTAGTAATACTTCAAAACCGATTACAACGAGAATTATGCGCAAATAATTAAAACCGTTGAGATTTGGGAACTATACTATGATACATATGACGAAGTATTAGGTAAGTGTTCATAATAATTTGGCCAGGTAGTGTATATCATAAGCATCTGTTATTTTTTAAACTATTGTTTCTAATATTTCTAACCTATTGCCAGTTTCGAAGTCGTTAGACTACATCTCGTAAACTGTGATATCAATTTAAATATTCTATCTGGTGATCTTGCCACCTCATTCCTTTGATCATGCTCATACCACATCAGAATTATCTCTAAGTTTCTTAGAAACCTTTTTTGTTCTTCTTCTTATTTTTTATATTTGAAAATCTTACTTTAATCGTCTTTCAAATGCATGCGGCTAGCACGTCTATTGTTCCTCTAGATAACTAGCCTTCATTAGCTACCCACTAGCTATCTTTTTGTGACGTTAGCCTGCATTGGAGTAAATTATTTTTTAAATATCTCGTTAAAAATCCTGAAAGAACCAAAATTTTTGAAACTTCTAATAATTTTAGTTCTTCTCTTGAGTTATTTTACTTCTGAAAGGTAATTTTTTTCACAGAATGGAGCTAAATGGCCATGTCACAAGTTCTCCAAGGACTCAGAGTTAGAGAAAGTGATCTACCGAGCAATGTCCACTCAGAGACAAGTCTTTCGTCAAAGCCATCTAGTGTGTTCTTTAACATACAAAAGGGTGTTGCTCTCCTACAGATGAGAACACGACTTACAACGGATAAAATCTTTCCAACCCCAAAAAATTACTAATTTTATTGCTAAGAGTAGAAGTTTGCAGACATGTTAACTGTTATGTTTTAACATTATTATACATTTTGATAACGGGCAGTATGCGACTAGACAACTTGTCTAATCGTATACCGCCCAGGATCTGATTAAACAATTATGAAGCCCGGGGAAATGAAAGATTTTGCCCTTCCCCCCTCATGTTATCGGAAATTAAATATAAATCTACCGCTCTTATCTCCCATTTATTTGAATGTAATATTGCTGTTACCGATTTAAAGTTTTGCACAAGTTCAACAATAAGCTATGTTTTTAAACTGATGCTAGTAGCAAAAGGGACTGCCTTTTTCTCAGGTACGGACCCTCCTTTCTCACCTCCCCCCCCACTTTCAATCTGTCCTTATACCATTCAGATTGCTCCTTCATCGCTGTATCTGTGGTCACGATCAACGAATTAGGAACGGCAGTATCGATTGTCTTTGTCCATCTGATGGTCACAAGAAATCGCAAACAGCCAGGAGACATATCGTTGTGTGTCGAGATATCACCCAATCATTTAATGGCGATTTATTGAAAATGCACATTCCTTTTTTTGCCAGTGCCGTGTCTCCGTTGTTTGCTCTCTGTCAGGTGGGTGGAGATACATTAATCCCTCTTGCTGACCACAGGGAGGGGGAGTGTGAGAATACATCTCTGCGATCTGCGAGAAACGATTAAATAATGCATTTTTGCCCTACCGAATGGGCGTTTGTGTAGGCGTCTTAAAACACACTTTACACAGCTGGTACCAGTTACATGAGTGTTCTCACTCCATTTGCTCACCCAGTGTGATATACAAAGCCGAATTTATTTCATTTTTACAGGGTCCCATTTCCACATAAAAATAACAAAACTACATTTTGTTTTTCCAGCTCCTAAAATTTGGAATAGATTAGATATGAATATTACAAATGATTTTTTTTAGTTCGCTTTTAAAATAAAATTACAAAAAATGTTTTCATATTAAAATTTTGGAATATTTTTTAAACATTTGAAATTTCCTTTTGTCACTTTTGTCTCTGACAGTTATCAGATTTCAAGTGTGATTTTGAATTAAATATTCGATAGCGTATAATATGTAAAATTCGAAATATTATTGATTACTACAGACAAAAAATCAACCTATCTTGTCACATATTACAAATTATTATCCGCTCTCGAAATCTGGCCGAACGTAAGATGTCCCTTGCTTCTAGACATTGCTATTTTCAACAATATTTTTATCTTTTTTTTTAAATCATTACTATTTTTATTGGTGATTGGTATTATTATTTTTTTACAGATATATAATTTATTTCCTTAAGTATATAACGTATAACAATTATGTAATGATTTCAAGGAAACAAGTAAAAAGACAATAAAGCAACAATATTTTGTGTAGTCGTCAGTAATCTGTTCATTGCACTTCTATAAATTTAATTAGCATACGAAAAAATTACTGCTTTTAGCTAACCTAACATTTTAAGGTGTACTGTCTACAATACTTTTGAAGATCGAAAGCTGAACCATATGAAATTTATCACTTTAAAACTATAAATGAGAAATAAAATAACAACAGTAAAATAGGGAGAAAAATCTACGAAGCTGAACGTATTGGAATGTTTACGACTTACATAAAGAAAAACAACGATATTCTTTGAACGTTACCATTAGATTTTACCAATCAAGGCCTAGTTGAAGGAAACATTTTATTTTTAGGGAAAATATAAAATTCAGAATTTATTGCATATGTTGTTTCTTTAAAATGTTCAAAGGATTAGATCAAATTGATTAAAATGTCAGGAATGTTTCTGTATTCTTTGCAAAGAAAAATGTTTACATTAATCTGTATTAAAATAAGTCTTTATTAGGTTTAATTAATCAATAATAACATTAACAGGTCTTTCTCGTAATTAATTAATTAATTAATTCGGTTGTCGAGATTTGTAGTGATTTGCGATTTCAAAGTATTTTTTATTTCGGTTCGTTTTGCGATAGCAATGAAAAAAATTGAAACTTGAATGCGATAATAGCGTTTGCGAAGAAATAATATTTTTTTGAGAAAACTGATTTCAAAGTCTAAAAATACGAAAATCCTGTTTCATGCAAATTTCGTGATCGAAAAATACGGATAAAAAATCGAAGATGACTTATTAGTTCATAAAACGTGTTTACGTTAGTACATTCTACAATATAATTTTTCGTAGGACACTTTAATGTATGTAAATTGTCAAACTTCCCTTGAAAGCACTCTACTTTGATAAACAGATCGAGAAAGGCTTTCAAAATGAAATGTGTAGGTATACTTTTCAGATTATTGGTATGTACGTAACGAGAATTTCGTTATTTTACCTATGAACGGCACTTTTTTGCACACAATGGGCTCACACATGGCACACACATGGCACGATGGCCAGATCCTAAGATCCCTAAGAGCTCAGAAATGGTTGGGGAAAGTGGAGACACTGTTAGGAGGCAGATGGAAGCCTTCCATCAAGACCATCCAGCATGTGTTTAACGTCCACAGGATCTTTCCAAGTCATGGTTTAAAGTACCATCCAATGGATGATGAACTTTCCAAGCCCAACAGCGTCCCCTTTCTCACTGAGGGCTCCACGAGAGTTAGCGGAGAAATTTTCCAATGCAGTCAAGTTGGGAGTCGAACCTGGGAACTGTATAATACGAGCCTGGCGCTTTACCTACTGAACGCACCCTCGCCCCAACGTAGTTAGTTGCTTCGTCAGGAAATGATACCTGAACGTTCTTGTATGTATTCGCGCTTTGAGCAATTCTATCGCAGCTCCATCAGAATCATGCCGGGATCCAATATTGGAAACCACTGATTACATTTGTTTAGCAAACACATTCTTATCAGAATAATATGACCACCCACGGATCACAGTGTGCCCACCCAGGTGCATCGCAGAGTGCACACGACAAGGTCGACCATACGGATATATAAGCGATCAACCATACGGAGATATAAGCGGTCGGCCAAGACAGATGAGCCATAGTGCGTAACATGAGCACAATGGGAAGAAATATTGATTTGACGGACGTTCAAAAAGGAATGATCATCGGCTTCCGTGCCAAGGGTGAAAGCAACTCGGAAACAGCAGACTTCATGGGCTGTTCGCGAGGTGCTGTAGTAAGGGTGTACCAAGAATGGACCGCTGGCACACCGAGTACCTCCAGTATCATTACTGTGGAGCCCCATAGGCCATCGACTCCAGAGAACATCGTCTCCATCGATTGGTAAAGGCAATCAACGTGCCACAGTGCAGCAATTGACCACTCAAATGAACGCTGGGTCACCCAGGTACGTATCCCAATAACAGTAGAGTGAACTGACATGTCCCTCGAATTTTATATTTATTTATTTATTGTATATTTTTGTTGTATTATATTGTTGTATATATTTTTATGTGTTCTTTGAAATGTTTGTGCTGGGATGACTCATTGTTGTTGTTTTCGGGTCTGAAGCTTGCTCCTCGTGGAAAGCATCAATGCCAGAATTTGTTTGTGCCATATATGACTAACTAGCCGGTGGCGTGAAGTCCGCGCATGAGGCTAGGGGAAGGAGTTGGAAGTATCAGTCTGTGCATTAGCTGTCGAACGAACAAGGTCATTGCGACACGCGTCAAAAGGACGCCATCTTTCTCAAATTAACACTTGAAGTCAGGGTGCGATTCCAAGAGGGAATCCAGATTCTTGGAGAATCTTATCTTTTATTCTTGTGGTTCAGGAGGAGCCACAGAGCAGGCAAAGGAAATTCCTTTCGCAGAGTTTTTTAGATCTGTAAATTGAGAAATTGCAGAGTGTGCAATTCTCCACCTCATTTTTGTAATATTTGCAGTAGCAAAGCAACAAAGGCTCATGGAGTTGAGCGGTGAATTTGATAGCAGTTTTGTGGATTCAGAAAGAACCACAGTGTGAAGCAGCAAAGGCCCACGGAGTGGAGTTCATTCCCAGTACGTAGCTGTATATAGTGTGAATAAAAATTGTGTTGTCCCTATATAACTCTCGTGCAGTAATTGATGGATCATTGTTATTCTTCATTCAACGCAGTACAACAAGGCATACAGTGGCACGGGCGTAAAAACCTGCGAATCTCTGAATTCACCGAAGTGAATTAAGTAGCAACATCATCCTCTCTCTCTCCTGTTCGGATCCGGTCACTACATGAACCCTGTTACTCATGGATCTTCGGAGTCGACGCTGCGTAAAGGCGCCATATTAACCAATGTTCGCACGGGACTTCCGTCATTGGACAGTGGAAGAGTGGAAAAAGGTTGCCTTCTCCGACGAATCGAGATCGAGGTTTCTGCTCCATAAAAATAATGGACGGTGGTGGATACAGCTTCAGACCAACACTCGGACACGCTTGTTGGTCTACTACAGGCCAGCATTAGCAGTGTGCATGTCTGGGGAATGTTTTCCTGGTATGACCTGAGACCGCTGTTGATATCACTGGATGGTCCCTGAACGCCAATGGCTACCTGTCCATCCTCGCTGACCAAATGCATCCCTTCTTGTTGGACGTTTACCCTGGTGTCTACCAATGAACGCTGTTACTTATGGATCTTCGGAGTCGACGCTGCGTAAAGGCGCCATATTAACCAATGTTCGCACGGGACAACCGTCATTGGACAGTGGAGAGTGGAAAAAGGTTGCCAATGCGCCCTGCCATGTCGCTAAGGTGGTGCGTGACTGGTTCCAGGAACACCACAGCGATGTCACCATTCTCTCTTGGCTGGCGAAATCTCCCGACCTTAATACCATAGTGCACTTTTGGGACCATTTGGAACGAGAGGTTTGGCGTGCGGACCCACAACCACGTTATCTCTGGAACCTCCGTGCTAAGCTAAAGTCCCAATTAGCATGTGTGCCTCTGGCAACCTTCCAGGGCCTCATTGCGTCCATGCCACGCCGTCTCGCCGCTGTCATCCAGGCCAAGGGTGGTTATTCCCATTATTAGGTGGTCATATTATTCTGATACGACTGTATATACTGTGCAATGTGGAAATTTCAATTCCAGGAATCAGCAATGGTAGAGTCATACAAATCGCGTTAAGCATTTTACAGGCTGAGATATGAATGTGATTACAATTCTGCAGTGAATGTCCACGTTGGAAATTTACTATATAGATGGAAATAATGACCAGGCATATTGACTGATAGATTAGGGGATGTTTTGAAGTGCATTCCCAGTTGTGGGAATAACAGGGCATGTCATTCTTATCCAAAGCGTCACTTATATTGCCAAGCGATGTACACTGAACATAAGAGGCTGGAGCTGGTTCAATCGATAGCGCACCAGGACATGGCCACCTAGATATACTAGGCTTGGACAGTGCACTACCAAAAAAAGTAACATCTAAATATATAGGTACTTTAATAAAAAATTTTAGCTCTCAAAATTCTGATCGACATTAGTTTTAAGAATTTAGCAATTAATTCTAAAATATTCAGCAATATTTTAATAAACTCGTAGAAATTAAATTATCTTCTCTTACGTTGTTCTAAATTAAATAGCTTATAATTAAATTTACGCAAATTAAATCACTTAAAACACTATTTTTCCTTCTTTTCTTCCCTCCTTTGTTCGATGGCTGTCCAGGCCCGGTGTATCGAATTGGTTCTGACCAGTCTCATAATCTGCAGTACCAACTATATTTCTATCTGAGAATCTCTCCTGTGAGTACTGATCATATTGGAGTTAAGAATCTCTACTGCGAGTACCAACTATATTGGAGTGGAGAATTTTTCTTCCAATCTCGACCTTTCCCCCAGAAAGAAAAAGGCAATTATTGGGGTCGGAAATGCTTCATCCTTCTCAAATGTTATGGCGTTGTACCGTGTGCAAGAGAGCCATACCCTACGAACATTAAAAAATCACGTTGGATGACTTTGACGGGAGGCTTGAATCTGCTCCGAACTGCTGTCCAGTGGATACCTTTCTTCCAATCTTCTCTGAGCCCTCTAAGGTTGATAATTTGGCACATTTTGTGTAAAAAAGTGGCACTCAAAGGTTTAAACGGTCTAACTCAACCTAACATGTGATGATAATCGAATTGCTGCAGGTAGACTCTAGCTGTCAAGGATTGTGGCACAGGACAACAGCTCTCAAGGACTATCAGCTCCTGAGAATGATGTTGCCGGACTGCTTCGCTACGGCGGACCAACTCAGTAGCAACATTGTAAATCCCAATGATCTGACTCTATTTACACAATGTTGTTCTCAGAACGTGGATCCGCTAGAGGAGGAATGGAGCTCCGTTGTTGTTCGATGACAAATCTCGTTTCTGTCTCGGACAAAATGATTGCAGGATATATATTTGGAGGTGTAAACATGAGAGACTTGAGGATACATCGTACGATAACATCTGACAGGTCAATTCTCAGTATACTGCTAACTCAGGTACGTACCCAGGATTTCATGTCGTCGGGGGATATTTCATTACGGGGGAGCTGAAAATTTGGTTTCAAGACGGTGTCTTAGAATAACACTTTAACACTTTCATAGGGTTTCCCAATTACTAAAATATTCCACCGGAAAGGTTAAATGAGCATTCTGTATGGAATAAAAGTTTATAGTTGTTAATTTTTTACATCATATACTATGGGATAAAAATTATATAAAGACAACTCTTTTGGATTTCATAGCTAATAGCCAAGTTTGAGATTTCGAACTTGTCTACTTGCTTGTATCAGAATAATGTCGGTGTTACTAGAATATTAAACAAGTATATTTCTACTGAATACGTATATATGTTTCAAAGTACTCTTTTCGATGTCTTAAATGTGTTTTATCTTGATTCCAACAGATAATCAGCCTACGTTAACAAAACGTGACTACGTTAACTACGTTAACAAAATCAGCCTACGTTAACAAACTTAAAAAAAAAGTGAATCATTATGTATCCTTAATATCAATGTACGAAGTATTAGATCTAAATTTGAGAGTATTGAAGCGATTATTTGAATTTCGAGTTGATATTCTTATATTGATTGAGATGTGGATACATGAAGATAAGGTAAATGGTTATAATAAATTTTACAAATGTAGACATAACAACAAATCAAGTATTATATTGGTTTTTGTTAAAAGTAAATACAACTTTATCTTAAACGAAAATAATGACTTGCTGATTGCTGAATCGTTTTGTTTAACGTAGGCTGATTATGATATTTGTCCATACGCAGTATACAGATCTCATTTTTATACACCAAAACAGTTCATAAAGGAATTGAATGACTATTTAAATTTAATTAAAAAGAGTACAGTTATACTTACTGGTGATCTTAATATTGACCTTTTACTTGATAATGATTATGTCAACAGTTATTTCAATATGCTTTCTTCATATGGATTCCAACCACATTTAGATGCAAAGACAGACTCTGTGTTTCATGCTCGGACCATTTATTTCTAAGACACATATGTAACATTGGAGTGCGAACAGTTGCTATACATATTGATATTGCTTATCATTATCCTTTAGGAATAAGAATTGATATATACGATCAAAGGAGGAACGAAGATCAGACAATAGTTCCGAAAGTAGTGTATAAGATAAATTTCGTAGCATTAAGGGAAAAATTAATAAATTGTAGACCATTTTAGACAACAACTGATCACGCCTACAGTAGCTACAAACATGTGTACACACGTCAGTATTTCGTGAACGAACTTTCCCTACCAAATGATTGGCTGTTTGATCTATATCGACGTTAAAGTTTGGTATACTAGTTGTTGAATGAAAGACTAGTGTGTTTTTCACTTTTCTTTCTCCAATTATAATCTCTTATGATAGGCGTTTTCATAGAATTCTGCCATTTACTCCGTGGATTTACATTTTTCCCGCGTTGCTTAGTGAGTTTTTGTTTGTAAAGATTGTACAACTATGCCTATTGTCGTTTTTAACAGACCGAATTATTCGAATTTCGAAATTAAAATGTTCTTTTCCATAATGAATTTTATTTAGTTAATAAACTATATGGTTTGTTTTTCCTCGGTACAGTTCTCCTGTCCATTCAATAGGATAATGGTCGGGTCAAAATGACCCAAAGGATAAGAAAAGATTGAGAAAGGGAATCCATTGAACAGCTGTTTGAAGACAGATGTAAAACTCTTGTCAAGGTTAGTCAGGTTGCTTGTCACCGGCATAGGAGAAGAATCTACTTTATCAGCGATCACGCTAAACGCCTATCCTATGAACGATGGTCTCCCCAAGAACATCGAGGTCCTTTTCTCAACGAAGTCAGAACGACTAATAGAGAGTAGAAATTTTCAGCACAGGCATAGTTAGGACTGTACCCTTGGAATATCAAATTATGAGCCTCGATCTCTGCTTACTGAGCCAGTTCGCTTCCCCTCTGTATTAAAAACTAAAATGACCCGAAACTAGGATGACTAAATTTTCAGAAGAGAATCTAGGGAGTCTTCAAAATTCAGTTTCAATTCAGTAGCGGGCTGTCAACTAGGATGACCAAAGATTATTGTTTTCCAAGGACGTCTGGCCACCCAAGTTTGAGAGTTCTCAAATAGCGACTTTCATTTTTAAATTTCTCCCCGGAAAACGGGGACATCTGGTTACCCTACCCGAAACCAACACCGAAACCCAGAAAGGCAAAATCATATCCACAAATTGAAAACGAAGAAATTTCGAGTGAAAACGCACACGTCCGATTCATTTTCCAACAAACAATTGCAAAACATATCAATGAGAGTGCAGTCGTAATTTTATTTCGTACTCAGTTAAATACAGATTTAACAGCCTTTTTTTCCAGAAACTTTCCTTTTTACACCAAATGACAAACATGTTGCAATAAGAATATAGTTTAGTGAAATATTCAGTCCAAGAGTACAAGCTACTAAGAGAAACTTCTATGATTAAAATTTATGTTTGAAAAAAAAATTGTCGTCCCTCCTTGATTATACATATTCTAAACAGTAAAATGTTTACGTCGTAAACAACGTTCAGGCCGTACAAGGTATAAAATACAATGTTCAACGTATTCTCCACCTTAAAGGAGAGTCTTGCGCCAAAGGCCATTAGAACCTTGTAAAGTTTGTTTGAAACTTTCGTAAGAAAGTGTTTCCCTTTCATTAAAATTAATTGAGTTAATTTGTGTTAAATGACATTCATTTTCATACTCTAAACATTAGTCAATTAAAATTAATTCGGAGCTCATAACTTTTATAAGACAAATACTCTGAATCATCAGGAACAACAATTTAGACTGATCATTTTCAAATATTAATTTGGTAATTTATTTTTTTACTAACTGAACTGTACCGGGCGCCGCAGGGGTCTCATCTTTAATCTGTATATTCTGATTTTTACTACTCTAAGGACTAGTTTCGTAATACCCCTCTGTGAACTCTTGCCACACATAAGTTCAATACGAAAAATTACACGGCGTTACTGACGTTAGCGCGCGCTCTAATAGCCCGTGGCTTCGTATCTACGCAAACTATGGAGTTTTTTTATTTCCATTTCGAAAGATTTTGGTGCGACCCTGTGTTTACCGTGAAACACGATCGAAATGTCCCAAATGTCGTTAGGCAGGAATGGCTCAGTGGGTAGCACGCCAAGCTCGTAATCTACAATTTCCAGATTCGAGTCCCACCTGGGCCAGCGTAGAGCTTATCTCTGCAAAATCCCACCCAGCCATCGGTCAGTAGGAGACACCGATCAGCTTGAAAAAGCCGTAAACCGTAAAACCGTTGCCCCACGTAAGGGACCAAACACAGAGGGACCAACCACGGACCAACCACGTAAGGGAGAGCCATAACCTGTACACGTTAAGGAACATGCTCGATGGCCTAGACCAGGAGTTCTCAACGTGGGGTACGCGGTAAAACATTTTGGGGTACGCCGTGAGAGCTCAAAGGTTCCTAGATCTAGTAACAAAGTCGCTAAGTTGGCATTATTACTATAACTATAGTTTTATCTATCTATATAAGGGGTACGACAACTATATACACATTTCCAGGGGGTACGTGAAGCATAAAAGGTTGAGAACCACTGGCCTAGACGATAGGCCATCGAGTGTGTCTCCTAGCAGCTGTCCAGTTAATTTATAAATTTATCACCAGTTAATCAATTTAGAGCTTCCGCTCAAAGGTAAATCAACCCAGCCAACCCACATTTCGTACATGGGTTTCTACTATGTGCCTCTGTATTGGGTTAAAAAATGAAGTTCCTTCCTGCAGTGGGGCGCCTTAAAATAATAATTCCTTTGGGAATGTGGTTATTATGACTCATTTTTTTATGTTCACAGTTAAGGAGCAGTAAATAGCAACAACTGATTTGGGAGCCACTTCGATTTCTCAAAAGAATAGCATGGCAAATGCGTTTGCTTCTAGCAAGCCTCGGTTTTAAATTTCGTTTCTGATGAATTATGTCTGCCACACACAGACAAACGCACAGAATGAATTTTTCCCCAAGAAGTTTTCTCCAATGACTTTTTTTCCAAGAAAACTTGGTCTGTGTGTTATAAATCTATATAATAAAAGAAGATATCTGTCTGTCTGTCTGTGGCAGCCATAACTCATCGGGAAATCCAAATTTTCAGGGAATGTTTCGAGTTGTGGTCCGGATTGCAGTGCCAAATTTGAAGTCGAAAGTACAAAAGGGGGCTTGCTAGAAGCAAATATATTTACCATGCTATTCCTACGGGAAACGAGAATCGCTGTCGAATTTACTGTTGCCATTTACTGCTCCGTAACTATGAAAGTAAAGAGTTAAAATAGCATTTAACTCTTCTGCTGCAAATCTGATGCCGTTGTCAGATTTCCCACAATTCCAAAAGCATTATTTAGGCGTTCCATTGCAGCTAGGTACTTGGTTTTCTAATCAAACATTTGGTCAGGCACGAGGAACCCGCCTACTAAATTTGGGACTTTTCGGTGAAGTACGTCGGGAATTACAGAATGCCAA
Source organism: Ryuthela nishihirai (assembly GCA_038380435.1). Lineage (NCBI taxonomy): Eukaryota > Metazoa > Arthropoda > Arachnida > Araneae > Heptathelidae > Ryuthela > Ryuthela nishihirai. The sequence goes on from JAWZYU010000010.1 coordinate 54,653,402, forward strand.
AATCTGACAAAATAGATATCTCGATCGTTTGCCACGGGCTCTGAGAGCGCGAGACGTCAGCAATGACCTGGGAAATTCTTAGTGCTCAAACTGTGATAAAATGTCGAGGGGGATACTCACAAAACTAACCATTAGTACAGGAAAGAACAAAATATGCAGATTAAAAGTGATACATAGCAGTCATAATTTGCGTAGAAACGAAGTCACGGGCCAAGTGGGAACCCGATTTTTAAACCAATCACTGGGGCACACGGGGGACGCTGTACAGGAAATTTCGACAGTACGAATATCACGGGAGTCATAGGGCGGCAAAATCTGTCGTAAAGGAAATAAAAATCTCGATAGCTTACGCAGAAACTGAGCCACGGGCTATGAGAGAACTCGCTGACGTTAACAACGATCCAGGCAAACACCGGTAAAATTTCTTCCTGTTGAAAATTTGTGCTAAAGTGTCGGGGGGGGGGGAGGTACTTCAAAATTTACCTTTAGTGCAGTGAAAATAAGAATTTACAGGTTAAAGGTGACATTCTGGCAGCGCCGGGTACCTTCAGCTAATAAATAGTAAAAAAGTATACCCCCTCAAGCAGCTGTTTGCCACAGAGGTCTGACAGGAGCCTGTCAGTTTATTTGCCAGAGTAGAAGGTCTGAGAGGATGGCAGGACCTCAGCAGAACGACAACACAAACAACCATGCCTTACCCGGGGCTCGAACCCAGGTCCCTTAGATCAGTAGCCAAGCGCGCTAACCACCCGGGGCTCGAACCCAGGTACCTTAGATCAGTAGCCAAGCGCGCTAACCACTCGGCCATGGGACGACTAACCTTCAGCTAGTAAGATGTAATAAATCAGAATAAAACAGACACCGTTTATTATTATAGATTACATCACAGGCTGTTGCACTACTAACAAAACCATTCACATTCTTTTAAAGATTAATAAAAATAAAATGTTGAAAAATCAATGAAAAAAGCATTTAAGGTTTGTTTTGTGATCATTGTGTTAAGGATTTGACCCGATGCTTCGACGTATATGTGTTATGACTTGAGAATTGTAACGTAATGCTGCTAGAAAAAATAACCTTTATTATAAGAGAGGGATATTTTTTATTGCAATTAAAGGATAATATTGCCTTATCCATAAAAAATCTGCAATCATATATTCATTGTAGTGTAAAGCAATAACATATATATTCATATATCGAATTCTTCAAATTATTATCGTTGCTCGTTTCAGTTTACCAGTAAAAAAAGATAAAAAGTTGTTTCCTGTGTATATCAGCGCATGACATCACTTTGACTAACTATCGAAGAAAGACAAGCGAAAATCCGTTTGATGAATGGACGCTGTCTTTAAGTTAAATTTCATAAAGATAGTACCATAACACAGATTGACTGAGTGTCGCAAATATTCTCTCTGATTTAAGTCATCAATCCAAAATGTTTCCTAAAGTCAAAAACAAATAAAGTTCTATAATTCAAATCAACGAATTATCTAATTTTATACTTCAGATTTATTCTGTTAACTTTATTGAATTTTCCTCCTGTGTTATTTCCACTGTTCGGTATGCTTGCCGAGAAAAGACCGGAATGCTTTCCCTCGAATCGATTTATCAAATGCTGAAACAGTTAAGAATGTGTATCTCTGGATTTCAGTGTTTGGACGGACAGAATATTAAGCTCTAGCTAGGAAGAGCAGATGCGTGACTAGGGTTGCCAACCGTCGTCCATTTTGAAGGAAAGTCATCTACTGCATTTTATTCTGTCTTAGGAAACGATTACAAAGTACACCCATTCAATAACGTCTATCAATTGAAAAAATAAATTAATACTAAATAGTAATATTCATTCTAATCGGCCATTTCTAAATTAAATTTATTAACTAACTCTCAAACTAAAGCTAAAAGGATTTATTAGAAATAACAGTAATTTAGTAGAAATTGCATATTTTAGGCAATTTAATCCTTAAGGTTTTTGAAATTCCAAAATTTATATTCAAAGGCTGCAGTGTAGTATTTTTTTTATCGGATAGATTTTTTTTTAAAGATTGCTATTAGTACTGTTTTCTCCAATGAACTGCTGCTAGAAAGTCTTTATTATCCGTGATTCGATATTCGTGTCTTGACCGAAGTTACCTAACGTCCAGTATTTTCAAATCAGTTTCATTTTATGGATATATATATATATCATATATATGTATATCATATCAGCTCCATAGGAGGGCAGTTCGCAACCCTTTCACCACAGCGACTATGCTGCAGAGTGATTCGCAGACTGCTACGGGTACAGTGGTCTACACACAAGGTATAGACATATATATATAGTACAAGGTATAGATAGACACAAGGTATAGGTTTGCATGACTGAGGAATGAGGGCGAGACATCTCGTCCGGCATCTGCCTTTGCAGCGACATCACCAGTAACGCTGTCTCCACTGGTGCCCAGCGAGGCAACATTAGACTACGGAATGGAGCAGAGTGTTGTTCACTAACAAGTGCTGATTCTATTTTGGCAGGTAAGACAGCCGTTTGTCTGCATGGCGCTGGCATCGTAAAAGATATGAGGAAGCCTTTTCCATTAGCAGTCTCAAAGGTGTGGACATTCTCCCATGGCCACCATACTCCCCCCCCCCCCGCCTGTCGCCCATTAATCATGTGTGGAACCTTATGGGTCGTCGCCTTCGCCAGTTCCCTCCTGCAGCGAACTTGGTGCAATCGCCTGCCCAGTTGGATGTTGTTTGGAACGCTATGCCTCAGGAACCATTAAACATATCTGATTGATGGAATACCAAGAAGTCTGCAGGATTGTATAACCGCCCAAGGTGGACCTATTATGTACTGATGAATCTGCACTAAATCACATACCTTGCGTTCTCACGTTCTGTTTTTTGATCATTTGCACATCTACCCTCTTAGCTTCTGTCCTGTTAGTTTCGGATGTATACATCACTTCCATCACGGTGTTGCCATTTCCACTTTGAACAGTGCATCAACGAAAGAAGAATTAAGAAAAAGAAAACCAAGATTTACATTTCTTTAATGAAAAAACATTGTGTTTTTCCACCTGATGTCATTTAATATAAATTAATTTTTCAATCAATTTTTCCAGGATGAACAATTTTCCTTCTTGTCCATTCTTACCTCCCCCCCTCTACTCCCATCTGCCGGCGCCCATGATAATAGATGAATTCCTAACTGGAGTGAGAGGAGGGGTACGTGGACACTAAAATACTTATGTTTCTTCTAAGGTGTAGTGACATTGGCACGCATTGAGAAACATCTCTCAATAAATTTCGCTACCCTGTGATTTCTCATATAATAATAATAATTTTTATTTTATTCCGCCAGTCAGTATAATATACATTTACATAGCATAATTATCTGATAACAATTAATACATCGAAAAGGGAAATTGATGAGGAATATCAATTGCATCAGAAAAAGTAAAATAACAATCATATAAAATATTAGTGATTAATAGGAAAGGCGAAACAAAAAAGGAAAGCATAGTAAGCTGAGGTTTATTTTTAGTTAATGCTCCCTACATATATATGATATTCATTCCATACTTAACTGATTAATCCTAAATTTCTTGGATGGGGATGGCTCAGTCGGTAGCGTGCCTGTCTCGTAATCTGCAGTTCCAAGGTTCGAGTCCCAGCTGGGTCAGCGTTGAGATTTATTTCCCCAAAATTCTCCGCCCTGCCCACGGTCAGTAGAGGACACCGATGGGCTTGAAAAGGCCGTCGTCCGTTGGATGGGACGTTAAGCCGTGGCCCTGTGTGCGGGAGAGCCATACCCTGTGCACGTTAAAGAACACGCTGAATGGTCTTGACGGGAGGCTACCATCTGTCTCCCAACAACTGTTCCAATGGGTCCCCTCCCCAACCTTCTCTGAACCTTCGGGTTCTTTGTGACCTGGCCATTTAGCCCATTCTGTGCAAAAAAGTGGCGCTCAGAGGTAAAACAACCAACCTAAATTTCTTATATCGATGCCCCGTGTTGGGTGAAAAGCTCCAGCCAGTATCTACCTACCACGAAAATTTATTTTTTCTTTGCCGTTTATGGGTGATCCCGGAGAGCTGCTGTCGCCTTGACTGCGTTGTAAAAATTATGAATGGATAATTAATGCCCAACTTTTAGCGGGAGAAATTTATCATTGGAGTTCTTACGTTTTACTCCAAATTTTGGCGTGATGTAGCTAATATACGGGTCATTGAAAAAAACTCCTGGTTTTCAGATTTTCGTAATTCGTTAAATACGATATAAAACAGTTTCTTTCCTTAGAAAATGTGTAAAAACTGAAAATATTATGCATCTCGTAATAATTCTCGATATCAACACTGTTTGTGCATCTGCAGACATCAAAGCGGCACTCCATTTTTACTTCCAAGTACGGTGAAAAGCGTGTTTGGTGTGATTTTTGCTACAGCTGCAGAGATTCTCTTTCGTGTCTCAAGTCACGAATTTCGATTTTATTTTTATCATATTTTGGATGATGATCTTAGGTATAAAAATTTCCAAATTGCGATGAGCGATAGATTTTTCTGGATTGCGCACGCAAGACATTCTGATGCGTTCTAGTCACTTTGGATGTTCGTGGACTCCATGGTGATTTCTGGTTTGAAACACTTCCTGTGTTCTTAAATTGAGTAGTAATAAAACTGAGCGTTTCTGTTCCGTTTACTATTGCACATGTTAATTTCAATCTTTACTAAAATAGCGAGGATTGAAAAAGAAAAAGGCTTTTAAAGAAAAGGATGTAAGATAAAAATCTCCTTATCGAGTAATGGGCGCATGACTTTCGAAGAAGAACATGCAACTATCACTCGTAAGATTGAAAGCTTTAATAATTTGCGTACAACAGATTTTAAGCAGAAAGGTATGTACAGTCGCTCAAAAAAGTATCCGAACGCTATGGTTGACTACAGAATTCAGAAAAAATATCTGACAACGATTTTTTTAGAAATCAGTGATCTGGTAACCTTCGTGTACAGTACACGAAGGTTGCCAGATCACTGATTTTTAAAAAAATCGTTGCCATATATACTTTTTTTTAATTCTGTAATCAACCATAGCGTTCGGATACTTTTTTGAGCGACTGTACAAAGGAGAAACAAAAATTATTTGTAATCCTGCCGGATTTTGGCCAAATAGTTGCAACTGCCTTGAGTCTGATTAAAAATCGGTTTCTTTGAAAGTAATGTTTTACCAAAGATTATAATGGTGAAATCCAATTGGAGATGGGTGACACTTAAAGGTAGATTTGGCAGTCTGCTACAGATTTTGGGTTGAAAAACCATTGCTCTAAATCATTTTACCATTCATGAATGGAACATGTGAGCTCAATCTTTAGCGTAAAACATAGTGAAAAATTATTACTTACTTTTTAAAAAAATTATGATTTTTTATTGAATTTATAAAGAGATAGACTTAAAACTGCTTCGGGATTTTGACTAGTTGTCCAACCTTGGCCTAAGGACTCCCCAGCACGTCTTCATCTGGCCCTGGTTTGTGACCCAATTTATAAAGAAAAAATATTTCCGACAGAGAAAAAAAAATGATTTGAGTTTTCTTAATAGCAAGATGAATTGAAACTTATACTAGCTTCAATTTATTTAAATAAAAAAAATCATATTCTGATGTTTCACAAAGCAAATACACCGTACGACTGTATCACTTAAGTTTCACGGATCAAAAACACGCAAATCCAGTATTTATTTAGCAGCAAAATTTATTTTAATATTATATCAATATTACGTATAACGGAGTTCGAAATTTAAATGGATATTTATATTTGACTTTGCAACTTCTTTTATTTTGGTTAAGTCCTGACAAAGGGCGGTGTTGGCTCAGTCGGTAGCGCACCAGGCTCGTAATCCGCAGTTCCCGGGTTCGAGTCCCATCTGGTCCAGAGTTGCGATTTATCCCTGCAAAACTCCTCTACCCTGCTCTCGGTCAGTAGGGAACACCGATGTGCTTGGAAAGACCGTCGGATAGCCGTGACCCGTTTGCCAGAGCGAGTCATACCCTGTGCACGTTAAAGAACGCGCTAGATAGCCTTGGCGAGAGTCTAACATCTGTATACTAACACTATCCAGGGAGTCCACTTCACCCAACTTTCGCGGGGTTTCTGGTGACCTGACCATTTAGCCCATTGTTTGGGAAAAAAGTGCCACTCAGGAGTAAAACAACCTGGCATAGTCTACAAATTCGGAACAATTATTATTAAAATAAATTCATAGTTCTGCTTTTGCTGACTCTACGTTTAGTCTATTTCATTCATCAGTCCAAAAATGTTTCCTAATTGAAAAAGCACTTTCCCCACTCGCATTGCTAAAAGGGACTGATAAGACAGTGTCAACAGCGTTGATAGGTTCAAATAGAACTACACTCGCACTGTACAAGTCGTACATATTGCATAAGGGCATCATCAACAGGGAGGCTGATTGTTGGTGCTTGCAGGCTGTAAACGAATATACAGGGTGAATCTGAAAAAGTGGGCAAAACTTTACGGGGTGGTAGAACGCAGCTATACGAGCAATATTCGTCTTAGAAAGTATGGGCGGAACGCAAATGGCGAGCCGCTAGGTGGCGTTGGAAATGGTATAAAAGGGTCGGTCCTCGCACCCAACGGCATTTCTACCATGGATTGCCGAGAGGATGGCTGGTTATACTAACCACGAAATGGCGGATATGCACTTTGTGTACGGTGCGACGGATGGGAATGCAAGTGAGGCACAGAGTATCTCCTCTCCTTCTTGTGTTCATTCTTTAAATGTGACAGTGGAAAACTACCTTTTAACTTCTCACCGCTTGCGTTCCGACCATACATTCTATGACGAATATTGCTCGTATAGCTGCGTTCTACCACCCCGTAAAGTTTTGCCCACTTTTTCAGATTCACACTGTATACTGCTCACAAAAATTAGGGGATATTTCATCGCTTCATATTCATTTTGAAATATCCCCTAATTTTTGTTATCAGTATAGTAACAGCAGCCTGACTTAAAACGACAACTTTTCTTGTTTCAGGGTTTCATTTCAGATAAAGTACAAAATGTGAGAAAAACGGGATATTTTGAGAACAAAACGGGACATGGTACAAAAATTTAAAATCAGGGACAATCCCGCTAAAATTGAGACGAGTGGCAACCATAAGTCGAAACCCTGAATTTGAAACAGACTGCACTGTGGAACTACGTAATTGGATTGAATGGTCTACAATATTGCTCAGCAGATACATTTAAAGCTGGAAGAGGACGGATGGGGACAAAATAGGTTAGTAGATCTATTTTAAACGCTAGTACCAATTCCCAAGAGGGAACGTAATCTGCTCTTTCATCTATCAAAAGTCAAATGACTTCTATGTTTTGATGTCCCCACCGATCCCTGCAGTGTGCTTCCAGCGTTTCGGAAGTACTACTATGACATTGCTTCTTGTCAATAAATAGACCTTTCAGTATATGTTGTTTATTCCATTCTTTTCAAAGTTGGGTAAAAGGTTTTTCCCTAGTCGGAACAGAAAACTCAAAACTGATTACTTTCTCAGTCTATTCGATGGCATTTACTTTCCTGCATCCCCTATCCGTTAGAAAGAGCATTTGCCTCCGTTTGCTTGCATTAGCAGCAAATGCATCGCTTCGACGGAGATACCGATTTCCTCCGGAGTTTGTCTTCTCTGCTTCAGGATGCAACATGCTTCACCGCATCGTTGTCTACTGATTTCCCCAAGCATGCTTCGCTGTCCCTTTGTCCATTGCTCTGGGGCGCATCGAAGGTGTGTAAGCTCCTTACTCTGTCAATCTCTGCAGCTGAAGGCAGTTTCCTTTTGCACTTGAGGACGACTCAGAGTAATAGCTTCGAAGTAGGTTAGAATAGTTTACGAAACTGACTACTGCCACTTTCGCTACAGGTTACCTTGTCGCCGTTCGTCCTTGTTAATCGGAGTTTGCGTAGGAGGATGCAAATTTTCACTTTCGTATTAAAATATCCCTTTGTTTCTGTCGTATGATGATGATGTCCGGGATGATGATCTATTGACAAGGACAAAAGGGGAACTGCCTCAACCAACTTTGAGAATGTTAGTAATCGGAATGGAGGCGAAAATAGTATGAATCATCTATGTATTTCCTGTATTTTTTATGTTTAAACCCATTAAAACGGACGAAAATATTTATAATAGAACGGCGCTCGAATTCATTCTTGTTCTACCTTAGCTACCAGTTTTACTCGGATCAATTCCCTTACCCTCTCCTTCTTTATTTTTTTCTAGATATATTATTGTAGATTTCATCATTGGTTGTTACACTACTTGCAAAACCATTCACATTCTGCTAATGATTAATGAAAAATAAAATGTTGGGAAAGCAATCCAAAACATTTAAAATTTGGTTTGTAATCATTGTGCATTGATGTATAATATACGTTATGAGTTGAGAATTGTAACGTAATGCTGCTAGAAAAAGTAACCTTTATTATAAGAGAGGGATTTTTTTATCAAAATAAAATAATAATATTGCCTTATCTATAAAAAATTTGCAAAATATTTATAGTAATGTAAAGCAATAACACTTATTTTCATATGATGAATTCTTTAAAATATTATCGTTGTTCGTTTCAGTTTTCCGATAAAAAACGAAAAGTAGTTGTTTCCTGAGTATATCAGTGCATGATATTACTTTCCCTAACTATCGAAGAAAGACAAGCGAAAATCATTTTGATGGATGATATGTCGTTAAAGTTAAATTTCATAAAGACAGTATCATACTATATATTGACTGAGTATCGCGACACATAATTTGGTTCTCAGACGGGGATGTAGGTTGATGCCATGACTGCTAAAGAATTATATAATTAATAACCTATGTGTAACGAAAAAAAAGTGAAACTGAAGCAATATAATTTTATTAAAATTAATTATTTTACGAGAATTCGCTTCTCAGAAGCTGAACTTCTTGTTCAAGTTCTTATTCTCTTTTACAAATTTATTTGTCATTAGTAGCTCACGAGTTACTGATGATCCGCCTGATCTACAAGGAGATGTTGAACAGACACACAATCTTTCTCTTTTACAGTAAACTCCTGGTTATCCGATACTCAAACATCCGTAATTCTCATGCAACCGGCATAAATTTCAAATTGATCATTTGAAGCTGGTACGACATTTTTGTACGAGAAAAGGAAAGCATGCAAGCAGGCAAACAGAAGATATTTATTTGAGAAAACTACCAGAGCTAATTTTATGTCTTCTTAACCCCCGATATCAGTTGTTTCTCAAGAATCAAATGGTATTCAGTGGAGTATCCAGTAAACTACACTGCGCACACATATTCATTGGTAAATTGGTTTGTTTCTTTTCCCTGAAATTGAAGATTAGTTTCAGGGAATTCTTTTCTCTTCTCTCAAATAGATTTTATTTTCTCGTGTATGCTTTTCTACCATTTTTCTTTTCAAGAATTCGCTTCCACATTCCGTTATTAGGAAAATATGGCTCTATCTGTCAGGGTCGTATCTGGGTAGGGAAGAGTACGAGGGGACCAGACCCCCCGATTCCCACCTCCCCATTACCCGAAAGTCGGTCGTCGTATAGAAATCTCAAACTTTTCTACCTGCTTTAAAACTAAATCCCGGGGATGTGTTTTCTACCGGTAGTCAGCGCCATTCAATGGCCAAAATTACAGCTCTTTTCATGGTGGCTTTCACTGAAGCAGTTCTCGAAGTTTTTGTTAAATGCACGGATTTAGACATTCATTAGGTGTGAAAATTCATATACAAATTATACTTTAGATATTTACATCTCTATTAAGGACATTATACTTAATTTTATTTATCATTGTTTTAACTGTATTTTTATTTCATCTAAGACTTGAATAACTGCATTTTTATTTCAACTTACGTTTGAATTACAAGACTGTACCCACTGTATTTGGTTTCTAAGAAATATTTCTCATGTAACCGACAGATTCATCACACCAACAATCCCCCATTCCCCATAAATGCAGAAGAACTGAGACTTTACTGTATATATATATACAAATTGCAATGCATGATACCGAGTACCTGAGATTTCACCGTGCTTGTTTTGAGAAAAAAGTGGTCGTGTGTTTAAATCTCTGATCAACATATGAGGGTTTACTTTTCGATGCATGTTGTTTCTCCGTTGAGGTCTTTTCTCACCTATGGTGTATTGCACTTACAAGACAGATTTTTTATGGTTATTCTTATACTAAGGTTAAAGTTTTTTTATGTCTGAGAAGTATTTTTGTGTGCCCAATGGGCTAAATTTTCAGATCACAAAGACCTCAATGGCAGAGAAGGTTGGAAAAGAATATTAACTGTTAGAAGAGAGATGGAAGACTCTCTTCAGTCCTATCCAAAGTGTTCTTTAATGTGCACAGGGTATGTCTCTACTGCACACGTGGCCATGGCTTAACGCCCCATGAGGAGGGCGAAAGTTTTCCCTTTCTCACCGAAGGCAGAATAGATGTTAGCAGACAGATATTCCAACGCAGGCGCAATTGAGACTGGAATTTCGGAACATCAGATTACTAACCTGGCGCTATCGACTTTTGAATCCTCATCCAAGGATATTAAGCAAAATTAATTTACTTATATTGCATATGAAACGTCATGGTCTAAATAGCAGGCGCGCCAGGCTCGTAAACTGCAGTTCCCAGGTTTGAGTATCGGCTGAGCCAGCGTTGAGATTTATCTCATAAAACTTCCCGCCCTGTCTTCGGTCAGTAGGGGACACTGATGGGCTAGAGAAGGTGCATCCATCGTATGAGACGTTAGCCGTGGCCCCATGTGCGGGAGAGCTATACCCTGTACACATTAAAGAACACACTGGATGGCCTTGACGGGAGTCTGCCATCTGTCTCCCAACAGCTGTCCAATGGATCTTCTCTTCCCAACCTTCCCTGAGTCCTAGGGTCCTTGTGACCGGGCCATTTAACCCGTTGTGTGCAAAAAAAGTGCCGCTCAGAGGTAAAATATCTCAATCCAACCTTAATAGTAGCCTGTGCTTGAATTGTAGCCGGATAATAGCGCGGAATTTGAAAATAGTGGCTGGGTTTCAGACAGGGATGCCAAACAAAAGTTTGGATGTGCAGTTACCCTTTTCGTGAAAACGGGACTACACAGTTACTTTAGGAAAATGTTTGATTTTTACGTTGAAATATTTCTAAAAGTTTTATATAAAAAACTGGAAGAGTGTTGTTTTCTGTTTTATGTGATTCACACGTTCATAAATTAATTGGAAAAATTCGGCGGAATACTTGTGTAGATCTCCGCGAGTTTTAATTTTATTCGTAGCCTGATCGTTTATAATAAATGAGTCAATCAAGACATCGTAAATATAGTCCGGGATACAATTTACGGTATTTATTATCAAATGCAAATTATAAAAAAAAAATGCACTAACAATAATTTTATAATAAACACGAAAAAAAATTCTACAAGTTAAAAAATCATCTCTGTAGATAAAACATAGTTTACCAAGCAATATGTAAGAGACAATCACTAAATAACTAGACAATAAGTATACTTTTTTTTTGTTACTAATGTCTTCATGAACTTCACTTATGTTTTCCTAAACATAAATTATTCTAAATGTCCTTAAGAAGCTTTCTTTCCCCCATTGGTTTTCATTCATTCTTCAAGTATCACTTTAAGTAATATTATTAACTAAAAAAACATATTTTTCTTCTTTACTGTATTTCTTCTTGCTTTCTCAATTCTTTAATCAATTACTCTTCCAAATATAAAGCCGATAATACAGTATATTAAAGCTTCTACTTTTTTCAGAAAGCACAAAATTAAAGTGTTGATCACATTACATTGTTTATTAAGCCATCGGTGTGAGTTCTTTTCGTGATAGTTCGTTTATATATTTAATTCATGAACGAAAAACGGAATCCTTTACTACTGACCTTCACGTAATACGTTTGCCGCCATTTCAACCATACTTTTTGTTTTCACTCGACACAGTCTGAAAGTCCTAATGCTCTTAAAAGCGATTTCGTTGGCACTTTCGTTTTCCTTTTTTAGCGCACCTTTTAATATTCCGATAAGACCTCTAAAATGCGACTGGGTTTTCTTTTCATCATCTCTCTCCTTCTTTCTCTTTTTCTTTCCTTTTAAACACCTAGATTCAAATACTATTTTTGGCTCGCCCTTCCTGAAGAGCGTGATAATCAGAACATTGCTTTCGGGCAAACATTTCGTATAATTCATTTCGATACATCGTTTCTTCATATTTGCTTCTGTTTTATGAGGATAGTTTCATTCTCATTTGCAAGTAGCATTTATCGGGAAAAATGCTACGTTACAGATTTCACTGATAGTTTAAAAATATTTCTCCACCATGTAGGAAAATTAAAATTTTGAGAAAGGCGCTAAATTAAACCTTTTAAATTTTCAACACCTTTGTTTGTTAACTAATTGCAATTTAGTTTGTGATCTTACCAGCTAAGTACCAATATTATATAAGTTCACGTGCATATTATAGCAGAAGTCAATCGTTGCCTTCGCTGACTCTTAATTGGCGATCGTCTTATCAACCCTATTTCACCTTGACACATTGTATGCGATTTTTCCTAACGTTCCTCTGATCCACGACTATAAATATTCCTACCCACCAATTCTCACCATTCTAATCATTTTTCCTAACGTTCCTGTGATCTACGACTCTAAATATTCTTATCCACCAATTCTCACCATTCAAGTCAATTTTCCTAACGTTCCTGTGATCTACGACTCTAAATATTCTTATCCACCAATTCTCACCATTCTAGTCATTTTTCCTAACATTCCTCTGATCCACGACTCTAAATATTCCTATCCACCAATTCTCACCATTCTAGTCATTTTTCCTAACGTTCCTGTGATCTACGACTCTAAATATTCTTATCCACCAATTCTCACCATTCTAGTCAATTTTCCTAACGTTCCTGTGATCTACGACTCTAACTATTCTTATCCACCAATTCTCACCATTCTAGTCATTTTTCCTAACATTCCTCTGATCCACGACTCTAAATATTTCTATCCACCAATTCTCACCATTCTAGTCATTTTTCCTAACGTTCTGTGATCTACGACTCTAAATATTCTTATCCACCAATTCTCACCATTCTAGTCATTTTTCCTAACGTTCCTGTGATCTACGACTCTAAATATTTCTATCCACCAATTCTCACCATTCTAGTCATTTTTCCTAACGTTCCTGTGATCTACGACTCTAAATAATCATATCCACCAATTCTCACCATTCTAGTCATTTTTCCTAACATTCCTCTGATCCACGACTCTAAATATTTCTATCCACCAATTCTCACCATTCTAGTCATTTTTCCTAACGTTCCTGTGATCTACGACTCTAAATAATCCTATCCATCAATTCTCACCATTCTAGTCAAGGTAGATAGAAATTTGACCTGTGAACTCAAGGCACCAGTCGGATTAGAAATTCGTAACGTTTCTGATATGTAGAAACGGAAATACCCCAGACACTAATTTTCAGATTCATAACGCGCACTTACATCGACATTTGACCAGAAATCTTGATAAACTGGTTGGATCCGGAATTTCGTAAAGTTTCTATGATGTAGACGAGAAACTTCTCTAGGTACTAATTGTTAACTCTTTAGTACCATCAGATAGAAATTTCCCATTTGACCAAATTATATAACATTTCTGAGATCTACTGCCTGAAATGCCCTTATGTGCCAATTTTTTAGCTCTCTTGCAGTGGTAGATTGATATTTGATCTTTGACCTCGAAGGACCTGCCAGGTTCTTAATTTCGTAGCTTTCTGACATCTACATCCTGAAACAACTGTAAGAACCAATTTTAACGTTTCTAGTACTTGTAGATCACTCTTTACTGTCAACGTGACCTCAGTTTGACCTTGAACGAGATATCGGATTATTTCCGACATCTTCGACCTGGATCACCCCTAGGTGCAATTTTCAGAGCTCTGTTACTTCTGTATTATAGTTAGAATTAGTTTCTTACTTTGTCACTTCCTCCCTCAATCACTACCTTCCTTCACTTATAATGAGCTATATAAGTAGACGAAAAAAAGTAATACAATATAATCGAAAACCTTTGCTATGCTAAACGCTCTAAAATAATTCAAAAAATTAAACTGAGTGTTCAGAAATAATTCCACTAACCTTTTTATTTACTGAAAATATTTTGCTATGCTACTTAAAATACTTAGAAAAGTCTCTAACCAGTTTGTTATTACTTCTAACTTCACGCTTCCCATCAAAAAGAGAAACAAAATTCATATAAATATATTCCAACCTTCAAGACTATTCTATAAGATGAGAGGGACTTGGAGCTCTGACTTCGAACGGTCATGACATGTTTTCGCATCGCTTCTGGATTACTTCAAGTACTAATGATTAGCTAATTATTTACTTAAATTTCCTATTAGCCTTAGGCAAGACTGGGTGAAAATCCTAGTGGAGCCTTTGGCAGGAAGGATAGCTAGTTTAGCCTAATCTTTTACTTAAACTTGTAGTCTCCTAGTTAGGATTTTTACAGGTTTATTTTCTACAATGATGTGTTAAGAAAGTCTCCGGCTTTCGACATACTAATCTACATTAGATAAGTATAAGTAAATAGGCTTATCTGGCATAGTGGTTAGGCAGCTAGCGACTGTTCCAGCAAGGCAAACTTTGTGTGTTGTGTTAGCTCTAACTAAGGCAGTGGTCAGCAGTGACTTCGGTCTTAGTAGGGCATGTCCTTGTATGAGAAGGCCTGTATTAAGCTAGGAGTAGCTTCTAGGATTCTTCTCTGTCCTATATGTCGCAAATCAAAAAAAATAGCCGACGTGAGTTGGCTGCTATCAGCATAGGAAAAGTACGCGCCACTAGCCGATTTTAAGTTGGCCGTTATTGGCGTTGGAAGAGTACGTGCTGATAGCCGACTCATCGATTGGCCGTTATTGGCTTGGAAACATACTATACAAGTAAGCATTTCGACTTTAAAAATCCTCCGTTGAGGTATTCTAGCTCTAAGTTTTTCATATTTTATTCGATTTTAGTCGCTACTGGAAAAATAGCGTTTTGAAGCTCTGAAAGACACAGTTGTAGCCAAAGCTTACCATGTTAGGTTACTTAGTCATTATGACAGTCATGGTATGCTTACTACTGAAGTTGAGGAAGAATGTGATCATTTTAAACAGGCTTTTTTGGACACTAACAGTACTATTTTAGGAAAAAAGGAGCAGAAGAGCCAGAATTATCTGAGTGATCAGGCACTTGAGCTTATTTCGGAAAGAAAGAACTGCAGGAATGTCCTTAAACAATACCCTACTAGTCCTAATAGAAAGCATTACAGAGAACTTAATAAACGTGTAAAAGATCATTTAGCTGCTGATAAGAATCTTTGGCTTGATGGTTTGGCTGACAAAGCCGAGGAAGCAGTAAGACATCACAACAGCAGAGAGCTGTACCAGATAGTTAATGTTTTGTGTGGTAGAAAACGCACACATATACAGGGATTGAAGGATAAACAAGGTAAGGTTATAGAAGGTGAGGATTCTGTCATGGCTAGGTGGGCTGAGCATTTCAGTGATATTCTAAACAATGCTGTTAGTTCTATTCCCATTGTTTGTAATGATGATAGATGCATTGGTGGCTTTAATGTTGACCCTATAACACAATCTAAAGTTATTTTGGCTGTTTCTAAACTTAAACTTCATAAATCCCCAGGGTTAGATGTAATTACTACAGAAATGCTTAGAGCTGGGAATGTTTCGGTTACCACTTGGATGACTGAAATTCTGAATATCTTTTATGATAAAGGCATGGTTCCTAAGGATTTTACCAGAGCTATTGTTATCCCTATTTTCAAAAAAGGTGATCGCAGTTCTTGTGATAACTATAGGGGTATCAGTCTACTCTCTGTTCCAGGTAAAGTTCTTTCCATGATTGTGCTTAATAGAATTAAGAATCTGGTTGACAGTCAATTGCGTGATGAGCAATGTGGATTCAGAAGTGGTAGGGGACGTGTGGATCACATATTTTCACTTAGGCAGATTCTTGAGAAATGTTTAGAGTTTCAGAAACCTTTGGTTGCTAGCTTTGTTGATTTCAAAAAGGCTTTCGACTCTGTTGATCGTCATAATTTGTGGTTGATTGTGAAATCATATGGTATACCAGACAAGTTAGTTAACATAATGAAAGCTCTCTATAATAACACTGTGCCGTTTGTGAGAGTAGGTAAGGCTTGTAGCAATTGGTTTAGCATTACTTCTGATGTTCGATAAGAGTGCATTTTGTCTCCTTTTCTCTTTAGCTTGGTTATTGATTATGTTATGCGAAATTCACTTCAAAGGAAAGATTTTGGCCTTAAATGGACTGGAGATATAAATATTTCTGATTTAGATTATGCTGATGATTTAGTCCTTTTGACAAATGATGTTGATGAGATGAACTCTTTCATTCGAGCTGTTGATGAGACTGGTAGTAGAGTAGGTTTGGTTATAAACAGAGAGAAAACTAAAGTGATGAAAATTGGTGAGGCAGGCTGTGATTCAGTTAATCTGAATGGTTGCAGTCTTGAGCAGGTGTCACAGTTTAATTATCTTGGGAGCTATGTAACTGATACTGGTGATGTGCGGCACGAGATTAACAGAAGAATAGGAATTGCTGCAGGGACTTTTAAGAATCTATGGAGAGTGTGGAGAAATAGGCATATACACCTAAAGACTAAAATTAGACTGTATAATAGTTTGGTTCTTTATAGGGTTAGTTATGGTAGTGAAACTTGGACACTTTGTAAACAAGATAACAGGAAACTAGATGCTTTTGATTCCAGATGTTTACGCAGTATCATGGGCATTAGGTGGTTCAACTTTGTAACTAATGATGAGGTTAGGCAAAGGAGTCTGCAACCTCCTTTAAGCAGCATATTGTGCAGAGAGAGACTCCGTTGGTTTGGCCATGTTGCCCGTATGGATAATTATAAATTGGCGAATAGGGTTATGAACAGTGTGCCTAAAGGCCTCAGAAAGAAGGGGAAACCTAGGATGCGGTGGGCAGACAATGTCAAACAGGACCTTGTTAGAATTGGTGTGCAGTGGCCAGATGCAGTAGATGTAGCTCACGATAGACTTGCTTGGAGAACTAAATTGCACGGTTTGGTTGGACCTCCGTAGCCCATGGCTGCTTGATGATGATGATGATGATGATGATGTGAATGTCAAAATTTGACATTCATGCAATTTCTATCCCGGTCCTGACAGAGAGCTACTCTGCTAATGACGTTTGTCCGGACCTCTCAGAGACCTCTGAAGCTCAAATCTCTGTGGATAGTTCACAACTGACTTATAACGCGCAAATGTGTTCGTTTTTATCGGAGAAAAATAAACTCCTGTTCGATTTAAACTCAACTTTGTCAAATGTACCTTCTATGAAGGAATTACACAGCCTTTTTCCTGATGATCGCGTCAAATTCAATGATGCAATATTGGAAGGTTTTATCTTAAGAAAGATATTAACGAACATGTTTGCTCTGGACTTTGCTCTAGTCAAACAATTGTTTTGGAAGTTGTTCAGGAATTGAATCCTGCCCCAAAATATGGTATGGATTTATTTCAAGATATTTCTGATGCTGCCAAAAAACCTAAAAGGAAGGGTGTTGGCAAAAACTTAAAGAAAGGACACAAGAGAGTCTTGTCTCCCATCACTGACATTGCCCATGCCTCTAAGACCAGATTTTCGGTCTTAGAGGAGGAATATTTGAACCCTCCAGTTTCTGAAATGGAGGCTTCTGACTCTACCGGTGCTCCTAAAGGGAATAGCAATAATAATGAGAAAATACCTCCCATCATTTTACGTTCTCCTAAAAACTGGCTGAACGCTTACAAAGAATTAACTAAAATTGCTGTGGAAGCTTTCACTACAAAGACCTCTGGAGAAACGGTCAGATTACAAACTAAATGCTCCAATGATTACCGGTCCTTTGTCAGATTTTTTGAAGCATCGAAGCAACAATTTCATACATACAAATAAAAAAAAGAAGAAAAACCTCAGAGTGGTAATCAAAAATCTACCCAATGACATTACCACTGATGATGTCCGAGTCGCCTTGGTGGACTTGGGATTTACAATTATTAAAATCTCGAGACGAGGAAAAGACAAATCTCCGATCCCTGTATTCTTGGCAGAATTGCCTAAGGATGCTGCAAATAAAAAGATGTACAATGTCACAGTCCTCTTTCACCTGAAAATACATGTGGAGAGTTACAGGTAGAAGAAAACACCAACACAGTGCCATAAATGCTAGCGATATGGCCACGCGCAGAGTGCCTATTTTAATCTGCCACGCTGCGTCAAATGCGCTGGAAATCATATGACGAAGGACTGTCTTCGTAAGAAGGAAGAGAGTTCGCCAAAATGTGCCAATTATGGTCTTGGACATACTGCCAATTATAAAGGCTGCTCTTATTTTCCTACACGTGAGGTGGTAACTCCACTTAAGGATAAATCTAATACTGCCCCGTCCAAGAAGGCTATTAGTAGCCCTGTTACCCCTCAACTATCATATTCAAGTGCTCTTGCTAAAGGCACACCAGCTGCCAAGTCAACTGGAAAAGGTAAACATTTACCTAAAAGAGTGTCTCCTAATGCTTTACCTCCAAAGCAAGTTCCCTCTATAAGTGAGCAGTTTGATGCCACCATTTTGAACGATCTGAAGGAAATCTCCCTGATCTTTTAAAAATCTTAATGTTTTAAAGATTTTATTAATGGCTAAGTCATTAATCAATGAATACCAAAATGCCAACGGCCTGATGGGTAAACTCACCGTTGAGCTAATTTCTTTCGTCTATCTACTCTCTTCGCTGTCCTCAGATGGAGCACAACAGTAAGAAGAATTACCTCCAGATTTTTTCCTGGAATGGAAACGGTATTCTTACCGACTTATGGGAGTTCAGCAACTTTTTGTCTGATTCCCACGCTGACATATTCCTTTTGGGCGAAACCCATCTTCGTGCTTCTGATCGTCTCAAACTTCCAAACTTTGAAGTTTACAGGACGGATCCGACAGCACAACAGCGGTGGAGGTACCGCTGTAATCGTCAAACGATCCATTAAACATCACCTCTTGCCAACTCAGCACATCAATTCTTTGGAAGTTACTGTTATTACAGTTCATGAACTTTTGGAACTTTGAACGTCTTTGCGGTATATAAACCGCCTAATTCTGAACTTGTCTTGAATTACGTTAAAGTCATTTTTGACACTAACACTCCTACAGTTTCGACAGGAGATTTAAATCCCATAAATATTGCTTGGAATTCCAGAACTTGCAATAAAAATGGTAATCTACTCTTAGATTATGCCACGCCAAATGGCATCATTGTTGACGCTCGTAGCGAGCCAACGTTTTACCCGTTTAATTCCATGCATATACCGGATGTTTTAGACCTGGTTATGTTTGGGAATTTTTTTCCCACCTATGAATTTAGTGTTCATAATGATCTGAATTCCGATCATCTTCCGGTTGCCATTGCCCTTTATCTGTCTGTTACAATTGCTTCAGACACTTTCAGTGTTGTCAATTGGGAACTTACAAAACAATTGTCAACGAAAAAATTTTAGGATCATGCAAATCTCTTTCTCTCAGAAAGATAAATGATTCCATACTAACATTTACTAATTTGCTGACTGATTCCAGAAATGAAGCCAGCACTCTACGAAAACCTCATAGAAACTTTTATATTTTTCCAAAGGATCTATCGGATCTAATTAAATTTAAAAACAAAGCCAGGCATAATTGGCAAAGATCCAGAGATGTTCACGATAAAAATGTTTTTTATTACTCCCTCAAGATTGAGGTTCGACAAAAGATCAAGGATCACCGTAGCTTTATATGGAACAAAACACCAAGCTCACTCTCTACAAGTGACAATTCTATTTGGAAGATGGTTAAATCTTTCAAGAACCCTCGTTCTAAATTTCCCCTCATTCATGGGGAGTCAGGTTTATGTTACAGCGAGGATGATAAACCCGAAGCATTTGCTGATGCCCTTAAATTACAGTTTCAAGAGAATTTTGATCTTTTTGATCATGACACTTGTGAAGAGGTAGAAGAAACTCTTTTTCGTTTCGGACAGGAAGAAAGATCAGAGCTACCCTTTACATCTCCTCTTGAGCTGCCTCAAGCCATCAAGAAATTGAAACCTAACAAAGCTTCAGGCCCCGATAATATTTCCAACAGAATGCTGAAACACCTTCCGAAGAAAGCCATTACGCATCTCTGCGTGATTTTTAATTTCCTTCTCCGTCACCATGTTTTCCCAGAAGCCTGGAAAAACGCTTATTTCAGACTGATACACAAACCAGGAAAGGACCCTGTATTTCCTAACAGCTATCGTCCAATCAGTCTGCTTTCCTGCCTAGGAAAACTATTTGAGCGTATTATCCTCAATAGATAGGAAGAGTTCCTCTCAATCCATTCTGCCTTACCTGCAACCCAATTTGGTTTCAGGCGTAAAAGATCGACAGAACATCAGGTCCTCAGAGTTGTGGAAACTATTTCTAAGTCACTGAACAAGAAGGAAATAGTTGCTGCCGTCTTTCTAGACGTGGCCAAGGCTTTTGACCGCATCTGGATGGACGGCCTCATTTACAAACTCTCCAAGATTGGAATACCTACGGGACTCACCTGTATCATTCAATCGTATCTCTGAAATCGAACATTCCAGGTTCATATTAAATCTTCCATTTCTACCAAGAGAGTAGTGGCCGCTGGAGTTCCTCAAGGCTGTCTCCTAGGCCCTACACTCTTCTCATTATATCTCTCTGATATTCCTTCATTTGAGCGAATCGTTATTGCACAATATGCTGATGACATTGCTCTCATCTCCACTTCCTTGGGAGTTGATTTTGCATTCAGAAGACTTCAAAATTGCCTTGATAAAATGGATACCTGGTATGAAAAAAGGAAAATAAAGATCAACACTGAGAAGAGTAACGCCATCCTCTTCAGTGGTAAGACGATTAAAAATCATCTAACTTTACACTTTTAGATGAACAATTCAAGTGGCAGGAGACTGTCAAATATTTGGGAGTCACTCTGCATCAGAAGCTTAAGTGGGATCCCCATATACACGGGATCATCACAAAAGTTAACTCTGTCAGATGTCAACTGGGGACTGTTCTAGGAAGAACCTCAGTATTATCCATTGATAATAAATTACTAATTTATCTCATGGTCATTCGACCTATGATATGCTATGCTTCCCCAATTTGGGCGAACACAACTCTCACGAACATTCACAAGATACAGGTCTTGCAGAATAAAATCCTGAGATGTGTGGTCAATGCCCCCTGGTTTGTAACCAATAGACAATTGCATAAAGATCTGGGCATTGATCATATTTACACATACCTTATGTTTGTCTCGCGAGGTTTCTACGAGTCAGTGCAGAGAAACCCGCACGAGATTATATCCTGCCTTCTGGACTCCGATCATGAAGTCCTTAACAGATACAAGAGGCCTAAGATGATGGCTTTCGCTAAAGAAAGTTATCCATTCTAGGTCTCTTGTGCATCATTATTACTCTTTTGTTTTATGTTCTTTTGCCCTTTGGGGCCCACCATTGTGTGGTTTACTTTTGTTTGTTTTTTCAAACTGATGCCAATTAGGCATATTTCCAGATGAAGAAGGTTATGGGTACTATTGTACCTGGTACTTCATTTTATGATGTAACGATCTACTAGATCTACTAAGAGTATTCTATTATCCAACAGAGAATATAACCTAAAGATAAAATGAGTATTCTTAATATTGCATTTATTATATTGAATGCGTAATAATTTTATTATTATTAAATTTTTATAATATAAACCTTTTTTATTACATTTTAACATTGTATAATATAAAACATTTATTATAAATTTAATTGTATCATATAAATGTTTTTGTTATATTTTAATATTGTTATATAAATATAGCCGTCCCATGGCCGAGTGGTTAGCGCGCTTGGCTACTGATCTAAGGGACCTGGGTTCAATCCCCGGGTAAGGCATGGCTGTTTGTGTCGTTTTTCTGCTGAGGTCCTGCCATCCTCACAGACCTTCTACTCTGGCATATAAACTGACAGACTCCTGTCAGACCTCTGTGGCAAGCAGCTGCTTGAGGGGGTATTTATATAAATATTTTATAATAATAAAAGCGTGTTTTTCAGTCATTAAATATAACTGAATATTTGTTCCATGATAACCTCTTACAAAGCAAGAGTTTATAGCGCTGCAGGCTCTTGTTCATGTTTCCAAGTTCGATTTCTTATTGTGCCTGAGTTGGTATTGACCGATGGTATTGAAAAGGCTGCCGTCAATCTGATGGGACGTTCAGCAGCAGTCCTGTCTTCAGGTGATACATACATACTTCACGTTTTAAAGAACACACTGAATTACTTGACAGGAATCTCCCATCTGTCTGTTAACAGTTATTTGGAATCTTCTCCCCCCCCCCCCCACTTTCATATAGAGCCAGAGGTTGGTTCAGTCGGCAAAATGCCAGACTCGTAACCTGATTTCCCTAGGTTGGGTTTTTTTACCTCTGAGCGGCACTTTTTTGCACACCATGGGCTAAATGGCCAGGTCACATGGACCCCGAAGGCTCAGAGAAGGTTGGGGGAGGGGACCCACTGGAACAGCTGTTGGGAGACAGATGGTAGCCTCCCGTCAAGGTCATCCAGCGTGTTCTTTAACGTGCACAGAGTATGGCTCTCCCGCACACGGGCCACGGCTTAACGTCCCATCCGACGGACGGAGGCCTTTCCAAGCCCATCGGTGTTCCCTACTGACCGTGGGCAGGGCGGGGAATTTTTGCAGAGATAAATCTCAACGCTGACCCAGCTGGGACTCGAACCTGGGAACTACAGATTACGAGCCTGGCGCGCTACCGACTGAGCCACCCCCGGCCCTGATTTCCCTAGGTTCCAATTATGCCTGTGTTGAGATTTATCTTCGCTAAATCCCACCTTGCCTTAAATGATAAATGAGACGCCAATGGGCTTGAAAAGGCTACCGTCCGTCTTATGGAACAATAAGCAGTGTCTCCGTGTGCAGGAGAGCCATACCCTTTGCACGCTAAAAACATTCTTGATGGCCTTAACGGGAGGTTCCATCTGTCTGCTATCAGCTGTCCGGTGGGTCCCCTTTCCACCAATCTTGTTTGTTCCCTTGGGAACTTTCTGACCTGTTCATTTGGACACAAAAACGCTGCTCAGAGGTAAAAGAATCCAGCTCTGAGCAGTTAAGAGTTTTTTGTGACATCGCCATTTACTCCATTAATGCAAAAAACCGCCGTTGTGTAGTAAAACAAGCCCTGGTAAAAATCGATTATATATATATAATCTGTCATTTATAGTAATCATATCTAAATTAAATCGCATTTGTTATGAAACGTATGATTTTGGGTTGGATTGTTTTACCCCTGAGGGCACGTTTTTTTTGCACACAGCGTGCTAAATGGACATGCCACAAGGACACAGAGGACCCACTGGACCAGCTGTTTGGAGACGTATAGTAGCCTCCCGTGAAGGCCATCCAGCGTGTTCTTTAATGTGCACACAAAGTACTGCTCTTACACACAGTGAGCCACAGCTTAAAGGCCCATACGACGGACGGAGGCCTTTCCAAGCTCATCGGTGTCCCCTATTGACCACGGAACGGATAAGGCGGAGAGTTTTGCGGAGGTAAATCTCACCGTTGGCCTAGCTGAAACTCGAACTTAGGAACTGCAGATACGAGCCTCGCACGCTTCCGACTGAACCCCCCCCCCCCTCCTAGACGTATAAAGTATGTGTTTTAAATTCGTACGAGCATATTCTAAAAGTCTAAAAGATGTCAAATTATTAAATTTTATGCATTGAACAAATGCTTTTAAAAACTGAGTTTTAATCATTATTAATGAAACACTATTTTTTTTCTTTCCCGAATTGTGATCAGACCAGCAAAACTAGTAGATTATTTGCATGTTATGACAGTACAAACGACCATGTCATCCGGGGACTCAAACCTGACGTCACCAGTTGCAGTCTCGCCGTGAACCAATGCGATAATCATGACGTCACGGAGGCGCACCGTTTCACAATGTCGCTAGATATATCTAAAGAAATTATAGTGATGAAGCTAGCTGCTCATTTGGAGGACGTAGCAGTCGATTTAAAAACGATCTTCATTCATTTTTAAACAACATTGCATGCCCTTTAGAAATAATATATATATCACTTGAACAGGAAACTGACTATGATCAAGTACGCTGCTGCTCATTATCACAAAATCTTCTTGCTGAGACAAGAAACAGACACAATAATTTCCACTGTATTTTTCTTTCGTCTGGATGAATCATAAAAGGAGAAACAAGTTTTGAGAGGGCATAGTAAAGATGCACTCTAGAGAAACAGGAAAAGTCTGCAAAACACGACATGAAAAACATAAAAATCCAATTATACTACACTAACAATTACAAAGACAAGGAAAACATTTCATACACATATGCAAAAACAATATCATATGACCATATTTTGCTATTCTTTAACTCTTTTAAATTGGAGGATAAAACCGTGTTCAAAATACTCTTGTGGGAAAAGAAATTAGTGGATATTTCAACTGAATAATTGTACTATTTAGCAAGTTGCAATAAGCTTGGTTATCCCGAATGGTAGGAAATGGGATATTTCAGTTTTCTGGATTGGGTTGTTTCATCTCTGAGCGGCACTTTTTGCACACATTGGGTTAAATGGCCAGGTCACAAAGATCCCGGGAACTCAGAGAAGGTTGGGGAAGGGAACCCATTGGACAGCTGTTAGGAGACAGATGGTAGCCTCCTGTTCAAGGCCATCCAGCTTCGTCTTTATCGGTGCACAGAATATGACTCTCTCATACAAGGGGCTCACGGCTTAACTTTCCATCCAAGGGACGGCTGGCCTCTTCAAGTCAATCGGTGTTCTCTGCTCGTTTGGGGGCGTTTCGCGGAGATAAATCTCAATACTGCTCCAGCTGGAACTCGAACCTGGGAACTGCAGATTAGGAACCTCGCACGCTACATGCTGAGCTCTCCTCCCCCCCGCCCCTATAATTTTCTGAATTTTATATAAATTTTAATATACATTACCTGGCCAAATTATTGTGCACAGTGCATCGTGCGCGTAATACCATGAAACATGCAAATGTATGCAAAAATATGCAACGTAATGGATTTTCATAATAATAATATATGGAAATATACTTCCGACAACAAAAGAAACCGTAAAAAAAAGGAGGATTTACATTTTGTTAAAGAAAAACATTAATTTTTAGTACACCTGATATTATTGAACATAAACTTCTTTATCGATCAATTGTTCCAGGGGGAGTCAACTTCACCTTCTTTCCCCCGTATCATCGTCCATGACCACGACCACTATGAGAGCAACATAGAGGACTATCAACAACAGGACTTCACCAGGAACGAAGCAATGTAAGAGTCAATAAATGTCGATAGTTTCAAAGAAACTTTGAATTCTAATGATCTAAGATTTTACAATTAAAAGTCAAAATCTTTTATGTCATTATAAATAACTGTGACTGAATATGACTACGTCATATACACTTTTCTTAAACTTAATCAATTTTGAAATTCAGCTAAAAATATAAATAAAAATTGTGAATAACTTTGGTTTCAGTTTAAATACGTATGCACCAATGCCGAACCTTCAGATAAGCATTTAAATACGAATAATTTGTTTAGCCTTACAGAATCGTAAATTCAGAGATTTTAAACTTTGAAAATAGCTTCCTATGAGTATAATGTTTTATTTATACACTTCTATTGACATATACGCTCTCCAGTAATGCACTGTCTTTAATCAAACCTCTTAAACGCGATTCCAGCCAAATGTACCAAATGTCATGTAAATGTCTCCACAAACGGCTTTCTGTTTGCAATAAAATCTCAAACAATCGCAAGAGTAACAGATATACATGCAGCAGACTGAAAGCTTCAAATGAAGGGAACGAAAAGACGTCGAATACCTGCATACACAAAACGCGTTCGCGTTGCTTGAATTCGAAGACCAAATGTCTAATTCCAAGTTCTGACGGTCCAAGACAGGATCGGTAAACAAGATACGTATGCAAATGATCCTTTCGTTATCGTAGAGTGATGATGGTTCCTAAAATCTACATAAACAGTGGGTAATACCAAACAACGGGATAAATTGTTCAGCTTCCGCAGAAGTATCAGCAATGCTATCAATTCTACTATTGTAAAAGTAACAGCACCTTAACTAAGACACTATGGTAATGGATGCATGTTTTATTCATGGAGAATTCTGAGAAAGGCCAGGAAACATTGTGCTTTGGGCCTGGTGCCAGTGTGGACTTTCGTACGATAATTCACTAGATTCGTAAACGATAATGCCAGACTTTCGGGGAATTTACTTCCCAACAGGAGCAGTTGTCGTTCATAGCGCTTAATGACTGTCGTTCTATCCAAATTTGAAAATATTCTTTATTATAGACGGAATTTCAATCTGATGCATATCATAAGCATCGTTCAATAAGAAATTTATGCATTTTATGGAGGGGGAGGACACAAGTAAAGAAAAACTAAAAACAAAAGTTTAGAGTGTCTGTCTAGAGAAATTTATTGTGTGTGTGTTAAAGTGTATTATTTTAGAGTGTCTGTCTGATCATGTCTTTCGAAACAATCCTTTAATGTCCTCATAAACAGTAAGTGATAGGACCACCAAATTCGGTACAAAACTTAAAACGTACCATCACTTAAAACAATGTAAGGGTTTGCCCCAAAACTTCTCTCTCCGCAAAATATGGACGAACTTCTGCAAAAGGTAATAGACAATCAAATCAGTATGAAGTGTGCTCTTATCGTAATTTAAAGTAACGTAAGGGTTGGTCCCCCCAATCATTTTTCATCCTGAAAAAAAGCCGAAGAAACCCTTTTAAACGATAGGAGCTAGGTCCATCAAAATTAGTTTACAGCATCCTCTGGCTTCCAATCATTCTCTCCCTTCCTTCAAAAAAAAAGGGAGGGAATGTTTTAAAGATTGCCGAACATAAATTGTTATCTCAAATGAAAGCTTCTTACTCTGAAAGTTGTTGTTGGGTTGTTTTACCTATTAAGGACTTTTCTGTACAGAAGAGGCTATTTGGACTGGTCAAAGGACCCCAAGGTCTCCTAGAAGGTTGGGGGAAGAGGAATTGCTAGGCAGCTGTTAGAAGAGAGATGGTAGCCTACCATAAAGGACATCCAGTCTGTTCTATAATGTGCTCATGGTACGGTTCTCCTGTACACTGGTCCACGGCTTAGTGTCCCATCCGATTGACGACGGCATTTCCAAGCCCATCGATGTCACCTTTCTAACCGAGGGCAGAGCGGAGGTTTAACGGAGATTAATACCGAAGTCAGAGTGGGAGTTAGTTGAGCTTACACAGGTGGGACTCGAACCTGGAAACCACAGGTTACAAGTCTTCTTAGATATCTTTCGCTGAAATTTGATACAATTTATCTAGATATATTTCGAGATATCAGATATTATTTATCCGTGCTTAACCCTTTGACTAGAAGTGCATATGCCATTTTATCTAACTAAATGTTTTTGACTTGTCATTTTTTGCCGTTTCATGGGTTTGTTGAAAAATGTTGCTTTACTATTTATCCCAAAACCTGAGGTCGATGGCAGAGGATTTTATTTGAAATTAAAGCTGGTGATACAAGGGGCGCTTGAAAAATCCCGCCATTTGAAACAAGGGAAATGGTAAATTATTTTAATGACAGCATCCCTTCTGTGAAAAGAAGTTGCTCTTAAAACTAAGTATATGAAAAGTACATACAAGGTGTCTCAAAAATATAGGTACAAACTTTTAGTCGAGGTAGATAACATCTAAAGGAATGAGAATTGCATAGGAACCTATAACCGGAAACGTCATGGGAAAGTGGTAGCAGAGGTACAAGATCTGAAAGAACACAAGACAGTGATTAATGGGAAAACATTTATTGGATATAATTATTACAAATGGCGTACTAGATGATACATTTCATAATGTTACAGCAGATGCTCGAAGTTTGACCCATAATCGCACAAATTTTGATGCGCACGCGCAAACAAACGGTGGCCCGGTACATGTCTGTGTGGGAAGCGCTCTTGATACATTCGTTGAGCGGCTCGTCCGTTGTCCTCAGCTATTCCATACACTAAGTGCATGTCTGCCAGCTCCCTGTTCGAATACCTTTGCATGCTCTTCGTAAGCCGACTACCGCTCGAATGAGGAAATCCGAAATTTCCCCTCCTGGCAACTGATGAACAGCACCGCCTATTGACTCACAGTGACGTTTCCGGTTATGGGTTCCTATGCAATTCTCATTCCTTTAGATGTTATCAACCTCCCCTAAAAGTTTTTACCTATATTTTTGAGACACCCTGTATATATATTCTGAAATATGCTTAAAAAATCTATCTATATATATAATAGAGTTTGTGTGTCTGTGTCTGTTGTTTGTCGACATCTCCTCCTAGACATTGGGGCGGGGGGGGGGGCTCAGTCGGTAGCGTGCCAGGCTCGTAATTTGCAATTCCCAAGTTCGAGTCCCAGCTGCGCCAGTAGTCAGATTTATCTACTCAAACCTCCCTGCCCATGGTCAGTATGGGACACCGATAGGCTTGGAAAGACTGTCGGATGGGGCATTAAGACGTAAACCCGTGTGTGGGAGAGCCATACTCTGTGCACTTTAAAGAACACGCTGGATGGCCTTGACGGGAGGCTACCATCTGTCTCTCAACAGCTGTTCCAGTAGGTTCCTCCCCCAACCTTCTCTGAGCCTTCAGGGTCCTTGTAACATGACCATTTAGCCAATGGTGTGCAAAAAATGTGCCGCTCAGAGGTAAAACAACCCAACATCAGAAAAAAAAATGCGGCTCCCTATCTTTTTTTTTCTTCGAATTGTTATTATTGTATGTTATGATATACATGAAATCATTGATGATTTTGATATTTTCTGCTTCTGTTTCTTTGCTCTTGAATTTCTTCTGAAATTGGACAGAAGTCAAATTTTTTTTGCTATATTTAAAGGGGAGCTGAAATCATCTTTTTGAATCTATCTCTTTTTAATCTAAAAGTTAAAATTTCTGGCAAAGGAAAAAAGATATCTAAGATAGTTTATGATAAAATGGGTTATATATAGATTCAGTTGAAAGAAATATCACGACAGCAGAGAAATAAAAATTTCCTACTCAGATATACAAATCCCACGATGTTCCATTGAGTGGGCTTACTTCCAAACTGTTAGAATCACGTCATCTTTTAGATAGTAAATCAATTGTTTGACACATTTTACTGCAGTTTTTGAAAATTGTGATACTTTTTTTGATGTAGATCAATGAAAGGGAAAACACTTTATCTGGAAACGATGTTTTGTACTTTCTACTGCAAACTCTGAATATAAAATTCAGGAGTTTCTTCTTTTGTTGCGGTGTCAGAAGTGACAGGGTAAAGAATATATTTTAGAGGAAAAGCAAATGGAAAAAAAAAACCTTCACGATAAAATTAATGCATTTAATTTTCCATTACTGTAATGTCAGGGGCGGGGATGGCTCAGTCGGTAGCGCACCAGGCTCGTAATCTGTAGTTCCTAGGTTCGAGTCCCAGCTGGGTCAGCGTTGAGATTTATCTCCG
Source organism: Ryuthela nishihirai (assembly GCA_038380435.1). Lineage (NCBI taxonomy): Eukaryota > Metazoa > Arthropoda > Arachnida > Araneae > Heptathelidae > Ryuthela > Ryuthela nishihirai. The sequence continues at coordinate 54,683,105 of JAWZYU010000010.1, forward strand.
CAAAATTCCCCGCCCTGCCCACGGTCAGTAGGGGACACCGATGGGCTTGTAAAAGCTGCCGTCCGTCGGATGGGACGTTAAGTCGTGGGTCCGTCTGCGGGAGAGCCATACCCTGTGCACGTTAAAGAACACGCTGGATGGCCTTGACGGGAGGCTACCATCTGTCTCCCAACAGCTGTTCCAGTGGATCCCTCCCCCAACCTTCTCTGAGTCTTCGGGGTCCTTGTAACCTGGCCATTTAGCCCATGGTGTGCAAAAACAAGTGCCGCTCAAAGGTAAAACAACCCAACTGTAACGTCATAAAACTAACACGTCTGTTTCTGAAATTCAAGCAAAACTCAGCAAGAACTAATTCAGGAGGATTTTATTGGACCATAGTTACTTTTTTGTTAGAAAATCGTCATGATGTTTTCCAAGCAGCGTACACACGTTTATTGTACATTCGCCGTGTGACGTCATTGGTGGTGGAAAATTTCGACTCTGTAATTCCGCGGATATTTCACTGATCGGTTCCAAATTTGGTGTGGTGATCCTACTCATGCCTTCCTGTGTTGGGTTAACAGACCGGGTCTCTAGCTGCGTTGGGTTGGGATTAATTCCTTTGCAAGTGTCCGAAATTTCTGGGGACGCTGCGATAGCCTACATTGTAATTGGAATAATACGTTATTGGTAAGAAAAATTTTCAATGGACGGACTTGAGGCGCCAAATGCTTGGCGGGGTTTTAACTATTATACATTAATAGGAATATTCCGAACGGGTGAAAGGGTGAACACGTGCCCAGTCGATCCCGCAGACATCGATATACATGTGCCTGGTGTGTCCATGATGACGTCATGGAGTGGCGGCAGATTTTAGTGCCGTGTAATTTCCCAGATGCTTGATTCAATAGGTCCCAAATTTAGTCTAGTGGTCCCCTTTTTGTGGCTCTAGCTGCCATTGGTCGGGATTGACCCTGTTTAGAATGCTCCGAATCTCTGGGAGGAAAACCATCATTAGCTGAAAACTATTAGTTTTAATCGTTGATTGTCCGTGTTGCGACAAAGATTGGGCCACGAAGCGGAAAAGTATATAAGTTGGGTTGGGTTGTTTTACCTCTGAGCGGCACTTTTTTGCACACCATGGGCTAAATGGCCAGGTCACAAGTACCCCGAAGACTCAGAGAAGGTTGGGGGAGGGGACCCACTGGAACAGCTGTTGGGAGACAGATGGTAGCCTCCCGTTAAGGCCATCCAGCGTGTTCTTTAACGTGCACAGGGTATGGCTCTCCCACACACGGAGCCACGGCTTAACGTCCCATCCGACGGACGGCGGCCTTTCCAAGCCCATCGGTGTCCCCTACTGACCGTGGGCAGGGCGGGGAAACGCTGACCCTGCTGGGACTCGAACGTGGGAACTACAGATTACGAGCCTGGCGCGCTACCGACTGAGCCACCCCCGCCCCGATTGGGCAACGAAGCGGAAAAGTCTATAAGTGATATGGTGTTGAAGGTTACCCACTCATGGTGTACTGATTACACGCCTGGCATGCTACTGGGAGAAGTGGGTTCTAATTCCACTCAAGGCAAAAACTAAATTTTTTGAGTTAGCTATTTCATGAGTCGCATGTCGACAGGGCTTCTGTGTGATGCATACTGCTGGTAAGAATGGAGTTGTACGTTCCAAAATTATCAATGGAGATATACGCGATTAATGGACAGATGTTTTGCACTAAAGATTTGGCGGGATATAGTTAGTATACAGTAATAGGCGTATTCTGAACGGGTGAAAGGATGGACAGTCACCCAGCTGCCGCACAGACATCCAGAGATGTGTATATAATACATCCGTTTTGACGTCATTGGGGGCAGAAGTTTTCTGCGCCCTGCAATTCTGCAGATACTTGAGCACTTGGTCCTACATTTGGTGTGGTAGTCCACCTTCTATGGTCCTGGGTTAAGGATCGGGTTAATAGCTGCTGAAGGTCTGGATTAATCTCGTTGCGAATTTCCGAAATCTCGAGGTCGCTCGCTACCGTAAAAGTACATTAGTACGTTGTCAATAAAGAATCTTTTCTTTGTGTTATATTGCATGCTTTGTTTCGACAAAAAATTATAATTCACAGCTTTTATTAAAAAAGTTTCATAAATTCCACAAAGGTGCATTTTGTTTTCATTCTTGGAATAACCGTTTAGCTTGCAGCAGATTTTTATTCTCTTCTATCCTAGAAAAAAGTGAATCAACCATTGACTATTGTTGCTATTCATGTAAGCAATTAATTAACTCATTTAGTTTTTATGGTTTTTTTAGGTCGATAAAAGTTCACCAGCGACATCACGAAACGGGGGAATATTGAATGTAGGCTTCCACACCTCATTGATTCACCTCCTCTGTGGGGCGGGGGGTGGCTCAGTCGGTAGCGCGCCAGGCTCGTAATCTGTAGTTCCCAGGTTCGAGTCCCAGCTGGGTCAGCGTTGAGATTTGTCTCCGCAAAATTTCCCTGTCCTGCCCACGGTCAGTAGAGGACACCGATGGGCTTGGAAAGGCCGCCGTCCGTCGGATGGAATGTTAAGCCGTGACCCCATGTGCGGGAGAGACATACACTGTGCACGTTAAAGAACACGCTGGATGGCCTTGACGGGAGGCTACCATCTGTCTCCCAACAGCTGTTCCAGTGGGTCCCCTCCCCCAACCTTCTCTGAGCCTTCGGGGTCCTTGTGACCTGGCCATTTAGCCCATGGTGTGCAAAAAAAGTGCCGCTCAGAGGTAAAACAATCCAATCCACCTCCTCTGTGACCCTATATTTCTGGTGGTTTCTTTTACAACGCAATTGAAGGATTCCTATGAAACATAAAAAAAATTCTGAACGAGTCCCGCGTTAAACATGGGTTAGCGGCGTAGAAAGAATCTCGATTGCTTTGTGTTCACCCGCTTTCATAATCTGTATACTTATTTTATCTCCAGTTACTTATTCAAAATTTGGTTCTTTAACTCGATGAACAAATGGTTCTCATATTTCTTCTTTCGGGGAGATTTGGTATGGTTATTAGACATACACTGGTGGGTAAAAAGTTAAGTTACAATTCGACATTATCTAAATGGGAAGCTAACGTCAAAAGCTCCATCATTTCTAAAACAAGCTTTTTTCGCTTACTTTTGAAACATGCGACAGCAGAAAAGATTTCAATCAAATATGTCCATATCTCGATTTTCAACCATATTCGTTTACTTAATGAGTTATGGAAGTTTGAATATTTAACAATAACAATCCAGTCCTAGGAAATTATACAGAATTATCGAATACTGATAGATTAATTTACACAAAAATTTCTAATATCTGAACTTATTTTAAGTAAATAGATCGTTTGAAAAAATTCTACTTTTTACGTCGTAGTTCTGAAATAAATTCTTGGGACTGGAATTGTTATTGTTAAATATTCCAACTTCCATAACTCATTAAATACTGAACGAATATTGTTGAAAATCGGGACATTGATATATTTGATTGAGATCTAATATGCTATCACATTTTTCTGAAAAAAATATATATATTATACACTGGCGGAAATTGAAAAAAAGAATACTCAGAAAGAATTCGTTCAGAAGAACCGGAACCGTGATCCAAGATTGACAGACATTGGATGAAATAATGACGTCACTGAGGACGACAACATGCAAATGTACGCAGCTTTTAAGGACTAGGGCATGAAGAAATAAGTTATTCGTCTTGTGTCGTGTTGTTCAGTGCTCTTTGAAGAAGCTACCGTGCATGGACAACGCAGGCGTGTAACATTTGTTCTGTTAGCAGAGTTTGAGCGAGGTCGTATAGTGGGTCTTCGGGAAGTAGGTTGGTCTTTTCGTCAAATTGTACACCGCATTGGACGAGAGGTATCGGCAGTGGTATGATGGTGGCATCGATGGTCAGAAGAGCATTCGAACACTCGCAGACGTGGTTCCGGCAACATAGAGTTAAGTATGCACGAGAGGATCGGCGTATCAGGAGGGCGGCGGTGGCAGAGCAGATGGCTACGGTGTCACGAATTCGACCCTCTGTCGTACCAAGGGTGTCTTCAAGAACGATACACAATCGTCTTTTGGAGGCAGGACTACGGGGCACGGTTATCACTGTCACCTCGTCACTGTCGAGCACGTTTGCAGTGGTGTCAAGAACGAGTTAATTAGAGGGAAGAATGGCAGTCTCTGGTCGTCAGGCGACAAAGTGAGCGGCTTCTTCCATCGTGCATCCGCCAGCGACACATCAGGACCCACGCTGGGCATCATGGTGTGGGGAACGATTAGATAGCACTCTCGTACGTGTCTGGGGTTTGTACAGGCTACACTGAATAGCAATACGTACATTAGCGACATCGTACCGCTGGTCGTCCTGCCATATTTGAGGGTAATCCCAAATACGATATTCCAGCAGGATAACGCCCGCCCACACTCCACCCGGGCAACTCAACATGCTCTTCAGGCAGTGCACTAACTCCCTTGGCCAGCACGCTCTCCGGACTTGTCTCCAATCGAGCATGTCTAGGAATGGATCAGACAAAGATTCTTCTACGGACTACGGCAGCAACGATTATTGTTGAATAACGCGTTCAAGTTGAAAGCGCATAGAATGGTATCCCCTAGCGTGATATCCAGCATTTGTACGACCATTGGCATGCCAGATTGAACGCTTGTATTGCTGTTCCTTCTGTAAAATGTAATGCTCATTAAAAGGTAAAATAAACATTGATTCACTTCACAGTGTGATCACTGTCCTTTCTCACAAGTTGTTTCTACCAAATAAATCTCATAGATAACGCTTCAATTGTTAATGGTGTTATTTTTTCAATTTCCATCAGTGTATATATATAGAATATAGAAAATAGCTAACGTCGAAGAGTGCTTGGACGTTAGCTACCCCATTTGTATAACATAGGCTACAAATTTTATCCACCAGGGTATTTTCTATTGGTGTTTGATTTTAATTCGTTGCTTTACAACTGATGTTTTATTTACAAGGGTTTTCATTTTGAAAGTTGTTTACGCTTCTTCGGTGAATCCTTTATTTAAATCATGTTTAATGATGTCTCTTTGAAGTTCGTGTTTGTAAGCTATTTTTTTTCCTTTATATAGATTTTCGCTTTAGTGTCGGTTGTTGACATTGTCTAGGCCTTCATTTTCTATGAATTGGTTGGTTTCTTTCTGACTCTTTTATTATGATGATCTGGTGTTTTATTGTTGAATTTCTGTTGTAAATGTTTTAATTTTGCAATAATTTTGAGAAATATGTTAGGCTTTCTCTTTTTATTTAATTTTTAGTCAGGTTAATTTTGGAAAAGAGTAATTTTTTTTCAGAATGTCGTGTGTTTGCAACTCACCAAGACAATTTCTTCTCATACTTAAAATTGTTCTTTGATTTACAAGCCTGAGTTTTAATACTGAACTTGTTTTTCTTTTTGTTATTTACTCTTTTGTCCGACCTATAGTCTCACATTCTGCTTCTTTTGTTGCTTTTTACTATTTCTGTATTTTATTCTTTAATGTCTTTTTCTCCATGTGTTCGTGCCTGAGCACGTTATGATTACCAAATAGTTCATGTCCTACATATGAAGAGTAGCTCTTTAATAGCCCGCTGTCCGTATGATGGTTCCGTACGACGTGGTTCTGTGTGCCAGAGAGCCATAACCTGTGCTCGTTAAAGAACACGCCTAGATAGCATTGACCGGAGAATCCCATCTCTCTCAGCTGTCCAGTTGGTCCCTTTCTCCAACCTTTTCTCAGCTGTTGGGGTCCTCGTGACCTGGCTATTTAACCCATTGTGTGCAAAAAAAGTACGCTCAGAAGTAAAATCAATCCAAAGTAAAAGAATAATTTAAACTAGAACATTAACGTATCGATTCTGGCGAATATGAAACTCTCTTTTTCAAACTGAATGAAGTTTGTAATTTTCCGTCTTTAGCACCCTCTGACGGTGAAAATTCAAACTGTTGGATGATTGGAAAAAATATTAATAATATAATTTCTTTAATACCTATTAAACACAAAAAATAACTTTTGATTTATCTCTTAAGAAGTTGCCTTTCACCTCTTCTTAGTCGAAACAGACTAATGAAAATCGCTCGTGTCAAACCCCACTGCCCACGACAATACTGTCTAATTTTAAAATTTTAGTAGGTATATATCGTTTGAAACAGTCATGAAATATTACTAATTTCTTTTCTTCTATTAGAAGGCTCTATTGAAATTATTGGGCCATTCAGAACCTGCAAGTCGGATGGGACGTTAAGCCGTGGCCCCGTGTACGGGAGAGCCATACCCTGTGCACGTTAAAGAACACGCTGGATGGCCTTGACGGGAGATTACCATCTGTCTCCCAACTGAACGGAGTCTTGTCTGTCAACGGAGATTACCATCTGTCTCCCACTGTCCAGCTGTTCCAGTGGGTCCCCTCCCCCAACCTTCTCTGAGCCTTCGGGGTCCATGTGACCTGGCCATTTAGCCCATGGTGTGCAAAAAAGTGCCGTTCAGAGGTAAAACAACCCAACCCAACGGAACCTGCAAATCTTATTATTCATTATAATACCAACCCAAGCGAAATTATATTTTGTTTATCTCTAAAAACAAAAATGTCGAATGTCTACTGATATATGATAAAGAGAATACAACTTGTTTTGAAAACTATTTAAAAATAGATGAAAAGATGCAGAAACAATTGTCAACAGACAAAAAAATATGATTCCTAAAGAGTAAAAAAAATGCAAAAAGCATACTAATGATGAAACTGCCTACTGAATTCATATTAACTTCATAGGAAGATAGGGCACCAGCATGCCAAAAAACGTTTTATCTACAGTTGGTAAGAATAATCAATTTTAGATACCATCGAAGTTCATACGAATTCACTAAATGATTATCACTTTCACTTTTCTACAAACGTTTTATTTTGTTTAAGGCACATTAAGGACGATAGGTGATTTTTAATTTATATATTTTATTATATGCTTTTTACTAGCAACTTAGCCGGAGTTTTATTACAAAAGAAAGAACATCTGTATTCCTCCTTTCCTCCTGCTTTCTAGAAGATTTTACATCCCCTATGTTACTCTGCATATTTTGATTTTCCCTTGACATAATTCGTTATGATAGACTCCGTCAAAATTTCCTCCATATTTTAGAGGGTGGTTTAGAAATAGGAGGCATAATTTGATAAAACCATGAAGTTTCCTACAACCATGATTTTTTTTTTTATCCTTTTGGTAGATAGAAGGAATTTTTTTTTTTGGGGGGGGGGGGATTGGCGTATTTTATGACACTCCCCACGTCACAAATTTTTATTTGACACATAACTCGTTACTTTCGGCCCTCACGTTCGGAAGATATAATAGAACTTTTGTTTATAACTTCACCCTCATTAGAGGGCAAGAAATATATACCTCCTCAAGCAGCTGCTTGTCACAGAGGTCTGGTAGGAGACTGTCAGCTTATACACCATAGTAGGCCTGATAGGATGGCGAGACTCAGAAGAAAAGCAACACATCCATGCCTTACCCGGGGCTCGAACCCAGGTCCCTCCGATGATTAGCCAAGAACGCTAACCACTCGGCCACAGGACGCTACGGTAAGAGGGCATGAGGTTATTTTTTTATAATCTAAGTTACTCCCGAACTCACATGTTTTCATTTGACACCTAACTCGTTACGATAAGGTGTGGTGGGAAAACCGTTTGCACCTTTTTCCCCCTTTTTATGGGGGAAGAATGTGTGAATCAATTTTTACTTATTTTCCTATTGCTTTTCGATCGTCATTTATTGTTTTGTCAATTTGTGCATTTGGCGAAACGGTTTTTCCACCATATCTTTCTAACTCGATGACAAACTTAATGATTTATGTGTCAAATGAAAGCTTCTGACAAAGGGAGTGTCATAGGCACACCTCCCCCCATGCTTTCTTCCTCCTAATAAAGGGGAAATATAAAAATGATTGTTCCGCTATATCTTTGGAATGAGGGGGCCGACAGCAGCGGGCTATGTGTCAAATGAAGCTTGTGACACGGAGAGCATCACAGGTTATAAAAATTTGCCCTCCATGCTTTCCCTCCAAAACTGGGGAAATATGTGAAGGATCGTTCTACTATATCTTTCGAACGCGAGGGACGAAAGTAACAAGTTGTACGTTGAATGAAAGCTTGTCACTTTGGAAGTATTACGAGTTATCAAAATTTATCTCCCCGCCTGCTTTTTTTCCTCCTCAACAAAAAAGGGGAACTGTGGCAGGCTTTCTTCTACTACATCTTCCGATATTCCGAAATTGAGGGCCTACAGTTAAGTTAAATGTTAAATGAAAGCTCAAATGAGGTCCGTTGTAGACTGCTTCGAATTATGCTCCCAGCTATTCTCCCCTCTCCCTCCCCAAAGAGGACGAAAATTTAGCGAGGGTCAATCCTACGAATTTTTTGTGAAATTAAACATCGTGAGGTCTCCTACGTGACGGACTGCCTCAAACACGACGACACTAAAACATGAGAGAGAGCAAAAATGTGGTTGATGCGTATGAATCATATATGTATACCAAATGAAAGTTTCTGAGGTAGGCGTTTTTAGTGACAAAGAAATAAAAAATCTAAAACGTTAGATGGTGCAAATCCGTACTGAATTCGTATTCACTTCAAAGGAAGATAAGGTGCCGATTTACCTACTTAACAAGATTGCCGGCGCCCTATCTTCCTTTGAGGTGAATACGATTTCAGTGACTGAATGAGTCATTGATAGGCTTTAGCATCATTGCTAGGCTTATGCATCATTAATAGGCTTTTTTTAATTACAGCAACAAGAATCAGCGTGTCCCAAGCTTTCCTTTGATATGTAACTAGTGCGATCGATCAATTTGTTGGAAAGATATAGTGGAACAATCGTTTATACAAATAAACAAAGCACCAAATCGAAAAATGACGATGGTTTCTGTCGGTTTCACAGTTCATAGTTAAAAAATCAGTTGTTGGTAAAGATTAGAAAGAAGAATACACATAAGGAATCAAGGGACATATTTGTTTCCCAAAACAAATATAAAAGAAAAACTAATGGGCAAAAAATATGAAGCATTCTATCCAAAAATATAATTGTGTTCGTGTTTTTCATTTCCCATTTTTGTTCCTTCTTCTGATGAGCTAAACGGATCAAAATTGCAAAAGGGGTAAAGAAAAGTGGTATATTTATAGTGTAGTTAAGTTTAGATACATATTGATCGACTTTATTGGATTTTTTTTTATAAATAAAAAGAATTTAAAAACAAAAAACTAACATTCATGAAAATGTTTAATGTTTTCTTCACTCTTCTGAGAAAAAGAAAAAAAAAACTCAGTAAACAAAATATGAAATAAATAAATTCACATTAAATTAGTTTTCAGAAATTCGTATCAGCTTTTATTTAAATCGACACAAAAACTGAACCAACGAGTAAACATCGAGTAGCTAATAACGGAACAGGAACAACAAAGTACTTTTTTTTTTCTTTGATTCCGCATTTGGTTGGCTTCTGTTGACGGCCCTTTTTCTGATGCCCTCGCAAAGATCCACTTTGTGTGCTGTGATTGTTTCCCTGCTTCTTCAGCTGAGCAAAAGATTCCATCATCTATCCGGAAGAAACAGGAGCTGTGATGTTGACACGTGGGAGCCTTGTGACAAGGTTATTTACTATGACTTATACGGAGGATTCTGCATCTTTTCTGCTTCTTTCGAAGTTTACCGGAGGTGCAGAAGTATTTCTGTCATGCGGCTCATGGGGAAATATTTCTCTATGAAAGATAAAAGAAGAGAAGTTGCTATAAATGGAATACTTTCACGCAGCAAAACTCGAGCCGCGAGTTGATTTGAAAAGAAATTGGTTGGAGGTTTTATTCTGAATACGACAAATGGGGTCTCTATCTGCTACAACTCTTGTTGTTCTCTCGAAGCCTAAATGTAGAACAAACTATTTGCAATTCTTTTGGCATAGAAAAATCTTTTCGCATTGTGTTTTGTCACTTTTTGTTACCTTTACTAATTATATTGTTATCACAGCAGATTGGATATTAGTAAAATACAGTTTTTAGTCTGACAGGAATTTAAAAAAATGAAAATTTCTTTAGAAAAATGCTTATCCTTTTTTTAGAAATAAAAATCTGAACTTTATAAATTAGACATCTTTTTTTCCAATTTTAGGCACCAGCACTTATTTCATTTTCATTTGTTGTCATCTTTTAACATTAATTATAGAGCTAAATTTTAAAAAATTGTTCAGTAAAAATATTAGTAGACTTGTTAAAACTACGTAATAAGTAATTGTCGTCAGTAAAGACTTGACAAATTGCAAATAGCGGAAAATCAAAATCAGCAACAAATCGTAAATGGTAAATACTTAATAATAAACTCTAAACAGTACAATTAATAAATTGCAAATGGTAACGAATTTATAATAAGATGGTTGATAAAATTAACTGAGACATTGCGAAACATTTAGATAAGTTTGGAAACATCTCGAAAAGATTCATACGCATTTAGAGACTGGTTCATTAAAATTCAAGACAGTTGTTAAAGCATTACAGAGCAGTTGTATATTAATCATTTCGAAAGAGCTATTAAGCATTCAAGTAGTTGATAAAATTTAGAAGTTGTTCGTTAGCATTTTGGGGTAGGTATGAAAAAAATTTAAAAGAGGCTTTTAAACATTTAGGAGTAGGTTTATAAGTATTCGAAAGTGATTCTTAAATAATTTCCAGGTATATATATATAATAATTTTAAATGTTTTCCTTACGTTTGAGAAAGAATTATTTAACGTTATTTTTGATTGAAGCTAAGTTTTCTTATTGAAGATGAGTTTTCTTGGGATTCGATCCCAATGAACATTAAATTTTTTTACTCTCTTAATATTAGCATAACTGGCTTCGTTTGTCGTCAATTTGCAAGAAATACAGAGAGCACAAAACACCATTTGATGTGTACTAAACGCTTCTTCGAAGAGAATGATTCAAATCATGAAAATTGCTCTACTGAAAAATTGGCAAAAAAACGAGCGTGTAAATTCTAGCAATAGAGGATCACCTTTTCATTGGTGCACTCATGAATTTTGTTGATGGTATGAGAGATAAAATCGCAATTAACATTTTTGTATATTGAGATACTCTCTCATTTCTGTTCGATATTAAGTTTTAAAAAAATGTAAAAAGTTATAAAAATCTGTCTAAAACAATACGGTAAACTTTTGATTATGCGACACTTTATTGTACTGGATGTAACGGCATAATTCAAAAGCGTTCATTAACAATCACTTCCTTGGGCTTATTTTGGAAACCATCAGGCACCTCTCACTCAGTTATCGCTTTTAATATTGTGCAAATATGTACAGTAAACAGTGAAAGTTTTGAATAAGTACAGACACTTTAGTTGTGACCAAGTTGCTATAAATAGTGTCCAATATAAATTAAACAGCATTATTGCCGCACAGCCGCATAGTGTTCTCACCACACAGTACTGTAATGATCTTCAGATATTTCTTTTCTTTCAATACTTACATAGCTATATTCATGGTCTTTATTATTTACCATTTTTGTCTCATTGGTGAACTCTCTAAGACAGCTCTCTATCTAATGGCATATTTGATCTAACGCGAAGCCCCAAGCCCCGTGCTGTGCGTAATCGAGTTTACTGCATGCTTTCAATTTTCTGCGACATCATCATACCTTCACAATTTCTAGGTTTTTTTTCAATTTACTTGAGGGTTGCAAGAGAGGTAATTTTTGGTTTCCCTCTTCCTTTCGAATTTGTCCATTGTGTTTTATAAACATTTGAAACTTCAGGAATTCGTAGAAGAGAAAGTTTAACTGCAAACACACCACGTTAATAAGTTATGTATTTAAATTATTACTACATGAAATTTTAAACACGTATTTAAGATTTTTTTTGGATGCGTCAGCATTTTATAAAATTTATTTTAATATGTTTGCCCATTGCCTTGTCCAGAATGTGAATAAACATACAGTACTGTAATGACGAACTTTGCAGGATTTATTATAAATAGAATTAATATGTTCTTAGAAAATGTAGAAAGAAAGGAAAATACTAAAAGAATAAAATATCGTCTCTTGCAAATATGGGCTGCTTGTTTTCAAAGATAATGAAGTTTTGTTATTTCGGAGATTAACGCCTTCTAACAGTATAAATTAGAACTAGTTGACGATTAGAAAAATGCAAATAGTAATACTATAGTATAGTACCTTTAAAACACCGAAAGTATTTTCCCTTTATCTCTTAAAATGAAAATGCTGCAATTTACATACTATTGGGAATAAGAAGCTAAATATCTGCTGTCAATGCTGTCATTACCCTTTGGCTACCACATTCTATCACCAAATGTTCAGATTTCTAGCATGATTCGTTAAGAATTTTACCATTTTCCAACTTCTTCCACCTTTAGAGGATGCTATTAAACCTACCGGAGATTCGGAAAAATTGCGAATCTTAATAGCTCATCTACACCTGCTTAATCTAAAAAGTATTTTTAATTTTTCACAAAAGCAAAAACTAGTGAATGACTACAGACGGACAGATAAAAGACAAAGTGAAAATATAAATATGCCTACTAACTTCCAGACGTGTAATAGAAATACCTTGTCTTCTAGGTAATTGTAATATAGAGAATATAGAAAACATTTATGGCTATTTTGTCTCCATCGGGACTGATCCGATTTTACCTATGCTATAACGCGTACATTTTTCTTTAGAAATTGGGGCAATTTAGCAAGTTTGAATTTTTTAAAGGCTTGGGAATAGTTGACTGTTTTAACGATTCTCATAAGTTTAAATTTGTTTTAAAGTATAAACAAATTCAAATTTTGCGAATGGTAGATAGAAGGTATTCAGACCTAAATATTCAAAAATCAGGATACGTAAGTAAAATGATCAGACACTTTTCCAGAGGGACGTGAAATAAATAACAATCCTTCGACCTAGTAATAAAAGGTTTTCTATTCTCCAGATTTTTAACTACCTTTCTTTAAATACGGAACTACTTTTTTTGATTCTAAGGCAAAATTCAAAAACGATATCACTGAACTTCGATTAGAATATTAAAGATTTGGCTAACACTGCATCCTCACTCCACTTCCCATACTTCCTTTACTGTTTTTCTGGATTATTCAAAATTCTTTTCCCCTGTTCAATCATCTAATGTTACTCTCTGTTGTTTTATGAATTTTCTTTTTCTTTTTGCTGACATATATTTTATACATTCCTCCTTTTACATTGAGTTTGCTGCGTTTACTGCGTTTACTGTCATATTTAATTTCATATTACGTGATTGTCTTCGTCTATGCAGCTTGTTTAGTTTATTAAATACTTATGCAATATCTTTGTATATGTTTGTATTTTTGTATTTGATATTTCATTTTCCCAAATGTACTGGGAAATCAAGTCACTTGAACGTTTAAGTTGCTCTCTAAAATTACCTGTATATTGGCTCTGCTGTAACCCCTAGGCATGAAATTGTAATAAACAACAATGAGCTTCAAATGATTCATATAAAAATCTAAATAAAAGACTAAGTAAAACAATTTGTTTTTAAGTAGTGAACTATATTACAGCATTTAAATGTTACCTAATTAATTTTTATTATAATTATTATAATGTACAATTCAAATGTTAAGTTCTTCAAATTTATAATTTGGAGAGACATGAGACGTTTATTAGAGTTGTATATCTGCGTAGATCGTTAAGCAGGAGAAACTTATCTGTGTGTGTCTTGAAAACCAGCAAAGGCAGGGTAGACGTCACCATCCATCCCTAGCAGCTACCTGAAAAGAAAACCTCAAGAGACCAATCAGATGAAATTTATTTTTAGTTTACAGCCAAAAGTAAAATAATCTATGGTCCAGCGGGTTTTTTGCGTCTTCTCTCCAGAGTGGTTAACTTTGACTTCAAACATAAGCCTTTTCATGTACCAAATGAAGTTATTATACTTAAATTCCTATAAAAAAAACTTATTTTTATTATTCACGAATGTATATAATTAGGCTTACTACAAAAACAATCATGGTGGATCTGAAGAGGGATTTCTTAAAGCCCACCAGAATTTAAGTTGTAATTATGAATTTCGAAAGACAGTGTTTGAATAGGATAATATAAATCGCTCTGCTATGAAGGGGGGTGGGGAATTTAGGAGCGGAAGCACAGCACGACCATGCCTTCGTCCAGCTTGGATAGTTTTAACAACAGGAGCAAGTGTAGAAAATAGAGTAAACATTTATAAACTGCTCACTTTCCACAAGAATATCTTGTTAAAACTATTAAGATGGTAGAAAAAATGTTTATTACTGTGAAATGGGAAAAATGTACATAAAATGAAAAATTGTTTAAGAAAAAAAGTAGAACGATCTTCCTTATCTGTTGCTTGCTACCATCACCACACATCTCAATTTATCTGAGTATTTTTTATCTGAGTTTTTGACCTGCTTTTGCTTCTCCTTAAAAAAGTGTAAAATTATCTTTGTTGAGCTTTCTCTTCAATAATTAAGTATCACATGGACCAGAGAATTATTAAGTACTTCGTTTTCAGATAAATAATATCATGCCATGTGCAAAAATCTACTTCTATCTATAACGTTTCGAGTGAGCAGGATAATATGATAACGGGAGTAAGAGAAAAACTGGCATGCTGATATCCCAAGTCCGTATTAGGTAGATCAGAAAATCCTCTTAAGCATAATAATGCAATCATCGATTTCAAAAGTTTTGATACAGTTTCTTTGCAAACATTAATGTAACTGTAGTTTAATTTGATTGACTATTTTCAAATACACGAAAATATTCAATATTCGTTAGGGAGGTTGGATCCGGCTCACTAGCCGAAGATTGCAAGCAGCAACCTTAAGCAGTGTCCTATCACATCTTTGGAGAATTTTCATGTTATATTATGGAAAGAAATATTAGGAACAATACCTTGAAGAATAAAATTTTCCTGGGAATGGGACTAAAGGCAAATTATAAGGGTCGTTCAAATGCGAAGTGAAAAAATCGAAAATAAGGCGTTTTTTTGTCTAAAGATATTGCACCCGTCTGTTGAGACATTTGTCCCACCATGGAATTGATATCATGATATCTTCTTCCATGGGCGACATGATATCTTCTTTTCTAGGGCGACTTTGGCTGTTTGCTTGAGGATATCATTTAGGATATCATTAGTTGTATTATGGTATGAGGTATTCATGAATTCTCTACAGTGCACTGTGTCTCTTTGTTTGATTTCAATTTCCTTCTTTTCTATATCTTCTTTCTTGTACGTTTAGAAGTTCGTGTAATAATCTCCCAAATTTTTCGCCAATTTTGCCGAATGTTTTAACACAGAACTAAGCAGCTGTTAAAACATTCTAGCTGCCGTTGCTCCTCAAATACTGTGATGACCTCTCTAGATTGGTTTCCTCCCCACAAATTCCTTTTAATTTTTCTCCTTTAATTAATCTTCAGCAATGATTCTAGGTGAATCCACAGATCCGCGGATTGTTATACCCGTGCTTCGATGGTCGTCAAAGTTGATGTGCGCCAAATGTGATGTTCTTTTCTCTCTGAAATGGCTTTTAATGTCTCTGCTCTGGATGAAAGAACTAGGTAGAAGACGACTCAACATCTATTTACCCTTTTTACGTTCATATAGAATATGTGACTGAGCTCGATTCTGTGAGCCTTATCTGTGCTCAACACTTTGCTCGATTAAATGGCTTAATTTGATAGGCTTTCGAGACTTTCTCTAATCAGCTTATCATAACTTCAATGCTACTTTCTTTTGCAGTCATTCACTTAATGAGGTACAAATCTGCACTTTATTCTGCAGAAATTGCTTTAAAGACCTCAAAACTCGGCGAGAGGATATCCTAATCCCTACCTACATATCCTGGTTCACACAGAACCGAACCATGCTCATTTCGGATTTTTTGTTTAGAAAGAACATCACTTTGACGCACTAAACGAACGTGATTCCTCCGTTTCTAAGGCATAATCTTTCTGCCTCCGTTATTGCTGCATCTCGCATTTCCCTCTCTCGATGATTCACAACCGAACCCCTCCTGCTATTCGAGGGGAATAGAAAGACGAAGGTGCAATAAAACCATTTGTTGTGCTCACTTTCACAATCATCTAGAAACTTTACAGCTAGGCCACTAATAACGAGTAATGGGTAACATTTCCATTTAAGAAACACTTCTAAAAATACACATAAGTAAATAAGGTAATAAAACAAAGTAAAGGAACACAGCAAATACTGAACGAATATTGCTCAAATTCAAGATACGTATAAATTGAACTTAAATCATTAATTTACTTTGTTTGATTCCCATAAATAATATATTCTTCAAGATATTGTGAGCTTGGAAGGGCTTCCGCCCATCTTATGGGAAATTAAACCATGGCTCTGTGTGCAGGAGGATCGTTACACTGTGCACTTTAAAAAAAAACTCTGGATATTCTTAACGGGAGATTTCCATCTGTCTCGTAAGAGCTGTCAAATGTCTCCCCTTCCCTAACATTCTTTGAGCTCTTAGATCCTTGTTAACAGGTCATTTAGTCCATTGTGTGCAAAACCGCACTGCTCAGACGTGAAACAACCCAACATCAAGATAGATAGTTCCAATTTTGCTTTTCATTGATATAAACAGAAATTCATTTATGATTTTGTAGGGATATGAATCAATTACAGCATTAGAGTCTCCGGGTGGAACAAAAAGGACAGTTCCTTCATCCCCCCCCCCCTCCCCTCGGGGAAATATTATTTTACTTTAAAAATGCAAAGTGTACCAAAATTAATATATTTTTCCATAAGGAAATCTAATCGTGTTAAGTATTCTTTACCGGCATTATTTACCACAGAGACGAGTGGTTAGCGCTCTTAGTTAAGGATCAAAGGAACCTGATTTTGAGCCCTGGGTAAGGCACTGATGTTTGTGTTCCCTTTCTGTGGAGGTCTCGCCTTCCTCACAGAAATTCTCAATGGCGTACTGAAAAGACAGGCTCTTGTCAGACCTCTATAGCAAGCAGATGCTTTGTGGAATATTTCATTTTTAAAAATAAAGTTTCTCTTTTTTTGTTTGTTTCATTTTAGGATATCATTAGTTGTATTATGGTATGATGTATTCATGAATAACTGCAACTGCACTCGTTAATGAACTGATCCACTTAAATATATCTATCTAGAAATATTGATTTATTTCCCCTCTACCCCCTGAAAAGAATCCTGCCGTTTCCTAAGGACTGCAAAATATTTTTAGCGACATATCAGTAGAAATGTTTCGATATTGATATCAGTGTAGTGCATATCATGGAACTGAAAAGTCACTGAGAGTATATCTACATAATCTAATACAACGAAGACTTCGTATGAAAAAGAACATGCACTTCCCAATGCTTTCGTTATTTAACGTATGTCAAAAATGTCTGATGTAAATCAACCGTAAATTTTCCAGAAATTTCCATTCTATCACCTTTTAGCAATGAATGCTACACACTGTATGGATTTTTCTACTCCAACTGCTCAAGGGAAGTCGCTTTGAACAAGCACACTCTTTCTGAAGGCGCATTACGGTTATTAGTCACGCTCGTCAGAGCAAGAGAGCTGCGTTGTATTCCAGCACGATCTGTTAAGCGCGAATTAAAAGTAACTAGTGTTCTGCGTAAAAGTGCTTCATTTATATCAATGAGAGCCACGTGCATTTGTCATTCGTATCATCTTCAAACACAGATGCACCACTAATTCAATTGAGAAGTTCACGAATGACTTTTCTCCTGCTTGAAGGCGATAGGAACCAACATAATCACCGAGTACTTATTTTTTCTTTGTCGAAGTTTCAGTGCGATGAATTTTGGCGTAACTTACGTCTTTGTTTTCTAGTACAGTGAGTTTCAAAATGAAAAAGGAAGAGCAATTTTGAAATTAACTAACATGTCAATTCATGCACGAAACAATGCACATCAGTTATTTCATTTTAGAGTACATACATTAGGTACGGAATATCAGACACAGCATATTAATGTACTTGCTACAGAACTTCAAGTTTGATTTGGTTTACCTCTGAGTGGCACTTTTTTGCACACAAGGGCTAAATGGCCAGGCCACAAGGACCCCGAATATTCAGAGAAGGTTGGGAGAAGGGACCCACTGGAACAGCTGTTGGGAGACAGATGGTAGCCTCTCGTCAAGGCCATCCAATGTGTTCTTTAACGTGCATAGGGTATGACTTGTCAATTCATTCAGTTTTCCAGAAATTTCCATTCTATCACCTTTTAGCAATGACTGCTACACACTCTATGGATTTTCCTTCCAACTGCTCAAGGGAAGTCGCTTTGAACAAGCACACTCGTTCTGAAGGCGCATTACGGTTATTAGTCACGCTCGTCAAAGCAAGAGAGCTGCGTTGTATTCCAGCACGATCTGATTCCAGCACGAGCTGCGTTGTATTCCAGACGGGGCCCCGCATACGGAGGGGGAGCCTCGTCTGGAATATAACGTCGTCCGTCGGATTGATATCAGTGTAGTGTATACATGGAACTGAAAGGTCACTGAGCGTATATATACATAGTATCTAATACAACGAAGACTTCGTATCAAAAAGAACATGCACTCCGCAATGCTTTCGTTATTTAACGTATGTCACAAATGTCTGATGTAAATCAACCAGAAATTTTCCAGAAATTTCCATTCTATCACCTTTTAGCATCTAATTTTTTTAGCAGAAATTTCATTCTATCACCTTTTTGGACGTTAAGCCGTGGCTCCGCACACGGCTTAACGTCCAAACCGACGGACAGCGGCCTTTCCAAGCTCATCGGTGGCACCTATTGACAGTGGGCAGGGCGGGGAGTTTTGCGGACAGAACTTCAAGTAAACTGTATTAATTCACGTTTATAAAAATTACGAAAAACTTTGATACATTAGAAACAACGCAGATTAAATGCTGTACTAGTCAATGCAGCGCAGGGCAGACGTATATGGAGAATTAAGTTGAGCAGCCGGCCTCCTTATCGCATGGCAGTTTGAAGATTATGTATATACGTATGTATGAAAAGACAGATATGTGGTGGAAATGCGGCCATGTCACCGCCCCTCCTTTGAGAATGCTAGTAAGGGTAATAAAGGCAAAAAAATTATTAAAATGTATATTTCATGGATTTTTCAATAAATTTTTAAACATTTCTAAAACGGAGTGTGAAACATTATATTCCAACAGAAATTCAGGGGTGAGTTGTTTTACTTCCGAGCTGCTCTGTTTTCTCTACACAATGGGTTATAAGGCCAGGTCACTAGGATCACAAGGGTTCAGAGAAGGTAACCAAAAAAAAGGAACCCACTGGACAACTGTTAGAAGGCAGATGGCAGTTTCTGATCAAGGCCATACGATGTGTTGTTCTTTACAGTACACAGCGTATGGCCCTCCTGCACATGGGGCCACAACTTAACGTCCCATTCGACGGACGGCGGATTCTCCACGCCCATCGGTGTCTCCTACTGACAAAGGAGATAAACTTAAACGCTGGTCCAGCTGGGACTCGAACGTGGGAACTGCAGATTATGAGCCTGGCGCGCTAGCAACTCATAGAAATCCAGCGTAATGTCTCCCTCGCTTTTTGGCAATTTTCCGGCTCGATCGAGTTAGTTGCCCCTTCCTTTTTTTCTTAATTAATCCGTGCATATAATATATATTCATTTTTCACAATTTGGGGAAAAGTCATATTACATAAAATATATTATACTTGATAGTATATAACGTACATCAGGAGAAACACGTACAATTTCAGTATAATTTCCACTTTTCAAAAATAGTAGCATAAAAATAGTAATAAATTTAAAGAATTTTTATTAATACTATAAAACAAGTACTACATACCTTAAATTCTAATGCGTGCACTTCTGTGTGTATATGACGGGTTTTAGAAAGGAAGACTGAGTTGCAAACTTCAAGATCACTTCACAATAATTTGAAATAGTGTAAACTTCCGATTATCCGGCATTTGTAGGGAATGAGGGATGTCGGTTAGGTGAATATGCTGGTTGCATGAGAAATATTTTTTACAGAAACCAATACAATCTTGTATTCAATCCTTAGTTGAAATAAAAATGCAGTTAAGAAGAATGATAATTAAAATGAAACACAATGTCTGTAATACGAAAGTAAATATTTAAAATATAATTGTTTTATACGTATTCCACTTAACCCTCTAATGTCATAGATCGTTGATGAATCAACGTTGAATTTCCGCATAAGCACTTTCGAATTTTACGCTTTTGGAGATTTCAATTTTTTACGTTTTTGCATATTTCAATTTTTTACATATTTGCATATTTCAGTTTTTTTAGTTCAAAGTCAAAGCAACACGTTTTCGATTTAGTCCTTGCGTGGTATGGCAGCGTTACAAATTGAGGTGTAAAAGATTTCAAATAAACTGAAAAACATTGAACACAAAAAAACTACCTGCTACTTTAATGAGAGTAATGAAACCTGCGTGCATAACGTGAAAATAACAATGTGTGAAAGACTACGCCAACTGCATTTTGGCATCCGGGAGAATTATCACGAGCATTGAAATTTGCTGTACCAAGCTCATATGGTCAATTTGAAATTTATGACGATTGGGAAAAATGGGGTTTAGCGGTAGTAAATCTCAGCACTGAACACCGTGACTCGAACAACTGATCAGGATCTTGGTGGCTACCTACGTCAATATTTGCCAAAGATTAAAAGACGAATGAAGAAAGTAGGTCTTCCTTGTGTTCACAAAAATGTGCTTAACAACCATTGATTTTCACAAAGCATTAATGGTAACGCTGAAAGTAACAGACAGCAAGTGAGGCTTAATATATATATTTTCAGTTATTAATATGCCGCTAGATGAATAAAATGTTTTTGTGGATTTAAGATGATGAAACAAATAAAGTGTACGTTTACAGGGTCGTGTAAAAATGTGGAGACCGAGCAAATATTTCGAAGAAATAAAGAATAACAGAAATCTGAAGTGGAGATAGCTTCTTTTGCCTCTGAGCAACACTTTTTCACACAATAGACCAAATGGTCAAGTTACAGGGACCCCGAGGTTTCAGAGAAGGTTGAGGGGCGGGGACCCACTAGACAGCTGTTAGGAGATAGATAGTAGCCCCCTGAAAAGGCCTTCCAGTGTGTTCTTTAGCGTGTACAGGGTATGGCTCTCTTGCACACGGTCCATGGATTAACGTCCCATCCGACGGACGACGGCCTTTCCAAGCCCATCTTTCTCCCCTACTGACAGAGGGCAAGGTGGGGATTTTGCGGAGATTAATCTCAACACTGGTCCAGGTGAAACTCGAACCTGGGGACAAGTTGTGACTTGATCCTGTGAACCTCCGGTTATGAATCTTCCAAACTATCGATTACCAGAAGTGGGGGAATATATAGAAATGGTATGGGGGAAATCCACTAATGTAAACAATCTTAAACGTGTTTTATTAGGTCATGCGTCGCATAACTTGTTCATATTGAAGTTAGAGAGAGAAAGTCAATTACGAAGCTATTGTTAGTTAGGCTAGATCCATTAAAACATTTTTTGCAATATTAAACAATTTCATTTTCTATTGCCATCCCTAACTGGCTTTCATCACAATACGCAAAGGTAAGAGGCACAGCTCAGGCTGTTAGGCTACCCTTCATGACCCAACGGACCACTGGTTCGATTCCACAATTATAATTTTCTCTCTCTCATGAATACCAAGAGACTTTCCAGTAAATTAAAAAAACTGAATGTCGAATTTCTACCGTTTGTACGCTAGCTGCAATGAAAAAGTACACAACAAGTGAGTGAATTTGTTTGTCATCATTGTATAATGAATATGACAGGACCTGCGATAATACCGAATCTGTACCGTGGGATTTATAACCAGAAGTCTGCGTACTTCTAATATTTTATATTATACTCTGTGCAGATTTATGAAAAAAGGAAATGTTTATGCCAGTAGAAGATTACGAAACTATTCACAGGAAAAGACATCAACGACGGTCAAGGCATCTGTTTCGGTAAATCTGAACCAGCTTTAGAAGCAATTGCAATAGACCTTGGCCTTAGCCGAAGAACAGTTCTCCAAATTCTGCATAGATACAGTTTCCATTCGTATCATATACATATTGTCCGACAAATAATGGTGCTGCTTCAGGAACCACTGTTCCCAAATACACAAAAGGTATCACACTGAATGTTGTACCTACACATTCCCCTACTTAAACAGTTTCACGGGCTGCCACTAGAGAACGGCGCACTGTAACATTTCTTAAGAGATATTACGGAAATACCTTGACGATGTATTGGCAGAGATGGTCCAATTCTATGGCCACAATGGAGCCCTCATTTGACATTCCTTGATTTTTTTTTCTTCTGTGGATTTAGTAAAGACTTGTGTTTACCCGGATCAAATTCGAGTACTGAATCATTTGAAGGCCAAAATAAGATAAGCAACCGAGAACGTTACGAGAGATATGCTGCAACGTGTAGGGCAAGAAGGGGAAGATGAATTGGATATGTGCAGGGTCACGAAGATTGTGTAAATACTTTAATCATGTTCAAAACTACTTGAGTACGGTTTCAATTAAAATATTACTTTTTTGAATATGTACATTATTTCTCTACATATTGGTTCTCGAAACTCCACCATTATTTTCCTGACACCTTGAACACTGTCATCAAGCTCTATATGGTGAAAATTACTTTCAAACTTACATAGATTTCTGCAATTGGTTCCTACAAGAGGATGATGTTAATCATACTTTCTTGTCTAAGCCAAAAAGGTCTGGTTGGACCTCCGTAGCCCATGGCTGCTTGAGGATGATGATGATGATGATGTATTAAAGAGATGTGGATGTTAACGTCAGCAGTGGTCATTATTGGACTGATAGTGTTTGCTCAATAGAAATACCATATGACTTCGAGAAAATTCGCATCAACAATAATGGCGTACAATGGCGCCATTATTGTATTGACAGAGGGATTGATTCTATAGTTTATTATGGGATACTTACTGCAGAACGTTTCAAAGATATCATTCGGACCCACACCTCCTCTCACAGCGAAACTCCACTCATTGCAAAACACAATTTTTTAAGCTAACTATCCATGAGATATATGTTGTTCCATCTGGATGGGACACAACCTCATTCTAGTCATGAATTCCATAAGTGATTGAACAAACAAATAGACTTGCAGAGGAAGTTCATTTGCATAGTGTCCTACCTCACCTGATCCGACACCTCTGGACTTTTACATATAGACCCATTCCAAAACCCCAGTGTATGCTACACTTTCAGCAATTGGGAGAACTAGAAATTCACAAATAAAACAGCTTGTTCAATGATTACTACTGAAACCATGAAAAAAAGATGAGGTCATCAAGATATCGTGCCCAAGTTTATTACTGTGGATGGTCATCATATCGAATACCTATCTCGTAATGGTGGGTCTCATAGCTTAGAGTACATACGAGTACGCCTACCAGCTTCAGCTGAGGTCCCTTACAACATAAAAATAGATGGTATTATATCTCTTACCTTTGTGCTTTGGGTTCAAAGACCAAGTGTGAGGGTTAGAGCAAATAAAATCATTCCTTACAAACTAGATTTTTTTAATTGATCTAGCTAATTTATGGTGCTCTACCACTTGTAATTGACGTTTTTTACTCTGTATTCAACGATGCAAAAAGTTGAACAGTAAATACATAAAAAAATATGTTAGAATCATTTGCATTAGCATTATTGAATTTCCCTCTTTAACTTTCTCTTATTTGTCCCTCTATTCCGATTTCTACTATGCGAGATATTAGAAGTTCTGCTTCCAAACTTTAGAATCCCATTGTACATAATGCATTATATGTTGGCATTTTGCATTAATATAAAACTGTCGTCAGGTGTCTGACAGATTTTTTTGTTTTATGACGAATAGTAAAATCGATCAAGCATAGTGGCAACAACGGTGTGTTAGAGATTTTCATTTTTTTTTCGGTCTCAATAACTTTGTATCTTGAGCCAACACTATAATGTAAGAAACATTTGCATAGTTTTGCATGAGTCATACTGCAACGTATTGAAAACATCATTTACTTCTTTTCTTAACTCAGAAGTAAGGTGTGAAGAAGCAAGGAATTTAACAAAGTTGAGACTATTACGTGAGAAAATCAGATTTAAAATTTGACTGTCTACGAATTCAACATACAACGCACATTAATTTAATATGGTAATCCGGAAACAGGAAAAAGATTTATTCCATTTGAAATGATTAAAAAGAATACGAAAGCAAATATCACTGCAGAAATGAAGTTCATTTCTTGGCGAAATTGGACTCCAGGACTTCTATCAGAAAGAAAGAGTTTTGGCATCCTGTCTTCCTAGGAAGTGAGTTTTCCTGTCTTCCTAGGAAGTGAGTTTGAATTGATTAACTTGCATACTCCTTAGGTACAAAGAAAATGAAAAATTTCCACGTTCTGAGTTGTGTAATTAAATTCAAAGCTCGGTAACTTTTGAAACATGTTGCTTAGGAGAAAAGTTAGAAAATTTCAATGTTGTTCCAGGGGAAAGCGAAACTATTTTTTCTGTAACTGCTAAAACAAGGATTTTTTTACAGTAAAATATCGCCGAAGATAAGTTAATAGTCAGTCAAAAATTCTAAATAAATCATGCAAATAATATTCTATCGAAATTTCTTTCATTAATCCATTAGTGTTTAAAGAATTATGGAAATCTTAATATTTCACAATGGCAATACCAGTCAAGAATTTAGTTCAAACTCAAGTAATAAATATTATTTAAAACAACTGAATGAAATAACGTACATTTCACATGTTTCTATATAATAATTTCTCCAATATTCGTAGATTTCGTCTCTTAAGACGTTTAAGGACTCTTAAACATTATAGCTTCCATAATTAAATACTGATCGACCATTTTTGACAATAATAATTTAAATAGATATATAATATGTAGACATTTAAATCATCTTCAATCACATTTTTTTCGTAAAAAGCTTATCTTAGTAGTTTACGGATCATGGAATTTGACATTCCAGAAAGTTGGGTTATTTTGCCTCTGAGCGACACTTTTGTGTGTACCACAGGATAAATTGCCAAATCAAAAGAAACTCAAAGGGTCAGACTTTTCTAGAGAAAGAGAACCTACTGGACGTGTTAGAAGACAGATGAAAGCATGCCGCAAAGCCATCTTGCATGTTCTTTACCGCACACAGGGTGTGATTTTCTTGTGCAAGGTAGCACGCCAGGTTCGCAATCTGCAGTTCCCAGATTCGAGTCCCAGTTGGGCCAGAATTGAGATTTATCTCCGCAAAATTTTCCGCCCTGCCCTCTGTTAGTAGGGAGCCCGACCGTCTTGGAAAGGTCGCCGTCTGTGGGATTTACGTTAAGTACTCTCCGGGTACGGGAGAGCTATGCCCTGTGTACGTTAAAGAACACGTTGGATGGCCTTGACGGGAGGTTCCCATTTGCACAGTTAGCCCATTATGTGCAAAAAAGTGTTGCTCAGAGGTAAAACAGTCCAACAACTCCTGAGCAAGGAGGTACGATTTTGCGTCCCATTCGACTGATGGCACATTTCGAAGTCCATTAGTGTCACCTTTTTGAACGAAGGTGAAATGGCTTAGCGGAGATAAATCTCAATATTGGCACAGCCGGGATTCGAATCAGAGAAATGAAAATCGAGCCTGGTACACTGATGACTGGGCCAACCACTACCCCATTCCAGTGGAAAAGCATGAAAATTATCACACTCTCTATATGTATTTGCTTTCTTTTTGTCTAGCTAGTGTATTTTCTTGATGGTAAAATGATACTGAAGATAAAAACGAAGAAAATGATATCAAAATGAAATTAATTAAAATCTTCAATTTTAATTATATTATGTCAGTATTTATTAAAGTTACGAGAGCAGGAAAATTTAAGCATCACAGTTTGCCCTCTGTAGGTTTTACAAATTTGATGAAACTTGAAAGAATGATGAACCTTTAAAATGTTCTAATTTAAAACAAAACTACCTTAAATATGCAATGAGTTGTTTTAATCAACTTTTGCTATTATCTCTTATGAACTGAAATTATTGCTTTTAAATATTTCAGCTACCGATTTCGGAACGCTTTAAATTGCGAAAATAATCTGTTGCTGAAATTCAAGTTTTATGTGGAGCTGATTTACATATTTAACTTAGCATCTAATCATTTTCATAACAATATTATTTTACATATTACTGGGCTTCCATCTGGACGGGGTAGGGTTGTCTCAGTACGTAGCGAGGACATCAGACTCGTAATCTGCAATTCACAGATTTAGTTCCACCTGTGCCAGCGTTGAAATTTATCTCCACCAAACCCCCACCCCTGCCTCGATCAGAAAGGGGACACCGATGGGCTGGAAAGACCGCCGTCCGTCGGATGAGATGTAAAACCGTATTTCCCTATGCATGAGAGTCATACACTGTTCACACGTTAAAGAACTCTGGAGGGCTTAATGGGAGGCTACCATCTGTCTCCTAACGGCTTCCCAGTGGGTCTCTTCCCTCAACCTTCTCTGAGCTTTCGGGGTGCTTGTGACCTGGCCATTGTGTGCAAAAAGTGTCGCTCAGAGGTAAAACAATCAAACCCTGCTGAGCTTCCATTCTGAATTTCGGCATATTTAAGGTAGTTTGGTATATAATGCAAATTATGCACTTTTCTCCCAAGGATTTGTTATTAAACGCATTTAAGATTCAAATAAAATCATTTTCCCATTTTCGCAAAAAAAAGTTCAAATTAATGTTAAAAACGCTTCGTAGAAAATTTTGAATATATCCTAAAATGTTTCTTTACAGTTTTTACTAATTTTCGCATTCTGCCAAATAATTTTCATATTTATACCAGTTTTGAATATTTGTTTATTAGATTTCTGTTCTTATTTTACTAGTTTCGTTAAATATGGCATACAAATGAGAAAACTTCTCTTGCCATAGCATTCAAAATTAATGATTTGTTTAATTCATTATAATCATTCCATTAATTAATAAATATTAATTCATTGACTTGAACAGATTAATTCACATAGCTATTCTCTAGTTCTGATTCAATTAATGCAAATACGAGGGTGAATTATTTAATTCGTGGACTGTATCGTCAAAAATTAGCAGCGTTTCCTATGAGTTAATACATGATATATGGCAACCCGTGACTCTTCGAGACAGAAGCAGTAGAAATGCGTTGCGATACTGTCGCATGTAACAGCAGAACACTCTGCCGTTTTCCCGCATTGGAAAACTTTTCTTTTATATGTGTGTGATTTTTGCTTTTGTAGGCTATGGCTGATCTGAAACTTGGCAGCGAAATGTGATGCGTGTTTCTGTGTTCGTAAAGGCCTAAATGGCAAACAGAAGTCGAAAAAATAACTCGAGAGTGTGGAGAGCAGTGCTTGAAACGAAGTTTTTACGTTTTAAATTTTTTTTTTTTTTTTTTTTAAGTTCAGTGTCCTCATGTGTATCAGTGTCTTAACAATAAGGTGACAAAATGCTACAGGTCTAATGCTTCTGGAAGCCCAATCAAAATCAGTCATACCAAACAAAGATCAAACACAGAATTTTTCGCGACTATTTAGCAACACTGATTTTGTACGTCTATTTGAATATATTACTTTACTTTACTTTATCTGTAGCCATTATCTTTCTCTCCAACAAAAAAAGAAATATATTTAATTAGCTAAAAAGGTTTTAGCCCTCCAGATCAACTACAAAAGTAAAGAAGATAAGAGGCCTATAAGATTTGTTTGGAGACCTTCCACTCCTAGTTACGCTACGGCTGTGGATCCTTATAATAAAGAAAAGCTTTTCGGTTTACGTCACTGTGTAACCATCTATGAAATTAAAAGACTGACACTTTGAACTTTTAATGTCGGTAACTTAACAAAGAGAAGGAACATAATACTTGAACAATTTACTAATAACCTCAATTTTTCTTAAATAAGATTCGTTAGAGAAGATGTTCCATAGAATCCTCGTAAATATAATAATAAGGCAAAGTATCTGAATATTCCGGGGAGACGGTGACATTGTATTCTACCTTAATTAAATAACTTTTCATAAGCTTAATGCGTTAATTGGTCTCTGGAAATCGCCCAGAGCGTCAATAGACATGAATGACATCGCAACAACTCTTAAAATGTAAATTTACCTGACGGTATATTTGTTTCCTAAAGTCTTCGAATTTCATCGTTAAAGTTCGAACAAATTCAAAGCAGAAACAAATTTTGCTCCTTATATTTCTGCATTGAATTCTAATGATAATGTAAACCTTCATGTTTCTAAACAGTTGGAAATCCAATGGATGCAAGCCAATTGAATTGGGTATAGGAGAGTAAAACTTCTCTCTAGTTTATTTCATTTCTGTAACGTATAGAATAACATTATCAGAGGGAAAATCATTTATTTGAGACTGACTATTAATGAATCATTTAAACTGTCTACTTTCCGACTAATATGTATCAGTAATTGTTTCAATAATATTCAACAGTTCAAAATGAACTTCTTGTATTTCACGAATATAATCTTAAGAAACGTTTTTCTATACGGGAAGTGTTGACCTCTCCCTTTTACTCGCTCATTGCTTTGTCTCAATTCTCATCTCCACCAAAGTACTGCACAGCAGGGTTGGACTAGAGGTGGAGAGCCTAAGGAGGCTATTTCCATCCCCTCTTTGAGAATGCTAATAACCATAACGAAGGCGAAAAAATGTTAAACGTCATATACAGTAATCGGAATATTCCTAACGGGTGAAAGGGGATTTCGTCAGTGCTGACTCCGATAGATATGTTTATCTTATACGGCGTGGTCGGTGAAGTCAGCGGGTGCATGAGCTTCAAACTGTTTCTTTTATCTACGGATTTCGGCGCCTTGAAATTCCCAGGTACTTGACCGATTGGTCTCAAATTTCATAACGGTTGCCTCTTGTGTGGTCTCGTATCGGAGAAAAAGCACTGGTGCCTACCTGCCATTAAACGAGTTTGATTCCTTGTGTTGTCTAGGGATGTAGAGATACTGTCTTAGTCTGCGTTGTGATAGTTAAGAATGAACAATTACGTGCCAAGGTTTTGGTGTGGAAAGTTTCACTGGAGATCGGAAGTACGTTTAGTACCAAATTTAGGCAGAGTCTAGCTTGTATCTAGGAGGTAGAGGGAGCTTGTATATGTACACTGGGATGCCAGTTTATTAGGTACACCACTCTTCGCATATAAATGGGTCATGCAGAGGGAGCTTGTATATGTACACTGGGATGCCAGTTTATTAGGTACACCACTCTTCGCCTATAAATGGGTCATTTTCAACACGTAAAACGTCACGTGACAGCAGTGTGCTTTATAAATTAGGCAGACCAGCTCTTTGAGCATAAGTTAGAGTCGGATTGAGAATCAGAATGGGCAAAACAAACTACCTGAGCGACTTTGGACATGGCATGGTTAGTGATGAGATGGTGTCTAGAACCTCCCAAACAGCGTCCTCCTGAGCTTTTCACGCACAACCGTTTCAAGGGTTTACCGAGAATGGTGCAAAAAGCAAAAAAAAAAAAGCGAAAACAGCTTGTGGATACTGGTGAAGGAGACTGGTGAGAATCGTGAAAGCAAAAAGATGGACCACAACCAGACAAATCACAGCAGAAGTAAACATTGGTGTGCAGAAGGTCATCTCCGAACGCACCATGTATCGGACCTTGTCGCAAATGGGTTACACAAGGGCCGACCATGTTGAGTGATGATTATTATCAGCGAAGAGCACGAAAGTGCGTCACAAGTGACCACATGAGCATCGACACTGGACCGTTGAGAAGTAAAAAGGTAGCCTGGTCGGACGAATCAAGATTCCTTTTGCATCATGCTCATGGAAGAATCAGAATTTGGCGCTAGAAACATGAAGGTATGGAACCATCTCGTCTGGTGTCAACAGTACAGGCAGGTGGTGGTAGTGTGATGGTGTGGGGAATGTTTTCCTGGCACATATTAGATCCCTTGATACCCATTAACAGGCATCTGAATGACTATGAGTATTTGAACATCGTTGTTGACCAAGTTCATCCCTTTATGGCTACAGTTTATCTTCACTTGCATGGACATGTTCAACTTGATAATGCACCTGTTCACAAGACACGTATCGTTCACACGACACGTATCGCATGGTTTTACGAACATGCAGATGCGTATTCCTTGCTTCATTGGCCTGCACGGTTCCCAGATCTAAACCCTATAGAGCATCTTTGGGATGAGGTGGTATGGGCTGTTAGCAGCGAAACTCTGCCGCTGTCCAATTTGCAGCAACTGCGCAACACAATCATTTCCGCATTGTACAAAATTTCTGCACAACGCATACAGCGTTTTGTAAGTTCCATGCTCCGATGAAATCTGGCTGTTCTGAAAGCCAAAGGAGACGCAACCCGTTATTAGGTAGGTGTACCTAATAAACTGGCATCTCATTGTTAATAACATGGTTTCAAGAAACGTTTTAAAAAGCACTATAAAAGAAAGGGAAAATTTTATATTCGAAGGAGTTCAGGTTCGACTTATCCCCCACTTTTATTCAGATTACTCCGCTTCCTCCTCTCCGTTTTTTTTATAGATCCAGATCTGATGTATAGCAAACATTTTCATCTTCAGGAGCGCTTCATAAATATATGGCTCTTTTCTGAGGAGTAACAAGAGCGCAAAAATATTCAACCGCTTGAAACGATCTAAGGAGTAACAAGAGCGCAAAAATAAATATTCAATCGCTGAGAATAATGTGTCCTCTTCATGAAGCATCCATTTCTCAAGGCGTGAAACTTTTCCAAATTTCTTAAAGTGCCGACGTTCAGTGGAACTCGTTGAGTGAAGCATCCAGTATAATTTTCCTTTGTCTCTAGAGGAATTTCAATTTCTAATAAAGCATTCAATGTGAGGTCTATGTCTATTGGCTATCCAGGTTGTTCATTGTCTGGCGTATGTAAATCATCAGAACGAAACTTGGAACACAGTTTTGTGCTTTTGTAATGTTCAAAGTATCATTCCTAAACATTTCGGTAATGTTGTGTTAGTTGCAATTCTTACGTTACTAAACGTTTTGAAATTCGTATAGCATACGGTGTTTTACTTGGGCCTCGTTAAATATTTTTGGTTTTTCGCATTAATTTAGATGCATTTCTTTTTTTCCCATTTTTTTTGTTTCAAAAAGTACTAACAAACCAATCACAATTCCAATGCATAAGCGAAGAAAAATGTCATGAAAATACAGGCCCCGATCTAGAAAAAAATAAAGGGAGCAGGGGAGGGGAATGCAATTGCCTCGATCGAGCCAGAAGAAGGTGTGTGTGGCGGGGGGAGGGCAAGAGACTGCCATTAAAAATGGAGGCGGAGGACAAGGTACTCGATTTACATTGCAATGTAATATTTCTTCCTTCGTTTAGAGGTCTTTATAAGATTTTCTGTAAAAATGCATGAAATACATATAACTTTAATCATTCTTTGCCTCCATTAAACTTGCTAGCATTCTCAAAGGGGGATCAAGGGCCACCTTGCTACGACGCCCCCTCCCCCCCAGATCCGGCCATGTATAAATGTAGCATGATTAACTGTAGCTAATTTCGGGTTGGTTGTTTTACC
The DNA here is from genome assembly GCA_038380435.1 of Ryuthela nishihirai. Lineage (NCBI taxonomy): Eukaryota > Metazoa > Arthropoda > Arachnida > Araneae > Heptathelidae > Ryuthela > Ryuthela nishihirai. Next base: position 54,714,742 of record JAWZYU010000010.1, read on the forward strand.
TCTGAGCGGCACTTTTTTGCACACAATGGACTAAATGGCCAGGTTACAAGGACCCCAAAGGCTTAGAGAAGGCTGGGGAGGGTACCCACTGGACAGCATTTGGGAGACAGATGGTAGATTCTTGTCAAGACCATCCAACGTGCACAAGGCCCGCACACGGAACCACAGCTTAACGTCTCGGTCGACGGACGGCCGCCTTTTTAAGCCCATCGGTGTCCTCTACTGACCGAGGATACGACGGGAAGTTTTCAGGAGATAAATCTCAACGGTGGCCCAACTGGAATTAGAACCTGGGAACTGCCGATTGCGAGCTTAACGCGCTACCGACTTAGCCACTCCCCCCCCCCCCCCCCCCAATTAATTTCTAAAAGATAAAATGACTTTATGGAAGGATTCGATTTGTGCCTAATTTATTTTGTAGCAGAACTGTCCAGAGCAAAATTCAGATAATTGTCTTATGAAATCTTTTTATCTTATTTTATTTATTATTTTATTATCTTAATCGCCGTAGTAGTCAGGTATACTAACCCTGGATGCCACCTGGTCTAGTGGTTAGCGTACCTGACTACTAAGACCAGTGGGACATATCCTTGTGTAAATGTTGTACCAGGACAAGACTAATATAGCTTCTAGATTATCTCGGTCCTCTGTGCAGGGAAGTACCTTTTTTAAAAAGAAACTGGAATCATTAAAATTTTGTTTTCAGAGTATGTTTTTTGCATTACACCTATTATTAGGTTTAATTTTTTTCAATGTAATTAACAATTTAATATTCACATTTTTTTAATTCTACCCCCGTACCACTCCTCCCCTCTCATATATTGATCCATATGCTGAGCGACGTCGTTGCTTTAATTGTGACAACATTTTCATTTTCCACTTAAGTTCAAATTAAGCACACATTTTACTTCTGTATGCATTGTTTGTAGCCTTAAGTTTCATAGATGTTCCGTCAACCAATAATAATAAGCCCAAACGTCTGAGAAGTGTAAATTTGCATAATCATGGGAATATGAAACATTAGGGTGCACATCAAATGCTTTACATTTATTACGTTTTAATGACGAAACTTAATTGTTCGCTCCAGCATAACTCAAAAGGTGGAATTGTCTCCATCTCCTGCAGTCCGATTCTTAAGTAAGCAATTTTGCACCAACTCTACAACAAAGTTGTTTCAGGAAATGCCTCAGCTAGATGGATCTCTGAGATGTGAGAAATTCTTATTATGTTTGTCTAGGAACAGACTTGACAACAGTCTATGTAATTAAAAGCTAGAGACATTTCAAACTCGACATAAGCTAGAGATTTTGAAACACGGGCTATTCACATCATATGTACTGTAATACATAAAGCACCCTCACATTTATGTGAGTGGAAAGCCACAGTCAAAGCTCTCTAACCTTCAAAATAAGTTTTTTAGGAAAAAAATGTTAAGGGAGATAAATTAAAGATCTCATTCAAATCCTCCTAAATATTTATTTTACGCAATATTCGTTAAATATTTAAAGAATTATGGAAGTTTTATTTGCTACTCGTGAAATTTTACTTCATGAGATAGTGTTTCAAAGTCGGAACACTGATTATTGATGAACTTAGAGTAAAGCTACTTACTGAACAAACAATGAAGTAGGAGAGCACCCATTGTCTCTTGTGAATATGGATTGCTCGTTTTCAAAAGAAATTTGTCATTTTCCAACTTTAGTACTCTTTAACTATGGAAATTCTAATTAATGAATATTTTGAAAAATGCAAATAGTAATATTTCATCAGCACCTATCCAGCAGAAAAATAATATTTATTTCTTGAAATGAAAAGAAATAGTTGCGTTTTCCCACCTCTAGAAAGGGTCAAATCGTTGCTGTCGAGGGGTTTACACTGACAATGTAACCTCATTTGTAAGATAGGCTGGAAGAGATGGGGGGATTTTTCTTTTTTTAAGATATTTTTTGATAAAAAAAAAACTTTTATTTTTTTTATTGTATTTATAAACTAGCAGAGCGCATATCGGCTCTGGCGTATATGGGAATATATTTTTTTATCTGATAGCAAATATTTGATATCCCCCGAATATCGGTTATGCGGTAAAAAATGATTCAGTCACTGGGAATCAAATAAAAAGATTCAGTTAATGACTGCAACTGCTTAATTACAATTCAACATCTTTTTATTCTAAATTTCTTTTCATTTAAATAAAAATGTTTAAGAAACGCGAACGCATCGAAAAAGAGACCTCATCTTGTTGCTGAAATTGAAACCGAAAATGCTCGCTCCTCATCAGTTAAAGTGAGCTTTAACGTTTTTTAACGCTTTATGCAGTAATTCTAGGTTTGGAGTTCTCTTATCTGTTTTCTTGAAAAGATTAAATTTTTGCTTTAATAGATTTCATTCATTCATCGCTTTATTTTAACAGACATTGCCTCTGAAATATGAAAATATAATTTATCGAGATTTCTTTAAAAGGAATTTTTATTTGGTATTTCTTCATCCAAATGTACATTAAACTTATTAGGGTAAATATGATTCGTGAAAATTGTAGAGAAACTGAAGGATTGGATGGATTAACAAGACCTTTGATTAATTTCGCTCTTCTCATATTTTTTTTACGGTTTTCGATTAGATTTTCGATCTATTCAAGTAAATTGAAGTTTAATTTTGGATTCTCATTCTACAGCTTTTGAAACAAGACAAAACTCCTTCGACTCCAGAGATTTGCATCATCCAATCAGTTCGATTTTTTTTTCTTTTGGCGGGGTGGGTCTATCGAGCAATCTTGTATTGCTTTCTAAAATCAGGCTTCTCACTATAATAGAATCGGATATAAAATTTCAGATGGCTTTATTTTTTACTGCCTTAAGATAATTTTCATTTTCATTCAAGAGTCGCTAAAATTTACATGAAACTTAGAAAAAAATGTATAGCTGAAATTTTTGCTCCGGATATGAGCCCCATATCCACGCATACCGATTACGAACATATATCCGTTTTAGAAATATTACTTCTGATAGACCACAAAAATTCAGTCTAAATTTCAAATTCACACTAACCTTCAGACTAGTGAATCTTTAATAGCCGGTGTTAAATACAGTTCCCTTAGATGCAGATTGCGAAGAAAAATACATAATGCATTTCGTGAGAGAAATTTCTGCAGAAAAAAAAATGTAAATAGCTAAACAGCGTCATAATTCTTGACGTCAAGATTCATTTTCTACCCATCCGGTAGAATGCGTGCTAGATCTAGCCCTGAATTCAATCCAAATGACTCAACATCTTTATCTTTTTCATAACAGGTGCATAAGAAAAAATAAAAGTAAAAAAAAAATATTTAAAATGCTTTAAATAGTAAAAACCAAAATCTACGCAATACATTTATCACTATTTTCTTGAAAGTTTATAACAATATTTCTCTTTCAATGTTAAACGACTTAGTTCTTCGGCTCTTTACAATGAGATACAGAATAATTTTGAATTGTGGAAACATTTCATTCAAGGCGGAAGAGAAACGAAAAAAAATAGGGTGGAAGAAAATATTTCATTTTTCCAGATGATTCTTTTCCTTCTAATCTTTATCTGACTTGCATTCGCTTTGTGTGTTTCCTTGAGTTTATAAAAGAAAATAATTCCAACCATCACTTCAATCCTCTTCTACCCAGCTGTGTCGTTCAAGCTGAGTCTCCTGAAGCGCCTTACAAGAAAGGCTTTCCGCACCAGCACTTAACTGCACAGAGAAGAAGAACCTACTTCATTTTTTCAATCCGATTACCTTTCATCCCGTTCGATTTCATTTCATCGACTATTGATGCAGGGAAATGTATTTTCCTTGTACATAAGCTCATCATGAGAACCTAGTAAATCGTTATTTGGGTCTTGGAGTTGTTCCTTATCTGGTAAAGACATTTAAAATACAGATAGAGCAAGTATTTGATTTCAAGAATCTGAACTTGCAGAAAGAGTGACGAAAGTTTGTTGTTGTTATGATGCAGAAAGAGTGACGAAAGTTGCAGAAATTATGTCTGCCTTGCTGTGGTTGTCCGTAGGCTGTGGTTTGATTCCCGTTAAAGATTGAGTAATTTCTATCTCCTTATGTCAGCGTAGCTTGGAAAAAAAAAGCAAAATATAAAATAATACGAAATTTATACAAAACAATAAAGCAACAACTTAGTGAGTTTAAATAGAAAGAAAATTTTTCGTGCATTCCGAAATAAAATAGTGTGACAATATAAAAGTAAAATATATATTTTTCATTTTGACATATAAATGTAATTAACAATGTGTAAGTCAATATATTTTTATCTCCTCAAGCAGCTGCTTGCCACAGAGGGGTGAGAGGAGGCTGTCATTTTATATGTCATAGAGAACATCTATGAGAAAGACGATACTTCGGCATAAAAACAACACAAAGAAAGAAATATCCATGCGTTATCCGGGGCTTGAACCCAGGTCTCTTTGATCAATAGCCAAACAATCTAACCACTCGATTGGGTTATTTTTCCTCTGAGCGGCACTTTTTTTGCATAAAAAGGGCTAAATGGCTAAGTCACAAAGACCACGAGAGGACCCACTGGATAATTTTTAGGAGGCAAGATGATAGCCTCCTGTCAAGGCCATCCAGCGTGTTCTTTAACATGCACAGGGTATGGTTCTCCTGCATACGGGCCACTTATTATGGTAAATTTTGTGATTATCGGATATTTTATGTTTCGGTTTCACTGTGAAGAAGTTTCCCCTCAAAATATTCCCATTGATAACAATAATGTTTAAAATTTAATTGCTATTTATTTTGGGCAATATCCGATATTTTCCCATCATTTTCGATTATGGGCTTATGCAGCAACAATTATTTTATCAAGTTTTACAATGATAGAATAATTGATGTTTTGCCAATTCAGATTAGAAAAGTTCTTAAAAATTTCACATTGAGCAGATTTAAGTGCTTTGAAGTTTATATAATAATTATTTGCTAAATATCCAGTATGTTCCACCATTTTCAAATAAATCCATCCCTCTATTTACACGGTCGATAGGTTCCGTGAAATCACCGTGGAAATCGAAGCCAACAACTTATGGAAAAAAGGGAATAGGTTCCGAAAAAATCGTTCATTAAAAGTTTTATTCTTACATATTCATTTCAAATTTTAGTTTAGTAGTAACAATAATCATTATTGTAGCATATGTTTTTACTTTATTTGCGCTAATTCTGTTAAGTTTAGATTAATTTCTCATATATTTCTTTTTGGTCGCGAAAAATACTCATCCTTAATGTAGACGTAAATTATCGAATTTAAAGACGAAATTTGAAAATAGGATATTTATGAACGGAATATAAATTAGGAATTAAGCATTTGTACCAACACTTAGTGCTTTATTTTTGAAATTAGCATTTATATATTTTATGAAACGAATCAGCTGTATTTAGAATACATAACAATTTATAAAGTGTAACTTATTGCTAAAAATTAGCTAAAACACGGTTTTTTGTCTGAAAAATTCAGTCTAAAAAGTCAGAACTCGGAATCAGGCTATATTTCATTAAGATGCTGCGAGACACAGATTCATTACAATGACAAGAACATAATTTTAGCGGAAGAATATAAATATAAATTGTTTTACAGATGACAATTTTAATAAAATAGGAATTTACTATTTTGTATTTATTCTTCAAAATAATGATATCAATTAAAACTATTTAGGTGATTTTTACTTTGGAATGACAGTCTACTAATCTTCCTTTGTGTTTACCACTGCGACTTAATTACATATATTGCATCTACATACAATTAATCTTAATCCATACCTATAAAAAAAAACTTAATCCATACCGTGTAGTCTACAATGGTGTATAATGAAACTGGTTGAATTTTCTTGGCCTATATAATCAATTCTGTCACAGTATAAAATCGAAACTGGGTGCATTTTCTTGACCGTATCCCGTGGCCGAGTGGTTAGCTCGCTTGGCTACTGATCTACGGGACCTGGGTTCGAGCCCCGAGTAAGGCATGGATGTTCGTGTTGTTTCTGCTGAGGTCCTGCCATCCCCTCAGATCTTCTACTGTGGCATATAAACTGACAGGCTCCTGTCAGACCTCTGTGGCAAGCAGCTGCTTGAGGGGGTATTTATTTTTTTATATATATAACCGAAAGCGTGTAAATCGAGTACCGTATAATTCAAGGGATAAGTGTATGTTAATGACTACAACAAGAGCAATTGTTGTATCCAGTTTCGGGATAACTGGACCATGTTTTATTGAAGCTATTAATTTAATCCTCTCTTTTGAGTTTCGAACCACATTGCATTGGTATGCTTTGATTTAATTTTTTACTTTTAGGGCGCAAAATCGAAGATATGTAGTTTTTTAACTCTTAAAACTTTAAAGAAAAAAAATTTTTTCAATAATAATTTATTTTTTAAATAAAGCAAATAATTCTATCATATTTGAAACAATTTCACAGATGAAAAATTTCCGGGGCATTTCGGGGCACATAAACAGACGTCCCCGTTTCCTCAGAAAACGGGGACGTCTGGTTACCCTAGCTTAAGGTGCAGTGGATCCGTATATGTGCATACTATTTAGGGCTTCTTATTTTTTCAAAATCACCAAATTTGTTTTACTTGGAATATTTTCAGCGCCCTTGCATGGCTGGGGTCCTAGGCGTAGGGCCTAGGTGGCCTGTGCGTTTATCCGGTATTGAATAATAAATCTATTTTGTAAGTAAATAATTCGATTTTGTTTGTAAAATTTTCGTTTCAGTATCATATCGCTATCAGCTTTTTTTTTCAGACCTTTTTTTCTGCAGAGATATTTTAAATGTCAAACTCGCATATACAATACTGGGGCAGCATTTTCAGTGTGAACCAGTACTGTATTAACGCATAGACCACTTATGTCCAGGCCTAGTCCCCCGTCATGCAAAGGTGCTGCAGATATACCAAGTAGAATAGATTTCCTGATTATGAAATAATAAGGAACCCTAAATGGTACTCACGCATGACCCATTGCACCCTAAACTAAGGGGACCAGACATCCACTTTTCCGGGACAGTCCCTGAATGAAATGATTTGTCCTCGCCGAATAATTATCCCGGGAAGTGTCCCTGGAATTTATTTTAAAACATTATTTTAAACGTTAAATTAATTGTAGAGCATAAGCAGTTTTTACTAATGGAAGAGTAGTGGCAACAATGTTACAAAATACTTCGATCGATGATGCAGGTCACTCAAAAAAAATTAAACTTTTTAAAATATAAATCGTCAATCATGAGCAGTTAAATTATGGTGACAATGAATCCCTAGAAAAAGGGGACATCTCATCAATACCCCAAATTTAATTTTCAAAAAACTCGTATCTCTTTCTTTAACACTAAACCTACCACGGCCGGTCAAATTGACCTTTTCAAACTTTTGCGTACAATTTCCCACATACAACGTTATCACATCGCTATTTAACTTTACGACTTTTCTTATAATATACATACAATGATTTTTTCAGTATTTACATCTCCTCTTATTGTCTTTTTTTCCCGAGAAATATATGCAGCCTGTCCTACCTACCGCGACCGGTCAATTTGACCGGTTGAAAGATTTCTGCTATTTAGCCTGGACACTCAATTCTTAAACTATACAGTCGGTATAAATGAAAGGCTACCAAAGTGTGGCATGACTTCAACTGAAAGCGGAATGAGCCTTTGATACAAGATCTGAAGGAGCCGCGATCAAGCAATTGCTACGCACGTGCATACATTGATAACAATGATATGTGGCAAAAGTGTGAAATTATGTTTATACGATTTGATAAGAAAAGCGAACGAAACCAGTGTTTACAAACCAATAAATTTCCTTTGATATCTGAAATATGGGACCGATTCATTGAGAATAGTCAAAATTGTTACAAACCACGTGCATATCTGACTGTTGATGAGCAGTTGGTTCCATCCAAGGCCAGGTGTAGATTTACACAATATATGCTGAACAAACCAGGTAAGTTTGGAATCAAATTTTGGTTAGCATCTGACGTCAATAGCAAGTATGTAATAAATGGATTTCCATATTTGGGAAAGGATGAGAAAAGAGAACCTTTAGTTCCACTTGGGGAGTTCATTGTCCGCAAGCTAATAGAACCATTCACAGAGTGTGGAAGGAACGTAACCACGGATAATTTTTTTACGAGCATATCATTAGCCACAAAACTGCTAGCAAAAAGAACCACTACTGTTGGAACCATCCGTGGAAACAAACGAGAATTGCCAAAACTTGCCAAAGAAGTGAAAGATAATATGGCATGCTCTACAACAAAACTATATAAATCAGGTAATATTACTCTAACAATTTATAAAAGTAAGCTAAATAAAAAAGTGGTTCTACTAAGTTCAATGTATAACTCAATAGAAACTGAAAAAAGTGATAAGCGTATACCGGAAACGATTAGATTTTATAATAGCACAAAATTCGGTGTATATGCGACGGATCAAATGGCAAGAAACTACAGTGCGAAATCGAAATCTTGGAGATGGCCCCTCCAAGTATTTTTCAATAATCTTGACCTAGCTGGAATAAATGCATGGGTTTTATATAAAGAAACAACAAGGGAAAAATTTCAAGGCAGGAATTTTTATTCCAGTTAGCTGAAGAACTTGCCGCTGAATATCAAGAATCGCAGGAAAAAGAAAAAAGAACTATACCGAAAACATCAACAAATATAAGTTCAGTTTCAGATGTGCGAAAAACTTGCCAAGTGAGATATTGCAAAGACAACAAAACTACGAAAATCTGTTTGAAATGCAAAAAATATATGTGCGGCAAATGTACATTTGAGAACTCAATAATTTGTAAAAAAAGCATTAAAGATGAATATGATATGCATTATTTATTTATAAATGCAAGAAACTATAGAATTACTGTTCATTTTTCATTTTCTTTTCATGTTTACAATTGGAATGAAATAAATAAATAAATTTGTTTTTTCATTTTGTGAAAGTTGTTTCATTTATTATTTAATTCAGTACCAAATTGATTATTATCTGCGTTCAATTGTAAAGAATATAACTTTTTTTTCACACCGGTCATTTGACCGGTCACGGTAGGAATAGGTATACATGAAGTGTCGGTAGGTTTAGTGTTAAATCTTGTCACTCTGTCTTTAGCCGATGATGATTTGAACAGCAAATCATTATGCTGATTCAAGCTTTATTATTCAGCTTTCGCAATGCTGAGAGACGATGATATTAATAATAGCACAACAACGGCTTTCTCGTAGGATTTCTTTGGTGAATGCATTATCGGGAGTGGCCTTGGACCACCACAATCTCCGGTTCTCATATATACTTTTGGCGTATTTTTCTTTCGTAATAAATCTAGAATGGGGTTTTGGATTATAATAGCAAAAAAAAATGTAAAAGCGGTCTGAAATATGAACTAAATGCACTTATTAGAAATTAAAAAGGCGATAGTCAATCGAATTGCATAGAACAACAAGAAAACATCTATTAAACTTATTAAACGACTATTCTACTATAATTTTGTGTCCATAAAGTCATTTTGTTAATAGATTAATAATGTGTATCAGAAAATTTGGTTAAGAATGTAATAATAGCATTCTTAGTTAAGGCTTAAATATTACTAAATCTATTACTTCACTACCCAATGGCGTACACCTTCATTGAGTACTAATATTACCTGCCAATAAAAAAGAATGTTTTCATAACTATATTAAATATAGTTTCCACATTTTAGTAATTAATCATATTTTAGTTTTTATTTCATTTTACTGATTTATTTTTAAAAAGGACGGAAATAACCTAGAAATTCAATCAGTCTTCTGTTTTCTTACACAACATTCAAAACACGAACACACAACTATACACGTTTTCATGATAAAACAAATCCTGGGCTTTCACCACAAGCCAACGCAGTACACTACTAAGGTGTGAGTGATTCCATTAGCTAGGGATAGATTGTTGGAAGTCCATGCAATCGGCGACTAGATAAAGTAATAGAAAATTTACAGGTTGGTTCCCGCTCAAGGATCAAAAGAGGTAAGGGGACCCACTGGACATCTTGCCTCTTTTGATCGCGCAGCACAAAATTTTAATTGTAATATGTTCTGCGTGCACTAAGCAAGTAACAGTGGTACATAGAGGCCGACACATAATGAAAGACTAAGCGAGAGAAAATGAGAGAGACGAAATATTAATAAATTTTAACTCAATAAAAATCATGTATGTGATAAGATTAACGCGATTGGGTTACAGATATTGGCGGGAAAGGAGGAAATGATGGCTTCATGAATTCTCTGATTTGTAGCCTTCCTTTCTCTTTTAAATCTTTATAAATCGTTGCTTGGAAAGCTACGGCAAAGTCAACTGTAATCTTGAAGTTGAAATGCCTTTACAAGAAAGGATCCACCTCATTATTTTCTCCTTAATTCGTCTGTGGTATTAAGGATAATTATTATCTTTGTACTCATAAATTTATACTGGCTTTTGTCCTGTGCATCACTTACATTTTCACACTTAAAGAGCCATGATGATTCATTGGTGCTGGATGAAACTTTAGAAAAGTGTTCATTACCCTTATATTTAACACACTTGCGCTCTTCAATGTCCAGTAGTAGGGTAAATTCGAGATTTCAAATAGTATGTTTATCTTCTTTTTCCTTAATTTTTGTTATCTCTCTTATTTTTGATTTTTAACAGCGTAAAAAGCAAAACATGATACTCTAAAGGGCCCATTTCACATGAGGCAAACGTTGGCTCAATCGTAGCGCTCCAGGGTGGTAATCGTAATCTACAGTTCCAAAGTTCGAGTTACACATAGACTAGTATGAACATTTATCTCTGCTAAACCTCCACCATGCTCTCCGTCAGAAAGGGGTGCCTATATACTTGGAAGGGCCGCTGCCTATCGGATGGGGCGTAAACCGTGGTTCCGTGCGCAGGAGACTCATACCCTATGCACATTAAAGGGCAAACTTTGATGGTTTTGAAGGGAGGCTTCCATCTGTTTCCTAACAGATGTCCAGTGGGTCCCCTTACCTCTTTTGATCCTTAAGTCTTGGCATTTAGCCCATTATGTAGAAAAAAGTGCCACTCAGAGATAAAAGACTTCTAACTAAGTATGGTGTCATAAAAGGCAAGGTATTACAGTACTTATTATTTTTTTAGTCGACTAAAGTTGGATACAACTAAACATACTACTAAGTAGAAGACAATACAAAAGACATTCTTCCCATAAACTCTCACACTAATGTCAGCTTTCCAACTTTTGTCATCATTGTCTATTCTTCTGGCTAACAGCACGTATCTCATACAAATCGCTCGATATATTTCCTCGGCAACGTGGCTATGCTCCCGCTTCCTCCCTTCAAAGCTGCTTCCTGTGCCTCTGTACAATTTCCCTTATCTGTCAACAAGGTTTCGGCTAATTGCTAATTGATTAGCAAATTTCACGCATTTTACTCTTATGGTGAAACCGCCATGGATTTCAGAGATCATTCGGACTTGCTCTCAGAAACGGAAACTGTTTGGTAAAATAATGGAAGCCAAATTTTTGTGAATAAAACAGTGTGTGCAAGATGACTAGATTTGTTTTCAGTAGGAAAAGTAAAGATGAGTGTCCTTAAAACGATATTTAGAGTTCCAATTATCATTAACGACTGAAAAACGATACACTAGTATTTAGGTTTGCGTAGGGACTAATTGCTGGAAAATAAGATGCAAATCAATCGTGGGCAAAGGAATTTTTCCAGGGGTATGACTTGGAAAGGGGAGGAGGAGGGGACAAAAATATAGCACTGTTTCAAGATAAAAATATTTACATCCAACCGTTCATTAATAAGTAGAGTTGCGAATATAATAATCATGTATACATCCTGTTATAATATAAATAAGGATAGCCGAAAACAAAGCGAGAAACAAAGGAAACTTATTATTGAAAATACATGTAAAATTGCTTTACATTAATGAATAAAATATAAATAATATGCTTCCCAAAACAAACGAAAACGTAAAAAAAAATCGAGATTTCATTTTGTTAGGAACAAAATATTAATCAAACCAGATATTCAAAATATTCTAAATTAATTTTTCCATCATTTTTCCATAAGGACAACTGCCTCTCGTGCCTTCCTGTCGATGGCCATGAAATCGAATCATTATTTCCCAAACGAAATAACAAAACTACTGACTAAAAAACGTTCTGACACTTCGTATTTAAACTTTTAAATAATCTCTTCTCCCCCACAAAAAAAATGAAAGAGAAGCTTTCCACCCTCCTAACCCTCGTTCTAGGCAAAGTAATAGAATTGGAAATAAAAATATAACTGCAGTAAAAGAAGGTAAAGTAGCATAAATATTACAGATTGTACAGCTACATACTACATGTTTCATCCACATTTACATGGTGGCTGACATGGCTTGTTGAATGAATCGAAATAAGATGTACAGGATGCTGTTATTGTTGCTGAGACTAGAAGGCGTTTATTTTGCCATTTGGGTTACAATATTTATTACAACGTTTTAATTATCTTCTGAAGTAAATTTTTCAGACTGGCATTGCTGTTGTTAAATATTCAAACTCCGATAACTCATTAAATACTTAACGAATATGTTGAAAATCGAGATATTGATTTATTTGATTGAAATCCTTATCTGCTATCATATTTTTCAAAACAAAAAAAAACTTATTTTAGAAGTTATAGAGCTTCGTCGTTAACTTCCCATTGACTTAACATATGTATGGTTGTCCCTTAATTTATGGAAACTAATGTACAATGATTTACACCTCCCGTTTCGGTGTCTCAGAGGTATCGCATTAGTTCGCAGTGCAATACAATTGTCGGGGTCTGGGTGGAGTCGCAACCTCGGTGGTTCAGTAGTATCTCGTTGGTTAGCATCGAAGTTACAAATTATGGGGTGTGAGTTCTAGTCCTGGTGTTGGTGGCTCAGTGGTATCACATTGGTTCGCATCGAAGTTACAAATTATGGGGTGTGGGTTCTAGTCCTGGTGTTGGTGGCTCAGTGGTATCACATTGGTTCGCAGTGACACTGCGACTGCTGGGCCTTGGGTTCGAGTCCTAGGCTCGCATGGTTGTGTGCTGTTCTCTAACTGAGGTAGTGGTCAGCAGTGACTGCAGTCTTAGTGGGGGAATGTATGAGAAAGCCTGAACATACTAAGAGTAGTTCAACTGTAAGTTATGATGTTGTGAAGTGGAAACATCTAGGAACAACAACAGCGCATTCGCGACCCAGTATGCCACGTAAAATGACAGAGTGGGGACCACCGAGTGCTGAAGCGAGTGGTGCGACAAAATCGCATGTTCTCAGTTGCAACACTCATCACCGAGTTCCAAAATACCTCTGGAAGTAACGCCAGCACCATAACAGTTCATTGCAAGCTAAAGGAAATGGATTTCAATGACTGAGTAGCCGCACACAAGCTTAACATCAAAAAGATCAGCCCTAGGCGTCAGTTGGAGTGATGTAAAGCACGGTGCCAGTGGACTCTTGAGCAGCGGAATTGAGTTCTCTGGAATGATGGCTCACTTTTCACCATCTGGCAGTCTGACGGACGAGTCTGGGTGTGGAAGATGCCAGGTGATCCCTACCTGCCTGATTGTGTTGTGCCAACTGTGAAGTTTGGTGGAGAAGGCTTTTTTTCATGGTTCATGCTGGGCCCCCTAGTTCCAGTCAATGGGACTTTGAACGCCGCGCCTATAATGACATTCTCAACAATTCTGTGATCCCAACTTTATGTCAACAGTTCAGTGAAGACCCTTTTCTGTATCAACATGATAATGCCCGCGTCCACAAAGCGAGGAACGTGCAGGAATAATTTGATGAAATGGGTGTGGGAAAACTTGACTGGCCTGCAGAGAGCCCTGATCTCAACCCCATGGAACACCTTTAAAACGAATTGAAACGCCGACTGTGAGTCAGTCCGAACCGGCCGACAAGTGACCAGTCTCACTCTTGTGGCAAAATGGTAGGCAATTTCCACAACGTACCAAAATCTAGTCTCCCACAGAGGCTGTAATAGCATCAAAGGGTGAACCAATGCGATATTAATTCCTTACTTATTACCGGGAGATTGTGGATGAGCGAGTGTCCGGATACTTTTGATTATATAGTGTATTTGATAGTACTCGATAAAAATGTTTGGATACAGGTACCTTAAAATTAGGTACTTGTATCAGTCAGGTACCTTATTAAGCTAAATATATATAAATATTATAATTATTATACAATATAATACAATATTTATTTCCTCGTTAAATAGAGAAAAATGTCAGTATGATGAAATCGAGTGTGTTACCAAAATATATTCGTTATACTGAAATGCAATAAAAAAGTGATATGATAGTTAATATGTATCACAAATTAATCATTATGAAAGCAATTTACGATGTATTAGAGTTTACTTCTTAAAAAAGTCGGTAATTTTTTTAACTCTTTATTCCAGTGGTTCTAAAACTTTTAAGCTTCACGTACGGAAATGTGTATATGTGTATAGTATAACATTATGCAAGTGTGTATAGTAAAACAATGGGAATAAAATAAAACACATATACAGGGTGAATCTGAAAAAGTGGGCAAAACTTTACGGGGTGGTAGAACGCAGCTATACGAGCAATATTCGTCATAGAATGTATGGTCGGAACGCAAGCGGTGAGAAGTTAAAAAGTAGTTTTCCACTTTCACATTTAAAGAATGAATACAAGAAGGAGAGGAGATACTTCAGAAAACATTTTATTAACAGGAATGTAATTGAGGTACATGCTCAAAGAAATTGCTCAAAGAAAGTGCATATCCGCCATTTCGTGGTTAGTATAACCAGCCATCCTGTCAGCAATCCACGGTAGAAATGTCGTTGGGTGCGAGGACCGACCCTTTTATACCATTTCCAACGCCACCTAGCGGCTCGCCGTTTGCGTTCCGCTCATACTTTCTATGACGAATATTGCTCGTATAGCTGCGTTCTACCACCCCGTAAAGTTTTGCCCACTTTTTCAGATTCACCCTGTATATACACACATTCAATTTTGTATTCATAAATTACATTTATCGATAAACAAAATGTGACATTTTTGCACAGCAACCAACTTAGTCAGTTGTCTAAGTAGTTGCCAACTTAGCGACTTTGTTATTAATATAGCGACCTTTGAGCTCTCACGGCGTACCCCAAAACGTTTTACCGCTTACCTCACGTTGAGAACCCTTGCTCTATTCCAACAAACATCTCTCCGTGGATTCTTAAGTGATGTCACAACTTTGCAACACATTGTCTGAAACATCGTTCTGTGTCATTGCGAAATGGCAAAGATTTCGCTCCATATTGGGTGCTGAAAACAAAACTAAAATAATTAACGAATTGATTTAAATGATTAAAACGAAAAAATATAACAATAAATTAAATTTAGCGAATCATAATAAGTTCACTGAACAAAAAAATTAGTCATCTCCCGCCTTAAGAGGGTTGCGCCGTTCGACAGCAACACAGGGCACAACAGTAATAAACGCGTTCTACAAATAGCTGTGCCGTGCGCTACGGGTTCATACAGTGACAAGAAGTGTTGTGTGCCACGTGTCTGTTAATCGCTCCATGAAATGTGGGTCGCACCAAAGATGTGAATGAGTGTCAAAAAGGTGATATTGCGTTCAGCTGAGCAAAAGAGCATAGTGTACAAGAAGTTGCTGCTTTTGCAGGTGTGTCGAAACGTACTGTCCAAAGGGTCTTCCAGCAATGGCGTACATCGCAGTCCACCGCTAATCGTCGCCAGAACTGCGGCAGAAAAACTGTGCTCACCAATAGGGACCGCTGCAGTGTGCCACCCACTGTTAGGGCAAACCGCTTTGCAATGAGACAGGAATTGCTCCAGTCGGTCAATACAGGCCTACAACAAGCTGTTTACGAACGAACACTCTGAAGGAAACTGCATGAAATGGATATCTGGAGCAGAGTACCGCAGAAGAAACCCATGTCAACAGCAGTGCACAAGGCTGCATGGCTACAGTGGGCGTGGTGCCATAAAGACTGGACTGTCGACTCTTGGAAGCATGTAATCTGGTCGGATGAGTCACGTTTTTGCTTGTACTCGAATGATGCAAGGCGATTGGTACATCGTAAGCCACATGAAGCCTTACATGCGGACTGTGTGCAAAGTTCTGTTCAAGCTGGAGGAAGCTCTATAATGTTCTGGGGTGTTTCACATACGAGAAAATGGGTCCTTTGGTTGTGGTGACATCACACTTGAACCAGAAGGGTTATACGCAGCTACTGGAAGACCATATGTTGCCTTTTGTGCAGCATCTCCACAGTGAACACCAGAAGGAGACCCCAGTCTTCCAAGACAACAACTGTCACGTGCACAGGGCTGTGTGTCGGATTGGCATGACGAGCATTCTGAAGCCGTCGAACATCTCAACTGACCCGCCAAATCCCCGGATTTGAATCCTTTAAAATTTATGGGACTATTTGGAGCAACAAGTGTAACGCAGTCCCAGCCATCTGGCCAATCCGGCCGAACTGCGACATTTCTGCTGGAAGAGTGGATGAATATTGATGTGCACTAAATCTGCACACTCGTGGCATCCATGCCAGACAGGATTTCGGTTGTTCTTCGGTCTCACGGAGGCGTTACGCGCTATTTGGTGACATTCAGCCAAGGGTGACTAATTTTTTGTCCTGTGAGCTAATAAAACGTGTGGATTGGAACTGCTTTGAAAGAACTTTTCTACTTGCTATGCAATACAATCAGAATAGCGCAGATCTCCCAACTTTGAAAATTCCATTTTAAACCAAGAAAATGTTGCAACGCGGCTTTAAAGCATTGGGGTAAGAGACGTTTAGAGAGCTTCAATGCCACGCAGTGCTGACGATATAAAATAGCACGTGATTAGTAAGATTAGGTATATCAGGGCGTTTAAGCCTCGCAGATGAAAACACAGATGTCATCTGCTCATCAGCGCTGTTGTCAGATGCTAAACACCAAAATATCTCGAGTGATTAGCACGCTTGGTTACTGATCTAAGGGACCTGGGTTCGAGCCCCGGGTAAGTCATGGCTGTTTGTGTCGTTTTTCTGCTGAGGTCCTGCCATCCTCTCAGACCATCTACTATGGCATATAAACTGACAGGCTCCTGTCAGACCTCTGTGGCCAGCAGCTGCATGAGGGGGTATTTATTTTTTTTTATTTATAGATTTTTATTACTTTAAACTGATATTTTCATTATACTGGTGTTCGTTAAAAATAAAACATTTTTACATAGAGATAAATAATAACTTGGCCAGGGTCGGGGGGAAAAATTCGTTATACTGAATATTTGGTTATATCGACATTTCACTGTAATACATTTGTTACATTCCTTGACCCCAGTGGGAACATTATCTTTCGTCCATTTGCTTTCTATTACATAAGTGAAGAAAAGTCTACAATACGATACACTTTCAGCTGCACTGTAAAAAATCTCGAAAGTGAGGTAATGCATTTATAGATCAAGTTCGGTCATATTAATACAGTGAAAGCCATAGTATTAAGTATAATGATTTTTTCCCACCCACGCCAATTATACAATGTATTTCTACGTAAAAATAGTTCATTTTAATCAATACCAATATAACGAAAATATCAGTTTAACAAAATGAACATTTATCCGATGCGAAACAAATGACCAGTATAATGAAGTTAAAAAAAAAACCTTATATGATATGTACAATGTACATTTTAGTATATGGCAATGCTGCAATAACTTAAACTCTCTGAAACATACAGCGCCATTAATCACGTGCTATTGTATATTGCCCGCTACACATTTTCGCCATTCTCACGGATCTTACTGCGTGGCATAGATGCTTTCCACGCGTACCGGCGTAAATGATCTCTACATGTACAGGCATAAATACTTTCTACATGTACAGGTATAGATACTCTCCACATGTTCAAGTATAGATACTCTCTACGTGTACCGGCACAGATGCTTTAAAGCGGTGTTGCCACATTTTCCTAGCATAAAAGGGGATTTTCAAAGTTGGAGATCTATACTAGTGATTCTATTACTATTGATTGTATTGGATCTATACTATTGATTCTATTACTATTGATTGTATTGGATCTATACTATTGATTGTATTGAATCTATACTATTGATTGTATTGGATTGTAAGGTACGGTAGCGTCACCAAAACGTTTTTTCAAAGCAGTTCGAATCCACACGTTTTATTATTGTCATTCCTTAAATTTAAATTATTGTTACATTTGTTCCTTACTATTATTGTTTTACTTGAGTTAATCGACTTCTTTAATTTCGTTATTAGCAGCCAATACGACGCGAAGTGTTCGCCACGTTTCATAATGACACAGAAAGTTATTCCGGACAATGTGTTGCAGAGTTACGAAATCATTTCAGAATTCACGGAGAGATGTTTGTTGGAACAGAAGTTAAAAAAATACCGACTCTTTTAAGAAGAGAACACTGAACTAGGTAAATTTCTTTCATAAGTTTGGGTTGTTTTACCTTTGAGCGACACTTTTTGTTTGCATACAACCGAATAAATGGCCAGGTTACTAGAACCCCGAATACTCAGAGAAAGTTGGAGGGAGGGCACCCAATTGGACAGCTGTTGAGAGACAGATGGTAGCCTCCCGTCAAAGCCATCCAGCGTGTTCTTTAACGTTCACAGGTTGTGGTTCTCCCTCACACGGGAGATTGATGTATTATTTGATATATTATTTAAAATGTCCATACACATATTTAAATAAATTTAGTTGGGATTGTAATTTGACATCGAAATTCACGTAAAGGGTCTAACATCTCTCTGATGAACGACGGCCTTTCCAAGCCCATCGGTGTCCGCGGCTAATGGTGGGTAGGCAGGAAGTTTTGCGGAGATAAATCTCAACGCTTGCCCAGCTGGGACTCGAACTTGGAAGAGTAGATTACGAGCCTGGCGCGCTATCGATTGAGCCAACTGGCTCCAATTTCTTTCATAATGATTATTTTGTACTATGTAACTATCATAACACTTCTATTGCATTTCATTATAACGGATATATTTTGGGTCACTCTCTCATTTTTTATACTAGCATTTCACTGTATAATCTGTGAATATTAATTAAACCCCCATTCCGCAAAAGAAAAGAAAGCTCTAATTCTTTGAGGATAGGAAACACCCCAGAGCATTTATCGTTGTGTAACGACAGCCTTTAAGACTTTTTTTTCCTTCTTCCTTTATGCTTTACCTCACAGATGTCCGTAATTTCATCGATCTCATGCACCTCACTCACTCTTGGCTCACTTACGGGTAAAAGGGCAAGGAGCCCAGAAGAAAAAATACCAATGCGAGCCGACGACTTGAGCCACTTCCACTAGACGCACAACGTGATCGACTTTTCTGTTAACCTTTTCTTCTTGCGTGCGAGTACTTTTAAGCTCCTTCTGTTCGCATTACCAGCTTTTCGCCCCACCAGTCTCTATAGTCGAACGGCGCTCTGTCTTTTTAGCTCTCTAACCCCTGTGGCGGTCGAATTCCGCTCTTTCTTTTTTTTGCCACTCTGCCGCTTGGAGTGTCAAAAAAGAAAATCCTTCAATCCTCCGAAATTTAGTTTCGCAAATAGAGTGGCAAGTTCTTGTTGCTATGCAACTCATGCCTCTTTCATGAGAAATTTAAATTTTTGGGGATAAATCTTTAGGTTTTTTTTTTTTATAATTTTCACAAAAAGTAGACTTACGGATTTTGCCCTCAATTGCAGTTTAATCGTTATTGATCTGTAGCGAAAGAGATGTTGACTAAAGTTGAGTGGTTTTTATCAAATGGTTGAAATCTTCCTTTAAAGCCTCTGGGCGTATCATAGCTATGAACTCCGACTGAAATGTTTGCAGCGGAGGGATTTATCATGGGAGGGGTAAATATTTCCAGCGGGGCAAAAAGAAAATCATTGGTTTAAGAGAGAAATGTTTTTGATGAGTAGTTCATTAAGCGGTGTAGTTGGAAATAAGGAATCATGAATGTATCATGATTTCTTATCATGGTAAGTTATACCGTAATATGGCTATAGATGCCCGTGAACAAAACAAAAAAGGAACTCATTATTGGGGCGGGGGCGGCTCAGTCGGTAGCGCGCCAGGCTCGTAATCTGCAGTTCCCAGGTTCGAGTCCCAGCTGGGTCAGTATTGAGATTTATCTCCGCAAATATTCCCTGCCCACGGTCAGTAGGGGACACCGATGGGCTTGGAAAGGCCGCCGTCCGTCGGATGGGACGTTAAGCCGTGGCCCCCTGTACGGGAGAGCCATACCCTGTGCACGTTAAAGAACACGCTGGATGGGTTTGACGGGATGCTACCATCTGTCTCCCAACAGCTGTTCCAGTGGGTCCCCTCCCCCAACCTTCTCTGAGCCTTCGGGGTCCCTATGACCTGGCCATTTAGCCCATGGTGTGCAAAAAAAGTGCCGCTCATAGGTAAAACAACCCAACACAACCCAACCCGAACTCATTTTTGAAAATGCACAAAGAAAATGTTTCTTTTTCCGTAATAATAAATAGAACAAAATCAATACTTTGAGTAACAACCATAATTTACATTTCTGTAGAGAAAAAAACTGTTAAATTTTGGCACACCTGATATCATTTACCATAAATACAACTGCCCTACTTGTCCTCACCACCCACTTCAGACGTACATGATGATAGTGGTAGGTTTAAATTTTTGCTGAATCTAAAATATTCAAAAAATGGAGCAATTATCGCTCTACTTTTCAACAGAAGGTTACTCTTTAAAAAGCTATTTTTTATTCCAATTGCATACTAAACACAAGAACTGTAAAACAAGAATATAAAATTAAAACATAGGTTAAGTTTCGAGAAGTCACAATGAATTACATATAAATAAATAATAAATACCCCCTCAAGCAGTTGCTTGCCACAGAGGTCTGACAGGAGCCTGTCAGTTTATATGCCATAGTAGAAGGTCTGAGAGGATGGCAGGCCCTCAGCAGAAACACGACACAAACAGCCATGCCTTACCCGAACGCAGGTACCTGATTAAATTTTTGTTATCCAGTTATTCTATGTCCATGATTATTTTCTTTCATTTCCAAGGAACTGGCACACAAAGAAAGGGAAGATTCAGAAGTTTCGTTATCTAACACTGAAATAAAAACAATAATTTTCCCTTTTAATAGCTGCTTGTGACAAATTTGACAAGAGTCAGTCATTATAATACATTTCGCCATTCTCACGGATCACATTTTCTCGATATACAATTTGGGTATACCTTTTTCTTTTAAAGTTATTGAGACGCTTTTTCCTCTTCTTCCTTATCGGAAATATGTAGAAAAAGATTTTTTTTCATGAAACTTTTAAAATTCCAAGATTTTAAGAAAAATACATGTTTTAGGCATCCCTAAACCTAAATTCACCAATGCTCCTAAGCGAAATTAGATTTTAGACCGAAACACTAAAATTAAACCGTAAAATAGTTTGGTTCTTTCTACGGTTAGTTATGGTAGTGAAACTTGGTTTGTAAACAAGATAACAAGAAACTTGATGCTTTTGATTCTAGATGCTTAGGCAGTAACATGGGCATTATGCAATTCAACTTTGTAAGTAATCAGGAGGTTAGGCAAAAGAGTCAACAACTTCCTTTGAGCAGCATATTGTGCAGAGAGAGACTACGTTGGTTTAGTCATGTTGCCCATATGGATAATTATAGATTAGCGAATAGGATTATGAACAGTGTGCCTAATGGCCTCAGATAAGAGGTGGAGACCTAGGATGCGATGGGCAGACAATGTCAAACAGGACCTTATTAAAATTGGTGTACAGTGACCAGATGCAGCAGATGTATATCAGGACAAATGTGCTTGGAGAACTAAATAGCACGGTCTGGTTTAACCTCCATAGCCCATGCTTCTTGAGGGTGATGGTGATGTTTATTACTCCACAATCACATAAAATAGCATTTAAAGTATATGAGGTTCGACTTTCACTATTGATAATACGCCAAAGAGAAGATCTGTGAGGAAGCCGACTTCAGCAGAAAGGAAACACATAAAAAACACTCCATGACTCATCGTTAATTAGATCAATAGTAACGCACGCTAACCTCTCGTCCACAGGAACCACTACGGCATACTTTGAAGTAGTGGCTACTGTTAGTTTGACTTTTGGGGTTTACACAACATTTAAATTCCTTACTTATATCTGCAATTAGTATTTTTTTTCCTATTTCTAATAACAGGAAAATAAGCCAATTCATTACATTATCACATTCAATTAGCAAGTACTGAATTAAATTGAAATAAATCGTGCAAAGAGTAAAGACCTTATCTAAAACTAAAGTCTTTCGAAATATTGAGCAAAAGTGAGGGGTAATTTGAGGGCGATCCCAAGATGATAAATAATATTATTTCAGTATTAACATTAATTTCATATGATAAAGTAATACATTAGTTTTTCGTTTTCGAAATTAGCACTGTCGACAAAGTCAGAATTCAGAATTTGAAGAATTAAAGAAAAATAAAACCTAAGCTTTGCTCTATTAAGGACAGTAATATATGATTTCTTTCTTTTTATTCCTTTACAATAATTTACATGTAGAACTCTAGTACTGAAAGGCACTTTATAGAATAGAATAATGTTGCATTTACCCAATGTTCATCATTGTTGAAGTATTTATGTGCAAAACAAAGTATTGTAAGTGTGAAAACGTTTTCATTAAATGAGTTTCAGGAATCCTTCACCTAGAAAAGGAGATTTTCGCAATTCCATCTGTCTTTCAGCCTAAACGATTCAATCTATTATGCGAAATTTTACATTTCAGGATGCTTTTATGGGTATTATACTTTGTGAATATAAATGTCTTGAAGCAATATTTAAGAGTATACAATAAAGCGATTTTTGCAAAATTAACATTTAACATCTCCCACAAATTTTACGCAACTATAAGTAATTCAGTTCCAAATATTAGTGTAGATGCATGTTCCAGCAAAAATGATGATGATGATATTCTCTTCATTAAAAAAGTATACTTTCATGTTTTAACGTAAATCCAACGGAACATCTTCGTAGAGAGGGGCGGGGGTGGCTCAGTCGGTAGCGCGCCAGGCTCGTAATCTGTAGTTCCCTGGTTCGAGTCCCAGCTAGGTCACCGTTGAGACCTATCTCCGCAAAAATTCCCCGCGCTGCCCACGGTCAGTAGGGGACACCGATGGGCTTGGAAAGGCCGCCGTCCGTCGGATGGGACGTTGAGCCGTGGCCCCGTGTACGGGAGAGCCATACCCTGTGCACGTTAAAGAACACGCTGGATGGCCTTGACGGGAGGCTACTATCTCTCTCCCAACAACTGTTCCAATGGGTCCCCTCCCCCAACCTTCTCTGAGCCTTCGGGGTCCTTGTGACCTGGCCGTTTAGCCCATGGTGTGCAATAAAGTGCCGCTCATAGGTAAAACAACCCAAACAACCCAACATCTTCGTAGAAATTTGTGCTAAGAGAGTGAGTTGGACTTGCTTTCCTGTGAGCGACGCTTTTTTGTACAAAAGCTCAAAAGATCACAAGGGCCTAGAGAAGGGAATCGACTGGACAGCTGTTAGGAAATAGAAGGTAGCCTCCCATGTAGGCCATCTAACGCGTTCCTTAACGTGTACATGGT
This sequence comes from Ryuthela nishihirai, assembly GCA_038380435.1. Lineage (NCBI taxonomy): Eukaryota > Metazoa > Arthropoda > Arachnida > Araneae > Heptathelidae > Ryuthela > Ryuthela nishihirai. The sequence goes on from JAWZYU010000010.1 coordinate 54,738,377, forward strand.
ATGGATCTCCTGCACATGGAACCACCACTTAGTATCCCATTCGATGAATTTCCCAAGCCCATCGGTGTTTCATTTCTCACTGAGGGCAGGGGCTAGAAGAGATAAATCTGAAGATGGCCCAGTTGGGATTCGAACCTGCAGATTACGAGCATAGTGCGCTAACGAAAAAACTATAAATTAGAATCATTAAGTTTTGCCCCACGCACACCCAACTTTGGACACCACTGGTATAGAGAGCGATTACTATCTCTTCGAAACATTATCTCCTGATAATCGAAAATTACTTTTGAAAGAGCATGAATTATTCGGCTGTGTTATATTACCAAATGTGTTTGGTATAGTTCCATGTTATGTGAATGGAAACACGCAATCACAGCTACCTCACTTTAAAAATAGGCTTTTCAGCAAGAAAACTTTGCGAAAAATAAATTATTGAACTCAATCAAAATTATCAAAATATCTGTTTTAAGGAATATTCGTTTAATATTAAAGCTGAACTATAATGACAACATATTTCGCTGTTACTCTTCTCAATAACAACATTTCAAAATGATGCAAACCGATGAACTACTGCGCAAAATTCTAAAATTGCATTTATTTCAGTAAACGATTTATTATAACGTTTGATGTAAATTCTTATGAGTAAGCAATACTGTTGTTTGATGTTTCTGCTTCCAGAACATTTTAAATAGTAAACAAATATTGCTTCAAATATGGGGAATTCTTCAAAAATTTTAATTTCCTGTGACATTTTGCTGCAAAACGCTTAATTCAAATTCAGAGTTTGCTTTGAATATAAGCTTTTCATTCGCAAAAAACAGAAGTGATCCTATACTTTTTGATAATTTAAAAAAATGGAAACTTTGATAACAAAAATGTTAAAATTTTAAAACGAATAATTTGCTGTTGAATATACGAATAATACATGTTGAATATTGCAAATTATATAATATGCATAATATTAATTTATTCCATTAATTTCTATGCTGTTTAATAGCAAGACTTCATTACTCATCACTAAAATTCCTTCATCCATTTCGATTACTTTATTTCATTTCATCATGGTTGTGAAGAAGTTGAGGGGGGGGGGGGGCTGGCTAATTCCGCAGCTTGCCAGGAATTTACAGTTCCCGGTTCGAGTGCCAGGAGAGTAAGAAAGTGGATAGAGAAGGCCTTGGAAGACGATTGTCCGTGTGCAAGAGATCCCATACACTATGAACGCTACAAACCCACTGAATGGCCTTGACGGAGGCCTCCTAACAGTTGTTCAGTGTGTTCCCTTCACCGAAACGTCTCTCAGCCCTTAGGGGGTCCTTTGACTGCCCATTTAGCCCACTGTTTGCAAAAAGGAAAAACGCCGCTCAGACATAAAACAACCAACCTAGTATCCTGAGCTAAGTAGTTTAGATTGATGGACCTGCTTGAAAATAAACAGGATATATTTCACACAGTACACTCTTTTTTAACCTATTTTCCGGGAGAGAACAAGTTTCTGACACTTCGTATATTTTCTTCCTCACATAAGCTATAGGGCAGAGATAATCTGATGTTCGGGAGGGATTAGAATGTTGTTTTTGCAAGGCTTCGTCAACATTTTTTAATTAAATTATTAAATTTAGCATCATGGAATTTTTTTATCTCTCCATTCATTGCTTGATTAAAAATTTTCTTCCCGACAAATCTCTGCGGTTACACAACCACTTCGGCTTTATCTGCAGTTCATTTTTTTGCCTCTACTGTTCCTGTTTTCCTCAATTAATTTTTGGAAACTCAAAGGGTGTTTTTGTTAGCTATTAGAGGGTTTCAACAAAATTGTTTTCAGTAGCTTCATAATTTGAATTTCACAGATTCGTCCAAAACTAATAAATGGACTTTTTTTTTTGTAATAGTAGGGCGATTTTAAAACTTTTAGCTGAAGACAAACTCTAAACAAATAGTTTGATCTCAATCAAAAAATGGTTTTTGGCATTTTAAGACTTAAAACTAACATTTAGTTATGTTTATTATTTGAGTAAAAGTTCTTCAAAAATTTTATTATAAATTTACTATAGATAACACTGCAAAATTGAAGTATTGAGTTTTGTTATGACTATATTAAATAAAATGTTGATTAGAAATAAAATCAGGAGAGGAATAGGGCGAGACTGGTGTAGTGAACCAGAATCGTAAGTTGCAGTTCCGATTCCCACATTGAGAACTTTCCCCGCTAACCAGAAATCTACCCTCGATCATAAAGACCGATGTCCGTCTAATGAAACGTTAAGCCGTGGTCCCACAGGCGGGAATTCCATTGCTTGTGCACATTAAAAAACACGTTTTATGGACTTGAAGGGAAGCTTTTATCTGTCTCCTAACTGCTGTTCAGTGGGTTCTCTAACTTTTTTGTAAATCCTTGGGGTTCTTGTGACTTGGACTTTTAGCCCATTATGTGAAAAAAAGTGTCGTTCGGAAGTAAATCAAATAATAACCCAGGTAGGGTAATAGAAATACAAGATGATACCAGCTATGTGCACTTTATGTACAGTTTATGTACAGTTTTAACGTTTATGTACAGTAACACATTTCTTGAAGTACATGTTATTTGACGGCTATGCTCGGAGCGAGTCAGGATATGATTTAACAATAAATTCAGTTTAAACATGATGTAACAATGCAGTTTCAAATATAATAAAAAATCCAAATCCGGAACTTTTATTTTCGACCTTAAAGACACTTTCGCCATTTTTCCCCAATCAAGAGCATACTATGTATTTTTTAAAATCCATTTCCATAGCTGAATGTAATGGAAAATATCAAGAGGTAAACCTCACTTTTTCTGGTTAGGTCGAAAGCTCCGAAATTTGAATTCTCAAAAAAGTTCGAAACACCATGTCCCCTACGTTACTGATATAACTCTTACTGATATAGAGTACATTCGTACTCTATATCAGTGAGAGAGTGGCCACGCCATACATCAAAGGGGCCACATGAAAAAAAGGAACATTAGGTTGTCACAGTAAGTTTCTGAGGGGGAACCACCGAAAAATAACTGCCAGAGTAAAATATTAGGAATGAGATGTAAACTCCCCCAATAGGGGACCACCTTGACGTGGTGGGGGGGGGGGGGGGGCCTAGGGTCCAGCAACCCGGTTGATGGCTTTGCCGGCCGGATTGGGTCTCCGGCTGGAGCATTGCCAAAACCAACTGAGGTCGAAGATGCCGCTGACCGGTTCTATGTAACCGGTTGGACGGTGACGGCGTCCGAGACCTCAACCTCAGGTGCTCTGGGTGAGCAGTTCGAGGGCTCTTCTGAAAAGAGTTGCGCCCCAGTAGGTCGAGCCCTCACCAAAGTCTGGGCCTTACTAAGAGTCTCCACCCCGAAAGGCGAGCGAACTTGGATCTACATATCCTTGTTCGTGGCTAATCGGGGAACAGATTAAAGTTAGGTTTCTTCCGTTGGGTAGCTTTCCTTCTATAGGACTGCTGCCATGTGAGGCTGGGGTTGAGGTACGCCTATAGGGCGTATTCCTTGCCCCCGGCTCTAGATAGCGCGGCTTTTCATAACTGGTAGTGCCGTGAGGCGGAATCGGGAATTGCCGTGGTTGCATAAGATCGCAACAAGTAGAACGAATGAGATGTAAAAAATCAATTATTTCATGACAAACTTATTTTATAACTTTCAATAAATGTCCCTGTAACATTGCGTTCATTTTTCCAGTTTTTAGCAAAGCTAAAAAATGATAAATAATGAAAAAGCTGCAAGTTTGCGTTGGCCACGAGGATCACACTGAATAAAGTGTCAATTATCAGAATGCTTTTTGTTAGCAGGTCTCATACTGTTACTATACATTTTTGAGGCGAGTGGTGACGGTGGAGTTAACACGGTCGGTAACGCGCCAGGTTACCGATTTACAACACTTGCTCTGAAACAATATCAGCCAGGCTGGTAATCTGCAATTCCCAGGTTCGAATTCTGCCTGGGCCAGCATTGACATTTATCTCTCCAAAACTCCCGCCCTTCCCACGGTCAATAGGACACACTGATGGGCTTGGAAATGCCGCCGTCCGTCTGATGAGACGTTAAGCCGTGACCCTATATGCGGGATAGCCATACCCTGTGCACATTAAAGAACACACTAGATGGCCTTGAAGGGAGGCTACCATCTATCTCCTCTAACAGCTGTACAGTGGGTCCCCTCCCAAACCTTCTCTGAGCCCTCGGGTACTTGTGACCTAACCACTAGGTGGGAAGTTTATTTCAATGTATAATTGTCACCTTGTGGCCTGGCCACCACTAAGTCTTCGGGGTCATAAGGACCCCGAAGGCTCAGAGGAGGCTGAGGAAGAGGACTCACTGACCAACTGTTAAGAGACAGATGGTAGCCTCTCGTTAGGCGTATTCTTTATAGTGAACATGGTATGACTCTCCTGCTCACCCAACCACAGCTTTACGTCACATTCAACAGACGGCGGTCTTTCCAAGTCCATCTGTATGCGATGCAGGGTACCGTTTAGCTGAGATGCTGTCGCTGCACTCGAACCTGGAAACTGCAGATTACGAGCTTCACGCGCTACTGACTGAACCAACCTTCGCTCCCGATTGTTTCCGAACAAGTTGTTTCACAACAAGTGTTGTAAATGTGTAAATATGTGTAAGGACTGGTAAACGTAAGGTAAAACAATCAGTAAGCGCAAAAATTACGGTGTGAAATACAATATGAGGGACTGGATGAAAGCCTTCTATAAGCCACTAGGCAGGCAACTGCTGTGACACTCACCTCCGAATACAATGCTGTAGGACAAAGTTTCAAACTTTCCATCGGGGCTAATATTAGAGTAGAAGTCCGCTTGGTTATTGCTCAAAGGGATTTGGGTTCGAACCCCGGGGAAGACGTAGATGTTGGAAATAATTCGGTAAATAATAAAATAAACTGTTTTTCCAAGTGAGTCTTTCTGTTGAAGTGTTGCCTTCACAAATCTTCTCTCTATCGCGCACTGACAGACTCTTGTCAGGCTTCTGTGTCAGACAGCTGTTTGAAAGGTAATTTATATTTTATTTAGGGTAATTTATATTTACTCTAAATAAAATTTTAAAAATTTTATTTAGAAATTACCACACACAGGGTATGGCTATCCCTAAATTATTTTTATTATATTAGGGTAATTTATATTTATAGTTATTATATTAGGATAATTATTATTTAAATAATTTATATTTACAGACAGCTATCTGAAGGGCATTTTAATTTTTACATAACAAGTGGGCTAAAATGAAATTATACAAAGACACCTGTTTCGGATTTCAAAATAGGTAGACAAGTTCAAGATTTCGTACAAGACGACGAGATTTTATGGGGGTGGGTGATGGTCTTAATCGCCTTGACCCCTCTCCCTAATAAGTCCTTGGGTCTGACCTACAACTGGTTTTATAAATTCAATAAGTCTTCTTCAAAATTATTTTCGAACACAAATATTTGATTCAAAAATCTTCATCTGCTTATTTCACAAAACGAAAGGTTTTTCGTTAATTCCTTACTTGCTACATGCCTCGGTTAGATTAGTGCTATGAATACGGTTTCGTTTGAGTAAGGCATTAAAAAACAACTAATATATCTTCCACGCATTACCATTTTTTCATTAAGCTAGTGAAGGGAAGTATTACCTTGCAGCAGTTGTTTTCAAAGGGTGTGCCGAGAAGTTTCCAATATTATTGCAGATAAAAATTAAAGGAAATTCATAAACCATTTCTTTGCTACTTTCTGCCACTTATTCTTCAATTAACTTTTTCCGTTTAAAAAAAAAATTCCCATATTAAATTTTAATGCCGATATTGACACAAAGCATGCCAATAACGCGTACTGGGTTGGGTTGTTTTACCTCTGAGCGGCACTTTTTTGCACACCATGGGCTAAATGGCCAGGTCACATAGACCCCGAAGGCTCAGAGAAGGTTGGGGGAGGGGACCCACTGGAACAGCTGTTGGGAGACAGATGGTAGCCTCCCGTCAAGGCCATCCAGCGTGTTCTTTAACGTGCACAGGGTATGGCTCTCCCGCACACGGGGCCACGGCTTAACGTACCATCCGACGGATGGCGGCCTTTCCAAGCCCATCGGTGTCCCCTACTGACCGTGGGCAGGGCGGGGAATTTTGTGGAGATAAATCTCAACGCTGACCCAACTGGGACTCGAACCAGGGAACTACAGATTACGAGCCTGGCGCGCTACCGACTGAGCCACCCCCGCCCCACTATTATTGATGCAAACTGCACATGCACAAATCTTTTTAGTGTTGTCCACTTAAATTTTTAGTGTACCGCGAGCATTCACGGCGAAAAATAATGTGCCGTCAGAAAAAAAAGTTTGAGAATCACTAGCTTACAGAGGGGTTTTTTCGGGCCTCAGCTTCAGGAACGTAATATACCATCTTGTACAGCTGTCTACGGTAAACAAATAAATAGCGTAGAGACGAGCTCGAAGTGAATTCGAAATGCACCAGAAGGATTTGGCACGATAATGATATCAGTTGCGACAGAATATTCCAGATCGAGCGACGTAATGTATTCCAGGGTGCAGCATACAGGTCTATGCCTAATGTACTAACATTGATGTGAAATTGTGGCTATGCTCTTTTTTCCCCATTCGCATCCTTCACTTCTTTTCTGGTTGTCGGTAAAAGAAAGTCGTTTTAACAAGATCACGCAATTTTATTTCATGTATTTGCTTAGGAAGCAAATGTTGTACTGAAATGAACGCCAAAAAAAGATACCTTCAAGTTTTCCGCCTGAATCATCTTGTAAAAAAGACAAGAAAATATGTAGGTAGTTTTTTCTTTCAAATTTTTCTTCTGAAATGAACAGAAGGAGTCAATGTAATTTATTAATTTCCTCTAGTAATTCTTCCTATTAGAGTAGATTTTTACGAATTTATTTCTTGGTCGTAAATAAACTGTATCCTCAAAATAAATCCCCCTTCCTCGGAAAATAATTAAATAAACTGTCTTCCAAAAAATAAATAAAATTTATTCTCAGAATAAAATGCGAGGTTGTACAACATAAATCCAAAGCAGCAGCAGTTCCTACTCCCGATACAATCAGAATGATTACAAATATTGTTTCCATATTACAGTGGAGTACCCAGGAATTTTCAAACGAGAGTTTTTCATTGGCAACTCCTCTGCTCTCAAATCGCTCCCATAGATATCCCTTTAGTATACCAGCTATAGCCCATAAGAAACATTTCTGGTGCACAGTTATGTTGCCCAGTTCAGGTTTTTTCATTGGCAACTCCTCTGCTCTCAAATCACTCATATTCCTAAGGTATACCAGTTACAGCCCATAAAAAATGTTTCTCGTGCATAGTTATGTTGCCAGTTCAGGTTTTTACATTGGCATCTCCACTGCTCTCAAATCGCTAATATTCCTTTGGTATACCAACTAGAGCCCATAAGAAAACTTTCTGGTGCATAGTTATGTTACCCAGTTTAGTTTTTTCATTGGCAACTCCTCTGCTCTCAAATCGCTAATATTCCTTTGGTATACAAGCTACAGCCCATAAGAAACGTTTCTGGTGAATAATTATGTTGCTCAATTCAGGTTTTTTCATTGGCAACTCCTCTGCTCTCAAATCGCTAATATTCCTTTGGTATACCAGCTACAGCCCATAAGAAACGTTTCTGGTGCATAGTTATGCTGCCCAATTCAGGTTTTTTCATTGGCAAATCCTCTGCTCTCAAACCTTGAAATAAACGCCTAATTAACTACAGAAAATAAATTATTCACAGCAAGAAGAAAACTCAAAAGCCAATCGTTTTTACAAACTAATGTCAGACCCTCCACTATTCAGAATCTCGAATGGCAAAGACATTCGAGATTCTGAATAGCGTTTTGTTTTAGGTAGGAACTTAAATTTTTAACTCAAAACGGGGCCGGGGGGGGGGAGCATCAGTGATATCCGTATACGAATTTTTGGATCAGTCTATTAAGTATCTAGGGTATTATAGGGGCCGAATATGTTCGAATGTAAATAAAACTCAACAGTATGTGTAATAATTAAACTGAAACCAACAATCAACCGGAGAGTCCTGTAGATAGGGTATTCAGAAATGGATTAATAAAAACCGGGACATTACAGGTCAGCCAGTAAGAAAGCTGAACTGGGATAGTTTAGCATGGTTTCGATTTCAGTGTTCTGAAACTGGGGACTTTTTTTCTCGGAAGTGTAAACCGACAGAAAACTTCTTTAAGACAATTGTGCAAAGAACCAATAGACATGACGCACTCATGACGGACAATTCGCAGTAGATGGGAGAAACAATAATTTACCCAATCTAAGTGAATCTACAACAGATTGCATAGCAATCCTGATAGATTGACGGGAAGCTTTTGTCTCATAGAAGTATGATTGTTATTGTTGTTGGGAGCATGTTTGAGAGGTGTGACTAAACGTCACACCTCTCAAACATGAATTATATAGGTAAAATTCATAGGTGAAAGCGATAAAGAGTGGCTAAAAGAGAGTGGAAGAAGAGCCAAAAGGAAGTAAAGATGTAGAGAAGAGTGACAAAAAGGAGCGGAAAAAGAAAAGTGGAGAAGTGTGACTAAAAGAGAGTGGAGAAAGAAAAGAGTGCCGAAAAGAGAGTGAAAAAGAAAAAGCGGAGAAGAATGCCGAAAATAGAGTGAAAAATAAAAAGCGGAGAAGAATGCCCAAAAGAGAGTGAAAAATAAAAAGCGGAGAAGAATGCCGAAAAGAGAGTGAAAAATAAAAAGCGGAGAAGAATGCCGAAAAGAGAGTGAAAAAGAAAAAGCGGAGAAGAATGCCCAAAAGAGAGTGAAAAATAAAAAGCGGAGAAGAATGCCCTAAAGAGAGTGAAAAATAAAAAGCGGAGAAGAATGCCCAAAAGAGAGTGAAAAAGAAAAAGCGGAGAAGATTGCCGAAAAGAGAGTGAAAAAGAAAAAGCGGAGAAGATTGCCGAAAAGAGAGCAGAAGAAGAAAAGTGAAGAAGAGTACCAAAAAGCGGGTGAAGAGAAAATTGGAGAAGCTTTTCTTTTTAGCATGCCATAATACAGTGATTTTCAACCGGTGTGCCGTGAGAGGATCTTAGGGGTGTGAAGCGAAAATTTTAAAGATCGTTAATTAAATTATTTTCGAAAGAAGTCCAAAGCACAATAAGTGTACATATCAAAATTAAAACCTCTTTAAATTGATTATACGAGTATATCATTGTTATAATAAACGTATACATAACATCATCATAATTTAAGTGTGCCGCGGAAGTTTAACTATAGGTTCAAGTGTGCCGTGAGATAAAAAAAAGTTGAAAAACACTGCCATAGAAGAACGACATGCATTACAGACCAGTGTCTAGACATGCAGTCATACTAGCACCAGCCCGGATACGCTAACTCAGTGGTTCTCAACCGTTTATGCTTCATGTACCCCTTGGCAATGAGTGTGTAACTGGCATATACCTTGTATAGATAGATAAAACTATAGTTATTGTATAAGAATGGGAATAAAATAAAACATATATATATAACATATATCTAGCGACTTTTGATATCTCACGGCGTACTCCAAAAACTTTTACCGCGTACCTTACGTTGAGAACCCATACGCCAACTATTTATATTACACTGTAAAATCATCCATTATTGAAAATCGAAAGTACAATTCTTTGGCTGGAAATACCCAACACGATACCATGAATATACTTCCATCAAATAGCAACGAAAATTCCGCCATTTACTATAGGCATTATGGTCATGCGTAATACCTATAGGATGTGATGAAATTGCAGAGTAACCTTTATTAGCAGGAGAATGAATACAAACTTTGTTATCTGTTGAGGTTGTGAATCGAAACTGAAGAGATAAAGCGAATTTAAACCAGTTGTTTGGAACTGCTCTTTATTGCAATAATGTCAACTGATTTGAAACGATATTGAATGAAGCAAATTGGGCCCTAATGATGTATTACAAGTCATTGATGTCGATTTTCGTGATTACAGGAGGGAATATTTAATTACGTACGAGCATTTCAATCACATCCGTTCCGTGGAACTTTACCACAATAATATTTAGGCGTTTTAATGCATTTAGAATATACGGCTAATTTGGAGTTCTACTACTGATCAATTGCTAGTCTCAGGTGAGCCGTTTGAAGTGTGACTAAATATTTACGCTCTAAATGTAACGGGTTTCGCTTTGTGAAATCGTATACCAGTGAACTGTATGGGATAAGAAGGACCGTACAGAAAATTAACAGGAAATGCTAGAAATATCAGTAGTTGGAAAAGTAATTTCTAAGTAAAAAATACTAATGTGTAATTAGTATGTCCTTGCACATTAATCAAAGGTAAAACATATGTCGTACAGACTTTATAATAATATTTTGGTATCTTAATGCATATAGGACTATATGAGTTTCTAAGGGTGTTATTACTCATCAGTTTCTTAATGTAAGGGTTGGATTCACTTGTTTCACCTCTGACCGGCACTTCTTTTGCGCACAATATTTAAATGGACAAGTTACAAGAACCCCAAGGTCTCAGAGAAGGTTGTACAAGAGGATCCACTGAATAGCTGTTAGGAGTTAGATGCACGTCTCCTGTCAAGCCAACCAGCAAGTCCTTTAACGTGCATAGATTATGACTCTTTAGCACAAGGTGCCATGGCTTAACGTTTTATCCGATGGACGGCGGCTATTTCACGCCTACCAATGTTCCCTTTCGTCATCGAGCATGGGGTGGGATTTAGCAGAGATAAATCTAAATACTGGGACAAGTAGGACTCGAACCTGTGAACTGCAGATTACCATACGACGTGCTACCATCTGAGCTGATCTCGACCCTCAAAATGGACTCTCATGCCTTTATAGGATGATGTTTCAACCTGCCATCGGACAATTGTTGTCTAAAGTCAATCTCCACTGATTAACAAGAAGTGTCGAGAGTTTCAGTCGAAGGATTTTTCTTAAATCCGAATTGTCTGCATGAAAAAGCAGCGAGCCTTTCTAAGTCCATCGGCATCTCTTTCCATCTGTTTCTGTGTGCATAATGTTTTGCAGGTTATGGCTGATTATAAAACTGATCATCGATTTGTTCGGCGAGGCTTACTTCAGGGACAGCGCAGACAGTCCCAGAAATGACTTCAAGTGTATGGACAACAGTGCTTGAAATGAAGCGAAATTTTCAAGCGGTACAAATGCTTTACAGACGGATCTAATTCCGTGGAGGAAGACTCAGATCTGAAAAATCAAACACTTCCATCAATTTATCTTCTTTATTGCACAGACTTGTAAATCTGAGAATGTTTGCAGTCAGTTTGCACTGGCAAAAGCTTCTCAGGGATCGTCTTAATGTTTCATTGATTTATTCATTGGTGGACTTTATTTAAGTAAGGACATAAATCGTTCACTTTGCTTGTCCCTTGTAGAAATAGCCACTTTTTCACGCTTGAGTAAGCCCCGGGTTTGGAAAATGGCTGTTCCTGAACCATCTACGAAGATGAAACGAGTCTATTATTGTCACCCACATTTCATATGCCTAATCAGAGATCGCCAGATCTTTTTTTTTTGCTTTTTTTCGCGATCGAGTATTTTATTCATATTTCACGCGAGAAGGTAATGAAGAAGGTGAAAACAAAAAGCAAATAAAAAAATTCTACTAAAAGTTAGCAGTGTCACAACATATATCAGTAAAATGATATCCATACATAAATGGAAGTTATTATTAAAGCAATTCTAGATATTACTAGGTGTACTAAATCATACCAAACAGTCATAGATAGTGAGTGTCTCTAATATAAGTGCCATTTATAACAAACCAAGTCCAGAGAGAGAAAAATGTAGCCTAACAAATAATTGTCTCAGTCTTCTAGAGCAATATTTTCCAATGTTTTCGAGTCTACGGCACACTTTTGAGAATCAACAATTACTAGCATAGAAGTTTTCTTAAAGATGATATTTTTTATTCAATTGGTTAATACGTATAATCGGTTATGTCCTATATAGTAATTAATTAATATTCAATAATGGATGATAGTAAATAAATATCAGTTTTCCTACGTAAAGACTGGTTTTGCTTTTAAAAGTCCTACACTATTTTATTTTGAGGTATTATGATAGATAACTGACGTCACGAAGCACGCTAGTGATCACATTGCGGACCTAAGCAAAAGTAAGTAGAATTAATAAGTGAATTTATCATAAATCAACACAGATGTTTACCAAGAAAATCCAAAATCTTAAACAATATCCTGTCAAGTTGTTAGCACACAATTATCCATGGTGAAATGACCGAGTAATATCTCTTCAAATTAAGCAGCACCATAATTTTAAAAATGCTAATCAAATTCGAGGAAATACAATAAATTTCAAGAATACCCACTTCAGTAGATACATTAAAGTATTCAAGAAAACCAAGGTGTTATCTGGGCCAATCATAATGCCTTGAAGAATATTATGTAGTTTCAACATCTGTTCCAAAGCTTAGGAAAATAAACAGTCCCGTCATTGCAATGCGAAATTTAATTGATTATTGTATCTACATTGGTTTGGTGTCTGCCCTGAAACAACAGAGATGTTTCTTACAATCTCCTGCAGAAGACACACATATGCTAATCGTTTCTCATTTGTTTTCCTACTACTTCAGTTTTAAATGATTTTAATAAACCTTCGTGATAAATTGTAACTCTTAAAGAGTTACGGATTTCTCTTCAAAACAAACATTTGATGATCTGTTTGCTTATTAAGCCCGATATTTTGATGGCTTTTCAATTCTACTAAACCAGTTCAAACAGTATATTTCCATGTAGGAATCGCGTGCCTAGTAAACATTGCTATTATCGTAGAGAAAATGGAATTAACACTAATTTAGATAACTCACTAAATCACACTGTGTTTCAATTAATTCTTACTTTATATGCTGCAGAAATAGAAATTCAGCATCTACTGCGAACGAGACGGAATAAAATATTTTCTTAACGAAGATTATCGGTTCCAACTCTCAGTCTCAAACTATTGTCTTTTGCCGAACCTTAGGCACAGACTAAACAGATTAGTTAAGAGATTTAAGATTTATATATGACAGGCGTGAGTATGTCATCAGTTGGGAATGGTGTTGGAGTGTACTTTCTATGCATGATAACACAGAAAGATCGTGAAAGATGAAGCAGGTGAAGATTCCATAAGTCTATTATTCAAAAATATTTCAGCTGGTAATCTTTGCTTTGTTGCACGAATTTAAGTTCGCTTAATTTGCATTTTCCTGATTTTGAAGCCCTTGGATGATTATTATTGTTCCTTACTAACCAGTCTTCTGGTAGTATTTAGTGAAACTGAATTATCCAAACTTATGTGTAGCTGGAACTGGAAATATTCGACTCGTTAATAAATCATTTGGCGTTTGAAGACAGCCCAATATTGTGAAAACGTGAAACAGTCAGAAAAGGACTTAACAAAAGACACTGAAAACCTTATTCAAATTGGGCGGGGATGGCTCGTAATCTGTAGTTCCAGGTTCGAGTCCCAGCTGGGTCAGCGTTGAGATTTATCTCCGCAAAATTTTCCGCCCTGCCCACGGTCAGTAGGGGACACCGATGGGCTTGGAAAGGCCGCCGTCCGTCGGATGGGACGTTAAGCCGTGGCCCCATGTGTGGGAGAGCCATACCCTGTTAACGTTAAAGAACACGCTGGATGGCCTTGACGGGAGGCTACCATCTGTCTCCCAACAGCTGTTCCAGTGGGTCCCCTCCCTCAACCTTCTCTGAGCCTTCAGGGTCCATGTGACCTGGCCATTTAGCCCATGGTGTGCAAAAAAGTGAAGCTCAGAGCTAAAACAACCCAACAACGCAACCTTATTCAAATATCTCTATTGGTATATGATTTTGAGGAAATAAGTTGTATTATTCTATCTGTATTCTGCTTTGTCAATTACCGCTATCCTTTTTCCTAATTGGTATAATTGTTTCACTATAGATCTTCAGAGGCACGCTTGAAAGCTGTCCTACCAAAATAAGTCTTATTAGACAATTTTCATCTTATGCCAAGGAGAATCTAACTTCGAAGCTCTTTAACTTCTAAACTATGCATTTAATGGAAAAATATAACAAAATAAATTAAAGATCAAAACTACATCTATATAAATGTCGATTTTCAAAAATATTCGTGCAGTATTTAAAGAGTTATGGAAGCAAGAATATTTAACAACCGCAATGGGTCATAAGAATTTGTCTCAAATTAATTAAAACTTAAATAATAGGTTCAAATCATTAATATAATAAATATTACATTTTATAAATCTGAGTACTGATTATTCCAATATCAGACAATTTGGAAATGTTTTGAAGAACAAGATAATTTATTCTTAATTATTGCAGCGTCCATAATACTTTAAATACTGAACGAATATTGCTGAAAATCTAGATTTAAGTATATCAATTTTAATCTTCATATTGTATTCAGTGACATTTTTTCCATTAAATGCATATTTTAGAAGTTTTAGAGCTTCGAAGTTAGATTCCCACTGATATAATGTGGAAATTCTTTAATAATCTGGTACCTCAGTGTATAAAGCATGGATTATCAACCTTTTTCTGCATCTTGACATATATATTAAGCTGGGGGAGTGTTGGGTGATACCCAGGGGGGGGGGGGGTTAGAAGACATTGCATGCCATCCAGGGCAAATAGAATTTGAAAGAACAAAAAAATGGGGGCCATACTACTGCCAAGAGCTGCGCGTGCCACATATTTTCCTACCCAGATATTTAAAGATTCATGTGCACAAATCAAAATTATCGAGACAATCGTTTGAAATTTATTGCCGAGCAAATAAACAATCACGGTACACGTGAGCGAAACTACTAAGCCGTCCAATGGATTCAAACACCCGGCTTCAACCTGTTAGTTAAAAGTCTTCAAGCCAGTTCTCGTATTGGAATGCGTAATTTTTTAAGTGTCTACCAAAGAGGGCAGTCGCGGTCTCAAGGAGGGGGGGGGGGGAAGAACCACCTCCTAAGAATAATGTTTTTCCTGCAAACCCCCCCCCCTATAAAAAGGTCTGGGGTTAGCTCATTACATGGAGTACCCATGTTTGAGCATTTGCTGTGAAAATATGTGTAACCTTCTACCATAAATAATATGGTGGCAGCGACGTTACCACCATTTTACAGTGTACAGTTAACACCCTATTCCTCTCCTGAAAGTTTATGTCAGCAAGTCAAAACCTGACACCAGAAACAGACGTAAATTAGCACCATATTTTGAAATGTTACTCCTGGGAAGCGAACCTAACATCAGAAACTCGTGCGAGATTATTAACATTTACTCTGCTAAGTTACATTTCTTTCGGAGCAAAAAGAGAAAAAAAACTTATAAAAATCATTCAACAATATTTATGCTAGCAAGTTTAAATCATCATGAAATAGGTTCGTTTTTATTGTTTGGGATTTATGGCTCAAGGGCAACTAAGGGCATACTGTAAAAGAAAAAAAAATTCTAACGCACAACCAAAGTTATAAGCAAAACACAAAAATAGTAAATAATAAAGAAAGTAAAATTGCATAACAAAAACAATGGACAGTAGAAACTCCGAGTATAAAAAAGAACCAACAATTGTACAATACAAAAAAACAACAACAGTGGATATAAAGGACTGAAGCAAAAGTGAAAAAACGATAAGATTAGAATACAGAATAAAAATAATAGTACACATAGCTATAAAAATATTGAAGTAATTTCTCTGGTACTATAGTAAGAGTGACAAAAATCTTAATTAAAATATTTAAATGATTAACCCTCAGTATTATAAAGCAATTTGAAACCTAATGGTCTAAACACCATGTGTCACTTGACATATCAATTAACATTCTCTTGGCTGAGTGGTTAGCACGCTTGACTACTGATCTAAGGGACCTGGGTTCGAGCCCCGGATTAAGAATGGCTGTGTGTGTCGTTTTTCTGCTGAGGTCCTGCCATCCTCTCAGATCTCCTAATGTGGCATATAAACTGACAGGCTACTGTCAGACCTCTGGGCAAGCAGCTGCTTGAGGGGGTATTTATTTTATTTAATGCTGCCAAGACATTGCACTGTTCTTACATTGCACTGCCATTGCACTGCCAAGACATTGCACAGTACTAGTGGAGTACAATCGATTTCTGTGTTCGTGAACTGGTGTTAAAGCAGCCGCTTTAAAGCAGTGTAACTTTACATTCTTTTTTACAATGAGCTTGAGTTCAGATTTTCTCCATTGATTGCTGTTCCATCAGTGAGAAAAAGAAAAACAATGTGCTTAAATGTGACTTTGTCATTGGATGAGACATTAACGTGGTGGACAGTCTTGAAGTGAGGTTTCCATCGGCTTGAGGCATGTTTTACCTCTAAGTGACACTTTGCACACTATGGACTAAATATCAGGTCACAAGGACCCCAATAATGTTGGGGGGAGAGGACCAATTGGACAGCTGTTGGAAGACATATGGTAGCTTCCCGTCAAGGCACACAACGCGTTTTTTAACATGCACAGCGTATGGCTCTGCCACACACGGAGCCACTGCTTAACTTCCCATCCGATGGAAGGCGGCCTTCTCAAGTCCATCGGTGTCCCCTACTGACCGAAGGTAGGGCGGGGAATTTTGCGGAGATAAATCTCAACGCTGGCCCAGCAGGGACTCGAACTTGGGAACTGCAGATTACGAGCATGGCACGCTACCGACTGAGCCACCCTCGGCCCAACTGAGGCATGGATTCTTAACCAGGGGTATTCGTACTCTCAAGTGTGCGGGAACAAGATCCCTAGATGGTTCGGGAGGAACATTTGGATTAAGATTATTTAGTTTCATTAATATTTTTTTAAATATTAAATTATTCTGGTTTCAAAATCATTTATAATTTGATTGCGCTTTATGTTAAAAAAAATTGTAAAATTCTTAATGAGATTGTTCAATGTTTCAACAATTCAACCAAATATTAATCTCAAACTTTCCAGTTTGCAAAAATAAATTATGATTTTAAAAAAAAAATGTGGTGGGAAGCTCTCATACATCGCTGAATGGGAAGCGGGACCTGAATAAGTTTAAGAAATCCTGGTTTAAGGGCTGTCACGGTGGATCCCTTTCTCTACATATGTCTGAGTCCGTTGTGCCTTGTAATCTGGATATTTAACTTATTTTCATGAAAAGTGCCACTCCGAAGCAAAACCAACTCAATAGCAGAGAAGATCCATTAACTCCTTACAGGCGGGGGTGGGGGTGGCTCAGTCGGTAGCGCGCCAGGCTCGTAATCTGTAATTCCCAGGTTCGAGTCCCAGCTGGGTCAGCGTTGAGATTTATCTCCGCAAAATTCCCCGCCCTGCCCACGGTCAGTAGGGGACACCGATGGGCTTGGAAAGGCCGCCGTCCGTCGGATGGGACGTTAAGCCGTGGCCCCGTGTGCGGGAGAGCCATACCCTGTGCACGTTAAAGAACACGCTGGATGGCCTTGACGGGAGGCTACCATCTGTCTCCCAACAGCTGTTCCAGTGGGTCCCCTCCCCCAACCTTCTCTGAGCCTTCGGGGTCCGTGTGACCTGGCCATTTAGCCCATGGTGTGCAAAAAAGTGCCGGTCAGAGGTAAAACAACCCAACCCAACCCTTACAGGCGAATTATCCCAGTCGGCAGCACGGTGGACTCAAAATCTGCAGTTCCTAGGTTTGAGGACTAACCGCTAATCCCCATCGTGTCCTCGGTCAGAAAAGAAACATCTATGACCTTGGAAAGGCCGTTGTCCATCGGAAGGAACGCTAAGCAATAGCCCCGTGTGCTGGATAATATTAACCCATTCAGGCATTGTTATCGCTAAATATTCAAACTTCCATAACTGATTAAATACTAACGAATAGTGTTGAAAATAGAGATATTAATTTATTTGATTGAGATCTTTATCTGCAATCACATTTTTCAAAACAGAACACTTATTTTAGAAGTTATAGAGCTTTGACGTTAGCTTCCCATTGACATAACATAGGGTTGTTCCTTAATTTGTGGAAACCAGTATAATTTTTCCTCTGTGACTCTAGGCTTGTCTGAATTAGTGCAAATAAAGTACAAAATAATTTACATCAATACTTATTATTACTGCTTCTCTGAAATTTGAGGTAATATGTATAAATAAAACTTTCAAGGTACGTTTTATTCATAAGGATATTTTCGGAACTTCTCCCCCTTTTTCCCTAAATTGTTGGTTTCCCTTCGCACTGTTTCGATACGGTGATTTCGTGGAAACTATCTACTGTGTATATCGAGAGATGGGTGTATATTGCTATGATACAGTATATTTTGTAATGTACAATCAGTTATTTTACGATATCTTTGTAATGTATGGGCACAAAATTGACGTATTATTTATAGTAACAGAATTACGGTCTCGCTATCGATGATTCATCAATAAATATGTTTTGAATTGCTAGGTCTATCGTTTTCTAAGTCTCTATACTAGCCGTAGACATGTATTTCTTTTCGCCTCAAGTACAGTCGCTCAAAAATGTATCCGAACACTACGGTTGATTACGGAATTCAGAAAAAGTATCTGGCATCATTAGTTGTCAGATTTGTGTTCTGACAACTAATGTTGCCAGATCACTAATTTCTAAAAAAAATCGTTGCCAGATATTTTTTATGAATTCTGTAATCAACCATAGTGTTCGGATACTTTTTTGAGCGACTGTACCGTGCTGTAGATTCGCCTTTCATGTGCTAGGCGCGTTATTGCCTTAGTTGCTGGTGCGCCATAATACCCCAAACAGTCAACCAACCTTTGCTTTCAATTTCCAAAGTATTAAAATATCGCCGAATATTCGAGAATCATCATAAGTTATCTACTTTTGTATTCACAGTTATTACTAGATTTATTTTAAGCCACTATCTTCGCTGCTGCGTTCTGTCAATCTTTATTCGAGAATCAATTATCTTGATTCTCGAATATTCGGCGATATTTTGGTATAGGGCAAATTATTATCTTGATCCGACTTTCAATAATGAGTTCTATTTCTTGTATTAGGGCATCTTTAGTTGTATTATGGTATGATGTATGCATGATTCCGTCTTTGCAACTACACTCATTAATAATGAACAGCTGGCATAAATATTTCTATCTTGAAACATTGATTTTCTTTTTTGTTCAAATCATCTGGAATAATTTGGAAATATTTTCCCTTCCTTGAAATATATTTCTCTTCCTCCCCAACCCTTGGAAACACTTATGCTGACACCCCTGATTATATATATATATATGTTAATACAGCTATCCCTCCTTTTACACGGTTTCGGTTTTTCCCCGTCAAGAAAATGCAACCAGTTCCGTTTTACACGATTATGGACTCTTTTTTTTATGTATGTTGAAATGATACATGTTATGAAGTAAGAGTGGTGTAGAGTCGAGGGAGATATTGGACTGTCATCCAAAGTAAAAATCAACTGAATGGCTTTATTTGATAATATTATTTTTTTTCAAGAATAAATAGCAAATAATAAATTTCTATCTTAATAAAATCCTCATCTGTAACAAGTTAGATTTATATTCGTTCACTAAATTTTATTCTTTGCCATTGCAATGAAATTAAATCAATTTTTCTTTTTGGTTCTTAAAAGATCTTCAGACTTTTGTAGACTACTAAAAAAATCATTCCATAGTAAACATATATATTACCTGTAGATACAGAATTTAATATATACATATGCGAGAAAAATATTTTTCTAGAGAACATGGGTGTTGTATAGAGAGTTGTGAGTTCGAGTCGCGCACCGTTCGCGAAGATAATTTTTTTCGCATATGTATTTGTTGAATTCTATATCTCCAGGTAATCTGTGTATTTACTATGGATTGAATTTTTCATAAATAACCCTTAAGCGTGAGTAACTTCCTAATTCACATCTTATTCATTAGCAACAAATGGAAAAATAGGTTTCTTTTCCTGATTATAAGTGGTGCCGGGTCCGCCACATTTAATGAAAGATATAAAGATCACATTGCGTAAAATGAATTACGGAGCTGATGGTTGGTTTAGTGCAGTGATTCTCAAACTTTTATGCTTCACGTACCCTCTGGAAATGTGTATGTAACTAGTGTACCCCTTGTTTAGATAGATAAAACTATAGTTATAGTATAAAAATGGGAATAAAATAAAACACTGACTTTGTTACTAGATCTAGCGACTTTTGAGCTCTCACGGCGTACCACAAAATATTTTACCGCGTACCCCACGTTGAGAACCTTTAGAGTAGTTGTTTAGAGCATGTATCTAGAGAGTCATAGGTTCGAGTCCCACAACGCTGTGAAAAATATTTTTTCCGGATATGTATTTAGTGAAAATTGTGTTATATCTCATTTTTAGGAAGCAAGTTTAACTTTGTAGACTATAATCTAGGCTAAATACAGCTGATTCGTATGTACACTTTTCCATAAAATTTCATATATATATATACCGATTTTACAAAATAAAGCACTAAATGTTGGTGCAAATGCTTAATTTTTAAATTTATATTCTGTTCATTAAATATCCTTCTTTCAAATTTCGTCTTCAAATTTGATAGTGTGCATCTATATTAACGGTGATCATTTTTCGTGACCAAAATGTATGACAAATTAATCCAAAATTATCTACATTGGTGCAAATAAAGTACAAAATAATGTTACATTAACGCTTATTATTAGTGCTGAACTGAAATGTATGACAAATATATATAATAAAAATTTCCATGCACGTTTTATTCATAACAAGGATTTTTTCGGAATCCATCCGCTTTCCTCCATAAGTTGTTGGTCTCGATTTGCACGGTTTTGATTAACACCCTGATTTCCCGTAATCTATCTACAGTATAAATCGAAATGTGTGTGATATCAAATAAAAGATTATGACGTATAGTGTGGCAATACACTCAAGTCCTTCTTCCTACAGGTTTTTTGGTAAGGAGATTAATTTTGGTACGGTGATTTATAATGATATTTTTATACCTACATAACAAGCTACTTCCTGAAGAAAAGTCTCATATAAAACTTATTTTACGTTTGTCATGAATCTTTCAGTAAAAGTAACATTTCTAGTTATCTTTAGGTTATTTATTATATGTAAAATAGTAGATAGTATTCCATGGTTATGTACTATTATAAATCAATATTCGAAATTATAGTAATGCAGAAAGTGACGTTTCCCTAAACATAAAAAAGTTACATATTCCCAGGGTTAATAAACATCGTAAAACTGTTCAAGACAAAGATTTACTTGACTTTGTCTCTAAACTCTCGATAAAAGAAAATCGTTTTGTGTTTGAAAAGTTATTTTTTATGTGAAAGCTTTTCATAAAAGATACATACGATAAAAATAATATTTTTGGCCAATATAAATTTGATTCAACACGAATTGCTTGACAGCTGGAAAAAAAATCATTGTATCTCTTTCTGCCATTTAAATAATTGGCGCCATTGAAAATATGAGTATTGTCAATAATGTGTCACGCAGAATAACGAACATTAAGTCTGGGAAAGTAATTTGATTGCAAAATAATGTATATCTTGTTTTACATTAGGATTTAATTTCAGGAATTCGTAGAAGAAATGCTTTTTGCGATGCAATCAGTTTGCCAGTCTGGTTGTAGCATTATTATTTTTAATGTATTGAGTTGAAAAAAATTATATTTCAATATCAATTTATCCTAGGGTGTGTATAAGTCCCAGTTTTCTTAGATTTTTCCCAATTTTTAGAGAACTGTCCCTGTGTTCCAAAAACATTTTTGGGACGTCCAAATATCTTCGTATTTTTAGTGACAATATAGAAGATAGAGAATTGGGTCTCGATTTACTTGAATTTAATTGACCGTTTTTGGAATAACTCTATCACCGTTTTAAGCCTTTTTTTAATTTACCTGCACATATTTTCTTATATGGAATAACGCGGTTTGCACAGAGCACCAAACAGCCGGTGTGTGCTGGAGATGTAGTAGAATGTTAGCGAGATACGAACTTTCCCATAAGCATCGCACATGAGGACTTCGAATTAGCAATGCCACGAAAAAAATCACACCTCTCAAGCATTCTCCCAGCAACAATAAGTCACACCTCTCAGAGATATAAGCTTACAGTCCAATCTATGCAGAATAACTATGAAATCTGCACTCAATCTGCTTAGATTGAGTGAATTATTGCTCCTTCCACCTATTTTAAATTATCCATCATGTCTACTGTTCCTTTGTATAACTGCCTTAATTAAATATTTCTGTGGGGTAACACTTCCGAGAAAATATCTCCCAGTTTCAGCGAAGTGAAATCGAAACCATAATTATTGTTCCGAAAAGAAATATTGCAGATTGATATTAAGTGAACCGAGATATATATTTGCTGAACTGAAATCGAACTATAAGGAATTTTTTAAATTTCAGAAAGTTGAAACCGGGAATATTTACTGAAATGTACCAGTTTTCATCAATCGAAATCTGGAACAGAGTAGCGTCGACAGGGTGTAGCATAGAGGCAGCCTGCTTCACGGCGCTTGGGATGGTTCACCCATTCACTTTTCCTTAACCAGTTTTGTTAATTTACGTTATATTTATCATTTTGGAGATTATTATTTCGTTTTGTGGACATTACAATCCTCGTTTCGAGCGTATAAACGTAGAAGAGCTTATGAACAGTTGTATTTTGCGATATCCCCGTAGAACAAACATTTAATTAATATTATTATATCATTGTTTTACATTAATGTTTCTCTTGTAATAAAACCAAAATAGGAATTGGAGTTTTTTTGTATTTTTGTCTTATAATCCATCAGGGGCGATATTTAATTGTTTGCCTCAGGGCGCGATCTAATCTGGCGATAGCTCTGTCTGGACACCTAGTTTATACGTACCATTGGACTGCGAATATGAATTGCTATTATTAAAAAAATGAAACACATGGTAATATTAAAGGAAGAGGAAAGTAATTCAGAGGAAGCTATACCCATAGTTACAATGCGTGTTTTCTCTTTCAAGTGCCAGTTAAAAATAGTTTATCTCTGAGCTCACATCGCAGTGTGTTTCCTTTTTCCCATTCCAGTTTCGTCATGCAGGAAAACTAGCTCGTTAAAATCATCCACAATAACAACTACTTCGCTAAATCTCCATATGATAACGTGTACTAAAAAGTGTTTAGGATATATATCCCTTAGAGCCTAGTATCGCTATTTAATTCTCTCTTCAATCTTTGGGGCGGGGGTGGCTCAGTCGGTAGCGCGCCAGGCTCGTAATCTGCAGTTCCCAGGTTCGAGTCCCAGCTGGGTCAGCGTTGAGATTTATCTCCACAAAATTCCCCGCCCTGCTCACGGTCAGTAGGGGACACCGATGGGCTTGGAAAGGCCGCCGTCCGTCGGATGGGACGTTAAGCCGTGGCCCCGTGTGCGGGAGAGCAATACCCTGTGCACGTTAAAGAACACGCTGGATGGCCTTGACGGGAGGCTACCATCTGTCTCCCAACAGCTGTTCCAGTGGGTCCCCTCCCCCAACCTTCTCTGAGCCTTCGGGGTCCATGTGACCTGGCCATTTAGCCCATGGTGTGCAAAAAAGTGCCGCTCAGAGGTAAAACAACCCAACTCTTCAATCTTATATAATTATATATCTGAAACTCGCAACGAAAGAGATAGACTCTTAAATTAGATCATTTTCTCCCATTGGTAGGTTTGTTATTTTTCTTGCATCTGTTGCTTGGTATTTTTCTACTTCAGCTATTTATTGTACAAGAGTATAGAGCGAAAGAGTTTGTGGAGGTGGTTCATTGTCTTCATTAAAAAGAGGAGATAAAACAAACTGATTGAATCAGGAGGTTTTATCTCCTTTGAGGAAAACTCCTTTTCGCTTTGTTCTCTCCTTGCAGTTGATTGGGGATGGATCTTTCATCGAATTATTTACAGACCAAAGGAACTGGCAAAGTGGATCTAATATTGTTCATAATCAATAATTGCATTAATCTCTTGTTAAGTAAGGTCAAAATTTCTCTAACAGCGTATAGATGCGACTCTATTATCCAACTTCTAAATTTCAATGTGAAAAATGTAAATTATATTTTATTAATACAATACTTTCAGAAATTTTTATTGAACTAAAAATTAAATTTAAGAAAATGCATAATTTGGTAAAATATTACTATGCAATAATGTAAATAACACATATCGTATACGTAGGGTTGTGTCAGTTGTGGTTATTGGTGTATTCTTTTAGAGAAAATTCAGCTTAGTCTTATTAATAGACTCGTCTTTTAGAGTTAGGTTGTTTCACATTTTTAGAGGTGCTTTTGTGCACACAATAGTCTAAGTGACTAGATCACAAAGATCCCAAAGAGTCAGAGAAGATTAGGGAAAAATTTGAGGGTTTTTTTGCCTCTCTTCAACCCTGTTGTGCACACAATGTGCTAAATGGCTCAGAGAAGTTTGGGAAAGGAGATTCGCTGGACAGCTGATAAGCAAAGATGGAAGCCTCACGTCAGAACCACCCAGCATTCTCTTTAAAGTGTATAGTTATGGCTTTCATGTACATGGGACCACGGCTTAACGTTCCATCCGACGGACGGTGGCTTTCAGAACCCATCGTTGTCCTCTTCCTCACAGAAGGGAACGGGACTTAGCAGAGATTAATCCCAATATAGGCACAGTTGGAACTCGTACCTGGGAATATCAGATTACGTACTTCTACCGACCAAGCCCATTTGTGTCATAGAACTTGAACAATCTGCTTCTTCATGCCATTCACTTAAATTACTCTACACCGTAACTTCAAACTTCTGTGTAAATGAGGATCGCAAAACTCTTAAGGAGGAAACTAATCGACTAAGTAATACATATAAGAATGCAAACATTTTTTACACTTTATAGAATCTTTGCGAATGCACTAAGAAATAAATATAAACAAATAGAATAAGCAATTTTATTTTTTTTCAATATTTTTCCAAGTTTTAGATTTCAACGAAACAAAAAAAGAGGTTTGTTATTTGCAGAAATTTATATAGATATATTATTTTAATGGCGCCAACATAACACGAGATATTTCAATATTTCTCCTATACGTCATCTACGGTGAAAAATTTATTTCTCCTTAAAACAGTCACCATTGTCTATTGCAGGCCCGGATCTAGAAAAAAAAACTAAAGGGGCGGGGTCGAGCCCCTTTAGAGCTGCTTGAAGGATAATGGACTTGGGGAGCTGCTTGAAGGATAATGTTTTATATTTAATCTAACCATTTCAAAAGGAAACTTGAAATCTCGGCAGACTGTACTAATCGGTAAATCATCCTATATGAACAGTTTTAAAATATATCACTGTTCGAAGGAAAACTGCCAGAAAAAGTAGAGGGGAGGACAAGGGACTAGATTTCCATTGCAATATAGCATCGCCCCCACCCCCGTTTTGGACGTCTTTGAAATTTTTCTTGAAAAATGTATGAAATATGCACAAGTTTAATTATTTTTTGCCTCCACTCCATTACCGATATTAGCATTCTCAGGGAAGGAGTTCATTCTCATAGCCCCTTGCCCTCCTACTTCAAGCCATACCACCCCCTAAATCCGATCCTGATGTCTATTGTATTCAATTTCCGTATATAAGTCTCTGTAAACACTGAAACTTCAACTCACCGTGGGATTATGTCTTAAATAGTAAAATAATGACGATTAAATGAAAAATTAACAACTTAATCTGACGGGCTATTCTATGGCCAAGTGGATAGGGTGGAAGGTTCGAGCCTCGGATAAGGAATGAAAGTTTTCCTTCTGCTGTGATCTCGCCTTCCTTACATATCTTCACTGTGGGCTATTAATCTTACAGTCTCTTGTCAGACCTCTGTGGCAACCTACTGCTTGAAGGGTAATGTTTTATATTTAATCTAACCATTTCAAAAGGAAACTTGTAATCTCAGCAGACTGTACTAATCGGTAAATCATCCTAATACGAACAGTTTTAAAATATATCACTGTTCGAAGGAAAACTGAAGCAGTGATAAGTATATTTCAACTTCTGCATAAGCGTTTCAATAAAAATATTTATTTATGAATTATTAATGCATTGCAAAACAGAATATAGTGAAATAACTTACATATTTATAGAGAATATATAAACACGAATTGTAAACATCCCAAAAAGGCTACCTGCGAAGCCCAGCTGCTTCTTTCTGCCCATATTTTTCCCATATGCACGGACATAAACCGTTAGTCCCATGCCTACCTGCAAGCGAGAGTAGTACCGTGATTGATTTGTGTCGCTATATGACAAAACAGCAAAACGTTCATTATCGAAATCGACTGGCGAATCCGAATATTCAGTATTTTAGAACGTTTATAACTGAACTGCCAAGAACTGCAAAAACTGTTTACATCTGGGCTAAACCAACAGCTGATAATAACTGGACAGTTGTTAGGAGACAGATGACATTCTTTAGTGTGTACAGGATATGGTTTTCCTGCATACGGGGATACCTTTTACGTCCCATCAGTCTACGGCGCCTTTCTAAACCCAGTGGTGTTCTGTTTGTGACCGTGGGCAGGGTGAAGATTTAGCGGAGACAAATCTCAATGCTGGCACAGGTGAGACTCGAACCTGGGAACTGCAGATTACGAGCCTGGAGCACTAGCCAAGAGACACTAGTAGTAAACTATATTCTTAAAGACTCGCAGGAAAATTTCTCTATTTGAAAACAAAATCATGCATTTCTAATGAGTAATGAATTGGGAATAATAGTATATGTTTAAGGAAACAAGGAAATGTATTTATTAAAAGAATAAAAATATGCCTTTTAATGAATAATATCAATTGAAAAGATTCTTTAGTCATGCACCTAAAAATGTTTGGTCAAAAAATTTTCGACATGTGCTACAGTCAATATAGTGATTTTTTTCATGAACCGCAAGTTCTTTTGCAATGAGTATCTTGTTAACCAGGTCTGTTTTATAAGTATAGTCAGCAGTTCTTATAGTAGAAAAATTAATAATTTAATCATTTAATTGGGCAAGTATAATATATTTAACAGCGTATTTAGATATACTATATAAAACTTCAACATTTTATTGTATAATAAAGAACAGATTAATAAAAAGCTAACGTATTGGTTTAAAGTATAAAAAATAAAGCCAATATTAATGGTAGAGATTCAAAGATCAAATATTGTTCATTACATTTACAATTAACAAGCACAAGTGTAATGCAAATTAATCATAATGTTCGTAGAAAAAACAAAAATCTTCCAAAACTGTTATTTTAAATGCAGAATGATGAGTTTTCTAGGAACTGATGAGCAAATTTGATGTTTACGACAATGGACTGTTAGATAATCGAGTTTCTAATGAAACTGAAAAGATCGTGAGATTAATTGCAATCTGCATCAGTCGTAGATCGTTTCGGTAAGAACGAAAAACTATAATAACTCGTTGTTCTAACATATCTTTCGAATGCGATGGAGAAACTTAATGATTTATGTGCCAAATGAAAGACTGTGACGCGGGTAGTGTCATAGGCTATAAAAATTGACCCCCCGTGCTTTCTTTCCCCTCTAAAAGAAGGGGAAATATGAAAACTATTCTTAAGCTATATCTTTAGAATGCGATGGTCGAAAGTAACAATCTGTACGTCGAATGAAAGCTTCTGACGCCGGGAATGTCGTAGGCTATGAAACATTTACCCCCAGTGAATTGATTGTTCCTTTATATCTCCTGAACGCGAGTGCGGAAAGTAACGAGCTATGTGTCGAATGAAAACTTGTGACGTGGGGAGTATCGTAGGCTATAAAAATGACCCCACCCCCTGGCTCACCTCTCCCTTAAAAATGGGAAATATAAAAGAGTTTCTACAAAATCATCGGAACTCTAGGGCCTATAGTTACGAGTTAGGTGTCAAATGAAAGCTCGTATAACGACAATCGTAAACTGTTTCGAATTTTGCCCCCACTATTCCCTCCTGATAAAATGTGGGAGCAGAATTTCGCCGGGAATCGACTTTAACGAGTCGTATCTCAAGGCTTGCGACATCTCCTATTTCGTGGCTACCTCAAACCTGAACCAAAAAGTGTGGTAAATGTGCTCGATGTTTATGAGTCGTATATCAAACTTTCTGAGTTGGGTTGGGTTGTTTTACCTCTGAGCGGCACTTTTTTGCACACCATGGGCTAAATGGCCGGGTCACATGGACCCAGAAGGCTCAGAGAATGTTGGGGGAGGGGACCCACTGGAACAGCTGTTGGGAGACAAATGGTAGCCTCCCGTCAAGGCCATCTAGCGTGTTCTTTAACGTGCACAGGATATGGCTCTCCCGCACACGGGGTCACGGCTTAACGTCCCATTCGACGGACGGCGGCCTTTCCAAACCCATCGGTGTCCCCTACTGACCGTGGGCAGGGCGGGGAATTTTGCGGAGATAAATCTCAACGCTGACCCAGCTGGCAAAGTTTCTGAAGTCAGGTGATTTTAGCAACAACAAAATAATAAAAATTAAAAAAAACATTTATCTTCTTATAGTGCTCTAAAAAGTAGAAAATAATCCTAAAACTTATCGATGATGCAATCAGTCAATGAGTTTGTATTCGCTTCTAAGGAAGATAGGGCGTCGATTTATCTACTCGACAAGATTGCCGGCGCTTTATCTTCCTTTTAAGTGAATACGAACTCAGTGACTATTTGCACCATCGACATGCTTTAGGTTTATTTTCTACTTAAAAGTCCTATAGGATTTTATTTCTACTTTACAGCCCTATAGGAGAATATGTATTTTTTTTTAATTTTTAATTTTTTTTTTTTTTCATTTTCAACCTGTGCGACAGAGAATTATCCTAGAAACTACTCCTAGTTTGTACAGTCCTACTCATGTCATCACGCCAGTTATGGCTAATAAAATGATATATGAATAGTGCTTAATAGGCATTTCTAAGCACAATTTACCAATTAAGGTTTTCATTTTATTCTCACATGTTTTGCAATATACCATGAAATATCGTTCACCAAAGTCATTGCTGACCGTCAATACCTATCACAACACATGAGGTTTGCATGCAGGAATTGTAGGAATTTGTAATTGAATTCCCACCGATTTAGTAATATATATGAAAATAATTTGAATCTTTGAAAGAGTCAAAGTTAAATTTGAAAAGCTACTTTAACATTTGAGACAGATATCGGCTACGTAATCTGGTTTCAGCTTGTATTAGAAAATCGGAAGATATAATCGCTGTCCTTTGTGAGTTAAGGTCACGCAGAGCAAAGATTTATTATTTAAATTGTTAATAATAATCGAGAATTTACTTCCACTAAAAGTCCCTAAAGCATGAAATTAATTAACCACGCGCAATAGAATGAATTAGTTACATTTGACTTAGGTTTATTGATTGAAAATTATCATGCCGCGACGGCACTTTCCAGGACAAGTCGGCGAATAGAGTCAAGACACTTTATTTTTTCACAAAAGCGTCTTGCTAAAACATTAGGCAGTAATTGGTATTCTAGGTCAATGATTCTCAACCTGTGTGTCGCAAAATTTTAAGAAAAAGAATAATACTATATAAAATTTGTACTTTAGAATGTTTTACAATTTTAAGTATGATTTTGTTTTTCGTCAAATGTTTTTTTTGACGAAAATATTAAAAAATTTGAATTTAATAGGGTTTTTGGTTAAATAAGTTGGATTTTAAATTATACAATAAAAGAAAAAAAAAGACTTTTTTACCACGGGTGAGTCGTGGTAATTTGATTATTTCAAAAGTTTGTCGCCAAGAGAAAAATATTTAGAAACATTGTCTGGATAATACTTGAAAAAAAAAATACTCTTCGTATTAAAGTAATCTGACAAAAAAGCTACGCTTAAATCTTTTAAATATCTACGATACTTAATATACATATTACATATATATAGAAGAAATAGAATTATATAATTAGTTTTTAGTGTAATTAGAATTATATAATTAGTTTTAGCGTAATTAGAATTATATAACTATTTATTAGCGGAATTAGAACATTTAGTTATTTAGCGGAATTAGATTTATAATAATAACATTATATTTTATTATTAAACTAATTTCGCCGTAATGCTACACTTAAAATCTTTTAAGAGTCTTCATAATGCTCTTAGATAAGAAGATTAAGTATTTATACCATGCACAACCTATTTTAATTCAGTGCAGTCGGTAATGCAGAAAGCAATTAAAGCTTTTTTTGAATGATTTCATTTCAGTCTAAATTTGTTGTTATCAAATATTAAAGAGATTTTCAAATCTCCATCAGAATTTGGTGTTTCTTGCCTCTAATGAGCATATTAGACGAACACCTATCATTTCTATATTTTGTGCAATGAAATGGATAAATAAAATGGAATGATAGAACTCTTAATACTGGACAATACTTTGTTTCGCTCGAGAAAATAAGTCACTGGTGTAGTACAAACATCTTCAGTATTTTCAGTAATTCACATTTAGGAAAATGATTTTGCAGCTTTTTAATCTGAACTGATTGCAAATCAAAAGAATTATGCTATTTGTTCAGTACTACGATGATCAACCCAAACTTAGAGAAGAGGTACAAGGAAAAAAACATTTTCTTAAAGTGCTCTACTTAAAAACGAAAACCTATATTTCAAATGAGTATTGAATTGAAAAATAATTGTGTTTTTGATAAATCAAGGAAACCTCCTGATTAAAAAACAAAAATATGAATTTTTACTTAGTGTTATGAATTGGCAAAACGTTTAGTTATGCACCTAAAAATGTTTGGTCAAAAAAATTTAGAATCAGCCAGATTCAGTTAAAAACTATCTTGTTAAATACTATACTGAGATTCTTAACAGGTTGCTCTTCATTCTGTTTGGAAACTTGGCTGCACCTCAACAATATACATTCATCCCTTGATTTACACGGTAGATATGTTCCCGGAAATCATCTTGCAAATCAAAACCAACAACGTGTGGAAAAAAAGGTGGGGGGGATAGATCCGAAAACAACGTTGTTATGAATAAAACGTACATTGAAAGTTGTATTTATACATATTTATCTTAAATTTCAGTTCAGCAGTAATAATAAGCAGTAATGTAACATTATTTTGTACTTTATTTGCATTAATTCAGATAAGCTTACATTAATTTCTCATACATTTCCTTTTGGTCACTAAACTTACTCGTCGTTAGCATAGACCAAAGGTGGGCAAACTGCAGCTCTCGAGACAATATTGGGTTTCATTTCCAATTTTCCTAAAATTTTATATCAACACTTTGAGATCCGGGAGAGGAAACGGTAGGCTTCTCGTAGAGCCGAGAGGTATATAATTCGAAGTATACCATTGAAATCGCCGTTTTCAATAGATTACGAAGAAAATGAAAACATAACCGAAACTTGTTTTAAACAAGTACGGATGATGCAACTGGACTCTGCCTCATCACTCTTCATGCAGTACACACAAGTTACGCACTTGTGGCGGAACATAACCAGTAAGTGACTTTTGGAACAAATCCCAGAATCAAAGTATCCCAATCTTCAGAAAACTGCTTTCCGACTACTGTTTTTGGGACAACTTACTGCTGTGAATCTCTCTTATCCGTAATGAAATTTGTCAAGTCAAAACATCGTGCTATTCTCACTAACAGCCACCTCACTTGAGCTACTTAGAACAGCTTTGACATCCTACCAGCCAGATTTTAAACTATTAACTTCAGAAATGAAGACTCAATCAAAGTCTTCAACGAGCAGAGATTAAACATATTCTGCTTTGGTGAGTAGGACTACTTTATAAATACAATTTTAAAATAATATTTTCTGTGGCTCTTCTTATCGAAGAACTTGCCCATCCCTGGCATAGACGAACGCTATTGAATTTGAAGATGAAATTTGAAAGGAGGATATTTATGAACGAAATAAAAATCAGAAATTAAGCATTTGTACCACCACTAAGTATTTTATTTTATAAAACTAATATTTATATGATATTTTATGAAACAGTGCACTTACGAATTAGTTGAATTTAGCCCATATATAGTAATAGTCTACAAAGTTAAACCTGTTGCTAAAAATGAGATAACGCGTGATTTTTACTAGTCTGAAATTTTCAATCTAGAAAAGTCAGATCTCACTGCCGATTCAAAACAAGCTTCATTTCATTAAGATTCGCGAGGCAGATTGTATTACAATGCAAGAATATAATTTTAGCGAAAGAATATAATTTGTTACAGATTACGATTTTAATAATATAGGACTTTACTATTTCCTATTTATTCTTGAAAACAAATGATATCAATTAAAACCATTTGGTTGATTATTACCTTGGGATGATAGTCTAACAATCTCCCTTGACGCTATATTTATCTTTTTAAAATACTATATTGCCCAGTTAAATTTTTTTTATTTTTTAAATACCCCCTCAAGCAGCTGCTTGCCACAGAGGTCTGACAGGAGCCTGTCAGTTTATATGCCACAGTAGAAGGTCTGAGAGGATGGCAGGACCTCAGCAGAAAAACGACACATACATCCATGCCTTACCCGGGGCTCGAACCCAGGTCCCTTAGATCAATAGCCAAGCGTGCTAACCACTCGGCCACGGGACGGCTTGCCCAGTTAAGAATATATAATATATATTTTTAACTGGGCATTCCCATTTCTGTTTGGAAACGAACTTTCAGTTGCACCTCAACATTTCATTGTGCAAATAATATAAAAAATACACTAGTGAAGATTTAATTAAAAGAAGATTTTGGTGAAATTCTTTACTGTATTTGAATCACTTAACGTTCAAAATCATTCAATACTATAAAAAGTTATTTTTAATATTTAAACTATCGTTGATCGCATTTTACTGTGGCCATTAACACAAGTGCTTCTTTTACAAATATATTTGCCTGAGAAAAGGCATCCATTGATTCTGCTTTAGGAATATGGCCCTGGAAAGTCTACCTACAATGTTATTTACTCTAAATCTTAAAACTGCTGATTTTATTTTTTTGCTCCAGAAATAAATAATATTAGAAAAACTTCAGCTCAATATTTGAATCAAAATTTTGATGTAATCACATTACAATGCTTTTATAAGAAAAATATGTTAATATTTTCGTCAATTTCTGATTTCTCTAATGCGCTGGTTTTCAAATTTTTGTGGTTGTCTCATTCCCTTCTTGAGTTTTCAAGTATTCACGATTGATCTAAAAAAAAAATCTCATTTCTGAGGACTTTCCAAAGGCTAATAATAAAATTGTAATTTAAGGCTAGATTCCCAAATTTCATTCGTTTAAACTATGTAAATACTTACGTATAAACAAATTTTTGCGTTCTGTTCATTGCATTAGTAACAGACCTGAGTTTAAGTCAGATGTTAGAATAACCTATTATGCAGAATAAAACGAAAAGGAAGGATCATAAGATGTATTATTAACAGAGATGTCTCAACCCCCTTGGACGTCTGCTATGCATTTATGGAGAGGGGATATGCAACAGTTTATAAAATGTTGCTATAATATTAATCACTTAAAATGTTCAAAATGCAAATTTTAACTTCTAAAGAACTGCTTCCTAAAGTTTTTCATTACTTAGAAGAAACATATTCAAATAATTATTTGAAACCTTAAAGGAAATCGTATTACATGCTATCCATTTATTACTTTTTTTTTATTTTTACACAGTATTTACATTTGGTTAAATATGTTTGTATGGACGTTCGGCGTGTGAATATCTTAAGCATTTTAGAGCATTCACTGCTTATGAATATTACGCGAACAATTTATAAACTACTGAACTGCGTAGTTCCGTTAGAAGAGAGAGACTTACATCTCGTCGAGGAGGACACAACACTTCTTACCGTTTCGGTATGTGTAACCTGAAGAGTACTCGTGAAGCTCTGCTGCTTAGTGCGCCGACATCCGCAGAACATGTGGAGGAACATCTTCTTGAACTTTTGCCCAAAGATGCAGTAGATTGCGAAGTTCACAGACGAATTAAAGGTCACCAGAAGGTTTGACACTCTCACCAGAGAGGGTACGTAGAAATCGAAACATTCTAGTATGTTGATGAGCAGGGCGAGAATATTGCAAACGAAGAAGATAGCAACAACGCAGATGAGCATCATGGCCAGCCCAATCTCCTTTTCTTCCCGTCGTGTGAGGCGCTGTCGATCCTTGTTGGCGCGCTGTACCGCGCGCCAGATGAATACATTGAGCACTGCCAGTGTCAGGAAAGGTATAAAGTACATGACGAACAGGTAGAGCCATATGTAATATACTTTGTAGTAGAGTTTGTTCATCCGAAATTGCGATGCTTTAGCGATGTACACGCTGCTGTTGGTGATGGGATCAATCACCTCCCTCACGTCGATCTCCCAGAAACGCGGGATGTTATAACAGACTGCAAAGACAACGATGAGGAGATTGAAAATGCGCGCTCGACGATATGTGCAGAGGAATCGTGCTTTTAGCGGATGACACACTGCCACGTAGCGTTCTACTGTAACTCCGACCGTGGTCCACACTGAACCAGTTTGTGCGATTAGTCCTACGGGGTAAGCAACCATCACGACGAAAGGGAATATCTCAAAAGTGTATCTATAGAGCAACCACAACCTGTAACCTAATTTGTGCATTCCAAGCATGGTGACAGATGAGATTAAAACTATTGTGTCGAAAAATGCCAGTCCTTGCAGTCCACAGTTCACAGATGATCTCATCTCCGGTCTGGAAAGAATGATAAGAGAAATCAAATTGCCGATAATGCCTAGTAGACCCAGAGATGTGAGAATCACTCCTTCGGTGACGAATTCAAAAGTAGTGATTTCAGGGAAAACTATGGTCACATTCTCATATATTAAAGTGTCGTTACTGTCTTCCGCCATTCTTAAGAAAAGGGAATCGTATGCAAAGATAAAATAATCTTCTCTAAACTCAGAAGGATTCAGAGTTGAATTTCCTGGAGTAATATTGCCTAATCTTATTCAAGTTCTTTACTTTAATCATGCAGGCTAGTCATGATATGACAGGAAACATTATGAAAGAAAATTAGCTATCCAAGCAAGACTTTGAATTCGACTTATGATACAACTTCAAACTTTAATTCTAATGATTCAGTTTCATCATCATCTTTATCACTATCAATATGAATTGCTTAAGAAACATTTATCTTTTCTTTATCAGCTATGTCTTAGCCTTATAATGACAAGCTATAATATTACACAAATTTTCTTAATTTGAACTGCTCAGTTCTTCATTATCATAATCTAAACAAAGAGTAAAGATGATACTTTATCTTTAAGATTATTTCTTTAAACTACATAAAATTACTATTTCCTTACCTCGAAAATAAATTTCTTCTAGTATTTGTTCTCTGTGGTCATTTGTATTTGCCTGGGTTTTAAGCTCTCAATATGGATGGAACTAGGTTAGAATAATTCACATTAACTGTGACCATAAAGTTTGTACAATTTACTTAGCACCTGTTGATATTTTTACTCTTCTAATACAATCAGTACTGAAGAAATTCTTGCCAATAAATTCTATCGCAGAACGCTAAATATGTAATCACCTACTAAAAAGTACAACAACTCATGAACGATGCATTTTCTAAGATAAGCATTACTTTCTAGCTAATCAACAAGAATAAAGCTAATAAAGCGCATGCATCTGATCCTTTCCAAGATATTAAAGAATCCAATAACAGGTGTATTTATCACACAAATTACCTTTCTTTCCTCCCTTAAGAAGAATTAAAATTTCCAAGAATGCGTCAAGAAGTATAACCGATAAATATTCCGAAAAAAACTTGAAATGTAAACTAAAACATTAGGAGAGATGCAACAATTGTGTTCAAGAAGGAGCAACATTTCGCGCATCTTCTTGACACTGCAGTTCATCTTCTCTTTTGGCACTCGGTCTCTTATTCCTCATGGTTTCATTTCTATCGGTGGCCAAGGGATGGTGGTGATCCACAACAGAACAAGGATGAGAGAGAGAGAGCTCCTCCACCATCCCACATGGAGGAGAGTTAGACGACTAATGACTTAGACCAGGAGTGGTACACCGACGGTGCAGTCAGTGCGACCGACTCAGGATGCAGTAGTTGTCGAATGACGCCGGTAGAGTGCGCTGTCTTCGTTTCTGTCTCTTTCTCTCGGGCAACTCTCCTGCATCGCACGAGGATGGATGAGGAGTTGTAGACTCGGAGATGATGGGAAATTATTGGTTAAAAGACAGACAATGATTTGATGCTTTTGATTTATGTGAAATATTGGAAAGATCAAGCTACAACAAGTGATACAAATGTATGGTACAGAATCATTATTTTTATATGACAGTTATGTAGCCTGCACTGCTAATTCTGTTAGAATTAGTTCGAATATTTTGGTAATGTTAACATATGAAATCATTCTTATTTCATCCATAATCTAAGTCGAGACAAAAAAAGATCAGTGGCTTATTGTTCAAGGATGTAACTAACAATACAAAAATTGATATTAATCAATTTGATTTTACAATTATTATTTTTAACCAAATCGAAAATTTTTTTAAAGAACAAATGATTTCCGAACTTCAATATTAGATCCCATATGGTAGCATCTAGATGCTACCATATTGTGCAACAATAACGGATTTGATAATCTTATGTTAATTTCAAATTTCCCAATTTCTTATTGTCCCCAAGTTTTATATATTTGATTACTTCGAATATATATAATTTACTCACAGTAAGTAATAGCTTATCACAAAAGGTATAGAGAATGTGCCTAACTCTCCTCAAATGTTTCATGGTCATTTCTAAGTACAGCTCTAACGAGAAGTTGCAAATTCATAGAATGGAAAGGAGGGCCAAAATTAACTCACTCTACCATCAGACAAACGTTATAGTGCCAATATTTTATGCATATATATTTTTTTAATTTTTACAATATTGATTTCCTGAAAAAATAATACATTTGATTACATCCCTTGAGCCCAGTGGGCACAAATGTTCCAAATGGAAATTTATTGAAATCCACAAGAGTTTAAAAACTCGCCTTTGGATTTAATTAACTTATATGCATCTGATTAACCATATTTGTCAACAATATTTTAAACATATAATTTTTTAAAGTAATCAAAAACAAAAAGAAAATTGAAAATAGCAATTAAAAAAAATTACTTTTTTTTACAAAAAATATAGCTCATTATTTTCAGTGTTCTGTAGTCATTTATAAAGGAGTAAATCTATGTATACTTTTTTTTTTTTCATTTTTAGGTTGTCTGGCAAAAAATTAAATAATTTTGGTAAAAGGTAAATGTAATATACCGGGGCGAATTGCCCCGGTATATTACATTTACATTTTACCAAAAAACATTTTTGGACGTTAATATCGTATTGTTGCATCAAGACAAGCTTCCAGGTGACAAAAGGAAAAAGAGTCTAGCAAACTTCTAAACAAAAAGAGAGCGGGATTTGTTATCATAGACTAACCAGAAAGTCCAGTAACCCCTGAAGAATATGGAATGCCTGTTTCCAAACCTAAGAATTTTGGTAATTTTCCTACTTTAGCCCCTTCAAATACAAAAATTTGTATTTCCTCATCCTTTCAGGGAAAAGAGATTAGCACGCTTGGTTGCAAATCAAAGGGGCCTGGGTTCGAGCCACGGATAAGGCATGGATAAGCCCTGGATAAGGCATCTCGCCAGATCTTCTCGTGGTGTATTGTCATACCTCAATTATTCTTTCGGCGTAACGAACAAAATCAAATTAAATCCAAATTCTTCCCACGCATAACATCCTTCCAAGAAACACTTGCTTTTCTTCTCAAGAAGAGTTGGGGGATGGCACGGACGCTGCGCACAAGAAATAGGACCCCCACATGCACGGAGTAACAAGGAGACCCCCATAAATTCACTTCTCTTGACACCAGAGAGCAGATGATTGTAGAGCACTTCGTATGTCGACTCTGAGTGTCAAGATACTGCTGGACGCGTGTGGCGTGAGCCCAGCTTGAAGGTCAGAACACAGACCCCGCTTAGCCATCAGACACCACTGTCCAACCTGTGAAAACGACCCCGGCCAGGAGATCATGGGAAGTTTCGGACAGCAACCACATAAATCAACAGGGTGGTAATAGCAGTAGAAAACGGAGGACGAACAAAGAAGCGAGAGAGTTGCCCACATACATCCGAGATGCGAAGATAGACTTCTTAGAGCCCGGGTGTGACACGAGGGGACTTGCGCACGCCGGAGATCTCGAGTTGAGACGGGCCGCTAGAAAGGTGACAGAAGTTCAAATGTCCATGCACTGAATAATCATATACTTCCAAGTCTAATGAAGTGACCTATGGACCCGGAGTAACGGCGAACGACTTCGAGACGCCCCGGCAATCTTCGCCGAAGGAATAACGAGATGATGCCACAGCCGCCACCAAATGATGGACGGACATCAGTAGTGGGCCCCCTAGAAAGAACTCTCCTAATATGAGGTACGAAGTATCACTCTTTTCCTCTGGTTAAGAGTGTCGCACGTCTAAATTAGAAGAGGTTAAATTAAGTTTTGGCAGTGCTATCAATTATCAAAGTAGTGTGCTTTAAAGTAACCAAAATTATGGCAAATTTTCCCATCTTTAAATTGAGTATTAAATGTCATATTTATGTCTATGCAAAACCAGAGTGAGTATCCAATCTAGTCACCAAATGTTCTCTTTTCTAACCAATTCAAAAATTCTTTTTCTAACAGATATAACCATTATCAGTTGGAGGGGAGAAGAAATCACAACTCAATAACATTTGTCTACAAGTTATTGTACCTCTAATCGAGGGGGCGCGTAACAGCCTGTCAGCCTTCTGTGTCAAGCAGCTGTTTGAAGGGTAATTTTTTTTATAGGGGTGAGAGGGCATATTGCTGCAGTCAAATTTTAGCCACTTGATCATCACACTATACTATCTAAGTTTCAGATTTATAAAATGAATAGACTATTTACAATGGTTGTTTAAAAGTTTACAAAATTTCAAATTTGGCGACCTCTAACGATAGGAATTCACACTACTGAAAAATTCGGAAAATGCGAATTGTAATATATTATTAGTACTTACTTATCCAACCATACAATAATTTTTCATTTAATTCTTCAAACAAAATAGTTAAAGTCTACCATTGGACAGACAAAATGTGAAAATAATAACTAGTTTTTATTAAACGAGCCTAACATTAAAATAAAGAGCTAAGATTTTAACTAAAACTTTAACTTCTAGTTTGTGAGAACTGCGCAGACCAAAATCTTTTAATCTCTTTTTAAAGCAACCTTAATAATATGAGGCTTTGGGTTGTTATCTCTTTTCTATTCTCTTATGGTTGTATTTTCTTTCATGCTATATGTCCAGTGTAAGAATTGAGAATAAAATTACATTGACTGACTAAGTCCTTACAAAACTTATTTCATTCGAATTTGACTTAACCTCTTGAGAATTCCAATTATTTAGAAATCCTCTCAAATTCTTCAGAATTATCACACCATTTCATAAGAGAAAGCTTTATAGCTATCTGTTTTTGCCCTGAGTAATTCAACCTGTTCACTTCAACTTGTTAGATGTTTCATTCCATTTGCAATTTCCTTCTACAAATAAACCATGTAAGCTTGATTTTCTCACCTTTCTTTAACAGTTATTCCCAGTGGTCTATTCTAATTCAAACTCCTTTGCATTTTACAGTGCGATACATTTTAATGAACATCTTTTTTCAGTATTTTCTAGTCGTTCTATGTCATTAAGACGAACAGAAAAGTGTATATACATTATTTAACCAAAGAAACGAAACTAGAAAATAATACTAACATCCATTCCTTCTATTATTACGCAGCCAAAAAATTTGGAGCCACTAGGGACATGTGAGAATTGCTAATTTACATTCCGTTGTAATTCATGATATTATTGTTTAAAAATTGGTTTGCAATATCCCAGTAAACGTGCAATGTCTATGCTATTCATTCAAAATATTTCTTTGATGTACACAACGGAGAGTCAATTAAGAACAGGATATGTTATGAATAAATTAATTCCGAGAAAGCTTAATATAAAAATATAATTTTTGAAAGTTTAATTGAGAATTAATGATTTATGAGATTGCAACACGCCTTGTTCCACTTGTGTGTCGTCACTTGATAACTATATATCAAAGAAAATATTCTCTACTTAATTTTTATCTTTTGGTTTTCATCATTTCTTATTTATCAGTTAATTATTTATTCAGTTTTTTTATTAGACAACCATAGGTTTAGTTGTTAATTGAGATATGCAGGATGTCCCATGAGTCATATATAGGTAAAGTAATAATATTCAAATGTACACGTATTCAACTTTTATATATTAACTTTATTCAACTGTATCTAATCCGTACAAAGATATGAAATGTTCAAACTGAGCACCCTTGTGTTGCTTGTACATGGCAATCCTGTCTGATGTCGCCACGGGGAAACTGCCAATTTCTGTCACCGATGACCTCTCACATGTCCGCATGCCCGTTCATTCGACTCTTCTTCTCTTGTTCAGAATTACGCGTATTATATGACCAGTTAAATTCATCCCAAAAGTTTGACGCGAAACGTATTGATAACTGGTCTCATCGATAAATTCATTCATAGCTTCCCATTATTTCCACCACAATTAAATCCCTTCAAAAGTTTGGCGCCAAACGTATGTCCATTGATAACTTCATTCACAGTTCTTCGCACTTACTACTCCATTCACAGG
The DNA here is from genome assembly GCA_038380435.1 of Ryuthela nishihirai. Classification (NCBI taxonomy): domain Eukaryota; kingdom Metazoa; phylum Arthropoda; class Arachnida; order Araneae; family Heptathelidae; genus Ryuthela; species Ryuthela nishihirai. Next base: position 54,779,033 of record JAWZYU010000010.1, read on the forward strand.
GTAGGCAACTCCAGCGCCCCAGAAATCTCGGACATTTTTCAAGGAATCACTCCCAACCCACGGCAGCTAGTAACCCAATCCATACTGTCCCCTTGCCGATCTGTTACCCCAACAAGCTAGAAACTTTTAGCTAAAATCTTATTTCTCTATATATTTTTTACAATTTTTGAGGGAACTTAATTATTAATAACTAAGTGGGACCATCCCACCAAATTTGGAACCTATCACTCAAGTAGCTGCGAATTTATTTTCTAAAACCTACGCATTTCGTAGTTAACTAATTGGGAAAAGGAATCTCGCATTTAATGGCAGATTATTATTTTTATTAAACGTTTACTCGCTAAAAATCATGCTCAATGACCCCAATCTCTCAAAGGTCGGAGATCTATTGCATTAACATTTATTTCGATTCCATGATAGCAATATCTTAGTACACGTCATCCATCTACCCACCTTATCTTCCCTAGAAACATGTAGAGTATGTGCCAAGTGCTCTAATAAATCAAATAACTTATCCACTAAGCTGCACTCCTTGCATTCCAATAGCTAATACTAGCCTTAAGAAGACATGCAGTTGGTTTCCTAGGAAGCATCCAATGTCCTTTCGCATCTTCATATATCATTGATGAAGTCTGAGTTACGTCAGCGTACCTTTTCTACGAATTGAGGCAATGTAGGCAGTCCTAAGAAATATTCTTTAGGCGTAGGTTGGGAGGTCGGGGTCAGTGACCAACTACTGATCACGGAACTCCTTGAAACAGCGCTATGGTAACATAATGTAACCTTTGATGTCGTATATCGCCCTTCCTTTCCCATGACCTTGGAACCGCCACTGTCTGAACGATTGTTATTGCGGAAAGTATGGGTTACTTCGATTATCTTATGGATTTGGTTTAGTAATTTCTTTTCACGCAGTTGACCACGGATGCGTGATAGTGGTTTTCAAAGGGTGTGCCGGGAAATTTCGGATGGTATTGCAGATAAAAGGAAATTTATAAACCATTTGTATTGCTGCCACTTTCTGTCACTGATTCTTCGTTTAACTTTTTCCGTTTAAACAAAACTTTATCCATATTAAATCTTAATGTTAAAACCGAAAAAACACAAAACATTCCCATAACACGTACGGCGTACGGGGTGGCTCAGTCGGTAGCGCGCCAGGCTTGTAATCTGTAGTTCCCAGGTTCGAGTCCCAGCTGAGTCAGCGTTGAGATTTATCTCCGCAAAATCCCCTGCCCACGGTCAGTAGGGGACGCTGATGGGCTTGGAAAGGCCGCCGTCCATCGGATGGAATGTTAAGCCGTGGCCCCGTCTGCGGGAGAGCCATACCCTGTGCACGTTAAAGAACACACTGGATGGCCTTGAAGGGAGGCTACCATCTGTCTCCGAACAGCTGTTCCAATAGGTCCCCTCCCCCAACCTTCTCTCAGCCTTCGGGGTCCTTGTAAAGTGTCGCTCAGAGGTAAACAACCCAACGTACGGCGTAGTCACTAACCTCAATGCACGTCAGAAAGCTGACCAAAATAGCTGTGCGTTTATAAACGACTCAACGAAAATGGCCATTATTGAATGCAAACCGCGCACATGCGAGTTTCACGTAGTGTTGCCAATTGAAATTTTTAGTGTGCTGCAAGTAGTCACGGCGAAAAATAGTGTGTCGTGAGCAAAGAAAATTGAGAATCAGTGGTTTACACTCTAGAGAAGTGAGAAGGTAAGATTAACAGATACAAGAGCAAGCATTTATTCCTTATACGGGAGTCGAACCCAAGTCTCTTTTCTCCACAGCCAACACTAACCGTTCAGTTACTGTTAAGCAAGACCGAAACTTTGGGGGGAAGGCATGCCCACATTCAGAATGCCGATAAGGGTAATAGAGGTAAAAAAATTATTCATTTATGCATTTTTCAAGAAATGGTTAAAGATCTCACAAACTGAGGCGAAAATGCTCTACTATAATGGAAATTCAATATCTTACCCTCCCCCTAAATTATTTTCTATATCAAGGCTTATTGTGAAGGTTGTAATTTTGAGACAGGCCGGGATCTAGATAAAACAAACTAAAGAGGGGGGTCAAAGTGACTATATCGGGCAGGCGGAAAAATAAAATGTGGTAGCAAGTCGACTGGATCAAGCAGGCAGAAAAATAAAATGGGGTGGCAAGGTGACTCGATCGAGCAGGAAGAAAAATAAAATGGCAGGTGACTGGATCGAGCAGGCAGAAAAATATAATGGCAGAAGTGATAAGGTGACTGGATTGCGCAAGAAGGAAAATAAAATCGGGTGCAAGGTGACTGGATCGAGAAGGAAGAAATATAAAAATGGAGTGGGCAAGATTGGATCGATCAGGAAGAAAAAATAAAATGAAGGGTAAGGTGACTGGATAGAGCAGGATAAAATATAATGGGCAGGGCGCTAGGTGATTGGATCGGACAAAAAAGAAGATAAAATTGGGGCAAGGTGACTGGATCAATCAGAATTGAAAATAAAATCGTGGCAAAGTGACTGGATCAATTAGGAATGAAAATAAAATTGGGACAAGGTGACTGGATCGAGCAGGAAGAAAAATAAAATGGGCGAAGCGAAACATTCCAGCATAAAATATTTACCTCCGTTTTAGTAGTCTTTAAGAAATTTCTTGAAAAATATGTTAAATATACAGATGATTAATCACTCTTGACCTCGATTCCGATTACTAACATTCTAGGTGGGAGGGGAGGGGGGGGGAATGATCCTCTTGCCCTCCCAGATTTTGCCCTGTTTTAGGGAATTAATAATCTGAAGATATTTTTTGTTTAAAATATAATTGTCTCGATGAGATATATTTTTCCTTTTAGATAAAACGTTAAACTCGAAAGTAATAAAATAAATTTTGTGCCTATCAAAAACATATTGAATCGACATGTTTATAGTGTTGTTATAGTGAGTTCTTGTTCTAACAGACGGATCTCCAAACTTCAGACGAAAATTGAATAGTGTTAGTTGTCCTTGGAGTACATGTATTGGTGAGTCACTGATTCTACAGAAAAGCCCCGATGGGTGGAAAACACTCGACAGAAATAATAAAATTCACAAGACGATCGAACCTAATTCAAAAATGTTAATAAAGCGTTAATATATATTTTTATAATAACTACATTTCCGGGCTTTTAAGAATTGTTAGATAGCTTAATTAAATATTAGGAAGTCAGCCCTTGTTGATGGAGCGAGGGTTCTCAATCGATAACGATCCAGACTCGTAATCTGCAGTTCCCATGTTCCAGTACCACCTGCAGTTCCCATGCCCTCGATCAGAAAAAGGACACTGATGGATTTCTAAAGGTCGCCGTCCGTCATATGGGACGTTAAGTCATGGCCCCGTGTGCGGGACAGCCATACCCTGTGCAAGTTAAAGAACGCACTGGATGGCCTTGACGGGAGGTTATCATATATCTCCTAACAACTGTCCAGTGGGTCTCTTTTCCTGAACCTTCTCTGAGCCCTCGGGTCCTTATAATCTGGCCATTTGACCCACTGTATGCAAAAAAGTGCAACTCAGAGGTAAAACCAACCAACCCTAATTCTTTCCCCTTGTTACCTAGTTAATCAAGAGTTGACTGTATTTGGATTTTTCTCAATCATCATTTAATTTGAATTTTTACTGAAGTGTTCTAAAGATGGAAAATATAAAATTTAATTCTCTTTGAAAACGAGCATAGCTGAATTGTTCTCATAAACGTTTCGTCTGAAGTTTGGAGATCCGTCTGTTAGAACAAGAATGGCAACAACAATCGGTCCAACAGCATTTAAAGACAAGTAAGTAATTAACAAAAACGCTTTAAAACAGTTTTATTTATTAACCAGCGTAACATGCTTAAATAACAATTTGTGAATATTTCCAAGCAGATATTTAGTTCCATTCTTAGTTTTCCTGAGTAATGGCAGAAGTGTGGGTTATAGATTTTTTTTTACCTCTGAGTGCCATTTTTTACCACAGAAACGGCTAAATGGCAAAGTCATATGGAACCCCAAGTGCGCTGATAAGATTGGGGAAGGGGACCCACTGGACAGCTGATAGGAGACAGATGAAGCCTTCCATCAAGGCCATCCAGAGTGTTCTTTAACATGCACAGTTTACGGCTGTCCGGCACAGAGGCCACGGCTTTACATCTCATCCGACAGAGGCGGTTTTTGCAAGACATCGATGTCCCCTTTCTCACCCAGAGCAGAAAGGGAGTTAACGGAAATAAATCTCAACGATGACACAGTTGGACTCGATGAATGGGGAACTGAAGATTACGATTCTGGCAGGCTGTCAATTGAAGCAATCCCTGTTCCACTCCAGAAGAGGTATTCGTAGGGAAATCATAATAATAAAACGGTATCGGAATTATGATATATTTGTAAATAAATTGCATATTCCATTTTGATCTGTCATCCTCCAGTGATATCTTATTTTTTGTTATATTAACATCTGCAAAGCCGTTCACCAAAGGAATGTGCTTATTCCTCAAATAATTGGTCTGCTTCCAACGAAATTATTTAACTGATCGTACGTGGCAGAGAAAAACACAAAACTCACTATTCTTTCTGAGAAGACATAGTTGAGAATCTTAGTATGATAAAACTTTTATAGACAACTTTCAACGTATTCTTCGAGCGTAACTTTACGCCCCACACCAAAAGACGGGGAAAGAAACGAACAAACTTTTATCCAAACAATCCTTACAATTGGAATGGAATGCAAATTTCTTATGTCATCAATCACTCGTTCTACAACTGGATTTCCAGGAGAGAGAAAAATGAAAGCTACAAAACAATTCAGAGGTTGGAGTTTTAAAAAAAAAGGGAACACGGTTTCCAAAAAGTTCTACCTCGAAAAGAACATGTCTCATTCTCTTTCATTCAGTACGTGATCTCTTGCGGAAAACCATTCAGCAAAGGTATTTCATACCCAATAGAGTCCTGAGTTGTTGTTTTTTTTCTGTGTGTGAGAATATTTATGCCTATTCGAGTGCTTTTGTAAGCTGTTGGGTGCAAATCTTTACGTGAGGGGACTGCAGTATCGAATTTCACTTCTTGAAAACGAAAAAGTCGAAAACATTCTTCCTCTCTGAAAAAAATATACTGAAAACGCGTAAAGGATTTTTGCGTGAAAAGGTTAAAAGGAAATGATTTTAATAGACACATCGCTCGATTTACAGAGTAGATAAGTTTCGGAAAATCACCGTAAAATCGAAACCATGCAAATTGAGACCAACAGCTCATGAGGGAAAAGGGGGATATGTTCCAAAATAATCAATGTTATTCAAAAAACGTATATTTAAAGTTTTATTTTTAATTTTCAACAGTAATAAATGAGCTTTAACGTAACATTATTTTGTATTTTGCATTAATTCAGATAAGTTAAGATTAATTCCTCAAAAATTTGCTTTTTGGTCACGAAAAATACTCATCGTTAATGTAGTCGTTATATATCGAATTTGAAGACGAAATTTGGAAAAGGGATATTTATGACTGAACATAAATTAGAAATTTAGCTTTTGTACCTACACCTATTTTTATATTTTGTGTATATTTGTGTGTGTTTGTTTTATTAAATTATATAATTAATTAATTTCGATTATTTTTCCCTCGTTGCTCTTTTTATCATAATCGATGTGTAATTTACTCCGCAGTCACCTCAGCAGCAGAGGGGCGGGGGTGGCTCAGTCGGTAGCGCGCCAGGCTCGTAATCTGTAGTTCCCAGGTTCGAGTCCCAGCTGGGTCAGCGTTGAGATTTATTTCCGCAAAATTCCCCGCCCTGCCCACGGTCAGTAGGGGACACCGATGTTCTTGGAAAGGCCGCCGTCCGTCGGATGGGACGTTAAGCCGTGGCCCCGTGTGCGGGAGAGCCATACCCTGTGCACGTTAAAGAACACGCTGGATGGCCTTGACGGGAGGCTACCATCTGTCTCCCAACAGCTGTTCCAGTGGGTCCCCTCCCCCAACCTTCTCTGAGCCTTCGGGGTCCATGTGACCTGGCCATTTAGCCCTTGGTGTGCAAAAAAGTGCCGCTCAGAGGTAAAACAACCCAACCCTCAGCAGCAGTCTGTGAAATAAAGAGTTGAATTTTCAGTCAGTGAATTACTTAAGCTATTTTTTTCATTCACTACGCTACTAAGATGATTTATTTCCAGTCAATGAGCTACGAAGTTGCATTCTTTTCAAACAATAAACTATATGCTTAAATCAGTGATCTAATAAGCTGTATTTTTAAATCAGTCAACTATTAAGCTGCATTTTTATATCAGTAAGCTACCAAGCTATATTTTGAATCAGTAAGCTACTAAGCTTCATATTTTCAGTCAGTGAGCTACTAGGTTGTGATTTCAATCAGGGAGCTACTATGTGCATTATTAATCAGTGATCTACTAAGTTGCTTTTTGAATCAGTGAACTACTAAACCAGATTTTCAGTTCGAGTGCCATTAAGCTTCATTTTATGAATCGTCCAGTCGCATTTGCCGAACAAAATCGTAGAATGCAAAATGCAGAAATTCTGATCCTTTTGTAGCTAATAATCTATGCAGGGAAACAGATTTTCCCATCACTTCAAAAATCTGAAAGAAAAATTGCTTGCCTGCTCTTGAAATGCACGAAGCATGTAAGTGTAAGAAACTAAATTTGTACGTCTTATGACGAGCGAACTATCACGTCTCAGCTCTTGATGCTCTTTGAAACCTCATAAGAAAAATCCTTTTAACTGACATTTTCCGCAACATTGATTCTTCAGTTACGACCCAAACCTTCTGAAATGAGTATCGCAGCGAATGTGAATCGGCAATATATCTCACCATCCTTCAACACCCTGGCTCTCCTCTCGTGTCAGATTCTCGTGGAAATTGCTACGAGTTACGATACGATGCAAACAGATATTTAGTATCGATTTCGAAGCGAAAGGTGATCGTTCACAAGACTTTCTGGAATTTCGAAAGATTGTGAAATTTATGTGTTTTTGAAGGAAAAACGAGTGCTTTGACTGAGACGAATGAATTGTGTTTGTTTTTGCGCCTAAACCCTTTTTGTATCTTTACATACATAGTCGCATTAGAATAATACGACCACCTACAATACATATACTATGGTAGATGGTCATATTGTTACGGTACGACTGTGTATCTTGCGTATTTGGATAAAGAACGTATTTGTCGTATACTATTTATAAGGAAAAGGATAAAATGTATTAAAAAAAGTGGGCAGTTTTTTTTACCGATATATACTAGACTTATAATTTGAGAGAAACGTGTTTGATAAATGTTTTGCGCTTAAGGATATTTAAGCTTCGTTTTCTTTTCCCTTTTTTATATATCGAATTAATTTGATAAATGATGCTAAAACGGACGTTCATCTCTTTTCTTGATGCTTTAATCCAGCACTATTGTTAATCATTTCAAAAGAGACTAAAGATAAAACCTTGTCAATGGAACAATACACTATCACTGAAAAGATTTAGAAAAGGCATATATTTTTAGTGTATTATTTATATTTTAGGCTTGTGGTGATGTAATTGGTCGTTCCGTGGCCGAGTGGTTAGTGTGCTTGGCTACTGATCAAAAGGGACCAGGGTTCGAGTCATGTGTTTGTGTTGTCTTTCTACTGAGATACAGACATTCTACTAGGGCATATAAACTGACAGGCTCCTCTCAGACCTCTGTGTCGAGCAACTGTATTTGTGTGCAAGGGATGCAACGTAAGGATAAGGGGGGAAATAAAATTGAACATCATCGGCCAAATAAGAAAAGAAATTGTAGCCCATACGAAAATTTCTTGAGAAAAAGTTTTTATTAAGCAGTAATAAGATTATTTCTGCAAAGGAAAAGATTAGTCTAAACAATTACATATTTGAAAATATCGTGTTCATCTGTTAATTTGACAAATGATGCTAAAAATGGTTATCAATAACACTGTTAAAAAACTGCATTTTTTCAACTGTAATTGGAGTTACTATAGTGTTTTAAATGTTTGTGTTAAGAATGCTATGAAAATTGAGATATTCATTTACCATATGGGCAAAATATGCGTTACATTTTGACCCAACTGAAGATTTGGCCAATTCAAAGGTTGAGCTATAACACGCATTTCTGCATAAAATTGAATAAATGGTCAGGTCAAAATGACTCCCAAGGCTCAGAGAAGGTTGGAGAAGGAAATTCGCTGGATAGCTGTTAGGAAACAGATGGAAGTCTCCCCTCAAATATATTCAGCGTTTTTTTAAAGCGAACAGGGTATGTCTGAATTGCACACAGAACGCGACTTACAGTTCCATCCGACGAAAGGCGGCTTTTTCATGCCTATCAGCGTGTCCTTGCTCGCCGAGGGCAGAACGGCAGTTAGCGGAAATAATCTCAACGATGGCACAGTTGGGTCTCAAAATTAGGAACTGCAGATTGCGAGCCTGACGCTCTACCGATTGAGGCAACCAAAGGGAAGGGACATGGATGAAGTGGGATGTATATGAACCAATGATTATGATTTGGAGACTGTCCTCGTTAATAATCTCAGTAATTCTGTGATAAAGAAGTTCTGAAGCTTGAGATAAACAGAAGATTTAAAATTGCTACTGAAACTAATAAATTCAGGAGAGTAAATCGTATATCGTATAATCATATTCGATGTACCGGGTAATAATTTTACCCCTAACCATCTCCATCAGAAAGATATGCCTATTTGGCATGAGTAAGAACAAAATGTATACGTAAGCCACTCTTAGATGGACCCCCTAAGGGCAAACATAAGTAAAGCTAAAAATAGCAGTAAAATTGTATAAGAAACCTAAAACGGGTAGGTCTCCTCAGAGAACGCTACCGTTTTAGGCGTCTTGTACTTGTTCAAAACAGTATAATCGCAAAGAATCAGAAGAAATAATCTCATTGGGATTATTGCTTACAGCCTCAAAAGTGCGTTTTATATATATATATTGTTATGACCCCCCTTGAGTATCTTTAGGGCGGCACAACTTTTAGGCCGTGATGCGTTCTTTGCTGCAAAAATCAAGGCAAATTCCTGGACCCACAATCAAGTTAACAGACATTTGCAATAATGAGAACTGAGATAATTTTTCAGTTAACAATAAAATACACATTTATTAACATAATTACCTTCAAATATTCTACACATATGTAGTTCCCACTTTTGGGACAGATTCAACAATGCCTCTAGTATGGCCCTTTTCAATTAAGGGAACTTTGCAAGTTTATTAATCAACAGTTCACGATGAAGAGCTACTTGCCCCTGACTCTAACAGTCCTTAACAGTTAAGATGGTTCCGTCTGGTACCGTGACGGCCATTCACAGAAATACATTCAAATGCAAAAGAAAAGCGGAGCCAGTTTCATTACAGTACCCCCTTACCACGGCAAGTCAGGAGTCCCTCGGGAAGGCAATCACTGGGCCGCTGCGCTCCAAGTTGCTGGGAGCCCAGGCTGCTTAGTGCTTCCCCCGCACATCCACTGTTCACACTTCGGGATTCTGCTAACTTGAGAGGACCATTGCTACTGACCACACAGCCCGGACAAGAAGAAGAGATTGACTGTTTTCGCCAAATTTTTTTTCGCTGGCCCTCCTTGTGGAGGTCACCTACGCTCATGCGTAGCTGTACGGGATTAGCTAGAGTAGCCCAGGTGGGAATCTCAGCTCCCCTCCAGCCAACGTTGTTTACCAGGCATGTCATGTAGTTCCTCTGCCATCTGGGGTTCCAGGCTCAATCTGGAAAGTTCGGGGTCTACAGCGGAGTTCCTCTTCGTTGAACTGGACACAAAAATGGAGGCAGTCGAAAATGTCACTATTAAAATTGAGCCTAATATAATGTCGTCCCGAAGTCTATGAAGTCTTGGCCACGTAATAAAATTACGTGAGCATGACAATATGGTCGATGCCCAGGTCTTTATGGAGTTGCCTGTTAGTGACAAACCAGGGGGCATCGACCGCAGTTCTCAAAATCTTGTTCTACAAGACCTGAATCTTACGAATATTGGTGGGTGTAGTAATCGCCCATGTGGGTGAAGCATAGAGAATATCCAGTCTGAATTCAGGAGAGTGGGAGAAATGCGAAATATATGTAAGCATCGAAACAGCTTTTAAACTGGTGCGGTCTTTTAAAACTTATTGCGACGGTGAAATTTGGATTCTGTTTAATCAGGTTAGAAGAACTTACGTTCTTTTGAAACAACATTATTCTGTTCAAGCCACCGATTACCTAAATGGAGGAGGGGGTGTGAAACATTCCGAGGGGGGTTTGTTTGGGTTGTTTTGGGTTGTTTTACATCTGAGCGGCACTTTTTTGCACACCATGGGCTAAATGGCCAGGTCACATAGACTCTGAAGGCTCAGAGAAGGCTGGAGGAGGGAACCTATTGGAACAGCTGTTGGGAGACAGATGATAGCCTCCTGTCAAGACCATCCAATGTGTTTTTAATGTGCACAGATTATGGCTATGAGTGACGGAGCCACGACTTAAAGTCCCATCTGACGGCGGCCTTTCCAAGCCCATTGGTGTCCCCTACTGACCGTGGGCAGGGCGGAAAATTTTGCAGAGATAAATCTCAACGCTGACCCAGCTGAGACTCGAACCTGGGAACTACAGATTACGAGCCTGGCGTGCTACCAACTGAGCCACCCCCTCCCCTCCGAGGAGGGGAGAGCAAGGTGTGAATGTTTTGTGTTTATTTTCAATTTTTAATTTAGAAATTGAAATTGATGAGTTCTCAAAAATCAAAAGGGGGGTTGAATATAAAGGCGGTAAAACTTTGGTAACCCCTGGTCTAAACCATGTGTGTATAAGCTGTCAAAAGAGGGAACGCGATTCGCTTCCTTTTCGGTCTACTGCCTACCAAAGTATACTCGGAATAACTAATAAAGAAACTCCAAGCAAAATGGTGAAAAACAATGGAGAATACGGCGATAGTTTAGGTGGACCAAGGTAGCTATGCCACTGATGTGTATACAACAGTGTTTTGTGGCATGGAGCATTATCGTGTTGGGAGCTGCAGAAGCCATTCTCGTAATTTTACCATACCACTGGCATTGTGGAAACTTTAAGATTATCTAAATAGGCAGCAGCAGTGAGAGTTCAAGAAACAACGATTAATCGACCTCGTCCCAAAATGGCAAACAACACAGTACCATTAGACAATCTGCACCAAACTTCATTGTTGGAATAATGCAGGATGGTACATAGCGATCTCCTGGCATTCACCACACCCAACTCAAAACCTGGTGAAACGTGATTCATCACTACATAAAACCTATTATCATAGTTCTAGAACCCAGGAACATAGACTTTGCACTAGGCTAAGCGATGACTGATATTCCATGGTGTGATATGCGTGAGTAGTTTAATCACACCATACCGATCCCCCTTTGCACAGTGCTTTCCCCCTATGACGTCACCGACCACGCCCCTTATGACGTAACAGGCCACGCCCCTATGACGTAACATGACGTAATCATTACATAATCATTACGTAACAGGCCACGCCCCTTTATTAATAATTAATAATTCCTCCCCCTTTATTAAACCCCCCTTTCCCCCTCAGTGGCGCCATCTGTTGACAGTGAGAAGTACTATTTTCCCAAAAACCCTTTATTTTCACTCTAATTTCTCGTTTTCGGACCCCCCGGTCGACCTACCTATATTTTAAGCCCTCCCCCTTATTAAAAACCCTCCTGGCGCCATCTGTTGACAGGGAGAAGTACTATTTTCCCAAAAACCCCTTTATTTTAAGTCTAATTTCTCGTTTTCGGACCCCACGGTCGACCTACCTATATTTTAAGCCCTCCCCCTTATTAAAAACCCTCCTGGCGCCATCTGTTGACAGGGAGAAGTACTATTTTCCCAAAAACCCCTTTATTTTCACTCTAATTTCTCGTTTTCGGACCCCACGGTCGACCTACCTATATTTTAAGCCCTCCCCCTTATGAAAAACCCTCTGGTTGACCATTTTAAGGCCCCCACTCCTTCACTCGGCTGATGCAAGTCTCAGAATAATTGCATGGAACGATTGACTGGTCTTAGAATAATTGTACAGAAAGGAATGATACAAAATTCCTTAGTAATTAATAAAAAATAAAAATAAATACCCCCTCAAGCAGCTGCTTGCCACAGAGGTCTGACAGGAGCCTATCAGTTTATATGCCAGAGTAGAAGGTCTGTGAGGATGGCAGGTCCTCAGCAGAAAAACGTCACATACATCCATATTCCCTTACCTCTATTAAAAATCATCCTACAGTTGAAACTCATTTTTACTCTTACTGTTTCCATAGAGTGAAATTAATAATGGTTTAAATTATTCGTAGGGATGACATGTTAAATCTACTTTTATAACACACGTCTGCAGTGGAAAAATTTTCAAACTCCGTTAATCAACTCCCTAGTAATTAAGCACTGGTTAAAATATTCCTCACCTTTATTAAAATCCCTCCACGGTCGAAATAATAATCGGTTTTCTGTAGATGTGTTTCACCGGAAAAAAAAAAATCGTCCCTCGCTCTGTGGATTCCAGGACTATGCCGTGTACTTGCTGTGGCTTAGATGCGTGTCGAATGGGTGGGACATTTCAGATTATTTATAACCTAGCATTCTTTATAACTAGATTTTTCTATGTATTTCTTACACCAAAACCCGATAGTCCTTTCACATTAATATATGTATTTTAAGTCCGTTTCAGTAACACTTATTTCTTTTAACTCCGTGACTGTCGCTTACTAGATCTATCCACAGTAACTGTTTTTAAAAGACTGTCCCGCAGAAAATGCCGATGAGTAAAAATCTGATTTTATTCGTCGTGACGAAAAATATTGAGGAGTGATAGGATCGACCTAATAGACTCTGTGTTCGGATCCTCACCCCTGGACAACGTTTCACTGACAGATGGTTAAGTCCTACGAAAATAAAAAATTCCAAACGTGGGATCAAATTGACGAATGAATCTGTGCTGCTTCAGGAGCGCTGTCTTACATCGTGAAAACTCACGGGCACTCTTTATCGTGGATTTCGGACTCGATATTTTCCCCAAGTCCGGAGACGGTTCTCTGCACAACCCTTTATGATAGGTTTCAACGCACCCCATGTAGACTTTTGAAATGACACGTCCTAAACCTTCAAGAGTTGTGCGTATTAGTCTCCATCGGGTTGGTGCCGTCAGATATCTGTGTTTCCACGCAGTAACGCAACACCGAAGAAAAATCGTCTCTCCCATCGTTTGCGTGCGAGCGTATATCTCATCACGCTGATGAAATCGGGTAAAAAATAACTTTTTGTACGAGGTAGAATGTTATAGAAAGTAAGAATGCTAAAAAACTTTCATCATGAATGCATATTAACGGAGTAGGGGAACATTAATTTAAAACTTCGACTATAAAAATAATACATTGCTTCACGCACCCTCTCAACTTACCTCCACTAATCCACTGAAAAAATATATGCAACAGGGCTGATAGTCAAAATTTAGCAAACGAAACCGCTTAACTGACATGTATGCTCTGATCGCGCCTACTGCTTACAAGAGAGACGACCTTCTAACCCGTTTCGACAACTTGTACACTCATCCCCATGTGATCTGGTGAACCATAGCAACAAGTGGGGTGGTGTGCAAAGGTCAACGGTGGAATGCTGCGTCTTTGAGAAGAGTGGCGGGTCCGTCCGAAAACCTAATGGGAAAGTTAAATAATTACTGTTTCCTCTCGAAATACAGAAGGAATTCTTCTGCTGATAGACGCACTTAAAAATAGGAATCTATGAAATTCAAAGGGAGATTGTTGCTTTTTCCATATTATCGGGATTAATACCGATTCTCTGCCGATGTCCTTTAGGTTATGAAATATAACTGGAACCTTATTAGATCACTTAAAATTGAGTTGACACACCTTATGACCGACTCCTCGGAGAAGTGCTAAATCTATGTGACAGAATGCTAAAAATAGAATTCATACGTTTCCGTAAAAAACTTTAATTCCAATATGAGTTAAAAGGTTATGGTTCGACTCAGGAAAAATAGGATTCGACCTCGGACATTAGAAAAGATGTGCACCGTATAATTCCGTGGAAAAATACGAAAATCTTTAGCAATATCCCAGGCGTCTTTTGTTAGGCGATAGTATTAACATCCTTATACGTTCTCACTTCAAGCTTGCTTTCTCTATCATAACCCTCGATGCTTGCGAAAATTATCAAAGATGAACAGAGGTCTGAATGTACAATCTTCGGAGTTCATTTTACTGTAGATGTCTAATTCTGGCAGTAAGCTCCCTCTCCACTTTTAAAATTTAGATCTTACACCGACAGTCTTTTCATGTACGTATTTTTTATAACCAACACTTATTTCTTTTAGCCCTAGCGATTACTGGTTGTTTCATTTTTTACTAGAAGAAACCCTACCCCGCAGTAACAGCTCCGCAGAAAATAAAAAATGTCGATGGGTAAAAGAAAACAAAAAAAATCTGATGTCATGATGAAAAATATTGAGGACCCCGGACAACTTTTCACTGACAAACGGTTAAGCCCTACGAAATTATTCCAAACGGGGAAGCACAGACTTTTATTGACGAATGAATCTTGGATCTGTACTGCTTCAGGAGCTCTGCCTTTACATTGTGAAAACCCGCTCACACCCTTGATCCGTGTTTAAGTACTCGAAATTTTTAAAGTCCAGAGGCGGCCCCCACCATTCCCAATTTACTAGTGAAAAAAATATTTTTTGTACGAGGTAGAAAGTAAGAATGTTAAAAGTACGTTGCGTAAAAACTTTAGTTCCATCGCTAATACACGTTGATGAGGGTAGGGGGACATTAGTTTTAGCAAATACTTCAACTATAAAAAAAATAAGTCTCACTTGAGCGCATCGCTCCCAACTTGTCTACGCTAATCCGCGGAAATTTTATTTGCAACGGGAGTGATAGACGAAAATACTTCTTCCCTATGTGCTCTGACCAGCGCCTGAAATGTTCGCCCCCCCACCCTACTGCTTCAACCCTCGTTTCGACACTCCTGCTCTATGTGATCTGCACGACGCGCTGATAACGTACAAAGGCCACTGGAGGAGCGGTGGTCAGCCCCTGTTGAATGCTATCTTTTTTTTATTTCCAGCCGCAATAATACACCGTTTCTGTGGAACACTGGTGACTTCGCCGCAAAGGGTGATCCACACTAAAAAACAAATCCCATAGACAATAAAGAACTAAAAAAGTCATTAAAACAGTGAATGGACTTATGTACAGAGATTGACAACGGTAATATAGACAGGAACCCATCGCTCACTATCATAGTCCCCGAGAAATTATCAAATCTGTAAAGGTCTGGCCACACAATCTTCTGAGTTAATTCTGGACGGATCACAATGACTTTTTCTCACATTCGTTAATCAAAGTGTCAACGCATCAGACTTGTCATTACCCCGATAAACTATCCATAGATTGAGTAAGCATTTAGAATGAAAAATTCAGTTTGCTTCAGTGTCACAGCTTTAATTTTCAGATGCACTCCACAGATTCGTAAAACACTCATTAGGTATGCGTTCACAAGAGAGTTCACCACGGATTCATCTTCCCTATCTTTCTAATAAATCATACGCCCAAAGTAGATAATTATATTACGAAAATAAAATCGATTTTAAGTGATTCCGTATTCGTAATTTATTAATGCTAAAGAATCACGACGAAAATCTCACAATAGTCTACCCAATACTTTACCATAGCCGATACAATCACAAGTTACGATAGTCAGCATCTACTCCCATAGACCAGGGACGGGTGAATAGCGACCCGTGGGTCGCATTCGGCCCGCTAAGAGTTTTTTTGTTCTCCGCCAAGACAGAAAAATCCTCCCCGAGCGCGACCGAAGATTCGTCTCGTATTTTCCATTAGGACGGCCACGTCAATATGCATACGAAGTGTATGAAAACAATTGTCCGCTCCAGCCATAGACAGTAGGTTAGTTACTTCTAACAAAGTCAAGGTTTGAGATCCATAGTAAGACACGAATGTTACCGAATGCCTATGTCGTGTGAATGATAACTGTTAAGACAGCTAGTTGCATATTTTTTAAAGATATGTCGAATGCACTTTTACATGAACGAAACTTCCATTTCCTAAAGTGTGAGGGGGAAAGCGTGAACAGTCAATGCTGACTGCATGAAATATGACTCGAACGAAAGACAATCTGAACAGGTGCTTTTGTTTAAAAACTGAAAACTCACTGTTTATAGTATTTCCGTGAAAAGTTGGGGAAGCCAGATGCGACTTAGCTTTGCGTTTACTGACTTCCCGCCTACCCACCTTTGCAATTAGGAAAAAACTCTCGAGAGCAAATTATATCTAAAACCAGTTTCACTTGAGTTTTTCGTAACCCTCTTGTGCCGTCGAATTAAGATTCAGACACTGAGCTGTCGGGCATAAGGTTAAACTAATTTCTCACCAAGGTACGTTTGCGCACGCTGCAAACACAAGTCTTTCGACAAAAGATAAGGTGTTTCGCTACAACATAACACGGAGATGTCTGTTTAGTTATTTTTCCCTATTTCAACACTGTCTATGGAACATTACGCCTCTACATACCATAACACCTCGCGATTCTAAGCGTTCCCCGAACCGATATTAATCTTATTTTTGTAGTTCAACGGAGTTTTTTGAGTTTGCTCAACCTCTGTCAAGGGTTGGACCAGTGCTTGCAGCGATGTTATTGCTCGTACTAGCAGAACCGGTACAAGGCGAATGCAAATCGGTTCATATCTCTATTCTTTCGAACACAAATGTTAAAAGATTTCATGTAGCAGCTAAGAAACAGTAAAAAAGTGATTTTCTGCATTTAACCATCTATCGGGTAGAGGAATCCTCAAAACTAAGTAACAATACTAGAAAAATCACTATCCATAACATTTACATTCATGTATTCCTTGTTGCGAGGCATCTGACCGTAACGTTAGCATTCATTACCTCAAAACAGATAAGACAGAATGCGGCGTCTTGAAAAACACCGAGAAGGCTAGTAACCACGGTTTAACCATTCATTTTTTAAGTATTAGGACGTTCATGTTACAATTTCTTGCAACAACGTTCATTTCTGGTAAAGATGCATGTCAGCACATTCACTTTACGTGTGTGATTTCAATCGTGTGTGAACCAGGCATTCAGTTGAGAAGAGTATGTGAATCAGTCACTTCAGAATACTAACACCTTTGCGCGCTCACTGAAACTACCTCCTTCTTGTGTCTCTCCATATACTATTCTTATGAGCACAAAAGATAGGATGTTTCACTACAATCTAACACGGAGATGTCTGTTTAGTTATTTTTTCCTCCTATTTCTACACCAGTGTGGAAGTCTTAGAACAAGTGGTTAGCACACGTTTTTAATATGTATCTTGTTTAGAAATCTGAAAGAACACTGTCTATGGAACATTACCCCCTCCCTTGCAAGCTAGTACTAATTACTTCACGATTCTGAGGGACGAAGGTTGTAATCGTTGGCGGATATTTTTCAGAATATGTAATCAACCATAGTGTTCGGATATTTGATCCATAGTAAGACATGAACGTTGTTTACCTCCCATCGACAATCCCTTCTACGGATCGTATGAGAGATGACTGTTACGACAATTAGCAGGGTGAAGTCGTATTTGTTTTTAAAAGCAGAGACACACTAATTACCGACTAGCTAGAGAACGATATATTAACCTGCTAAAGTTTGATTTTAACGATCAGATATACCATCACTTTTTTAGTTCATACCAATATTCCAACTTTTAAAGGAAATATTGTCTCGTTATAAGCGATTACATGCACACTCTATACTTTAAATCTATAGAGACAGCGATCATTAAACATGGAACACATCTGTGAAATATCACAACATTTTTGTTTTTAACGCACGGTTGAATCGTTCTCTAGCTAGCTTTGGTTTCCCATCCCTTTCTTTTACACCTGATATAAAACATTCGACCCAACATAGCTTGCTAGCTGTGCGAGGTCTTGATACAGAGAACAATATTAACACTTCTAAGGCTGACCTTAAAATCCCCGTTAACTATACAAAAGAAATCACATTGACAAAAATATCAGAGACATTCATATTTATTTACATTAAGGTCACATTAATATTTAGTTCGTACATACCAGTTCACCGTGCACCTCTTTTAGTACTGTTGCAAAGTTCAATTTAGACATAAACGCGACATTAGCAGGACGATTTAGTTCGATACATGATTCTTCCACAAAACTTACGGCAATATCAGTTAGATTAACGTTTCTTACCACTTCGGGGAAATAATCGTAAGCTGATTCAGCGTTTATGGTGAGGCACGAATGGCGAAGTTGACTCGGATGATCCACTTCACACCCGAAACAGTTCTTACGTAGCAGCGTAAACAGTTCTTTTCGGAGATCTGTTTTCAAAGTCCGCTTTAAACAGTCCATAAGCTTTACGAAATCACTGCTGTCTTGTTCAAGGGGTCGATCGTTAGATGGTGGGCTTCGAGGAAGATTTGCCGCTAATTCCACCTTCCGCACTGCATTCCAAAATTTACCGTTTTCAAACTTCAGTGCCATCAAACTGTAGGTGATTGGATCGCATAAATCTGTCAACCGATGCCACTGTTCGACGCTGAGCCGAACCGATGACGAAAATACAAGTCCTCCGTCACGGGGGATGCTTTTTTTAATGACCACGCCGTGTCCACCTTTGAGCACGACGAGGCAAACCATAGCGTCCAGTTCATACTCGCCGTATTCGACATCTTCGAACGCTTCGACGATTGTAGACGCATACGAAACCAGTCCATGCCACTGCTCTTCAGATAGCATCACACCGTCCTTTGTAGGATATAGTTTTAACGAGTCGTCACTCTGGAACACACGTATGTGCACTTTAGGATATGACCGATATTCACAAACGCTCGCAAACAAATCCGATCCGAGTTGAAACATATGGCTATCATCATCTCTAACAGCAAGTCGCTTCGCAGGAAGATCACCATCGGTCAGGGAACGTTTAGCACAAGCCATAGCAAGTCGATACTGGAAAAAATAATGCCTTACAGCCCCGTCGAAGGGTAATACTTATACCTTAAACCTGTGACGTGTCCCTGTAACTCCATCCCATTGGTCGAGATCTGGTAGATTTGCCATCTCTTAGTAAACATGATGACGTCTACAAATATTTACGAGCCTGTATAGACGTGCTTTCGAAATATACATGTGGTGTTCCTTTAAAACGGAAATCGTGGGAGCTTTTGATCACAAAAACCTTTCAGAATATCTCTGAAATTACAAACAGATAAGGGGGGTTGAATTCATTAACAGAGTATTTCAAAAGTATCTTAAAAAACACACTCATAATGAAACCAAAGCTAGCTTAGTAGACCGTGCGTTAAAAACAAAAATGTTGTGATATTTCACAGATGTGTTCCATGTTTAGTGATCGCTGTCTCTATAGATTTAAAGTATAGAGTGTGCATGTAATCGCTTATAACGAGACAATATTTCCTTTAAAAGTTGGAATATTAGTATGAACTAAAAAAGTGATGGTATATCTGATCGTTAAAATCAAACTTTAGCAGGTTAATATATCGTTCTCTAGCTAGTCGGTAATTAGTGTGTCTCTGCTTTTAAAAACAAATACGACTTCACCCTGCTAATTGTCGTAACAGTTATCTCTCATACGATCCGTAGAAGGGATTGTCGATGGGAGGTAAACAACGTTCATGTCTTACTATGGATCAAATATCCGAACACTATGGTTGATTACATATTCTGAAAAATATCCGCCAACGATTACAACCTTCGTCCCTCAGAATCGTGAAGTAATTAGTACTAGCTTGCAAGGGGGTAATGTTCCATAGACAGTGTTCTTTCAGATTTCTAAACAAGATACATATTAAAAACGTGTGCTAACCACTTGTTCTAAGACTTCCACACTGGTGTAGAAATAGGAGGAAAAAATAACTAAACAGACATCTCCGTGTTAGATTGTAGTGAAACATCCTATCTTTTGTGCTCATAAGAATAGTATATGGAGAGACACAAGAAGGAGGTAGTTTCAGTGAGCGCGCAAAGGTGTTAGTATTCTGAAGTGACTGATTCACATACTCTTCTCAACTGAATGCCTGGTTCACACACGATTGAAATCACACACGTAAAGTGAATGTGCTGACATGCATCTTTACCAGAAATGAACGTTGTTGCAAGAAATTGTAACATGAACGTCCTAATACTTAAAAAATGAATGGTTAAACCGTGGTTACTAGCCTTCTCGGTGTTTTTCAAGACGCCGCATTCGGTCTTATCTGTTTTGAGGTAATGAATGCTAACGTTTCGGTCAGATGCCTCGCAACAAGAAATACATGAATGTAAATGTTATGGATAGTGATTTTTCTAGTATTGTTACTTAGTTTTGAGGATTCCTCTACCCGATAGATGGTTAAATGCAGAAAATCACTTTTTTACTGTTTCTTAGCAGCTACATGAAATCTTTTAACATTTGTGTACGAAAGAATAGAGATATGAACCGATTTGCATTCGCCTTGTACCGGTTCTGCTAGTACGAGCAATAACATCGGTGCAAGCACTGGTCCAACCCTTGACATAGGTTGAGCAAGCTCAAAAAACTCCGTTGAACTACAAAAATAAGATTAATATCGGTTCGGGGAACGCTTAGAATCGCGAGGTGTTATGGTATGTAGAGGCGTAATGCTCCATAGACAGTGTTGAAATAGGGAAAAATAACTAAGCAGACATCTCCGTGTTATGTTGTAGCGAAACATCTTATCTTTTGTCGAAAGACTTGTGTTTGCAGCGTGCGCAAACGTACCTTGGTGAGAAATTAGTTTAACCTTATGCCCGACAGCTCAGTGTCTGAATCTTAATTCGACGACACAAGAGGGTTACGAAAAAACTCAAGTGAAACTGGTTTTAGATATAATTTGCTCTCGAGAGTTTTTTCCTAATTGCAAAGGGGGTAGGCGGGAAGTCAGTGAACGCAAAGCTAAGTCGCATCTGGCTTCCCCAACTTTTCACGGAAATACTATAAACAAAAGCACCTGTTCAGATTGTCTTTCGTTCGAGTCATATTTCATGCCGTCAGCATTGACTGTTCACGCTTTCCCCCTCACACTTTAGGAAATGGAAGCTTCGTTCATGTAAGAGTGCATTCGACATATCTTTAAAAAAAAATATGCAACTAGCAGTCTTAACAGTTATCATTCACACGACATAGGCGTTCGGTAACATTCGTGTCTTACTATGGATCTCAAACCTTGACTTTGTTAGAAGTAACTAACCTACTGTCTATGGCCGGAGTGGGCAATTGATTTCATACACTTCGTATGCATATTGACGTGGCCGTCCTAATGGAAAATAGGAGACGAATCTTCGGTCGCGCTCGGGGAGGATTTTTCTGTCTTGGCAGGCAACAAAAAACTCTTAGCGGGCCGAATGCGACCCACGGGTCGCTATTCACGCGTCCCTGGTCTATGGGAGCAGATGCTGACTATCGTAACTTGTGACTGTATCGGCTATGGTAAAGTATTGGGTAGACTATTGTGAGATTTTCGTCGTGATTCTTTAGCATTAATAAATTACGAATACGGAATCACTTAAAATCGATTTTATTTTCGTAATATAATTATCTACTTTGGGCGTATGATTTATTAGAAAGATTGGGAGGGTGAATCCGTGATGAACTGTCTTGTGAACGCATACCTAATGAGTGTTTTACGAATCTGTGGAGTGCATCTGAAAATTAAAGCTGTGACACTGAAGCAAACTGAATTTTTCATTCTAAATGCTTACTCAATCTATGGATAGTTTGTCGGGGTAATGACAAGTCTGATGCGTAGACACTTTGATTAACGAATGTGAGAAAAAGTCATTGTGATCCGTCCAGAATTAACTCAGAAGATTGTGTGGCCAGACCTTTACAGATTTGATAATTTCTCGGGGACTATGATAGTGAGCGATGGGTTCCTGTCTATATTACCGTTGTCAATCTCTGTACATAAGTCCATTCACTGTTTTAATGACTTTTTTAGTTCTTTATTGTCTATGGGATTTGTTTTTTAGTGTGGATCACCCTTTGCGGCGAAGTCACCAGTGTTCCACAGAAACGGTGTATTATTGCGGCTGGAAATAAAAAAAAGATAGCATTCAACAGGGGCTGACCACCGCTCCTCCAGTGGCCTTTGTACGTTATCAGCGCGTCGTGCAGATCACATAGAGCAGGAGTGTCGAAACGAGGGTTGAAGCAGTAGGGTGGGGGGGCGAACATTTCAGGCGCTGGTCAGAGCACATAGGGAAGAAGTATTTTCGTCTATCACTCCCGTTGCAAATAAAATTTCCGCGGATTAGCGTAGACAAGTTGGGAGCGATGCGCTCAAGTGAGACTTATTTTTTTTATAGTTGAAGTATTTGCTAAAACTAATGTCCCCCTACCCTCATCAACGTGTATTAGCGATGGAACTAAAGTTTTTACGCAACGTACTTTTAACATTCTTACTTTCTACCTCGTACAAAAAATATTTTTTTCACTAGTAAATTGGGAATGGTGGGGGCCGCCTCTGGACTTTAAAAATTTCGAGTACTTAAACACGGATCAAGGGTGTGAGCGGGTTTTCACAATGTAAAGGCAGAGCTCCTGAAGCAGTACAGATCCAAGATTCATTCGTCAATAAAAGTCTGTGCTTCCCCGTTTGGAATAATTTCGTAGGGCTTAACCGTTTGTCAGTGAAAAGTTGTCCGGGGTCCTCAATATTTTTCATCATGACATCAGATTTTTTTTGTTTTCTTTTACCCATCGACATTTTTTATTTTCTGCGGAGCTGTTACTGCGGGGTAGGGTTTCTTCTAGTAAAAAATGAAACAACCAGTAATCGCTAGGGCTAAAAGAAATAAGTGTTGGTTATAAAAAATACGTACATGAAAAGACTGTCGGTGTAAGATCTAAATTTTAAAAGTGGAGAGGGAGCTTACTGCCAGAATTAGACATCTACAGTAAAATGAACTCCGAAGATTGTACATTCAGACCTCTGTTCATCTTTGATAATTTTCGCAAGCATCGAGGGTTATGATAGAGAAAGCAAGCTTGAAGTGAGAACGTATAAGGATGTTAATACTATCGCCTAACAAAAGACGCCTGGGATATTGCTAAAGATTTTCGTATTTTTCCACGGAATTATACGGTGCACATCTTTTCTAATGTCCGAGGTCGAATCCTATTTTTCCTGAGTCGAACCATAACCTTTTAACTCATATTGGAATTAAAGTTTTTTACGGAAACGTATGAATTCTATTTTTAGCATTCTGTCACATAGATTTAGCACTTCTCCGAGGAGTCGGTCATAAGGTGTGTCAACTCAATTTTAAGTGATCTAATAAGGTTCCAGTTATATTTCATAACCTAAAGGACATCGGCAGAGAATCGGTATTAATCCCGATAATATGGAAAAAGCAACAATCTCCCTTTGAATTTCATAGATTCCTATTTTTAAGTGCGTCTATCAGCAGAAGAATTCCTTCTGTATTTCGAGAGGAAACAGTAATTATTTAACTTTCCCATTAGGTTTTCGGACGGACCCGCCACTCTTCTCAAAGACGCAGCATTCCACCGTTGACCTTTGCACACCACCCCACTTGTTGCTATGGTTCACCAGATCACATGGGGATGAGTGTACAAGTTGTCGAAACGGGTTAGAAGGTCGTCTCTCTTGTAAGCAGTAGGCGCGATCAGAGCATACATGTCAGTTAAGCGGTTTCGTTTGCTAAATTTTGACTATCAGCCCTGTTGCATATATTTTTTCAGTGGATTAGTGGAGGTAAGTTGAGAGGGTGCGTGAAGCAATGTATTATTTTTATAGTCGAAGTTTTAAATTAATGTTCCCCTACTCCGTTAATATGCATTCATGATGAAAGTTTTTTAGCATTCTTACTTTCTATAACATTCTACCTCGTACAAAAAGTTATTTTTTACCCGATTTCATCAGCGTGATGAGATATACGCTCGCACGCAAACGATGGGAGAGACGATTTTTCTTCGGTGTTGCGTTACTGCGTGGAAACACAGATATCTGACGGCACCAACCCGATGGAGACTAATACGCACAACTCTTGAAGGTTTAGGACGTGTCATTTCAAAAGTCTACATGGGGTGCGTTGAAACCTATCATAAAGGGTTGTGCAGAGAACCGTCTCCGGACTTGGGGAAAATATCGAGTCCGAAATCCACGATAAAGAGTGCCCGTGAGTTTTCACGATGTAAGACAGCGCTCCTGAAGCAGCACAGATTCATTCGTCAATTTGATCCCACGTTTGGAATTTTTTATTTTCGTAGGACTTAACCATCTGTCAGTGAAACGTTGTCCAGGGGTGAGGATCCGAACACAGAGTCTATTAGGTCGATCCTATCACTCCTCAATATTTTTCGTCACGACGAATAAAATCAGATTTTTACTCATCGGCATTTTCTGCGGGACAGTCTTTTAAAAACAGTTACTGTGGATAGATCTAGTAAGCGACAGTCACGGAGTTAAAAGAAATAAGTGTTACTGAAACGGACTTAAAATACATATATTAATGTGAAAGGACTATCGGGTTTTGGTGTAAGAAATACATAGAAAAATCTAGTTATAAAGAATGCTAGGTTATAAATAATCTGAAATGTCCCACCCATTCGACACGCATCTAAGCCACAGCAAGTACACGGCATAGTCCTGGAATCCACAGAGCGAGGGACGATTTTTTTTTTTCCGGTGAAACACATCTACAGAAAACCGATTATTATTTCGACCGTGGAGGGATTTTAATAAAGGTGAGGAATATTTTAACCAGTGCTTAATTACTAGGGAGTTGATTAACGGAGTTTGAAAATTTTTCCACTGCAGACGTGTGTTATAAAAGTAGATTTAACATGTCATCCCTACGAATAATTTAAACCATTATTAATTTCACTCTATGGAAACAGTAAGAGTAAAAATGAGTTTCAACTGTAGGATGATTTTTAATAGAGGTAAGGGAATATGGATGTATGTGACGTTTTTCTGCTGAGGACCTGCCATCCTCACAGACCTTCTACTCTGGCATATAAACTGATAGGCTCCTGTCAGACCTCTGTGGCAAGCAGCTGCTTGAGGGGGTATTTATTTTTATTTTTTATTAATTACTAAGGAATTTTGTATCATTCCTTTCTGTACAATTATTCTAAGACCAGTCAATCGTTCCATGCAATTATTCTGAGACTTGCATCAGCCGAGTGAAGGAGTGGGGGCCTTAAAATGGTCAACCAGAGGGTTTTTCATAAGGGGGAGGGCTTAAAATATAGGTAGGTCGACCGTGGGGTCCGAAAACGAGAAATTAGAGTGAAAATAAAGGGGTTTTTGGGAAAATAGTACTTCTCCCTGTCAACAGATGGCGCCAGGAGGGTTTTTAATAAGGGGGAGGGCTTAAAATATAGGTAGGTCGACCGTGGGGTCCGAAAACGAGAAATTAGACTTAAAATAAAGGGGTTTTTGGGAAAATAGTACTTCTCCCTGTCAACAGATGGCGCCAGGAGGGTTTTTAATAAGGGGGAGGGCTTAAAATATAGGTAGGTCGACCGGGGGGTCCGAAAACGAGAAATTAGAGTGAAAATAAAGGGTTTTTGGGAAAATAGTACTTCTCACTGTCAACAGATGGCGCCACTGAGGGGGAAAGGGGGGTTTAATAAAGGGGGAGGAATTATTAATTATTAATAAAGGGGCGTGGCCTGTTACGTAATGATTATGTAATGATTACGTCATGTTACGTCATGTTACGTCATAGGGGCGTGGCCTGTTACGTCATAGGGGCGTGGCCTGTTACGTCATAAGGGGCGTGGTCGGTGACGTCATAGGGGGGAAAGCACTGTGCAAAGGGGGATCGGTATGGTGTGATTAAACTACTTGCGTGGCTTAAAGGCAACATCTTGGCTATAAAAACCAAAGACATTTTTTTTCAATCTTGTCTCTTTAGAGGAGTGTCTATTCTTATATATTTTTGCAACAAGCCATGATCTAGAAAATATAAGGATGGAAGACAGAGGAAGCTCTGATCTACATACTTGGATGATCTACTTGCAAGGACGTCGGACGGGACGTCGTTCCATCCGACTTCCCTCCGATCAGGATTGAATGGAAAAACAACAGAACGCCGTTCCTGTATATTTTTTATATAATTATAAACGCCGAATAGTTCAATGGAAGTGTTTTACCTCCTCTGTTATGGTAATCATTTAAAACAATATTTTTGAAAAATATGTCTACTTATTTATCAAATTTTTAACTAATTTTCAATCATATTTTCAATGAAATAAATTATTAATCTTTTAAAACCATATATATACATATACAATTATTATCTTAATTATGACACTGAATTTCACATTATAACATTATTTTACTTACATTTTTTAAAGAAAATTCCGTTAATGGAAGCCTTCCGTCAATTCTATCCAGCATGTTCTTTGAAGTGCGCAGAGTATGATTCTCAGGCATACGGGGCCACAGTTTAACGTCCCATCCGACGGACGACGGCATTTCTAAACCCTCTAGAGTCCCCCCTTTCTCACCGAAGACAGAATGAGGGATAACAGAGATGTATCTCAAAACTGCCGCAGTTGGGACTCGAACCTGAGAACTGTAGATTACAAGACTGGCGCACTACCACTCAAAGCCAATCTCCGCCACAGAAAAATGGGGAAAGTTTTTTGGTTGAATAGATACTGATGAAATATTATTATTCGTCTTTTCTGAATCATCCACTGGTTTGAATTTTGGCCGTTAAAAGGCGCTAAACTCTGTTTCACATAAAGAATGGAGTGACAATTGTTTTGTCCAATCGTGGCTTAATTACATTTAACCACGAAAGCCAACGAAAAGCAAGATTCTGCGCTTGAAAATATATCAATCCTCACCTAGTTAGAGAGTTTCTACGTCAAGTGTTTGGTATCAATAATAATGAAACATGTCTGTTGTCTCCAAAACTCTTCATATAAAAGGGCTGGAAACCGGGAATATTTGCAGAAGATTATGAGTAGCAAGAGAAAGTACAGTGTAAAATATGAACTCGATAGGTTGAATAGGTGGTAAAAAAATGCTACTTTGGTTAAAACGTATTTCTCCTCTGGTTATTCGTAGCTTCTGCTCACTCGCAAATTCGAAACGAGAAAGTCACCGTTGCCGGATCCCACACATTCCCAAAGTTATTATTATAGTAAGGTGTCCTATTCAGTCCGTTGGCCGAGTGGATAGCGCGCTTGGCTACTGATCTAAGGGACCTGGGTAAGGTTTCCTGCTGTCGTGTTTTTTTTCTGCTGAGGTCCTGCCAACCTCACAGACCTTCTACAATAGCTTATAAACTGACAAGCTCCTGTCAGATCTCTGTGGCAAGCAACTGCTTGAGGGGGTATTTATTCAGGTAGGAACCTGATTTTTTCACCCAACATCGGGTCACAAAGGGGAACCCGCATATAAAATATGGGACCATTCGTTCAAGTATCTTGGGAATTACAGGAAGCCAAAATCTGTCGGAACGTAAATAACACTTTCGATAATTTGGGTAGAGACGAAGCCACGGGCTATGGGAGTGCGTTCCGACGTTCAGCAACGACCTGAGCAACATTGGGCAATTCTTCTAGTCGTTAATATACCAATGAAATTATGCTTCATTTTGTATTTTGCAATATTCCGAAATTAAAAAGAGCATTTTTAATTGTTCGCTTCCATAAAGTATACATAATGAATGAGTACGTTAGAAAAAGTACTTATTTCTCGTATAAGGTCTGGAAGCAACTATTTACTGTGAGGAATTACATCTGCCAGTTAATCCTACAAGAACTCATGTGGGAGTGAACTTTTTTCATTGGTGCTTGGAAAGCCATCCACCTTCCTTCGGATGGGACGTAAAGCTGGGTGGCCCTGGCGTGCAGTAGCGTGTCTTGACGGGAGGCTTCCATCTATCTCCTAACAGCTGTCCAGTGGGTCTTCTCTGAGCACTTTGTATCCTTGTGACCTGACCATTTAACCCATTGTGCGCGAAAAATTGCCGTTAAGAGGTATCCCAACACTTCTTCAAAGAAAATGAAGTTTCTTATTTTATACCTTTAGCACCATCTAACGTTTGGAACTCGAATTAACAGATGATTGATAAAATGCAAATAGTAATATTTTATCAGTACGTATGAAACAGAAGAAAAATTTTGCATTCACCGCTTGAAACAAAAAAATCACATTTTACCACACCCCTTTAAATCGTTTGACCACCACACTCCACACCAAAAAACCAGCATTTAATTAAAAAGATCGTTTGTAATATATATTTAAAGTTTTGGCATTTTTGCACGTTAGAGGGCGTTAATAACGTTATTGAAAAATACGGAAAATTCAAATCGTAATATTCCATTAATATCTATCCAACCCAAAAAGAATTTTTAATTTATCTCTGATAACAAAAACAAATCATTTTTCCCCAGACAATCAACTTTACAGATAACAATGTGAATATATAAGACCATTCTTTTTTGTAGAGTTTGGGTTGGGTTGTTTTACCTCTGAGCGGCACTTTTTTGCACACCATGGGTTATATGGCCAAGTCACATGGACCCCGAAGGCTCAGAGAAGGTTGGGGGAGGGGACCCACTGGAACAGCTGTAGGGAGACAGATGGTAGCCTCCCGTCAAGGTCATCCAGCGTTTCTTTAACGTGCAAAGGGTATGGTTCTCCCCACACGGAGCCACGGCTTAACGTCCCATCCGACGGACGGCGGCCTTTTCAAGCCCATCGGTGTCCCCTACTGACCGTGGGTAGGGCGAGGAATTTTGCGGAGATAAATCTCAACGCTGACCCAGCTGGAACTCGAACCTGGGAACTACAGATTACGAGCCTGGCGCCCTACCGACTGAGCATCCCCCCGCCCCCCTTTTTTGTAAAAAACGAGCTAAAAATCAAACTATGCGAAATTTGTTCTGCAGCGGCTAATTAAATGACGTCCTGGTAGATCTCGATAAAATAGATTTCCTCCTTTTTTATTCTATTGTTCCCGTTTGCTCCAGCTGAGAAACACGAACTTCCCATCAGAACACGAAAGCAAAAAAACTTTCCCCATTCACTAGGTTGCTCTCGCGTTACGAAATGGCCGTTGTTTACGGGTCAGCGGAGATAGATCTTCCTTATCCTTTGTGCTCTGTGAATGACGCGAAAATGTATTTCATGTCGAGAATCAAAGTGATGTTTGCCTGCACTCTGGAGTAAGAGGGTAAGTTTTATTGCGCGACGAACGACCTAAGCTGACTCGTGAAACATAAAATGGAGAAGATAGACAGAAAAAAAAGTGTCATACCTCCCTCAGATAGATTTTTGCGCTCTTGTTTATGCAATTTATGGTGAAAACGTTGCTATTAAATCGAGCGAGAGATGAAGTTAAGTAAATAAAGAAACAGACTTTTGGCTTCACGATGAATTGGCAACATCAGACAGAACGAAAGATCTATATATATCTAGTGTTGCATCGTCATCAACCGAAGACAAGTAAAGAAATGCCGGTCATAATGCCTCGGGGATTCCGTAGATAGATGTTTCGAGTAAACTAAATGCTCTTCAGTAACTGACATTCGAGTATTGAGTATTTTTCTTTATTTTGACTGCTCGTTGAGAGAGGTAATAATGGTAAAATGGAAAACATGATAATGGATGATCGTGTGATAAATTCGGTCCAGTCTTCAAGTGAGTTACAACTTTTTTTTTTCTTTAAGTTAGCTAAAAAATATTAACATTAGCAAGATGGGATTTAGGTTACACCCTCTTGCTCAACAGTCAGGATCTCAAACTGCGGAACTACAGGATGTTGATCAAGATCTCCGCTACAAAAAGATAATGTAGAAATTAGATCTATACTACAAAAGACAATATAGAGAAGATCGATAGAAACGTTATAAGGAGTTAAACTTTAGTGGAAAAGCATGGGTTAAATTTCATTTTATGAATGTGCCAAATTTATAACTCACCTCCTTAAGCTTGCGTTATATTTAAAAAATCATCATTTATAAAGGGCAAGCTCAAACGATATAGTGGGAGACTCGCAATCTGCTGTTCCCAAGTCCGAGTCTAACCGTATTTGCATTGAGCTATATTTCCACTAATCCCTACTCTTACCTCAGTGAGGAAGGGAACACCGATGGGCTTGAAAAACTCTGCCGCCCATTGGATGGGTTGTTAAGTTGTGATTCTGTGTGCATGATACATACAACCTATGTACCTTAGAGAACACTCAATATGGCCTTGAAAGGACTCTTCTATGTGTCTCCTAGCAGCTGTCCAGTGGATACCCTTCCCCCAACCTCCTCTAACCCTTGGGGTCTTTGTGACCCAGCCATTTTGGCCATTGTGTGAAAAAAGTTCCGCTCAGAAACAATCGAATCTCTACATACAATCGAATACAAAACAATCGAATCTCTACATACAATCGAATACAAAACAATCGAATCTCTACATACAATTGAATACAAAACAATCGAATCTCTACATACAATCGAATACAAAACAATCGAATCTCTACATAAGATGCTGCTAAACGGTGGTTGATAACTACGAAACTAGGAGAGGTCTTTTTGCAGTGTCTAGGTTTTGTCTGAGCCATTGCATTGAATACCTTAATTAATTAATTGATTTACCTCAGCCATCCTTTTGTGATCAATTCTTTACATGCGATGTTGTCAATATAGTGTTTTTCCTCCCTAATTAATGAAAAATAAATAAATATTCCCTTAATCAGCCGCTTGCCACAGAGGTCTAACAGGAGACTGGTAGACGCCATGTTGTAGAGGGTCTGTGGGAGGCGAGATCTCAGCAGAAAAACAACACAAACATCCATGCCTTACCCGGGGCTCGAACCAAGGCCCCTTTGGTCAGTAGCCAAGCATCTAACCACTCGGCCGTGCAACCTTTAAAATAGGGATAGTAGTCCTGATTTTAATTACTAGGGAAACACTAAGGGTCACTCACTAGCCGGCATTACAGAACAATAAAATTAAATTTACTCTTCTAAGTAGTCGAATTTTGAATGCTAAATGTTTACATTAAAATGAACGATTAAATGGAGCTACATTTTAGTGAAAGAGCTCATTTTATAAATATGCCAATTTTACCTCACCTCCTCAAGCTTGCGTTATAAGAAATTCACCATTAATAAGCGAGAGACAGAACTGTTATACAAATTCTAACTCGTGCTTTGTCATCAGACATATACATTATTATGAAAGGATCAGAGACGTACTCGGGTGGGGGGCAGACTAGGGGGTTCGGACTCTTTCCCCGCAAATATTCTGTCGTCTTATACGAAAACTCAAACTTGTGTACTTGCTTCGAAATTCAAAACAGTTGTCTTTGTATAATTTTATTTTAATCCCATAGGAGGTGTCCGACACTTATACTGGCCTTAACTGACATAGGGGTTAGGGAGCTAGTTGCTGTTCCAGTAGGGCAAACTTTATGTTTTGTGTTAACTCTAATTGAGACAGTGGTCAGCAGTGACTTCTCTCTGTTGGGCATGTCCTTGTATGAGAAGACTTGTAAAAGCTAGGAGTAGCTAGGACTTGTAAAGCTAGGATTCTTCTCTGTCCTATTAAAAATTAAAATAGATATAAAAAAGCATAAAATTGGATACCATATGGAATATCATTTTAAGCTATCGTGTCCGATGGAATATTTTAGTAATTGGAAAACCCTAGTAAAAAAAAATAGTCTTATTCTCAGATCCCCCCCTCCTAACTCTCCCTCCCCCGGAAATTAAATCCTGAGTACGTGCTGGAAAGGATCGGGATTTAACGAAAATTGAGATCCGTCTAAATATGTGTTCGGAGAAAATCCCTTACCTTAAGCTTAATGATAAAAATTCTTGTTAAAAGGCTAATTCGAAAATCCAATTATACGTTGAATACATTCAAACATGCCTTTGGAATCAGCATTGAGCAGGGATTTGGTTGATAAAAGAAATTCGAAGAAATTGTTGCTAGCAATCAACTTAAAACCTTTGAAAAGCTGTTATCGGATAATAGTTCAAAATTCCCTCATCATCAAGTCCAAAATATTTTCATTCAAAAGATTCATACTTTGTATTAGATGAAATAAAACAATCGGGAAAAGTTGCTGCCTTTGTTTGCAGTTGTTGGGTTGCTTTACCTCTGAGCAGCACTTTGTTTTCGCAGAATGGGCAGGTTACAAACACCTCGAAGGCTCAATTAGGGTTGGGGGAACCCACTGGACAGCTGTAACCTCCCGTCGTCAAGGCCATCCAGCGTGTTCTTTAACGTGGTGTATAGGGTATGGCTTTCTGGTATATGGAGACACGTCTTGACGTTTCATCCGACGGAGGTGGCCTTTCCCTGCCCGTCGGGGTCCCCTCTGACGGAGGAAGGGTATTTATTGCGGAGATAAATCTCAACGATGGTCAAGATAGAACCCAGTCTGGGAACTGCAAAATATGAGTCTGGAGCGCTACCGACTGAGCCACCTCCTTTGAAGTCATCTGCATAAGAATTATACTTAGGAATGTTTGGACTTTGGATTTTTCAAACCGAGTTCGGGTGAAACTTTCTTTGAATTCGAATTTTCAATACAGTTTCAGTTTAATTTTTTGAAAGCAGTGTTTTTCAGAATGCATATTTCGAATCTAGGTACCAACCAAATACGTCAAAATACGAAATGTGTTTTTAGAATTAAATCACTGTACATATCTTAAACGTTAGTAAACACAGAGTTAACTTCTCAATGTATTACTTCTAAATTTTATAAATTATTTTATACTAAATTACGTGTTGAAACTTAATATTTATAAAGATTTCCTTGAGAACCCAGGAACGATGACTTGTTATGAAAGTTGAAAATGAACCTTCTTAATCAGTTCCCTTATCACGAAAGAAGATACATGCAGGATGGTCAAAATAAAGTTCCCTCTTTCAGAGCCCGCTGTAGAACTAGGGAATGGAGGATTGAGATGTTTTACCTCTGAGCGGCACTTTTTCACTCAATAGACTAAATGGCCTAGTCAAAAGATCCCCGAGGACTCAGAGAAGGTTGGGAGGAGAAAACTCACTGGACAGTTGTTAGGAGACCGGTGGTAGCCACTCGCCAAGCTATCCAGCGTGTTCTTTTACCATACACAGGTTATGATCCTCCCACATACGTGGACTCCACGTATATGTGTTGCACGGAAGACAACCACACAACAGCCTGTCCCTACAACAACGCTGATATTCTCAAACAACAGTCTTCCTGCCGGTATTCTTATCCCCAATATATCATAAACATTGCGAAGAATTAGTTACGTACAAACTTCACCGATAATAGAACAATAAGTCGCGGATTCCCGACTTTGTGGCCACCTCATTCGTTTGGATGTGAGGTTATTTGAAGAACCAGATGTACGATGTTGACATTAGTATTCATGTGAGCTTGAAAAACAACATCACATGACATGTGGAAAACATCGTGTCTCATAAACTCAGTTTCGGTTTCATTGTGGATTTCAGCATTTATGTAGCCAGTGATAGACACCATATGAAAAAGATTTTGCCATGATAGTAAGCTACAACAATCTCTTTAATAATCAATACGAATATATTCCGTCCATTCCTTAAATAAGATGTGGTGTATTCGGGTGTCACTATATGCCATTTGCATGTACAAAGATTTGGATATAAAAACACTGAATGATGCGTATGACGAATTATAAATATCGCGTGGTTCATTTTTAAATCCCCTTTGACTTCCTCTGTACAGGAACTACCTCGAAGGGACATCATAAAAAATTTCTGAAAAGAAATTTAAAATATAAATATTTTTTTCCTTTACTCTGATATTACCAAAAATGAGGTAGACATTCGTTTTTCACTATTTCTCTAATCTAGCCCAAAAGTTAGGCGAAAATCTCCTCTTCCGTTGTTCGAATTTATCCCAAGAATGAGGTGGATATTGTTTTCGGCCACTATGCCAATGCATTCCAAAAATGCTGTTTGTGTTCTTGCACCACTCAAGACGATATGAACGCCAAAAAAGAGGTAGTTGTCTGAATTCGTTCATTATCCGAATGAAGCACACAATGATACGGACGTTCGTTTGCTGCCATTACTCTAATTTATCGGAAGAATGAGATGGATGTCTCGTTTCATCCATTACTCTAATTAATCCCAAGAATGAGGTAGAGGTTTCTATCCCGTTCCTCTGATTCATCCAAAGAATTCGGAGGATGCCACTTTTCAAAAATTACTCTAATTGATCCCGAGAACGAGAAAAATGTTAGCTGGGAACATCAGTTAAAGATTTAATATAAATCAACCTATGGACCTCAAAATTTATCGACGAGCATTTCTGTAATTTTAATGATCTTTTACGTTGGTATTAGTGACAAAAAATAGTTCAGACTAAATATTAGTGATTTTTTTTCACGGGCAATGCCATAGTTCTTAAAATGTTTAATATTTAATAACATTTTTAATGAATATTTTCATGCTAACTTCATAAGGCATAAATTAGAACTTTTTTTTTTCTTTTCATTCTGAAGCTATACACTGCCAGTCTAAAATATTAAGTTTCATGTTATGTGAATGAGAAGAAATTTTAAACTCTATAACTTTTAAAATGTGCATTTAATGGAAACATGTGATCGAATATAAAGATCATAATCGAATCTGTTTAAATCTCGATTTTTCAACAATATTCGTTCAGTATTTAAAGAGTTACAGAATCTGGAATATTTTTCTATAATAATGCGTCATACGAATTTACCACGGAAATTAATTAAAATTTAAATAATTTTATTACTTCAGAACATTTAATAAAATAAATACACATTTTAGAAGTTTGCGTAGTGATTATTTCAATATCAGACAATGGTTTTTACAACATGAGATAATTTATTGCTTAATATTACAGCTTCCGTAACACTTTAAACACTGAATGAATATTGTTGAAAATAGAGATTATATTTGATTTTCATCTTCAATTTATCTTCAGTCACATTTTTCCATTAAAAGCATATTTTAGAAGTTATAGAACTTTAAAAATATACCCCCATTGACATAACACGGAAATTCTCTAATATTAGATAAGGCAGCGTATTTATCCATTAAATGTGGAAATTATCAAACAATCACGACTCTCTTTCAATTATTGAAGAATAAAATATCGTCACTTTTTTTGTTGTCTTTTTGAATTCAAATATTTTTAATCGCCTAAAACGAAATCTCTGATTCAATTGCATTTTTGTCTTTTTTGTCGATTCTCAAAGTCTTATAATCTTGATGTCATTTCTCATTCATCCAAGATTTTTTTCCCTTTCTTGTGATTTATTATGAAATCAAAATATGCTAATGAGAAAATAATTGATCTTCAAGTAAAACAAGTCATTAAAAATTGGATGACAACAAAAATTACACGAAGCTGATTTCTTCAAGACAATTTCAAAATTGCCTATGTTGTAAAGTATAGAAATAGATAATAAGAATGGTTGTTGATAAACTAGAAATGACCATTAAAAACCTATTACAGTGACCATCTTTAAAACAGCGATGCTCCTCTTAAAGCTGAGAAAAAACAACGCCAGAAAAAAATGCCTAACTGTCTTAACAAGTTTATTTTGCAGTCGTTTTAGCTATTCTTATAATAAACCAGTACTTGAAGAAAATTACCACTGAGAATGAAAAAAAGAACTTAGTGTCTTGGGTAATGACAGAATCTTGGTGTTTCTTATGTCTTTTTGAATTGAAGATGCAATATCATACATTACATCTGCTTTTTCACTTGCAGGATGAAATCACTTTCAGCTTTTTATTCTGTCTCTCAAATTAAAATTTGTTGACTGATCAAAGAGACGTCTCTGATTTGATTAGTTTCTGAAATTTCGCCTTTCTAATCTTGTTTGTTTACGTGTATGTGTTCGGGTCACAAAAACTCTCGAATATTTTTTCCGTTTGAACTTTTAATAAATTATTTTTTGTATTAGTCTCAAGTTCGAAGATAAACTAAAAGTACTTTTCATAACCAAAGAACATAAAGCGAAGAGGAACTTTAAACTTTAGCGGATTGCATTGTTTTACCTCTGAACGGCACTTTTTCTTACCCCCATTCCATGCTATTTTTCAGCGCAAGGATTGCCTAGCAGAGTCGCGAAGGCCATCTGAATAAGTGATTATTACAGTGGAGGGGCGAAATATAAATTGAAGTAGAAAGGACAACACGTTTTCGACTTTTTTTCCACAAAGTGTTTTTGTTAAACAACGCGTTTTGAGAATAACTAAAAAAACAACAACAGAATATATGCATTACGAAACGTCTTTTCAGTCCTATTCGGTTCAATGAATATTAGGAATCTCTCCAATTTTTTTCCAACATCCGAGCTCTGACTGTAATAGTCATGGTACCAAGACTCTTAGCCACGAACCGCCAACGCACAGATGTATTATAGAACTATATTTGACTCTTCAAAAAAGGATCCCTTGAGATTCAGGACTCAAGAAACGAAGATTTCGGGTATTAAACATCAAAAACGGGTAACTTTTACACTGCTAAATCGGCTGCCTTGTATTGCAAGATGTTTTTTATTTTCACACTGGTTAATCAGTTATCCAACATTCCGAAAAGTTATTATGTAATTTTGATTTTAAAAATGCTACCGAAAGCTACTTTCTCCGGAATAGTTTGAAACAGCATAGTTGTTCACGGAATTAAGCAATCGCTGTACAAAATGCTTTCCAAGCATCTGCTATTCCGAACAACAGTTTCGTAATATGCTCTCTGTTTCGTTAAAGAAATCTTGTTATTAATCAGACTGAAGTTCTACCGCGAGCAACGCGTCATCAAACTAATATACAACTCCAAAGTCTAGTCGTTAATCTTTTAATGACCTCGAATAATTCCATAAGCTAATCGAAATTTCTGTTTTCAGTTTTATGTCTGACTTTAATTCAGACTTCCGTACATTTTATAGTACAATTACACCAACACGAATACCTAACAAAATGAATGACCAAGTAGAATAGCTCTCGTCTTGAAATTTAAACTTCAAATATTCAGAAATATGTCACGCTCATCTCGCCTGCATAGCATTCACAATGTACCCTTCCATTTCGGAGATTATATTCCCTCAACAATTGGCTCAGAAGCAGGAGAATTCCTTTTAAGCAAAGAAATACATTCCATTGCACCATACGCTAAAGCCTCGATCCTATTGAAACTCTGGACAGTATGTCTTTTATATGCAAAGGTTTCTAGACATTTAGAAAATCGATTACATGCAAAAGAGTTTTTGACCTCACGGCTGACGTCTGACCTTCAAACGACTTCCTTCAGGGACGCTACAGGAAGTGACACGAACCTTTTACTGTTAGTTCCACTAGAGGTCACTCAACAGCGACACGAAGTTGTTCA
This sequence comes from Ryuthela nishihirai, assembly GCA_038380435.1. Lineage (NCBI taxonomy): Eukaryota > Metazoa > Arthropoda > Arachnida > Araneae > Heptathelidae > Ryuthela > Ryuthela nishihirai. Next base: position 54,816,458 of record JAWZYU010000010.1, read on the forward strand.
TCATTTGCAGCAGAAGAGAACGGAAATAGAAACTTTGAGTGCCATCAATTTGCCACTGAAGGATAGTCTTTCATGTTCGATTGATGGATAGTGTGAAAATGCACTCTATTCGAGTCGGGTCGCATCATGAATGAGATTCGGTATAAGCATTTATGAGAAAACTGTTTTAGACTTTAAGGATGAAAGATAATGTTATATGATTCAAAGAAACATTTATTTAAAACACATATTTACTTGTAAACAGTGTTGGGTTTATTTACCTCTTAGCGAAACTTTTGCACCTAATGGCCAAATGGCAGGGTTTTGAGGACTACAAAAGCTTAGAGAACTTTGGAGGAAGGGATCCACTGCATAGTTGTTAAGAGACAGAATCCCCATCAAGGTCATCCTGCGTGTTATTTAAAGATACTGAATATGGCTTTTCTGCATATGGTCCATGTCTTAAAGCCCATCTGACTGAAAGCATCCTTCTCAAGATCATCGGTATTCCCTTTTTCACACAAAGTAGATCGGAAATTAGAAGAGAAAATCTTAACGAGGGTAAAGATTTGAACTTAGGAAAACCAGCTTACGAGCTATCGTTTGAGCCATTTAACAACATAATAAGTAATTTTTTTTCATCAAGGGCTAGAAAAAACGGCCAGAAAAAACATTTTTATAATCTATCAATCTTTATTTGTTCCTTGAAATCATAAGATATTAGTAATTGCACTTAGTATATTAAGAAATAAATTTATCTGTGAAAAAAAAAATACATAACAAAAATCAAAAGAGAAAAGGTGTCGATTTTTTAAATATATAAAATTTTATTAATGCTTTCTAAATTCCAAAACCCCAAATCCATAAATGCCAAAGTAAATTTGCACATTTAAAAATAGTATACATTTGAATTTTAAAAAACGTTTAGATCGAAATACAAGAATGGAAGTCAATTTATCAAAGATTAACGTTCGGGAGCTTATTTTGACGGTAAACAATTATGAAGAAGTATTCATATTGTAATCTCATGTAACTGTTTTGGGTATAAGTTTTTATTATTTAGACATTAATATTGTTTTGAATTAAGATATAATACTACTAAGCAACATTTGCCATAAATTATATGGGGCGGGGGTGGCTAGCGCGCCAGGCTCGTAATCTGTAGTTCCCAGGTTCGAGTCCCAGCTGGTCAGCGTTAAGATTTATCTCCGCAAAAATTCCCCGCCCTGTCCACGGTCAGTAGGGGACACCGATGGGCTTGGAAAGGCCGCCGTCCGTCGGATGGGACGTTAAGCCGTGGCCCCGTGTGCGGGAGAGCCATAACCTGTGCACGTTAAAGAACACGCTGGATGGCCTTGACGGGAGGCTACCATCTGTCTCCCAACAGCTGTTCCAGTGGGTCCCCTCCCCCAACCTTCTCTGAGCCTTCGGGGTCCATGTGACCTGGCCATTTAGCCCATGGTGTGTAAAAAAGTGCAGCTCAGAGGTAAAACAATCCAATCCATAAATTATAAATGCGGTCAATCAATCATTTATTTCCATAGATATAAATACATGGTATACAGTTACATATATTCCTGAAATAATAGCACAATGAATTTAAACGAGCACTCTGATTATAGCAAAATATTTAATAATATTTAAAGGCTCCGTCTAACTGATAAAATAACTTTTGAATTAAGAAAAAAAAATCAATTATATGATATTTCTGAATTTCCGATTTTTAAATTTATTCTAGCAATTTAAAATTTATTGAAAATACGAGTGGACAAATGGGAATTGAACTGTGGGACTTAAAATTTCTTCACCGGAAAAATAAAATTTTTCTCACTACGTATATTTAATTTGAATCGAGTCCTGAATTAATGGGAGCCGCAGATACAAATATTATTTAAAGAACTAATTAGTCAAATAAACAGTGTAAAAAAGCATGTCAAGTGTAAATCTCGAATTTGATTTTTTGATTACAGTAGACAGATTTTCTTTAGATCTTCGAGAATTTCAATGAATTTCGGGTCCCGGTCAGAATAGTTGGGGTCCTTTGCTTTTTATGATGCAATTAAGTACTTAAATGAAGTTTTGTTATCCTGTTGCATATAACTATGAACTCGTTACATTTAACGGAAAAACAGATATTTGAGTACTACGAACTATATACATATATCAACCCATTTCATCCATTATCAAGCTGTATTTTGAGTGACAGGAGAAGATGGGTATAGAGGAAAAAATGTCTTGAGCCGCGTGGGATTTAAACCCACGACCTTCTGATAACATGTCAGGTGCTCTGACTACTGGGCTGATGATCAGTGGGCTGATGTTATGCTATACTCTATCTGGTCAATCACTATCTAAATATATCAACTCTTTCCTTGACAACATCTTATACGAAAACGTTATTTCATAATGTTATCGTTATGACTGTAGATAATTTGCAGTCAAATTATTTCCCAAGAAAATCTTTAACTCAAAAGATCAATAAGGCACGTATGTCTATAATTATCCATCTTTTGTTTTTTACACAGCAGTAATTTTATAGATCCCTAGTTTTTATCTGAACCCTTTTGAAATTTACGACTTTTACTTTAGTTGAAAACCTTCAAAAATGTTTTAAAATGAAATCACACAAAGGTTTGTTTACGGATTAAAGGATTTATTAGAATAAATATATGTAGTTGAATTATATCCACAGATCATCAGCTTTCACTGGGTATTTACATACTATTCACACTCTATTATGCGGTATTTAGTCACATGATGACAAAGTACAGTCGCTCAAAAAATATCTGAATACTATGGTTGATTACAGAATTCAGAAAAAAATATCTGAATATTATGGTTGATTACAGAATTCAGAAAAAATATCTGAACACTATGGTTGATTACAGAATCAGAAAAAATATCTGGCAACGATTGTTTTTAAAAATAAGTGATCTGGTAACCTTCGTGTACTGTAGACGAAGGTTGCCAGATCACTAATTTCTAAAAAATCGTTGCCAGATATTTTTTCTGAATTATGTAATCAACCATAGTGTTCGGATTTTTTTGAGAGACTGTAGAGTGTATATAGGAAAGATTTCTCTATACCTTTGAAATTTTTTTTCCACTTTTTTCGAATTTTCTTATATACCTTTGTCATTGTGTGAATAAATACATCATAATAGGGTGTGAATGGTATGTAAACACCTAGTATAAGTTTAGTTAATTTTTACTCTTGCATTATCAATTCTTAGGGGGCTGGGAATGGTTCTGTCTGTAGCGCGCCTGACTCGAAATTTGTAGGTCACAGATTCTAGTTTCAACTTTGCCTGATTTGTCAATATTCTCCATTAATTCCCATTCTGCACTCGGGGATTAAAAGGACATTGCTGGGCTTGAAAATGCCCTCCATTCCGTCGGATGGGGGAGCTAAAGCAGTTCCGTGTGCAGAATAAGCACACCCTGTGCTTGTTAAACAGCATGATGAATGGCTTTGACGAGAAGCTTGTATCAACTATCAAGTAGAACCCCTTCCACCATTTTTTCCTCAACCTTTGGACCTGGCTATTTAGCCAACTGTATGCAAAAATCTGCCACTCAAACGTAAAACATCACAGCTCTGTTCGCATTAAAGAACACCCTCTGAAACACTATCAGTAGTGGACACCGATGGTCTCGGAAAGGACGCCATCCGTCTGCGCGCCATCCATTAAGCAGTGGCCCCGAGTGCAGGAGAATCATACACTGTACACACTAAAAAATACATTGAATTATCTTGAATGGAAACTACATCTGTCTCCTAACAGCTCCTAAAAACCCAACCAATAGTAGTTTTAATTAAATTACTTTTGCTGTTTTAGTCAATATTGATATATCTATATTTTCTTTAAGTATTACTTTGTGAACCCAAAAGCATCGATTTATTGGAGCACAATAATAATCAAGTGAGAACCTGATGGTGCACATACAAGGAAAGTTTATATGTCAATGCGCATTACACGAGTTTATCTTGTTATTCCAAGAATGAAGAGACGTTTCATTCTCTTTTAATGTAACCAATAGAGAAAACGGATTAAGGCAGAATTTATGGAAACCGAAGGAAGAGCCACCATAATGATATGACTGAATGACTGATGTGGATAATAATGCAGTTAACGTACACGCAATTTACACAGTTCAGCACATGCCTAAAGATAATATCCTGAAATATATCCTGATATATAATCCCTGAAAGAAAAGAAATTTGTTTATTTTGTGACATAAGTGGAATAAGATTTCTCTTTACAGACATATCCATAAGTTAATTTATTGACTGCTTTTTTCGAAAGTTAGTGAAATGTAATTTATAAATTGACTAACCAACCGTTTTACATTCATATGCAACTGACAAAATAAGCGGATTATATTCCGTTATCCAATCATCAAAGACAAAATGTAGCATTTAATTTTCTTTTTTCAAGAAAGATTCTATTTCTTGTCACTGACAAACGCATAGGAAACTAAAGGATATTTATTAAATATTTTAGAGAGTTTGTCTATCTGTGTGTCTGTCTGTTTGTTCGAGAACTCCTCGTAGACGGTCAAAGTTAGGATCACCAAACCACGACTACAGCTTAATCTCACCATAACTTAGTGCACTCTAAAAATTTGACCCAATAAAATTAAGCCCCCCCCTACAAAACTTGACCGTGAAACGTCTGTCAGTTGATAACTTTAAGTAACGATTGCATTCTACTCCATTAACAACTTCCAGCTTTCCATTCCTAAGGTAAGCGACTGCAAAACCCCCAAAGATTTCGGACACTTGCGGTGGGATTAATCCTGACTCACAGCAGTTAAGAAGCCGAGCAAAATCTACGCAGAAAGACTCAAGTGGGATCACCACACCAAATTCGGGTCCGATCGGCAAAGTACCTGAAGGATTACGGGGAGCCGAACACTTGATGAAAAGGAGTATGTTGCATTCTTATGTATCAGCGCACCCCTTCGGTATACAGCTAGCAGCTTGCTCTCTAAACAGTTACTACATGTTAAGGTTTGAACACCGCCAGGACAATTCTGTTAGGCTACTAACTTGTATCTGTTCGTGTTAGATCAGTGCTTTTTAAAAATGTTTTAACCCTGCAACCTTTTTTCGAACTCAAATCTTTTCGGTGAACACCAAGATTTTTGCAAAACGAGCAATATACACTGTCGAATCAAAATAATATGGCCACCTACCATGGAATATGTATGGCAGGTGGTCATATTATTCTGATTCAACTGTGTATACAAACGTAAATATGCGTGTGCACAAAGCGAATAGATGAAAACAACAATAATAATAAAAGTCTTAACTGAATAAAGCATTCAATAAAATTTATATTATATTGATTTCTCAATGAGAAGATGCGGTTGTTTTGATGAACATAATTTTTTTTTAATTTTAATGTAATGGGCGACAGTTTTAATCTAAGATGTGCCTCAGTATCTAATGTTTTTCAACGAATTTGATTTTTGTTCAATCTGTTTTAATGCGGTTCATATCCAGTTGTTTTACGACAGAAACGGTAATCCCCAGACAGAATATAACTGTTCAACGAAAACTAGTTGCTAAGAGAGGGGGGAGGGCTGATAACTGGAGAAAAATTATGTTTTCGGGTGAATGTAACCATGATGCATGGAAACAAACGCATAAAATGGTAACTTTTCATTACGGACAAATAGACGCCATCTTGGAACAGGTTTTTTAACTGACCTACCTAATAACATTATTACTTTTTTCGTAAAAAGAAAATTATAAAATAAATAAATAAATACCCCCTCAAGCAGCTGCTTGCCACAGAGGTGTGACAGGAGCCTGTCATTTTATATGCCAGAGTAGAAGGTCTGTGAGGATGGCAGGGCCTCAGCAGAAAAACAACACTCACATCCATGCCTTATCCGGGGCTCGAACCCAGGTCCCTTAGATCAGTAGCCAAGCGCGCTAACCACTCGGATTAGTAGTGTGTAATTAAAAAAAAAATAGTTACCAAAATAATATCGAAGTTTTCATCAACGTTTAGTGGAACCCCATGAGACACTTTGCGAAAACTGATTTTTTTAATATCTGAATTATTGCTTTTTGATCACAGTATTAGAAAACAAATTTCAGGTGTCCCACAAAAGCTGCATAGCTTGTCTGCAGGAAATAGAATACAACAGATTCAATAATAATTTCAATCTATTAGTTTCTAATGAACAGTTAAATATATATATATAATTTGAATGATAACATATCTCCTCTGACAAATGTAGGATGCTTGGTTTCAGTAAATATGAAGTGTTTCATTTTACGAATTGAGAATTTTTCACTCTTTAACAATAATAATTCGTACTAATGGTGATTGCAAAACGAACGAACAAAAAAACAATATATTATTAGCGCTATAAAACGCAAAAAGCTTATCATAAAAATGAAGAAGCTGGATTTTCTTATCCCTTAACCCAAAAATTTCCATAATATTTCGATATAGTAATAATAAAAGAAAATAAATACCCCCTCAAGCAGCTGCTTGCCACAGAGGTCTGACAGGAGCCTCTCAGTTTATATGCCACAGTAGAAGGTCTGAGAGGATGGCAGGCCCTCAGCAGAAAAACGACACAAACAGCCATGCCTTACCCGGGTCCCTTAGATCAGTAGCCAAGTGTGCTAACCACTCGGCCATGGGACGGAATAGTAATAATAGACAAATTATTTTATTTTATATCGAAATGTTACGGAAATTTTGGGAAAGTATAAATTTATAAAAATCAGAAGCAACTGGTCGAATTTTAACTAATTGCAGTTTAATTATGTCATTATATTTACGAGACAGAGTCCCCATCAAGGTCATCCTGCGTGTTATTTAATTAATTTAATTATTAATTTCATGATTTATTAATAATCTGAATGTTCCACGATAGAAATTAAGTCGAGCTGTTCATATAATATATTATTATCAATTTTATATTATCAATTATAGATATCGTTAATTATATATATTATTAATTATATATTATTAATTATATATATTATTAATCATATATATTATTAATCATATATATTATTAATCATATATATTATTAATTATAGATATTATTAATTATCACTATTATATTATATATAATTATCAATTATTCCGTTCTTCGTCAATCATTATATCACCAGAATTTCTAATTTTTAGCTTAAATATATCGTTTGCATTATTACTTCAAGTTTTACATTTTTTACACTTAGCGCCCTCTAACGATAGCAAATTAAGGTCATTTGGGGGTACAGTTGACTCTCTCTTTTCTGGTCTCGGCTCAACCGGCCTCCGCTTTAACCGATTGTTCCAAAAAGCGGAAGCAAGTGGCCGCTTGTTTTATTTGCTTCAGTTCCAAGAAGCGGAAGTAAGTCGCCGCGTATTTTGTTATAGTACAGTACATATTTGCTTCAGTTACCCTTTGTGAATATTATAGTGTACCTGTACTGTATACAGGAGTGTGTGTTGTGATCTATTAATTATTGTGTGGTACAAAATGAGTAGGTGCAAATGTAAGCGTAATGTCGTTACGATGGAGATGAAATTAAAAACATTAGAATGTATTGACAAAGTTGATCCAATAAAGCATGTTTGTGATGAACTTGGTGATAGTAAAATCACGGTAAATGACTGGAGGAGGAATAGAAAATCTTTACAAGATTTTTGCACTCAAGTCGAGTCTGAAAAAACGCTTTCTTCTTGGTGCACTCTTAAAAAGCCGAAAAATGAAATTGTTGATGATGCACTTTGGTTATGGTTCATGCAAAAGCGTCGAAAAGGAACGCCAATTAGTGAGCCAATCTTGAAAGAAAAAGCGTTAATCCTTCATTCTAAAATCGATAATGGGGGAGATTTTCCAGCTGGCGAGGGATGGCTTTCTCTCTGAAAAAAACAGCATGGTGTTCATTACCTTGGAGTTTGTGGAGAGAAATTGTCATATTTGTTTAAAGAGTGGCTCTTTACAGATTTTGTTCCAAAAGTAAAAAACCACTTGACAAGTCTTAAAACGTCTGTAAAGGTCCTACTCATTCTCGACAACAATTATATCCCAAGACACCCAAGCGAAATCATTTCTGACAATATAAAAGCCATGCTTTTGCCACCTAATGTAACATCTTTAGTGTAACCAATGGATCAAGGCTTGCTTCTAAGTTAAAAAATGCGATACAGGAGAAAACTTCTTTCAGAAATTCTACAGCGAACCGAAAATGACGGAATAGAACTTTTAAATGCTTTGAAAACAATAAATATCAAGGATGTGATCTACATGTTGGCAGGAGCTTTTGAAGAAATGCCTCTTACAACGTTTATGAAATCATGGAGAAAACTTTGGCCCGAAGTTGAAAACTACGTGGAAAGTACCAACGACAGCACGAAAGAACCGAATGAGTCTGCGCCTGCCGACGATATGACGGATAATGACAATGTTTCGCTGCTTAATGACTTTAAACTGCTGCCTGGATGGGACACACTTGAAGAAGATGACATTGGAAAGTGGTTAAAAGGTGATGAACAGTTGGAAAATGAAACACGGAATGATGACGAAATTATTAATGCAGTCTGCCAAGAAGGGAACGGAGAAGAAGCGAGACTGAAGAGGAAGAAGGGAAAGTTAGCTATATTGAAGGAAAAGAAGTTTTTGATGTTGCAGTAAGATACATTGAACAACAACAGGCATCATCTGCGATTGACATGATGCTTATTAAAAAAAATGGCACGACTTTGCAAGTAAAAAAGTGTTAAGTTCAAGGAAACAAAAGAAAATCACGAACTTTTTCAAAATGAGTGTGAGTAATTGATAATATTGTACAACAAATTATTAATTAAAATACAATACAGTTAGTATTTTTGTCATTTGCCGTTTTTATTTATTTTCTGACACAATTTTAGAATTAACTGGCCTTTCGTTCATCCGGCCAGGGGTCCGGTCCCGGAAGTGCCGGATAAGAGGGATTCTACTGTATTTGAAAGCTATGAATCGTTATATTTCGTTAGTACAAATTTTACTAAAAAACTTTTTTCATTAATCCCTCAAAACAAAAAGTTGAGTTTTCCCACTCACCCTGGACTAAAGGAACAAATTGTTGCTGCCAAAGTAAACCCCTTGATGGTCACACTCCACCACTAAAATATAAAATTTCCTGCCCAAATAGATCGTTTGCAATATTCCTGCAACATTTTGAATTTTCTATATTTTTTACTGTCAGAGGGCGCAATTAAAGCTTTTTGGATATTATAAAAGTGTCAATCATAATAGTTTTTCATTCCAAACCCCCAAAAAATTTTAATTTCCGCTGAAATCAAAAAAAGAAACAAAAATCATTTCCCCACCTCTTCGGGAACCGAAGGAATGTTGGGGGGGAATCAATAAAGGTGCAAAATCATTGTCGGAAAAGCAAACTTCATGATATTCACATTTCACAACCAAAATTTTAAATTTCCAACAAACAACAAATTTCCAAAAATTTTAAATTTCCATAATTACGTCACTTGGCCTTTAAAATTTTGTTTGAAGTTTCGCAATTTCAAAATTTCTCTACCGTTAGAGGGCGCAATTATAGCTACAGGAAGATTCCGAAAGCGCGAATCTAATATTTGGTAAATACCTATTCAACCCATAAAGGATTTTTAATTAAATTGTAAAAACAAAAAAATCTATAAAAGCGATGTCTTCATACAGGACGGACAGACAGACGACAAAATGAAAACATTAGTTCGTTCTTTCTGAAAACGAGCTAATAAAGTAATAAAAAATACATAATACTAAACGAAAGGATGACAAATTTTTCTGTATACATAGCATATAAAACAAAAACTAGATATACACTTAATTTTTCTTTAGTTTTACGCACTGTTTAAAATTATTTTACCTTAGTCAGAAATAACAATAAGCAAATTATATAACAAAAAAAGGCAAATCTTATATTGCAACTGTCTCCTATTACAACAAATTTAAAATTTTTACGCTCCTTAAAAAAACTGCATCCTTCTCATTAATAAATTATTATACAATAAATCAGAGGTCGTCAACCTCTACATGGTTTGTATACAAATAAGCTATTTATTCGTTTTTGTTTTGTGAATTTTTAATCGCTTTATATATATGTGTGTATTTAATTGTTCATTAGAAACCAAGAGATTAAAATAAATACTGAATAAATACTGTTGTATTTTATTTCCTATAGACGAATTATATAGCTTTGTGGGACAACGGAAATTTGTTTTTGAGATTATGATGACAGAACAATCTCAATGTTCCGCGATATAAATTTTTAATTCGAGCGGTTCATTAATAATTGCAGTTGCTCCAGTAATAATGAATACATGATACCATAATACAGCTAAAAATGCCTTAAAACAAACGAAAATTATTGAAAATTATTAATGAAATTAATGTATTTAAAAAAAATTCCCTCAAGCATTTGCTTGTCACAGAGGTCTGACAGGAGACTATCAGTTTTATACGTAGTAGTAGACGGTCTGTGAGGAAGGCTGGATCTCAGCAGAAAAAGAACACAAACCTCCATGACATATCGGGGCTCGATCCCAGGTCTCTTTTGATCAGTAACGAAAGGTGTACCCACTCGGCCAGAGGCACGACGTACCGTTTTCTTTATAAAATAAAAATAAATACTCCCTCAAGCAGCTGCTTGCCACAGAGGTCTAGACAGGAGCCTGTCAGTTTATATGCCATAGTAGAAGGTCTGTGAGGATGGCAGGCCCTTAACAGAAAAACGACACAAACAGCCATGCCTTACCCGGGGCTCGAATCCAGGTCCCTTAGATCAATAGCCAAGCGTGCTAACACACTAATAAATAAAAATATATAATATACTTCACAAAGAAAACTGTGAAAAATACAAGATTACATTTCATTTTAAGGAGAAAACATTTTTGGTACACCTGAGACACATGAGAGACATTCAACACATGAATTTTTCGAGCAATTATTTCAAAGAAGGGCAACCGCGTCAATGCAAACAGGTTTGACTGAAATAAATCATTTAATTTTTTGAACTAAATAATAAATGACTGATTTATTTCGCTGAGGCTTGATAATATATCAAAAAGTGACAACTACTAATAAACCAAACCTTCCATTATTGTTAGGAATAAATGCTTCCGTGGAAAAATTACAAGGGTGGTAAGGAGACAGTGACAAGAAAAAAGTCTCTCCAGTTCTTGCTACCTTATATATCAACAACTCTTCAAACAGCAAAAGAATTGCCAGCTCCTTAATAATACGTTCCTCCTCAGGCCATTGATTGAAGTGATAAAAGCCTGTAATTTGATAACGTCTGACACCGATGCAGGTTGCGCGCTGCATCGACCAGACTGCCATTTCTCGCTTTTTCCTTCTGATCGCTATAAACGTGTTCGATTCTTCTCCGAACTTATGCTCCAATCAACTAGGGGAGAGATTCCTTGATTTGTGAAAGTATTGGCAAAATGACCTCTCTGATGGCTTTGATTTCGTGCTTTGAACAAAGGTCAAACAAAGTGAAAGTGAAAAAATAAAGCATCACTCAAGAGTATTTGGTTCAGATCTTAATTAAATGTTACATGATCTACATATCGATTGTAGAAAATTAAGTGGTAAATGTTTAAAACTAATTTCGCACTGTTGAAAATGTGTAAGCTGGCTGCAAAAAATAAGAGTTTAAAGCGAGATATTCCGTGTTTTAAACCTCAGTAGAATCTCAATAACCTGTACTAAACGGATTGGGTTGTTTTACCTCTGAGCTGCAGTTTTTTGCACACCGTGGGCTAAATGGCCAGGTCACAAGGATTCCAAGGGATCAGAAATGATTGGACAAGTGGGCCAATGAACAGCTATTAGGAAAGAGATTGAAGCCTCCTGCCAAGGCCATCCAAGCGTGTACTTCAACAGGCACAAGGTATGACTCTCTTGTACACGCTGCCACGGTTTTACCTCCCATCCGACGGACGGCGGCCACTTCAAGCCCATTGGTTTTCCTTTTCTGGCCGAAAACAGGGCGGGGGGTTTATCGCAAATAAATCTTTTTTAATCAAATAAATAATAACAAGTGGGATTCGAAGCTGGAAACTACTTATTGCTGTCTGTCACATCGTCTGAGCCAACCCCCACTTGTACTAAATGAGGTTTAGAGTAATAATTATCATTATGCAGCACACGAAGAATCCGATAAATGTGTACTAGCTTATGATGTAGCAGTTGGATTAAAACCGAAGTCTAGCTTCAGAACCCCAGCCAGGTTTTACATTTATTTATTTATTTATTCTTTGGTTATTTTTTTCTTGTTTAAGGTATTTTCTATTTTATTTTTTAATCGCCTGAATCTGCTATTTTACATAAACCAGTTCAATTTTCATTATATTTCAGTTTTTCAGTCTAGAGCAGGGGTTCTCAACGTGGGGTATGCGGTAAAAGTTTTTGGGGTACGCCGTCGCTAGATCTAGTAACAAAGTAGCTAAGTTGACAATATTATACTATAACTATAGTTTTATCTATCTATATAAGGGGTACGCCAGTTACATCCACATTTCCAGGGGGTACGTGAAGCATAAAAGGTTGAGAACCACTGGTCTAGAGGGTTGCCACATATAACTTTTCTCCAGGAACCTCGAGTGCTTAATTCGGCCTCAGATCTATAGTCAGTTATGAGAAATTTTTAGAATCGGAAACAAAGATATTATTTTTTCCTCATAAATTTAAAAAATATGCTTAAAGTACGATATATACACACTGCAAGTGTATTGCATGGCACAGTTTAGAAATGCTGTCATAACTGTTTTTGTTTTAAACCAAGGATGGCGAACCTTTTCAAGATCGAGTGTCAAAATTAGGCAAATAAGAGAACATCTAGCTTTCTTGATAACTGTTAGAATTATACTCTAAAATTGTCATTTATGCCAGCTAAACTACAAATTAAATGATACAAAAGCTACGGATTAAAATGTAAGGATCCAATATGTTAACTTGTAGATTCCGCCCACTTAAAGAAAATTAAAAAATAAAACATTTTTTATAACCAAAGTTATTCAATTAAACTCAAAAATTCCCGTTCGACCATCTCAGAGCATTAGAGACGTCACGATCCCTTGATCAGAATCAAGTGAATTTTCATTGGCTGAGAGAGTAAAATAGCATAGCAGTAAACAGAAACCCCAACTAAATTTTAAGACATATATATATACTCCGTTTCACCTAAATTGAGATCTGATGTAAACAAACAGCTCTCTTTGTCTATTGGCTGAAGACCTTGTCACTGCATATAAGTGTATTTGTCCGCATAAAAAAAAATGTGTAGATTTTTCCGAAATATTGGTTTCAACAAAGCAGTGGTCAGAAAAAAATATTGATCGACTTTATTTGGTTGCTATGTGATGCACTCAAACGTTATTAGCACTTAATACTAACAATAAGATTTATAAATTTGACAAACGAAATGATGCAAAACTAAAATCAGCAGCTATCGAAGAAGTGAGCTGAAGTCGTATTGGATTGGATTGTTTTACCTCTGAGCGGCACTTTTTTGCACACAATGGGCTAAATGGCCAGGTCACATGGACCCCGAAGGCTCAGAGAAGGTTGGGGGAGGGGACCCACTGGAACAGCTGTCGGGAGACAGATGGTAGCCTCCCGTCAAGGCCATCCAGCGTGTTCTTTAACGTGCACAGGGTATGGCTCTCTCCCGCACACGGGGCCACGGCTTAACGTCCCATCCGACGGACGGCGGCCTTTCCAAACCCATCGGTGTCCCCTACTGACCGTGGGCAGGGCGGCGAAATTTTGCGGAGATAAATCTCAACGCTGACGAAGCTGGGACTCGAACCTGGGAACTACAGATTACGAGCCTGGCGCGCTACCGACTGAGCCACCGCCGCCCCGAACTGAAGTCGTAATGAAGGCTGCCATTGCCAAATCCATTGCAAGGAATTAGTCGTCCTTCGTCAGGGCCAGCTTACGTACTGTACACTCGTTATTTTCCATACTATGCAGGAGCACCAGACAAATTTACTTCAAAAGTAAAGATAACGCTAAATTATAGAAATTTTACAAACGACGCCAAATGTGTAATTAAAAAAGAACACTAATAATCAACTTCAGCCAGTTCCTCAGTTATTCGACCAAAGTTCCCCATTTCTTTAAAACTCCGCTTCCACAGTAACAGGAAACAGAAGCTCATTGAAAAAAAAATCATATTAAAGAAGTTATTGAGCTCTGAATGTGATTTTCTATTGATATAACATAAAACAATTTCCATTTTTCACTTTTTTCATTTTTACTTGTATATTTCATGCATTTTTCAAGACCTGATCAATTTTCAAGATGTTTTCAAGATGTTAACTGCAATGGAAATCCAGTTTCTTACCCCCCCCCCCCCCCCATAATTCTGTTGTTGTTTTTTTACTTTTTTCCTGCTCGACTGAGTTTTTTTGGCTCCCTTTTTTATAGATCATATTACCTTTTAGATATTGTACATAAATATATAAGATCCGGATCTAGGAAAAAATTTAGGGGGTAAAAAAGGGGGGAAGCAAAAAGACTGATTTTCCAATGCAGTATAACATTTCCCTCACCTTTTTACAGGTATTGAAAAATGCTTTAAATATAAATAAGTTTAATATTTTTTGCATCTGTTATTCTTACTAGCATTCTGAAAGGGAGACTGGCCCTTTTGCACACGCACACACACACACACGCACACATACACACACACACACACAACTCCACTTCAGATTCGGCCCTGTATATATAAAATATTCAATTCAAATTATACAGGGTGTCCCTGAATGCTACGGATTCCGTCTGAATGCCGTCTGAATGCTACGGATTCCGTCCGGATTCCGTTCGAATTATACAGGGTGTCCCTGAACGCTACGGAATGCTACGGATTCGTATCCTCACGTTTGGGCCATGAGGCCCAAACGTGAGGGGATGGTAGTACACACCGAACCCACCAATATTCGTCATAGAATATGCGGCCGCAAACGCAGTGAGGAGTCGGGAATGAAGGACAGACACAGAGGTTTCCAGAGTGACATCTATTGGAGATCATTACAACAAATGCTCAGACTTTTTTGCCGCTTGTATCAACGTTGGCTGATACAGGCGGCACAACGGCGGAGTAGTGATCGGCGTACTTGCTCGTAAATACCGGGCTTGTCGCGCACATCGGCGGCTGAGAATGCTGGAGTTCGGCCGATCCAGCGCTTTTAAGCCGTGCCGCCTCGTCTACGCACCCTACCGGCACTGGGCTGCGTTTGCGGCCGCATATTCTATGACGAATATTGGTGGGTTCGGTGTGTACTACCATCCCCTCACGTTTGGACCATGAATTCAGTAACACTCTGTATAGGTACAGTAAATATAAACTTAGGCAAAATATAAAGAAATAGATGTAAACTACAATATTATATATTAATGTAAACTACAATATTATATTATAGAAATAAAAGACACTGAATATTCTTGTTTTCTATTTAGGAATTTAATGACATGAAATCAATTCGTTTTCAGAAAATTAATGTAACATACTAATCCAAATTATATTAACTACATGAAACAGAAACTGTCCCGTGTTTATCTCAAACACAGAGAATACAGCCTTAGTTAAATGCAAAATGTATTCTATAACGCGCAGTATAAACGATTTTCATTTTTAGATTCAGACAAACGAAAACAAATTCTACAGAAAAAGAAATCCCTTAAAAGAGAAAAAGAAAAGTATTTTTATTTTGAGCATTCCTCCTTGGAATTTCTCATTTTAATAAAACCATTTCTAAATACTGCATGTCGGAATGTTTCGAAATATTTTCGAGGAATAGAAAAGAAAAAGTTCGGAAACTCATCCATGAACAATAACCCGCCGAAGTCCTTTCTCCATTGTCGTCGATTTTTACTTCTTTCGTTTTCCGCGTGAAATCCTGTTCGTCTTAAATGTCAAGCTATTTGGAAGAGACATAGCATGCCGTGGATAGGCACAATCTCGTGCGTCCGTTAAACTCTTCGTAAGGTTATGAGATTGCTGCCGAAGGTTTGTTCAAAAATTTTAATGGGACGCGACCCAAGCACGCGTCATCGCGTGCCGACGGTGCGCTTTACGTGCATAGTTTGAATTATTTATTGTCGGGATATGATGGTGCTCAGACAATACAGAAATGTTTTTTTTTATTTCTTTATATTTCGATTTGGTTCTTCTTCGTGGAACGAAAAGGAAAACATTCAAATATTTTCTTTGTTTCTGATTTTATGTTCATAATGATTTTTGCTTTAGCTTTGCTTGCTTATTTGAAGTTAATTTAAACAATGGTCTCCAATCAGTTGCCCCGGACCTTTAGGGGTCCGCGAAGGTAGAAAAGAGGAAGGGAACGAATTTTCATTATTACAGAAAGCTGTAACATAAACAACCTCGCCCCCCCCCCCCCCGCAACTTCAAAAAACCAAGAGTTAGAGAGAACCACTGAGCAATTCCACTGAGTTCCGCTTTTGAGAGTTGCTTACTGTCCTCGCCTACAAACAAATGTGGCTCCTAGAACAACTCCTGATAGGAAATAGTGCATTTCCCCCGATTTATAGAACTGCGAAATTTTATTGATTTTGGCTGGAATTATGTCAATTTAGTACGGCAACACTGGCTATCTCATCCTGATCATAACATTTGCTGTATGGTGACATTTCTGGAACATCGAATTTCTCCACTCAAATGTCTAGATTCAAGTTGCAAAATAGCCGATAAATGAAGAGCACAGAAATAGAAATAAAATTCATTCTTGGTACTTTCTAGGAAGTCCTCCTTGCAAAATCTATGTTTTAGTTCAAATTCATCAGGTAATGATGGGAAGAGAGTCTGCATAAAAAAATTAGACTTGTTAGGGGCGTCCTTAGAAAGAATGAGAATTCTTAGGGGATCCACAGATCTGAAAACGGTGGGAACTACCGACTTCAAGAATAATGAATCTACCTAGATTGCTAGTAGAAAGTTGTGGATTCTGTCTATTTTTTTCATTTTGGTCATTGTTCAATTGTTACACATCTTAGAGGTAAACAATCTAATAAGCCAGCTTAGTCACATGATTTCTACTGGAAGGAATTAAGTGATTCCCTCCCTATAACCAGTCAGTGAACAGGGTGTATTTTCAGCTCCTGCATTTCCCGCTTGTTCATAGATAATTAATCCGAGTGCAGCTCTTGAACTTTCATGGTAACTAACGAATGTCTGGAGTCTTAGTTGGTAAGACTTTTAAATCAAATTAAGTGTTATTGTGACCTTCGTGTCACGTGACACGAAAGTTGCCAGTGTCACTAATTTCTAAACAAAAACGCTGCCACATATTTTTTCTGAATTCTGTAATCAACCATAGCGTTCGGATACTTTTTTGAGCGACTGTACCTGCCAATTTGAGTATATGTCTAATGTGTATATATTATATTTGTGTTGTTATTACTGTTGTTGTTGTTAAAGTTCTTGTACGTTTTTGTATGTTCAATATGTTCAATGTTCAATAAAGTACCATACGTTTTATCTTTATGTGATATCGGGGGGAATGAGATGCAGATATATTAGTAGATTTTAATACAATCGGACAATGATGCTGAGTCTAGATATGTTCGGTACTTTAAGACTTAAAAGTGAAGAGACACCATCATGTACTACAGGAAGTATAGAGGACCATTCTCATGTTACAATATGAAGAGCTGAAGCGCACCATCAAGTTACTACATGAAGTGTAGAGGGACATCACTCAAGAAAATCAGTCTTGATGTTGCTGTAAACCTAAGTAGCAGGAATATTGTCCCCACGGTTTGGTATCCTACAACGTCTAGCTCACTGAACTTAAGTCCTTGTAAGGCACCTTAATACTGAGTTTTTAGGAGCTTAAAACGTTCGTGTTTTAGATATTTACGATATTACACCACACTGAAGGATTTCGGCGAGTCAAAGCATCCTCAGAGGAAGATACTAATATCTTAAATTATGTCAGGGTGAAAAAACATTCGTAGAAAATTCATGGGGCTGCAGTTCTTACCTTGTAATGTATACGTTGAAAGATGATAATATCACCAGGAGTGGAAATAGGTTTTGAAAACTAGGTGGACGCTGAAGAATCAGTTGAAAAGTGGTAAAGTTAAACAATACATAAAAAAAACTGTTTGAAAGCTCAGGAATTATGATCACAAATATTATAACGGAGGGGACATACATACAGTGGATCTATTTCCTGTCGTTAAATATACGGGATAAAAAAAATTATGAAATTAAGGGAATGTCATCCACCAGCGTTCTCTCCATTTGTAACCTTGTCTATCACCTCCAATATTGAACACTGTTGACATATTGGATTGTTATATATGGATGTTGATGTATAATGGATTGTTTTACTTTTGAGAGACATTTTGTTCACAAAATGAGATAAACCAGGTCACAACGACCATAATGGCTCAGGGAAGGAAGGAAGCTATGGCTACAGGAAGAAGGCCCACTGGAAAACTGTTAGAAGATAGATGGAAGTCTCCGACATTTCTTTACCATACAGAATGTATGGCTCTCCCGTACACGGATCCATGATTTTACGTCTCAGTCGACGGACGGCCGCCTTTACAAGCCCATCGGCGTCTCCTTTCTGGCCGACGGCAGGATTGGGCTTAACGGAAATAAATATCAATAAGGTACAGTTGGGACTACAGATTATGAGCTTCGCGTGCTATCGACTGAACCAAACTCCTACCTCTAGAGGAATACAAAATATGCAGGAAAATATCATCGTTTAACTGAATAGGTGGCAGATGCGAAACCTAGATTCGTGTTTTGGTCTCGTATGTCCACACTCGAAGTCTGCTGCTCATCAATAATATGAAGTCGTCTCCCATTTTTATCTTTCGGTAAAGGGAGAGGCGTAGAATTAACACTATCAAGGGAAGAACGATTCCCCGAGAGGAAGGGGCTAATTGAAGTGGTAAGGTATCGACTTCGCCTCTGTCGTTAAATGGGGAAAAAACAAGTAGTAGGATCTTCAGCGTCGATTGGTATAGTTCTTTCACAAGTCTTTCCATGTGAGTAAACATAAGCAGAAATAAATATCGCATTAAGAGCTGAAAAAGTGTACCTTATAGTAAAAGATGCATCATTGCTCGAATTAATATCGTCAATAATGAGAAGTCCCTTGGGGAAGGAGTCTAGAATTTCTTCTAAATAAATATTTGATTCGTTGAATAAATGATTAATATTAAAATTTCAGAGTCATCTACATACTTCAGAAGAAAGATCAGCGTAACTTCTAGCAAGACACTCCAGAGTAATACTAGTCTTCCTACCAAAGCCAAAAAAATCGAGGGGGAAAGTTAAAAAATCAATTGAGCCGGAAAAATGTAGAAGGAAGACGGACAAAATAAATATAAAACAAATGAAACATATTAAAATTCGAGGATTCATAAACTTTACTGATCGAAACAAATCTAATCGAAAATGAAATTCGATAAAAAAAATGTCAAGATGGCCATCATAACATTTGGCCATCTTAACAATATCCTTAATCTATTTACATGACAGTGCAAAAAAAAAAGCTATCAACTAGACTTTCATTAAATATTGTAACATGGAAGTATACACCCGCCACTCTAACAATGTTAATAAGAGGATAGTTGATTTATTTACATCCGAGTAGCACTGTTTTTACACACAATGGACTAAATAGCCAGGTCACAAAAAACCCAAGGTTTCAGAAACGATTGGTGAAAGGGAATCCACTGGACAGATATTGGGAGACATATGGTAGTCTTCCATCAATGTTATCAAGGATGTATTTTATAAGTGCACAGGGTACGGTTTTCAAGCACCAGGGGCCATGGTTTTATGGCCCATCCGACGGATAGCTTGCCTTTCCCAGCTGATTGGTATCCCCTTCCTGATCGAGAGCAAGGTGAAGATTTGTCGCGAATAAATCTCAACACTGCCCCACGTTGGATTCGAAACGCAGACCTGCAGATTACGAGCGTGGCGATCTACCGGCTACGCCAACTTCGCCCCAATACTAATAAGATAATTATAATTTTTGTATACCTGTTATTACGTATGGTAGCTAGGTAGTCACTGGAAGGAGAGCTATGCATAAATCCCCTGTGATGATGCACAAAACCGGCCAGGCCTAGCATCTAATGTCCGACCCCGCCTTCTCGTGGTGCAGACCGTTAGTACTTTTCAAAAGAGATACTCTCTTGTGGAAGTGAACGGAAGGGGAGGGCTGCCAGATTAGTGTGGCCTACTGATCTGGACAACTATGGCTACTTTTCTTTTTTTTCTACCCTGCTGAGGAGTGGTCAACCACACAGGGTCCTGGTGCTGACCATATAAACCCGCTGGACTGGACAGATATATGGCTCTGAGCTTGATTATGGATCCTGATTTTGCTGCACTGGTGGGCTTCTGTGGAGGGAAAATCTTCCTCTGTGTTTTCTGTTTGTTTGTGGGTTGACAGCTTCCAAGTGAATAGATTCGCAGGATATGTTTATCAGCTGGTGGATAATCCTGAGCAGAGGTCATCGCAGGCACCTGAACTCTTTGCTTCTATTGGCATCGTCAAATTCTACATTGGAGGAAATCTTCCAGTGTAGATGTCTTCAGCCTTTAGTAGTGGGGGAACGGGTCTTTGCCCCATGTCTGCGATTAGGGGGCTGTTTGATATTGTCGGCATTCCCTCTCTCAAAAAACGTAGTTTCTTCGAACATCACACTAACCATTTTCTCTCCATAGGTAGTTGGAATGTGAGGACTCTGCACAGAGATTATTCTCTTGATGTCCTCACACAAGAATTCCACCATTGTAATTTAAATATTCTCGGCTTGCAAGAGACCAGATGGACAGATAAAGGTCAGATTCTTAAACATAATCTTAAATTTCTCTTTCAGGGAGAGAAGATAATAAGAAATCTCCAAGACGTAGGTCTGCTTCTCAGCAGACACGCCAGTGATGCTCTTCTACGATATGAGTGCATTAATGAATTTGGTTTAGTTTGTTTTACCTCTGAGCGGCACTTTTTTGTACACAATGCACTAAATGGTCAGTTCACAAGGACACCGAAGCTCAGAAAAGGTTGGGGGAGGGAATCCACTGGACCAGCTGTTGGGAGACAGATGGTATCCTCCCTTCAAGGCAATCCAGTGTGTTCTTTAACGTACACAGGATATGGCTCTCCCGCACACGGAGCCACGGCTTAACGTCCCATCCGACGGACGGCGGTCTTTGCAAGCTCATCGGTATCCCCTACTGACTGTGGGAAGGGTGGGGAGTTTTTGGGCAGATAAATCTCAACGCTGACCCAGCTGGGACTCGAACCTAGGAACTGCAGATTACCAGCCTTGCACGCGACAGACTGAGCCCCCCCCCCCCCCCCGCATTAATGAAAGATTTCTTACAGCAAAATTTCAGTCATGAGTTAAAGACTTGAATGTTATCCGCTGTTATGACCCCACTGTGGATGCCGATGAGGTGAGAAGGATAGGTTTTACGGATAACTTCAGAATATTTTGAATTCTATCAAGAAAGGAGATATTACCCTTGTTCTAGGTGACTTCAATGCCAAAGTTGGTACTGACTCTGACCTTTGGGGAGAGGTTATATGCCCTTTTGGTATTGGTAGCTGCAATAGCAATGGGCAACGTCTCCTAGTAAGTAAACTTAATTGTTTGAGAAAAACTAACACTTATTAAAAACACCGCAACATACATAAGTACACATGGGTTTCACCAGATGGGCTGCAGAAAAATATAATTCATTATATATCAATTAACAGCAAATGGGCTAGTTCTTTTAGGAATACCAGCTCATATAGGGGAGCTGGATTGAATCTGTCCATTACCTTGTTAAAAGTGTCTTGCAAATTAAATTTAAGAAGTGTTTTGCTAAGATTAAAATAATTACCCTTAATTCTGAAGATCCAGTTATATCTAAAGCTTACCATGATAGGTTACTTAGTCATTATGACAGCCGTGGTTTGCTTACTACTGAAGTTAAGGAATGATGGGACCGTTTCAAACAAACGTTTCATCAAAATAACAGTACTCTTTCAGAAAAAAAGGAGCAGAGGAGGCATAATTATTTGAGTGATAAATCACTTGAGCTTATTTCAGGAATGTCCTTAATCAATACCCTACTACTCCTAATAGAAATCATTACAGAGAACCCAGGACCTGCTAATAAATGGTTGGTTCTTAATAAACGTGTAAAGAATCAGTTAGCTGCTGATCAGAATCTTTGGCTTGATGGTTTGGCTGACAAAGCTGAGGAAGCAGTTAGACAGCACAACAGCAGAGAGCTGTACCAGATAATGAACATTTTGTGTGGTAGAAAACTGACAGTATGCAGGGATTGAAGGATAAACAAAATAAGGTTATAGGAGGTAAGGATTCTATCATGGCTAGGTGGGCTGAATATTTCAGTGATGTTCTTAGCAATGTGGTTAGTTCTATTCCCACTGTTTGTAATGATGTTAGATGCATTACTGGCTTTAATGTTGGCCCTATAACACATCATCATTCTCAAGCAGTATGAACTATCGAGGTCCAACAGCGCAATGTAGTTCTCCAAGCATATCTGTCCTGAACTACATCTGCTGCATGTGGCCACTGAACACCAATTCTAACAAGGTCCTGTTTGATAATATGGAAAGTAAGTAAAGGGCGCACACTGTTCATAACCCCTCCCCCCCCCATACTCATAACACAGTCTGAAGCTATTTTTGGCTATTTCTAAACTTAAACTACATAAATCTCCTGGGTAGATTAAATTATACGAAAATGTTTAAAGCTGGGAATGTTTCGGTTGCCACATGGATAACTGAAATTTTGAATACTTTTTTGATAAACAAAAGTTTTCTAAGAATTTTACCAGAGCTATTATTATCCTTATTTTAAAAAAACAGGTAATTTTCTTTGCATGATGGTGCTTAAAAGAATTAAGAATCTGGTTGATGGACAGTTGCATGATGGGCAGTGTAGAATCAAAAGTGGTAGAGGATGTATTGATCAGATTTTTTCGCTTAGGCAGATTCTTGAGAAATGTTTAGAGTTTCAGAAAACATGTGGTTACTAGCTTTATTGATTTCAAAAAGGCTTTTGACTCTTTTGATCTCATAATTTGTGGTTGATCGTGTGATCGTATGACATACCAGACAAGTTAGTTAACATAATGAAAGCTCTCTATAATAATACTGAGTCGTGTGTTAGAGTTGGTAGCGCTTGTAGTAATTGGGTTAGCATTACCTCTGATGTTCGACAAGGGTGCATTTTGTCTCCTTTTCTCTTTAGTTTGGTTATTGATTATGTTATGCGAAATTCACTGCAAAGGAAATATTTTGGTTTTAAATGGTCTGGAGATACAAACATTTCTGATTTAGATTATGCTGATGATTTAGCCAATTTGACAAATGATGTTGATGAGATGAGCTCTTTCATTCGAGCTGTTGATGAGACTGGTAGTAGAGTAGGTTTGGTTAACACAGAGAGAAAACTAAAGTGATGAAATTGGTCAGGCAAGCTGTGGTTCAGTTAATCTGAATGGCTGCACTCTTGAGCAAGTGTCTCAGTTTAATTTTCTTGGGAGCTATGTAACAGATACTGGTGATTAGCAGCATGAGATTAACAGACAAGTAGGGATTGCTACCGGGACTGTGGGACTGTGTTATTAGGGGTATACACCTAAAGACTAAAATTAGACTGTATAGTTGTTTGGTTCTTTCTAGGATTAGTTATGGTAGTGAAAGTCGGACGCTTTGTAAACAAGATAACAGGAAACTGCATGCTTTCGCAGTATCTTGGGCATTAGGTAGTTCAATTTTGTAAATAATGATGAGGTTAGGCAAAGGAGTCGCAATCTCATTTAAGCAGAGTATTGTGCGGAGAGAGGCTTCGTTGGTATGGTGATGTTGCTTATATGCATAATTATAGATAGCGAATAGGGTTAAGAATAGTGTGCCTAAAGGCTTCAGAAAGAAGGGGAGACCTAGGAGGCGGTGGGCAGACAATGTCCAACAGGACCTTATTAGAATTGGTGTGTAGTGGCCCGATGCAGCAGATGTAACTCAGGATAGATATGCTTGGAGGTCTCATTGCACGGTCTAGTTGGACCTCCGTAGCCCTTGACTGCTTGAGGATGATAATATCAAAATCAACTGACGATACAGCGCTGTCATAAATGTTGAAATTGAAGCGTCCAACCTTCGACTAATGGCAGAGGTTGATTTGAGGTTATATGCGTTACCCTTCCTTATCAAAATATTAAGAAATTACCGTGTTATATTAGTGGGAATTACATTTTTTTGACTTTTTTAAAATATTTACTTAGTGATTTTTTTTATCTTCTAAAAAAATCAAATCCACCCCCCCCCCCCCATGATTAAACTTAATGATTTATGTATCAAATGATATCTATTAATGCTGGGAATGTCATAGGCTGTACAAAATTGATTCCCATGCTTTATCCCCTCCTAAAAATGAAAAATTTGAAAACTATTGTTCGCCCTACATCTCAAAAACGCGAGTGCCGAATGTAACAAGCTATAAGTATAATGAAAGTTTGTGGTGCGGATAGTGTCATAAGCAATTAGAAAGACCTCCTCCACTCCAACCCATGTATTCTTCACCTCTAAAAATAGCGAAATGTGAAAAACGATTGTTCCGCTATATATTCGGAACGCCAGTGCGGAAAGTAACAAGCTATGTGGGGCAGGGGTGGCTCAGTCGGTAGCGCGCCAGGCTCGTAATCTGCAGTTCCCAGGTTCGAGTCCCAGCTGGGTCAGCGTTGAGATTTATCTCCGTAAAACTTCTTGCCCACGGTCAGTAGGGGACATCGATGGGCTTGGAAAGGCTGACGTCCGTCGGATGCGACGTTAAGACGTGGCCCAGTGTGCGGGAGAGCCATACCCTTTGCACGTTAAAGAACACGCTGGATGGCCTTGACGGGAGGCTACCATCTGTCTCCCAACAGCTGTTCCAGTGGGTCCCCTCCCCCAACCTTCTCTGAGCCTTCGGGGTCCTTGTGACCTGGCCATTTAGCCCAATGTGTGCAAAAAAGTGCAGCTCAGAGGTAAAACAACCCAACCCAACAAGCTATGCGTCTAATGAAAGCTTCTGACGCGGGGAGTATCATAAGCTATAAAAATTGAGGCCCCCCCCCCTTGCTTTCTTCTCCCTTAAAAATGAGATAATAAAAACGATTGTTCAGCTATATCATAGGAACGCGAGTGCCGAAAGTAACAAGATGTATATCAAATGAAAACTTGTGACGTGGGGTGTGTTGTGGGTAAAATAAATATGTCATTCCTCGTCCTCTTCTCCTCTAAAATACGGGAAATGTGAAAGTCGTTCTTCTACTATATCTTCCGAACGCGAGGGCCTACAGTTAGGGGTTAGGTGTCAAATGAAAGCTCATATAATGAGCGTCGTAAACTATTTCGAATTCTGCTTCCACCATTCTACCCCCCTCCTGATAAAAGGGAGGATTTTTCGCGAGGGTCGATTTTAACGAGTCGCATCTCAAATATCATGGACTACCTCAAACACGACACAAAAGGGAGGAAAACTGTGGTCGGTGTTTATGAGTCATATGTCAAATGAAAGTTTTTGAAAGTAAGTGTTTTTAGTAACAAAAAAAAGTATAAACAAATTAAAAAATTAATTTCTTCCTATATAGGCCCTAAAACGTAGAAAATAACCCTAAAGCATATCGATGGTACAATCAATCACTGAATTTGTATTCACTTCAAAGGAAGAAAGGGACCCTATTTACTTACTCACAAGATTGCCGGCCCCCTATCATCCTTTGAAGTGAATACGTACTCAGTGACTGAATGTACCATCGATATGCTTTAGCTTTATTTTACACTTTTTAGACCCCATATAGGAAAATACGTTTTTTTTTTTTAATATTTGAATTGCTATGCTATGGAGCTGGTTCGTCATTTTAATTTTCTTGTAAGTGTTGTTACAGATACTGGGAATATAAAACATGAGATTAACAGGAGAATAGGCATCGCCGCTTTAAGGGTCTCTAGAGATTACTAAAAAATAGGCATCTGAAGAGGAAAATTAAGCTACATAATAGTTAATTCCTTTCTAAACTTTGTTACACTAGTAAAACTTGTACCCTTGGTAAGTAAGATAACAGGGATCTTGATGCCTTTGTTTCTAGATGTTTGCGCCGTACCTTAGGTATTGGGGCGGGGGTGGCTTAGTCGGTAGCGCGCCAGGCTCGTAATCTGTAGTTCCCAGGTTCGAGTCCCAGCTGGGTCAGCGTTGAGATTTATCTCCGCAAAATTCCTCGCCCTGCCCACGGTCAGTAGGGGACACCGATGGGCTTGGAAAGGACGCCGTCCGTCGGATGGGACGTTAAGCCGTGGCCCCGTGTGCGGGAGACGTTAAAGAACGTTCCAGCACTTAAGAACATGCTGGACGTTTCCAGCACTTAAGAACTTTAACGTTCCAGCACGTTAAAGAACATGCTGGATGGCCTTGACGAGAGGCTACCATCTGTCTCCCAACAGCTGTTCCAGTAGGTCCCCTCCCCCAACCTTCTCTGAGCCTTCGGGGTCCATGTGACCTGGCCATTTAGCCCATGGTGTGCAAAAAAGTGCCGCTCAGAGGTAAAACAACTCAACCCAACCTTAGGTATTAGGTGATTGCACTATGTAAGTGAAGATGAGGTTAGACGAAGTAATAATTAACCACCTTACAGTAGCATCCTATGTAAGAAGCAACTGCATTGATGTAGTCATGTTGCAGGCATGCAGAAATACAGGTTAAAAAAAAGGCTATGAATAGGTATATATATATATACAGCACATTCGGCATTTGCGATACATTTGGTGCACGACAGACGTTTGAAAAGCGTTAAAGTTATTCGTTACAATATTTATGTGTTGCACCGAGTCATTTCGTTTACATTTTAAACATTAATTAAGGTTTGGAAATGCATTTTGCCTTATACGCTTTAATCAGACAAGCTTTCAGCAACTCATTATTTTACAGTATAAATGCTTGTATTTTTTCGAAGCGAGTGAATGCTTATGAAGTGAAATAAGTAATTTATTTCCATCTTCGAAACTCTGCAGCTCAAAAACTGATTGGAAGATAACGAAAGTATGGAGGAATCTAGCTGTTGAGACATTTTCTTTCTTGCCTAATAACCTAAAAGAAAAATTGTAATTTTGGGACTTTTCAAAGATAAATCGTACCACAGATAATATGATCCTTCTCAGCTATTATTCCGAAATGATTAATGATCAGTTTTGTTTTCTTTTTAAGGTAATACGATATTCTTGAAACCGAAACTAATAACTGCATTCTTAAAACTGGCATACTGAAAAGGGACAGTTAAGGTCTTATATTGAAATCAGTACGAAATTAAGAGTCATATTTTTATAAATTTAACGGTTGGAAACTGAGCGTGAGTTCAAAAGAATATTTAGCAACAATAATTCTAAAATAAGGTAATTTATTAAAAAATTGTGAATAAAAACATTTACATAAACTAAATTCAACTAACACAAATCTTTATCTTCATCATTACGAAAATAAACCGTCAGAAGAATATATCACCTTATCACTATTTCTATAAATAGTCGTTTCTTTAGAATTCTTACAATTCCTACTCAAAGCATGAAATAAGACTTTTTACAATACTTAATAAGTGGCGCAATCATATTTGTGAATAAACCTGAAAATTCTTGTAAACCTATTAAAGATAACTATGCATCAAACGATTAACTCTTTCTACAGAGAAGTTGAGATAAGCTCTGTCTGCTCTACTAACATATAACCTCCTCGGTCTAATCTTTAAGTATCTTTCCTAAGATTAATTTTATGCTAACTCACTTAGTGCAGAAGAAATACACACATTCAAGCATTACGATCTTTTTCATTTCTCTGAAACATCGTTATGTTTCGAGTTCTACTGTTCTACACCACTGGTGACATAAATCTCATGCTGAAGACACGCGAGCATCAAAATGATACAGCGCATCACGGTTTCATTGTTCGTTCATCTGTCGTAACAAAATTTAACAAAATTTCCAATGGCTGTGTTCTTACTAACACAAAATAAGAAAAGATCTGTTTACTTCGACAGAGAGAGGGAAGTAACAACTGTTGAAAGTGAACTAATCTCCATTTGCACCAATCTTTCACATGCAACAATCAGCCAAATGGTTTTATCCATTAATGCAGTGTCTCGCAAACTTTTTTTACTCTGCGGCACACTGAATCTAATTTTTTTTCCGCGGCACACCTAAAAAAGAATAAGAGCAAACTCTATATAATCGTCATTATATTTGCGCTTTGTTGAAGTCATCAGCCTGGTTTTACTTGAAGATTTGCTCTCTTCTTTAATTCATAACTCGGTGTTTGTTTTAAATATTTGTCCACTCTATGGCTTGAAATAATCAAAAATTAATACCAAAATTTGGAAAAAGCTTGATAAATACTTACAAGATCCCAGTTGATAAAATCTGAAAGAGTTTTATTAAAGCACGTCGATAACACAAGTCAAGTCAAAATGAAATCTTTGGAATTTGAAATGAAAAAAATTGAAAAAGTGTCAATTTGAAAATCTCTCGCGGCACACAGTTTGCGAGACACTGCATTAATGAATGTAAACAAATGTAAAAGAGAGAGATAACGAAGAACGGAAATACCAACCTGGTTAACGAAAAAAAAAATTGCATTTATATGTCAGACGAAAGAAAAGGCATTTATATGTCAAATGAAAGAAATTACATTTATATGTCAAAAGTTAATGCGGCTCTCACTCAGACGAGCGGATATTTATAGCTTACGTATGCTCCGATGAAAGCATCGTGGAAAAGATAAATCTCGAAAATTTTATCAGAAGAAAATTGAGAGAAATACATAAGAGAAAAGAGCTTTTTTTTTTCCTATTAAAAATTATATCAAAAAAACTATATTAAAACTGTCCATTGAGAGAATCACGGACAGAAAAGATGACAACTAAAAATATGAAAGACATAAACTGACAGAAAGGAGAAATACTGTTTGTGTGCAACGAAATAAAAAAGAAAACGAAATGCAAAAAATTGATCTTAAAATACGATGGAAAGCCGAGTGCAGAGTTTAGTGAAGTTAAAATACGAAGTCAAAGAAATATTCCTATAGAAAATTTATAGATTTATGTTCACGGATTTCGTTTTCTTTTTTCCTTTCCACCTGGAAATCAAAACGAAAATTATATAAATGTATAATGATAGAAGAAAAAGACTGTACAAATGTTACAAGAAAAAAACGATAGAAGTATTTCAGACTATTTTTCGAATTTTACTAGATGCACTTCCGTGTCTCTACTGCCATTTCCTTAAGTATCTACAGGAACATTTTTCCTGTATTATTATATTTTAATGTACATAATAGTCTTTGGTTGACTCCCACCTCGTGAATGGCCTATAAGAACATTGCACTCCTCACGTTCTTACTGATACGACCTGCCAAACAGAACCGTCTCTTCCTCTGTCCTAGTTCCCCTTAAGTCACATGGACAATCAATCACATAGTTCCACACTATCCAGAACATTTTATGGCTCCGTATTTCACACTGGGAGCTAACGCGCATTTCAGTTTCCATCCAACTCCTCCTTTTTTCACTTCTGAGACGTATCTCACATGACAGTTTCTCAGTCCGTGTAAGCGTACTTCGGCTGTGATGTTCAAACGTTGGTTGCTCGCTAAGCCTAAGTCACTATTTATATGCCATTGCTGTCAGTTCGCTCTGAGTCTGGATATCGCATACATCACTGTGAGCTCTGGACTTACCGTCACGAGTGGCTTGCCTCTTTCTATCATGGTCACCCACATCCGTCACCACTGACATTCCGATGAAGTGGCGAGCGGTAGTCAGAGGGTGTTAGGTCGATAACGCTCGAATCGACCACACTGGATAAAAGGGGTAAGAAAAATAAAGAAATATGTTTTGCTCTTTGCGATCCCAATCTCGTAGACGCGGGGGAAAAAACCTGCAGAAAGGCTGAGGAAAATTCCGAAGAAATAAATCTTAAGAGAGTAGAAAAAATATAAGACCGTTCACACCTCATTTCCTCCGTGAAGATGAAAGGCAAGAAGTGGAGAAAGAATGCTGTTGGGTTGTACCTCTGAGCGGTGCTAATTTTGCACACAATGGATAGCTAAGGGCTCAGAAAAAGTTAGTAGAATAATAATACAGGAATGGACAGCTGTTAAGAGACAAATGGTAGCCTCCCGTTGAGCCCATCCAGCATGTTCTTTAGAGTGCACAGATAGAGTATGGGTCTCTTGCACACTGCTTAACGTTCCTTCCGAAGGACGGTAGCCTTTCCAAGCCCATCAGTGTCCCCTTTTTGACCGAGAGAAGGGTGGGGTGTTTAACGACGATAATTCTAAGCGCTGGCTAAAGTGGGACTCGAACCTAGGAACTACAGATTACGAGCCAGGCGAGCTACCGACTGAGCCAACCCTCACCCCAAAATAAATACAGGATTGTCTATACCTTTTTCTTTCCTATATGGAAGAAAAAGAAAGCAAGAAGGGTTAAATTAACTGATATAGTGTGGAACGACAAAGTAACTGACAAGAGTGCAGAACGTGACAAGTGGATTTAACCTGCACATCGAAGCTACTGTACTATTCACGTGGAAACAGCGTAGTATACGCATGCCGCAACGCTAAAACAAATTCATGTTGACGGGGCATATTTCTGGGACACGTGCTTTCTGTGTTTATGGCAATAATATCTGTTCGGCAAAAAAATAACTGTGCAGTAAAAAGCGATAAATGTGTGTTTTTCTTTTAACGAGAAACAATTGCAATGTACATAGTAGGTATGTACTGTTGGGAAATTGCTACTTTGACTTCTTTATATGATTGACGAGAAAGGATTTTTTACTTGAAGGAGGATAAAGTCCATGAGGATCTGTCCTTTTATGATCCGGGGGAAGATAAAATCCACGAGAATCTCACTTTCTTTACTTCCGGGGAAGATAAAGTTCGCGAGGATGTCGCATTCCTTTAAGTAAAGAAAGAGAAATTATTCTGGCTCTGTACTATTCGCATCAATAAAATCAGTTATCGGATACCAATTATACATTTGCAATAGCTGATGGCATTTGGAACGAGACAGGGACACATTCGTTACTGTTAAATTCCCAAACATAACTGAATTATCGAAATAACTAAGTCACGTCGACTTTTTATTTTTTCCGATATATATGGCGTTCATTAAAAATAAAAAGAGATAACAATCTTTCGTATGTTGAGAGACAAATGTTCTTAAAATATTGAACAAGTTTTATCTGTGCGTTTGTTTTTTTCGCGCAAATTTGGTAAAAACCAGATAACAAGTAAATATATCATGGCGTACAATTTGAGTATTGATATTCTTTTCTGGTAAAGTAATGATGCTGTTATTTTATCAGTCATTTTTTGGCAACGGGCGAGACCATAGTAGAAAAAAAAGTATCCTTTATAAAACAAAATTGTTTTAACCTTTTCATTTGTCTGATTAATCTTTTATGGGTACAGATAAAAGTTTGAAATAGTTGTGGACACATCGGCCTTTTTCTCTGTCAAAAAGAGAGGGGGAGAACTTTATTATATTTTATTAATTAAAAAAAAACTTGAGTATGTTTGCGCTTTCCATTTTACGTATTACATTTTTGTAATCTCAAATATTAAAGTATGTATCTGAAGTCCAAATTTCATCGCCTGCTTTTGTGATGTTCCTGTTTCCGTTCCTGGCAGGGTTTACCAAACCTTATGAAAGATAAGAAAAAGGTAAATATGACAGAACAATGCTATAAAAAACTGTTATTCAAGAAATTTGATGAATAATTATTAACAAGCTGCGCCAGATTTAGGAGGAGGAAGGAGGCCTTGCCACTCCCACCCAAATTGAACTGGCTGGCAGCGGGGGGCGGTAGGTGAAGGGTGCGCCCACCAATAAGCCTGTGTTTCTTCTAGGGCATAATGATGTCAGCGCGAACACTAATATACATGTGTTTCTTCTAGGGCATGATGATGTCAGCGCGAACACTAATATACATGTGTTTCTTCTAGGGCATGGTGATGTCAGCGCAGAACCGATATACTTGTTTTTCCTCTACGATATGATGATGTTAGCACAGACACCGATTTACCTGTGTTTCTTCTAGGACAAAGTGATGTCAGTGCGGACACCGATATACCTGTGTTTCCTCTATGACAATGGTGATGTCAGTGTGGACACTGATATACCTGTGTTTCTTCTAGGGCATGGCGATCTGCGTGGACATCTGTATGCCTGTGTTTTTTCTAGGGCATGGTGATGTCATCACGGAAACCGATATACATGTGTTTCTTTTAGGTCATGGTGATGTCAGCACGGTCACCGATATACATGTGTTTCTTCTAGGGCATGGTGATGTCAGCATTGACACCGATATATATGTGTTTCTTCTAGAGCATGGTGATGTCAGTATGACACTGATATACATGTGTTTCTTCTAGGGCATGGTGATATCAGCGCAGACATCGATATACGTGTGTTTCTTTTAGGGCATGGTGATGTTAGCAAGGACACCGATATATCTGTGTTTCCTCTATGACATGATGGTGTTAGCGCAGACACCGATATGCCTGTGTTTCTTCTAGGGCATGGTGATGTCAGCGTGGACACTGATATACTTGTGTTTCTTCTACGACATGATTATGTTTGCGTGGACACCGATATACCTGTGTTTCTTCTAGGGCATGATGATGTCAGCGCGGACACCGATATACATGTGTTTCTTTTAGGGCATGGTGATGTCAGCACGGTCACCGATATACATGTGTTTCTTCTAGGGCATGGTGATGTCAGCATTGACACCATATACATGTGTTTCTTCTAGGGCATGGTGATGTCAGCGCGGACACCGATATACATGTGTTTCTTTTAGGGCATGGTGATGTCAGCACGGTCACCGATATACATGTGTTTCTTCTAGGGCATGGTGATGTCAGCATTGACACCATATACATGTGTTTCTTCTAGGGCATGATGATGTCAGCGCGGACACCGATATACATGTGTTTCTTTTAGGGCATGGTGATGTCAGCACGGTCACCGATATACATGTGTTTCTTCTAGGGCATGGTGATGTCAGCATTGACACCATATACATGTGTTTCTTCTAGGGCATGGTGATGTCAGCATGACACTGATATACATGTGTTTCTTCTAGGGCATGGTGATATCAGCGCAGACATCGATACACCTGTGTTTCTTCTACGACATGATGATGTTAGCAAGGACACCGATATACCTGTGTTTCTTCTAGGGCATGATGATGTCAGCGCGGACACCGATATACATGTGTTTCTTTTAGGGCATGGTGATGTCAGCACGGTCACCGATATACATGTGTTTCTTCTAGGGCATGGTGATGTCAGCATTGACACCATATACATGTGTTTCTTCTAGGGCATGATGATGTCAGCGCGGACACCGATATACATGTGTTTCTTTTAGGGCATGGTGATGTCAGCACGGTCACCGATATACATGTGTTTCTTCTAGGGCATGGTGATGTCAGCATTGACACCATATACATGTGTTTCTTCTAGGGCATGATGATGTCAGCGCGGACACCGATATACATGTGTTTCTTTTAGGGCATGGTGATGTCAGCACGGTCACCGATATACATGTGTTTCTTCTAGGGCATGGTGATGTCAGCATTGACACCATATACATGTGTTTCTTCTAGGGCATGGTGATGTCAGCATGACACTGATATACATGTGTTTCTTCTAGGGCATGGTGATATCAGCGCAGACATCGATACACCTGTGTTTCTTCTACGACATGATGATGTTAGCAAGGACACCGATATATCTGTGTTTCCTCTATGACATGATGGTGTTAGCGCAGACACCGATATGCCTGAGTTTCTTCTAGGGCATGATGATGTCAGTGCGGACACCGATATACATGTGTTTCTTCTAGGGCATGCTGATGTCAGCGCAGACCCGATATACCTGTTTTTTCTCTACGACATGATGATGTTAGCGCAGACACTTATTTACCTGTATTTCTTCCAGGGCAAGTTGATGTCAGTGCGGACATCAATATACCTGTGTTTCCTCTAGGGCATGGTGATGTCAGCATGGACACCGATATAACTGTGTTTCTTCTAGGGCATGATGATATCAGTGCGGACACCGATATGCCTTTGTTTCTTCTACGACATTATGATGTAATGCACAGCGTTTACCGATTGATTTCGACGGTTTTAACTCTTCAGATACTACCGATTTGTGCCATATTTCGTACGCAGGTGCAGCTTGTGTGAACTCGTGTTGGGTGAAAATATCGGGTTTCTCCTGTCTTGGGAGGGGATTAATCCCTTCGCGGATTGCGGCTGCCTCTAATGCTTCTGAAAGTTGTCAGTGGAGATATGCCCCTAGACTTTTGGCGGGAAAAGTTGTGAAGGAAAGTTTCGCGACAAACTTCTACCGGTAATTGTGAAAAGGAAAGTTGATACCTTTCCTTCAAACTTTTGGTGGGCTGTAGATGGTATATATATTATCCTTGTTAGAGAAAATGTTTGCTAAAAACCATTAAACGGAGGAGCGAATATAATACCGGACTGAGTTCTGGTTCATTTCGGCTCGATCTTCTCCCCAACACCCATCTTTATTTTTTTTCTCCATCTGAGTCTGTTGACAAGTGACTAGAAATGCCGTGCGCAACGATTGATTCCATTTCTGATCTAAGAAGCAGATTTTGTGATATAACGCATTACGGTCGACACTGTGAAACTCTCAAACCTTCTTTGTATATGTGTGTGTCTATGGAGGAGGGGGTGTGAAAAGAAAGGGACATAATTTTAGGTATCTCTTGCTAGGTATGCTATTTAAGCTTCGATAACAAGAAGACGTATACGGAATTTGGTGGTTCTAGTTCTTATACTTTAGGAGCAGTTTTAACGCTTTTTTGGGAGGCTGGAAAGGGTTGAATTTTCAAGGGATACAAAACTATCATTTTAAAGATATCATCAACTGTGAAAGTGATATATATTCTACGTACTACGTATCACTGAGAACTAATCTATTAGTACAGTGGAGTCGCATCATACGCCCATTTACCTTACGCTAATTCAACTCTAAGCGCTCGGTGAAAAAAAAAATATAACAATTTAAGTAGTGCGAGTTATTCTGCTCTCCATACCACTCAATGAGGTGCCTCAAAGTGAGCATGAGATGAGAGCCGTAATTCTGTTTTTCATTCAGTCAGTCTTAGTTCCCGCGTGCCTTTCATAGTGTGAGCATCTCCACCGGCACATTGTTTAAAGATGGGTATTTTTCGAATAGCAGGTCCCTAAACAAGCCAAATTCTTCATGTAGTGCGCAGTCGAAGACACGGCGATCGGTTTCAATGCTGCAGGAAAAACTGGCTTTCTTGGACTTAGTGAGAGACGATATGTCGGTCTCTAGCGTGGGGTGTAAATATGGCCCCAATGAATCTAGCATTCGTGCCATCAAGATGTGAGAGAGAGAAATTTGCCAAGCTGTCGCATCAAGTGATTCAATAAAGCTACGGTGACGAGCCTTCACTGTAGTGAAAACCGAAAAGGCATTAAATATATGGCTGAAAGACCTAAACTGTAAAGGTGTGCCTATCGATGGCAACACGTTGAGAAAAAAGGCTCTTAGCCTTTATGCGCTGTTCTAACCTACCTCCATGATTCAGACCTCCGGCTGAAGAGGAACAGCCATCTGGTGAGAAGGATTTCAAAGAAAAAAAGGCAACCAAGGTTGCTTACAAGTTTTATGAACTGCTTTAATCTCGAAAACTTTATTATTTATTCTTTCATTTTTCGGTCTCTATCTCTCTTCTGTAATTAAAAATACTCTAAAATTGTATTTTGCATACGTACTCTTTGTTATATATATACCATACATTATGCATACATTTGTTAATATTAATCTACAGAGCTGTATACACAAAACCACATACTGTACTTTATGAGTTATTTAACGGATTTTTCAAGAGTAATTTTGACTATACGCGCTTTTCGCCTTTAGACTTCAGAATTTATTGAATTTAATCTTACCCCTGAGTAAGATGCGTCTCCACTGTATAAGTTTGCGTAATTCATTCTGGACAGAAAAGGCTAGATCGACTTTCTGGATTCTTTCCCCTCGGCTTCCCCTCATAAGTCTTCTCGTTAGTTCATTGTAGGTAGCAACATTTTCTGAAAAGAAATAGCAGCTTACAAACTATATCTATCCTCGTCAACTTACAGCCACTCAAAATGATTACTCTCTGTTATAAACTGCTTTTCTGTTAGTGATGGGTTCTTTCTCTGCTCTCAATAGATACAACAAATAAGCTGGATTTCGTTCACTAAAATCAAAATTTCAGATCTGGTCAAGCTTTAACGTTTGTTTCTTAACATTGTCTTTCAACTTTCATGCAATTCTTTATCTAAATCCCTATGAAAGTTTCTTCTAACTTCTCATCCATCACTATCGGATTAAGGCTTGCCTGGAAATATTTTGTCTTTTTTGTTGGCAGACCGCTAGAATGTAGCAGAGAACAAGAAACCTGGTTTTGAAATCTTGCTATCGGAACATTTTTTAAATCTCTGCTATAAACAGCGCTTTCTGATAGGCATATTCTCTCTTTCATTATTGCAAGATATTAAATCCTTAGTCTTTTTGAAAATAAAGCATGATAGCAGTAGAACTTTTGGGCTGGGTTATTTTACCTCTCAGCGGCACTTTTTTTGCACACAATGAGCTAAATGTCAATGTCACAATGACCCCGAGGACTCAGAGTAGATCTTCCGTCAAGGCCATTCAGCGTGTTCTTTAACATGCAGGTTGTATGGCTCTCCCGCACACGGAGCCACGACTTAATGTTCCATCCGATGAACGGCTACCTTTCCAAGTTCATCGATGTGCCCTACTGACAGAGGGTAGGGCGAGGACACAAGTGAGGTTATACATATATAACTAATTACTAAATTCAATAAATGCCTGTCGTTCATAAAAACATTATTTCTAAGATATTAACATACAAAATATATGCACTATCGTACCAAAATATTGTAGAATTTCCATGTTAGGTCAATTGGGATCTAACTAAGAAGCTCTTTAACTTCTAAAATTTAATGGAAAAATGTGACTGAAGATAAATTAAAGATCATAATCACATCTAAGAGTTATGAACGCTGGAATATTTTGTAAAGATCATAATCACATCTATTTAAATAGCTAATTTTAAATAATATTCGTTCAATATATAAAAGAGTTATGAACGCTGGAATATTTTGCAACAGCAATGTTTTACAAGAATTTACCTCAGAATTAAAGCTTAAATAATACACATTATTTTTAAATGATTAATAAAATAAATATACATTTTAGAAGTTTGCCTAATGATTATTTGAATATTATAAATATATATTTTTTTTATAAAACAAGTAATTTGTTGTGATATTCCAGCTTCCGTAATTCTTTAAGTAATGGATTATTATTGCTGAAAATCGAGATTTAAATGAATTTGATTATGCTTTTTAACTTATCTTCCGTCACATTTTTCCAATAAATGCATATTTTTGAGGTTATGGTGCTCCGAAGTTAGATATCCCATTGGCATAATGCGGAAATTCTGTAATATTTTGGTAAGACAATGTATTGCGTATTTATATTTTATGTTAAGAAAATACTTTTTATTATTAGCATTCATTCATTTTAGTAGATTATCTGCATAAAATTTATATTTAAGTTGTTAACACACAGAGCGAGATTACACCTTGATATCCACAAGAATAATAGAATATTTTAAAATACCAACACTAGGAGTGGATATATGCTATTGCGGGGAAAAAGGCAACGTGCTGTCACTTTTCTGCAAAGGAATTTCCGCAAATACTTTAACGAGTTGTCAGTGGGGCGCAGCTTTGCTGAAATTCCTCGCTGAATAGCTATTACTCGACCCGCGTAGACGCCTTCCTTGAGACGTAGTAATTGTAATTTTATTGTTTCATTCTTTATCGGTTATGGATAACAGTGAATTTTATATGCCTTGTACTCTATTCTGACATCGAATTTCTGATCGACATTTTTCGCACGGAAAAACAGATTTTGGAAGTTGAATACTACGAGTGTACATATAACTGAAAGAAGATTGTGTTGCAATTATTGGGTTGTTTTCATTTTGAGTGGCATTGTTTTGTGCACAATGTGCTAAATGGGTAGGTCATTAACGTGCACAGTGTACGGCTCTACTACACAGAGAGCTACGGCTTCTAATAATAATAAAAATCTTTATTCATATTCATGTTAGTTATACAAAAGTTTAAAGAAATGACCCGCAAAGCATCTGCTGGAGAGAAGAATAAGAACGTTACATGAAAATACTTAAGATATAGTTTAAAACAATGTCCTGGAATTATGTGAATTTCAGTGGAAGCTCCATTGTGATGGTTCAAAATTTTATATTAATTTTAATGCCTAGAAGAAAATTTTTAGTCTTTTTTTTATTTCTTTAAATTTGTTTAATAAAATATTTTTTCTTGGCAATTGATTGAACACGTAAGGTGTTGTATATGCTTAACGTCCCATGTGACAGATGAGGGCTTTCCAAGATCTGGTGTACTCTTTTTCTCTACTTTATCATAGAGGGCAAGGCGGGATTTAGCGGATATAATTCTCAACCCAGGTACAGTTGAGACTCGAGACTCAGTGAGCCAATCCGTTCCCGGAACTTAGGGGAAATAATGCAGTGATAAGGAAAACATCTGAAAAAAAAATGGCCGCAGCAGTATTCTGAGAAAACGATCAGAAGACAAAAAAATGATTAACATCAGAATGCGTTATTTTTCAGAATAAAATATTATTTAACGCCGTGATATACCGAGGACATTCTATGTTTTTGAATGGGTTGATATGTTTCAGTCTGATATTGGAATTTTTGACACGTTTAAGTCTCTGATATTCGGAGACTGCCTTAGAAAAAGTATGTTATTCAAAGCATCAAATGGAAGGAGATTATAACCACAGAACTCGAGTATGCCACTGATTTAGCATCATCTAAAGCTATATATGACATCGTTATTCAGAAGTCGAACGTATATTTAAATTAAGCATAATATTTAGCATCCAGA
Source organism: Ryuthela nishihirai (assembly GCA_038380435.1). NCBI lineage: Eukaryota > Metazoa > Arthropoda > Arachnida > Araneae > Heptathelidae > Ryuthela > Ryuthela nishihirai. The sequence continues at coordinate 54,855,592 of JAWZYU010000010.1, forward strand.
AAATTGTATATTCAAAGAAATATTTCACATCGACATCCACATAACATCCACATAAATATCACATTGTTATGTCCCTCTAATATTTTTATTATTGTATTTTTATTGTTATTGTATACATCTGTTAAGTGTATTTTAGGAGGTGTCCGAAAATGGCAATGTGACTCATTTATTATTATTCGGGCCTGAGCTAACTTTGCTCCCTGTGCTAGAAGCAGAAACTCTTTTATTACCCTGACGTCACTAGCCTGAGTCTCTAGTACGAGTGACGCAGAGAAGCGCGTAAACGATGAAGAGCATACTGAGCGGTGAAATCAGCAGACTAAGCAGACTTAAGCAGAGCTGCTCAGTCTGCAAGAAGAGCAGACTGAGCAGCTCATTCTAAAAAGAAAACCCTTAAAGAGAGGGTTCGGTTCTGTTTGAACCAAGGTACGGTTCTGTGTGAACCATGTGATGTGATAAAATGTGATGGGAAGGTTAGAAACCCTTCAACAATGGGCTTCCTGCTATCCCAAATGCGAACCATGTAGTTTGAGCAAGAGTTAAATATCCTCTCGTCGAGTGTTGAAGTCGGTAAAGAGATTTCTGTACAGATTTCCACCTCATCACATCAATATTTGCCGTATCAAGCAGCATTCGGATTAAACTTGAGCTGATTGGAGGAAGTCCAATAGAACATCTAGGAAGCTAATCCATTCTAATCTTCAGCGCAGGTAAGGCCCATGGAATCCATCACATTTCCATATGTAAATATAAGTGTGAACGTAAATAAACTGTGCCGTCCATCTACTACTCTCGTGCATTAGTGTGTTTACTACTCTTGTGCATTAGTGTGTCCATGTATATTGGTATGTTTTACATCTTTCTACACGGCATTTTGCACAACACATCGCAGCACGGGTGTAAAACTGCGAACCTGTGGTTTCACCTAGGTGATGGTAAACGGTTAATTAAGTGAACAAATCGATCATCCTCTAGTGGGTGCATCGGCAGATTTTACTTCTTACGTCCCACACCCCACAAGGCACACATGAACATCATGGCACATAAACCAGCAACAGTACGATATTGAAAGCGCGGAAACGTGCACCGAATATTTTGTCGAACCCTTATCTTTTCTAGAGAGGGAAAAAATGAGAATTTCTGTTCTCTATGTCATTGCAGTGAAGTATCCAAAACCTTCCAATAAGCAGGAGGAAGAGGAATTATATGTTTCATTCCTTTTTTTATTTTTTATTTGGACGTGCTTCAGTCTGAATTTCGGAGACTTCCTTAGAAAATTTATGGTTTTAAAGTCCTCAAAAGTTCCTTTTTATAATCGCAAAAACCTCCCATTGGGTACGTCACTGTGTTGCTAGTGTAGCTGTACTCTTTTGCCGAAAATAAACTTCGCGAAATTTCTGCAACGTTGACAGGCTTCTGTCAGACTTTTGTGGCAAGCAACTGCTTGATAGAATGTTTTTTTTTTTGCATTTTTATTTCTCTGATATTTGTCTCCTCTGCGTAACCTATGGAATCACTATCATCGGCAATAACAAATAGGAACAAGGTGATCTGTGCTCTTCATAATGTTGTGGCGAGAACTGGGAGTGGCGAAACGAGATCATCATGGCCCGTCGTGCAAAATATTAAACTTCACCTCTATCATACAGTAAAAATTGGTGGCTTTCAGCCCTGAGTGGTCCCCCAGAAACATGGGGTTAGAATATCAGATAGCTGATAAAGGGGTCAGAGTTTCAGAAGGCATAACTTTACAGACATGGGCAAAAACTACCACTGGGGAAGGCGGTGCAACTCACTGCCTTCTGCAATAGCAGTTTGGCTCATTTCTGGAAGAGAATCAACAGGAAATAATAAGCACACAAATGTTTATTTGAATTAATGAGCTGAAAGTGTCTGTCACTGTACTCTATACGTAAATGTGTCTGTTCCAATACACGGTCTCTAGATAAGTGTTTCACTAATAGCGTTCTGCGGAATCCCTTGTTTCAATGGAGTGAAACTAAGGGTTCCGCAAAAAAAAATTAAATTAGAATAATTATATAAATAAAAAATAAATAAATACCCCCTCAAGCAGCTACTTGCCACAGAGGTCTGACAGGAGCCTGTCAGTTTATATGTCATAGTAGAAGATCTGAGAGGGTGGCAGGACCTCAGCAGAAAAACGACACATACATCCATGCCTTACCTGGGACTCGAACCCAGGTTCCTTAGATCAGTAGCAAAGAGCGCTAACCACTCGGCCATGGGACGTTTCGTAATTTAAATTCGTAATTTAAATTTTTGTTCATTTTTCGCAAATGGAATATGTATTTTTCTAAATATGTGCAATTGCATAATGTGTTAATTTAATAGCCTTGTTTAATATTTATTAATTATTATCGAGTGGTTAGCACGCTTGGCTACTGATCTAAGGGACCTGGGTTCGAGCCCCGGGTTAAGGCATGGCTATTTGTGTCGTTTTTCTGCTGAGGGCCTGCCATCCTCTCAGACCTTCTACTATGGCATAATAAACTGACAGGCTCCTGTCAGACCTCTGTGGCAAGCAGCTGCTTGAGGGGGTATTTATTTTATTTATTTATTTATCGTTACTTATTTTGGTACAGTTTTAGTACAGTTTTATTTAAGGGTTTCGCAAAAATTTGGCATGTGCTAAAGGATCCCGTGGCCAAATTAATTTGGGACACCCTACTCTTGATTGTTCACCGACTTCCATATCACCGATTTAGATGATTTCAGTTTTCCAGAAAGGCATTAACTTTCATCGTGGCACAATTTAAATAATTCACACTGCAAGTGGAGCCGAAAACAGAGAAGGTGACGACCTTGACCTTATCGAGTCAAAAATCAGGCCTTAAAATATCCGCCATACAAAAAGTCATTTTCATTTTATAAATTTCAACGTCGCAAAAATATTTAATTTTCTTACCGTATTCAGGTGCAACATCTCTGTTGCTGTGACACAACAGCTTAAAATATCAATGATGTTCCTTAGTTAGGTTTACTCACGATGGTTTACGAAATAACGGAAGAATGGTTTTAAAGGTAGGTCACTTTTCTTACAAATTGATCTAGGCAAAAATTTTCAGCTTACATTTCACTTTCAAAATATCTTACAATAGTAAATATTTATTGATTTTTCAGTTTAGCTTGGTTTTCAATTAATGGAAACTATAAAACTTTCTTTTACTATTGATGTACCAAGTTTATATTGTGAATTGAACATTTCATTATTTCCATTATTTGCTGATTGATAATATATATATGATAACGTTGGAAATTTAATCGGAATTTGAACTGGCAATTTAACCCTTTTATCCTGGCCATGTAATATCTAAAATTGTCTATAATTATTTTTTCTACGCTCTGATTTTTTTTTAGTGTTTGTGTTTCCACCATTGAAATTTTTACATGTATGAATTTTTTTTTTAAATGTATATGTATTAATTATAATTGGAAATAAAATCTACTACGTTACTAAAAAAAACGAACCGAAGTTCCGATACCGTTTATCTAAATTTGATATCTAATAAAAGAGGAAAAAATCAGAAATTATAGTCTAGCTATAAATTATTACTATAAAATAACGAATGCTATAAGTTTGAATATTTACTGATGGGTGTGTTTGAAATGTCCTTTTTGGAAACTATATTAAAAAATTAATATTTTTTTTATTCTTTTCGTTTATTGTAATTTTCTGTTACTTGAGACCCACTGAATCAAATGCTATAACGTTGCTGGATAAAGTCACTATTTCTAATTTGCATTCATCAAAATATTTCGCAGAAATAAAATAAAAACGCATTGCCTAGAAGCATAATTAATTAAATCCATAGGCTCTTGTTTCCCCTGCGAGAACACATGTAACATCAACCAACTAGAGCATAATATTTTACCTAGACTTTAATGTCCTTTATTTGACACATGTGAATCATATCCGTGCTTACATGAAATCTCACCTGCATCTCCCAAATGTTCTTCAAAATAAACGATTGCTTTATCAGCTGCTCTATTCTCACCATCAGGGAATCGCAATCGGAAAATGCTCATTACTTTATGCAACATAACTCTAATTTAGTTTCTCTGCTACTACGAAATAGTTGCATTACATTGTGTGCGTATACTTCTCTAACAGAAGGGGCAGGGTTGGATCAGTTGGTAGTGGGGCAGACTTGTAATTTGCAGTTCCCAGTTCGAGTCCCGCCTGGGCCAGCATTGAGATTATCTTCGTATAACTCCCCGCCTGCCCTCGGTCAGTAGCGGATACCGATGAAGTTAGAAAGGTCGCCGTCCTCGAATGTGACGTTGCACCGTGTGCGGGAGAGCCATACCCTGTGCACTTAAAAGAACACGCTGGGTGGCCTTGACGGGAGGCTACCATCTGTCTCCTAACAACTATCCAGTGGGTCTCCTACCACCTAACCTTCTCTGAGACCTCGGGGTCCTTGTGATCTAGCCATTTAGCCCATTGTACACAAAAAAGTGCCGTTCAGAAGTAAAACATCCCAAATCTTTGAAAGAAATATATACCTAAATGGTATGTTATTTCGATGATTTAATAAACTTGGCTTTCCTCTCAGCGATACTTTTTTGCACACAGTGGTCAGGTCACAAGGATCCCGAAGGCTCAGGGAAAGGGACCCACTGGAACAGTTGTTGGGAGACAGCCCATCGGTGTCGCCTACTGACCTTGGGCAGGGAGTTTTGTGGAGATAAATCTCAACGCTGGGCTAGCTAGGACTCGAACTTAAGAACTCCATATTAGGAGCCTGGCGCGCTACCGACTGAGCCACCCCTGCCGCTGTAATAAACTTGTAAATCAATGCAGACAGTATTCTACTCAAAACTGACGAGCAATAATAGGTTTAATGCTTATGGAGTGAGATATTATTCTAACGACTATACTTTCGGCTTGGTAAACAAGTCATCCTCACAGCTGTCGACTGGGCTAATCCCCACCACTGAGAGATTAGTTATTTATTTTCATTCATTGTTCCTTTTTTGGTTTTTTTAAGTTTTCCTTTTTCTGAACTGTTAGTTTAAAATACTTTTTGAGGTTTTTAAACTTTTTTAGTTTTTTTTTTAGTTATGTTGCTAATATGCACTTTTTGAAAAATTCAGTTTTCTTCTAATATGAAAAAGAATAATTACTCTCATGAAAATCCACTTTGATACTTAAAATAACATATCAAAAATATTTTAAAAACTTCGTTATAAAATGAAGAAAGATTATCTGTACATCATGCGTAGGTAATGGAGATTGTTTCTGGGGTTAAATAAGCCCTAGCACACACGAGACCTTTGAGAAATAATAGAATTATTAGGACACATTAGTAAAACACATACACAGAAATGCAAGGATATATAATTATTTAATTCTTCGTACTGTGAGATATGAAAGAGATTGAAAAATTTAAATATAAATGTGATTTTGAACTTAAAATACTAAGAATAGTATTAAGAAACTGAAGGTTGTTGAGTGAAATTATCATGAAAGCCAAGAGCTATTCGTTAATGGGAGAGTGGTTTGGGTTGTTTTACTTCTGGTCGTTTTTCTTTTCATATGTGTTTCTGAACACAATGGTTCTGAACGTGGGGTATGCGGTAAATGTTTTTGGGGTACACCGTGAGAGCTCAAAAGTCGCTACATCTAGTAACAAAGTCGCTAAGTTGGCAAGACTGCTGTGCAAAAATGTCATTTTTTTGTGTTTAACGATATATGTAATTTATGAATACAAAATTTAATGTGTATACGTATTTTTTATTTTATTCCCATTGTTATACTATAACTATAGTTTTATCTATCTGTTCAAGGGGTACGCCAGTTACTTGCACATTTCCAGGGGGTACGTGAAGCATAAAAGTTTGAGAACCCTGGGTTAGGGCAAGGGTTGTTGGACAACTGTTAGGAAACAGATAGAAGCCTCCCATCAAGCGTGCTCTTTAACGTGAACAGGGTATGGCTGTTCTTCAAGAGGATCGTAGTTTAACGTCCCAAGTCTACAGGTGTCATCTTTCTCACCCGAAGGCAAGATGCTGGCTTTTCCAAGCCTCTGGGCATAACGTCCCATCCGACAGACGGCCGCCATTCCAAATCCATCGGTGTCCCCTACTGACCGTGGGCAGGGCGGGAATTTTTGCGTAAATAAATCTCAACAACCTGAGAACTACAGATTACGGGTTGGGTTTTGTTGTTTTACCTCTGGGCGGCACTTTTTTGCACACAATGGGCTAAATGGCCAGGCCACACGGACCCCGAAGGCTCAGAGAAGGTTGGGGGGAGACCCACTGGAATAGCTGTTGGGAGACAGATGGTAGCCTCCCGTCAAGGCCATCCAGCGTGTTCTTTAACGTGCACAGGGTATGTCTCTCCCGCACACGGGGCCACGGCTTAACGTCCCATCCGACGGACGGCGGCCTTTTCAAGCCCATCGGTGTCCCCTACTGACCGTGGGCAGGGCGGGGAATTTTGCGGAGATAAATCTCAACGCTAACCCAGCTGGGACTCGAACCTGGGAACTGCAGATTACGAGCCTGACGCGCTACCGACTGAGCCACCCCCGCCCCACAGATTGCGAGCCTGGCGCTCTATGGACTGAGCTACCCCCGTCCCAACGAGAGAAAGAAAAAAGAGCTAATAGATCTTATTAATTCTAACTGTTAATTAAAATTTTCTGATAATTTAAATTATTTATATGTTGTTTAAAATTTAAAATCATTATCAAAGTAAATTATATTTTTTTCTTCTAATTTTTCCACAATTTAAGTAAAATTGCATATTTAAATTATGACTAAATTTGTCTGTACTATTCAGTCTCATTCCTTTTCATGCCCGAACTCATGTCTAAGAAATAATCACAGCCATGAACTGCAGATACAAAACTGGAAGAATAGGTAATGCGCTGCCCTGCTGAGATTACTTGGTCTCCCGCCAGCATCAGTTAATGCAGTCGAATTATACCAAAATAAATTTGAAGTAACAAGTAAAACTCTTTCACTGAAAAGAAGCATTATCTAAGATTCACCTTGTCCCTTCCCGAGGACAGACTTCTGTTGATGACAGAATTATCTGATGGCAGAACAGAGAAATAAAACTTCTCCAGCTTATTCTAGTCTCCCTTTTTTGTACACAGAGAAAGCTGTTTTGTGCTCATTTTGCTTCTCTTGCGAGAAGAAGTTAATCCACTTTCTTTGTGTGTGGTTCTTATGCTTTTACGAAGTAAGACTGAGATTAAGAATTTTGTTGGGCTGAGTCTCACCCTCTGCGTCTGCTGTTTTTAGTCCTACGTAAGCTTTCATTTTTGTACTTCCTCTGACGTGCAAGTGCAGAGATGTTTACATTCTGGACTTGCCTTAACCAACGTCCTTTTCATTCAGTAATGAGATGTTAATGGTTGCTTGAACAGGGTGATTATTTCTTTCATGAGGAGTTTTTTTATTATTATTAGTGGCTATAATGACAATGCTTTGTGCATTTATAATATATTTAGAATTCTGACTTATACTATTTTAACATATTGTGCATGTGCTTTCGAAATTTCTCTTAATATTTATACCAAATTTATTAATGTTGGGGGGATTCGCCTTAGACCAATGATGGACGAAATGCAACTCGTGGCGAAATGCGGATCATATTTAAGTTTAATACGGCTCGGTGACGAATTGCTGCTCATAATAGTGTTTAATCCGGCTCGCAGGCCGGTTCATAATAATGTTTAATCCGGTCCGCGAAATTATTGTGAATGCAATAAAAAATTAAAATTAAAATTTTAGCATTTATAATTTTATTAATACATTCTTAATCTGTATCAAATTTAAATCTTCATTTTTGACTCCATAATTAAAAAGAAAATATTTTTTATTTATTTATTAATTTCTTACAGTACGGTACGTAAACTTTCGGTCCCTTTTAATAATAATGCACACCGCTACTGGCCTGTAAACAAAAAATTCCCCCACTTCTGTTTTAGACCTTCATGACAAGGAGCCATTGTGTAAATTCGTTTTAAAACTGTGGAATTTCCTTTCAAAAATTTTCATAGAAAGTCAGCACTGCATGAATAGGAATTAGCATGTCTTAATCACGAGTAGAGGCACAACATTGCTTGTAAATATAGGATTCAATCAATAGTTTTGCTAAAAAAGATTTCTAATCACAGACTAACAACAGCTAGCTCTTTTTCAGGAAATTGTGATTGTTAGAACACGCAAACATTCGGGAGATGTGTGTTTGAGTCCTTTCACGGCTTAGTCAAATATTTTTCAGCAAAAAGTATAATGTATCATGTATTGTGCCTGTCCATGTCTACCTTGATAATGAACGCCATGACAGCAATTTTGGTGACGTCACGAAAGAAGGGGAAATATTTATTAATTTTAGAATAAAATTATTCCTGGTAGTTTTAGCATATAAATTTATATCTAGCAAAGAATAAAACAAAATTTAACATTAATTATCGTAATAATAATTAAATATATAGACATCTAAAAATTTTACTCTTTTTTATTTTGTGGTATTGCTACAAAAGTAACATATTTAATATTACATTCATTATATACATATATCATAAAGCTACTTGCAATAATATTATAGTTAAATTTATAACAAATTCCCCTCCTTTAATGACGTCATTAAAATCGTTGTCGTGCCTTAACCATCGAGGTAGCATTGATTTCCCTCGCGATAGAAACTTCATAAATGAGGATGGAGCTCTTTCGAAATTCATATTAAAAAGAGATCAATTAATCGATTGTTTCTACACCTGATAGTATTTCACAGTTTAATAACTGAACAGAATTTTGATTTCTTTGAAGTTATAGAAAATTCTAAACACCATTCTGGAACAGGAACAGAGAACAAGAGAAACTTCTGGTGATGTATAAATAAACGAAGGTCCCGAAGTTTCCCTTACTTTTATTTTCTCTATAAATGCAGCTAGGAACAGATGGATCAATGACAGATCGCATGCATACACGGCAGGAAAAGCATAAATATTTGTTACACAGAATGGCAATATATTTAACTATGAATTTATCTACGGATGATAAAGCATATTTCCTGAACTTATTTATTTTTACTTCTTGGATGGGCTAAATGATATACATTTTAAAATACATGAAAGTATTAAGTGGCTTTTATATTTATATTTTAATTGGTGTATAACATTTTTTTGTTCTTTAAGTTACTGGATGATCAGCTTAGAGTTCTTGCTGTATTTCCATATGAAAAAGAAATCAATAAATTTCTTCTTAGTCAATCCTTTCTAAGGAGATTTACATTAACAAGAACATATTTTTAGTTCTGTTACGGAAATGGAAAATAATTTATATATTGTTGTGAATTTTTAAAATGGATAGGCACTGAGCGTGAGTATTAATAATTATATTTTCAAACCAATTACAATACAATGCAAATTGTTACAAAAATATAGATGAAGTATTTTATAAACAAATTAACTATTATCATACATAAGTCATTAACCTTTTTTTTACAGAGCATACAATATCAGCTCTGTCTGTTCTACTAAAATACTACCTCTTCACTTTGTTTGCCATGTCACTTGAATACCTTCAGACGTAAACAATCGCTCGTCCTGTGCTAGTTCACTAAACTTTTGTTACTAACAACAGAAAACAAACACCGGCGCACACACTAATAAATATACTTCTTATTTTCACTTATCGCGCACTGATTCAGACCATCTGAATGTCCTTTCAGATCTCACAACTTTAACACACTTAAAGCGTATATACTCAGATGAAATTCATCTTTCACAATACCACAGTACTGCATTACATTTCTTCCATTTTCATTCTTTCGAACTGTTCTAAGTTCTAATTCGTTAGCTAAAAATGAATCTCACGCAGGAGCACACACGAGCGTTGTCACTATTTGTCATGAAGTCACTGCTGCTCGTTCATCTGTCGTAACACTATATAAAATAACGACCAACAATTTAAATTGGCACGTTCCCAATAACAATAAATTCAAAAACCGTGAAAATTTAAAGCTCGTTTCTCCTAAACTTCTCTTTTTTCCTTTCCTCTTACTTTTTTTCTTCAATGTTATACGTTTTCTTTATTTTTCATGGAAACCGGCAACATAACAAGGAGAATAATCCCTGCAGCTTACTTTTTCTTTACAAATTATCTCGATTTTAAACCAATGTAAAACAACACAGTTTCTCGCTTTGCGTTGAGGAAGATTCGTTTACCCTTTAACGATATTTGTTCAGCGCTTCATCAAGATGTAAGCCATAAATTTTGCAAATATAGCCACATTCTTCTAATGTACAAATGAGTAATCAGACTGTTTATTATATAATGTTTTTTTTTTTACCGTTTAAGTTTATTATGTTGTCGCCGAATAGGAAACCCGCAGAATATGGAGAGCATTAAATACATCTGAAGAAAAAAGAGCCATTAAAAAGCAGAAACTAATGTCGTCTGAGGAGGAGAGAAAATGCCATTAAGCGATGGAATTAGCGTAGCCTCTTTCTCACTTTGAAATCCCTTTAAAATAACAAATCAACTGAAATACAGAAATTCTTTTACTTTAAGGAAGTCGTTATGTTCGAGTAGCGCGTGTTTCTACCTTAGAGTTACCAATACGCGTATTTTGGATGTTTATGACACTTATTTCATCCAATTATCGCAGCAGTGAAAAAAAAGGGCTGGAAACAAATAGCAACTCTAAAGGAAAACTATTTATAGAGGAAAAAAACGTTGCATTTATTCAAGATAAAAAAAGGAAGGTATGAAAAGAAAATTGATTATTTTTTAAACATAAAAGTTTGATGGCTCACTAAAAAGAAAGAAATTATTTATTGTCCTGTAGAGTCTTGACATATGTAGTGATTTTAGTTGGATTGTTTTACTTTTCGTTGCTACTTTTCTTTGCATACAAAGAGCACAATGAATCTGAGGTGTCAAAGCGTTACTGAAAAGGAAAATTACATATTGGAAGAGAGAAAAATAGCTCGTCAAGGCTATAGTGTCTTTAAATGCACAGGTATGGTTCTCCTAGATACAGGACATTACTTAACGTCCCATCCAAATGATGACGAAGTTTCCAAAACCATCGGTTATCCCCCAAAGGCAAAGCCAGTATCAGCAGAGAAATTTTCAATGCAATTGGGACTCAAATTTGGGAACACACGGTTATGAACTTCTGTTAAAGAAACAATTGTTTTGAGTCTAGTGGGATACGAACCCACGACTTCCTGAAATCACTTTAGGAATTACCGGCCGCTAATCAAGATCTTCTCTGTTAATGGCTTTAGTCTTTTATACAATGAGGACAGTCATCGGAAGTTGCTTTGGTTGCAGTTAAAGATGGTCGACGTGTAACTTCCCAAGTATGTGTAACAAGCAATTATACTTCAAGTGTTACTTGACATGATACTTTTAAACCAATCCCTCTTTATTAAGCGCAGAGAGGATATGATTATTAACAAGCAAACACAGCTAAAAATCTGTAGGCTAATAATCTCTTGGATTAGAGGAAAGATTGTCTTGAGACGGGTATGATATTGTTGCGGATTACAAAAATGGATAGCCACTGAGCGTGAGTATTAAAAGCTATATTTCAAAACCAAATTCAATACAAGGTAAATTGTTACAAAGGAAATATGGATGAAGTATCTTATTAACAAATTAACTATTAACATGCACAAGTCATCAATCTTCCTGCGTGAGCACACAACATCAGCTCTGTGTATTTTACTAAATACTACCTTTTACTTGATTTACCAGGTCACCCGAAGATCTTCACTCGTAAACCAATTCTCGTCCTGTGCTAATAACTTTTCACACACTAGCCGAACAAAAAGACAGTCCGTGTAGACATTCGAAGTTAGCCATAAAAGTTCCCACTTTTATACTTCCACGTATACACAACACATCAAGTTACTTCTTGATACTTAACGATAAAAGATCCCACTTTTATCCTTCCGCGTATACACAACACATCAAGTTACTTCTTGATACTTAACGCGCACTGTCTCAGAACAGCTCACCGGCCATTTTCGAACTCACCGACCGTTACAATACAACGACCGTTACAATACAAAACGACCGTTAACGCTCCACTCTTCTTCTCCAAATTCTCCCAAAGTTCTTATTCGTTGGCTGAAACTTTTTGCTTTTTGGTTGCCAGATTCCTTCTGTCGTAACACTGCCCCCTTCCTAGGTCTTGTTCGTCCCGAACAATTCTGGATTCCAAAGTTTCTTCAGTTCTTCGATGAAACGGGGCCAAACGATCCACGTGAACCACCTTGCACTTTGTAGCTGGACGTCGACGAATGCGATATACCACGTCATTAATCCTGTTAACTATTGTATATGGACCTTCCCAAGGTTTCTGAAGTTTTGGAGATAGTCCTTTCTTTCTATGTGGACTGTATAGCCAGACAAGATCTCCTTGATTGAAAATAGTTCCATTTATTTTACTGTCATATCTTGTTTTGGTTCTGTCACTTGTTATGTCGATGTTATGTCTAACGGAGTGATGGATTTCTTCTAGTCGTTGTTGCAATTCTTGTACGTATTGTGGAGTGGACACAGGCATTGCTTCGGGCCGACCATATAAAAGGTCACAGGGAAGACGTAACTCTCTTCCAAAAATCATCATGGAAGGTGTCTGTCCAGTTGTCTCATGCACTGCCGTTCTATATGCCAGCAAAAGGAGTGGTACATGGCGATCCCAGTCACGTTGGTGGTCGTTCACAAATAATGCTAAATGCTGAGCAATTGTTCTATTGAACCTTTCAACCATACCATCCGACTGAGGGTGTAAGGGAGTTGTTCTGGTTTTCTGAATGCCTAATAGTTGACAGATGCCTTTAAACACATTGGATTCAAAATTCCGTCCTTGATCAGAGTGGAGTTGTAAAGGTACTCCATACCTACTAATGAAGTTATTAACTATCATCTCAGCCACTGTTGTTGCTTCCTGGTCTTGGATGGGATATACCTCAGGCCACTTTGTGAAATAATCCATTACCACTAATAAATATCGATTTCCATCATCAGTTCTAGGAAACGGACCCATTACATCAATGGCTATTCTTTCAAAAGGGGCACCAACGTTATACGTCTGCAGCTTACCCCGACTCCTAGTCTTAGGGCCTTTCTTTGCTGCACAGGCTTCACATTGCCTACACCATCTCTCAACGTCTGCCCTACTTTTCAACCAATGAAATCGTTCCCTGGCTTTGGCTAATGTCTTATTAACACCGAAGTGTCCTCCAGTGGCACTATCATGTACATCTTTCATCACAAGTTCCACTCGGGATCGAGGAAGGATTATCTGCCAACGGATCAGCCGTCCAGTGGGATTCTCCCATCTTCTGTATAATACTCCGTCTTCCATTTTTAAGGAATCCCACTGTGCCCAGTAACTTTTAGTAGTTGGACTATACCTCGAGATTTGCTCCCAATTAGGTCTTACATCAGATTTTTCAATCAATTCTAATATTGGTTTTATGTCTTCATCATCTAGTTGAGCCTTCCTGATTTCAATTGGATTCCAGATGTTAGGGGTGTCACTGTTTGTTTGTGTCGATACTATTTGTCTTATGGGCATTATCTCTTTAGTTCCAAATTTCAGTTCTGCATTATAGCAATGTTTACAGTTGTCAATACATGGGCGCCTGGAAAGAGCATCTGCATTCTTATGCATTTTACCACTTCGATGTTCGATGAAGAAATCGTATTCTTGTAACCGTTGTATCCACCTAGCGATTTGTCCTTCAGGGTTTTTGAAGTTTAATAACCATCTAAGTGCAGCATGATCAGTACGTATAAGGAATTTCTGGCCATAGAGATAATGATGAAAATGTTCTATTGCTTTTACTATTGCTAACAGTTCTTTGCGTGTTACACAGTAATTCCGCTCTGGTTTGGATAAAGTTTTACTAAAGTATGCAATAACTCTCTCTTGTCCGTCTTGTTCTTGTGAAAGCACAGCACCAACTCCTGTGTTACTTGCGTCAGTATCTATTACGAATTGTTTTCCAGTTTGTGGGTACGCTAGCACTGGTGCTGTGGAAAGAGTGTTCTTTAGCTGTTGAAAGGCTATATCGCATTCGGTGGTCCACATAAACCGCTGGCCCTCTTCTGTCAGACGATGTAATGGTCTTGCGATGTTGGAGAAACCTTTGACAAATCTTCTATAGTAGGTGCAAAGTCCAATAAAACTACGAAGTTGATGAACATCTTGTGGTGGAGGCCAGTCTCTTACAGCTTCTATCTTACTAGGATCAGTCTTAATCCCTGCTGTAGTGATCACATGACCAAGGTAATGAACTTCTTGCTGGAACAGTTTACACTTTGTCGGTCCCAATTTTAACTTGGCTGCCTTAAGTTTTTCAAATACTTGACGAAGATTTCTCAAATGTTCTTCAAAAGTTCTTCCAAGAACTATGATGTCGTCCAAGTAAACCAGGCAGACCTCCAAAGACAAACCTTTGAGCACTGACTCCATTAGTCGCTCAAATGTGGCAGGTGCATTACAAAGTCCAAATGGCATCACCTTAAACTGCCAAAGTCCATTCCCTGTACTGAAAGCCGTTTTCTCACGGTCTTCAGGACGTATACCAACTTGCCAATAGCCGCTCTTTAAATCTAATGTTGAGAACCATTCTGACCCAGATAAAGTGTCTAGTGTATCGTCAATCCTGGGTAAAGGAAAGGAATCTTTCTTTGTTACGTCATTTAATCTGCGATAATCTACACAAAATCGTGTAGATCCATCTTTTTTTTTGACAAGAACTACTGGTGATGTCCAGGGACTCTGTGATGGTTCTATAATGCCCTGAGCTTCCATGTCCTTTATGAGTTGTTCCGTCTCCTCTCTTTTTGCCAATGGAAGCCTTCTTGCCGGCAGATGGACTGGAGGAGAATCACCAGTGTTGATTTTATGTTCTGTCAGGTTAGTACGGCCATAATCATTTGATGTGGCAGAAAAAATGTCAGAAAATTCTTTTAATAGGTTCTCGGCCTTAACAGCTTGGTTTTCAGTTAATATTTGTCTTGTTTCTCTCCATAATTCAGTAAGATGAGACGGGATGTCTGTATGATTTTGATATGAATCGGTAACTTCTATTTTATTTATACTTGTTACACAGGTAACAGCTTCACATATTGCTAATTCCTCACCTTTTTTTAACATTCTACTGGATTTGTTACAGTTCATCACTCTGATAGGGATCTGTTCTTTATCTATTCTGACTAAAGTCCTTGCAACCAGGATATTATGAGCCAAAGCTCCTTTACCAGAGGCATCAGTAACTGCCAATCGGAAGGCCCCAGAAGTCTCCGCCCGATGTCCACGGACTATAACTTCACTTTGTGCTGGGATCTCTGTGTCTTCCGTCACTAATATTGGAGTTACGCTTGGTAAAGAATCAGTCGTCCGGCTAAGCGGAGGAATCTCTTCTGTCTCATAGATGAGTAGGTTATCACTGGGTCTAATGTTGAATCCATGTTTCTTAAGAAAATCAAGGCCTAATATGCATTCGTCGTAGATGTCAGCGATGTAAACAGGATGGCGAACCAGACAGCTACCAACTCGAATATTAAGTTCTATTTTTCCATGAACCTTTGCACGATCTCCAGTGGCCGTTTGTAGGCTTATTCTAGACTGTGTAGTATTCAAGTTTGGGTGAGGTATTATTATCTTTATTACATCCGTTCTGAGTAAAGTTACATTTGCACCAGTGTCGACTATCATACGGCAAGGTATTCCATTTATGGCTCCATCAGCTACTAATCCATTATTATCACCATGCAATGTTGAAACGTGGGCGACTTCCCCTGGGGCCAACCAATCAACAACCAGCCTTTGCCTCGTAAGATTGATAAATTTTCTGTTTCTCTGATCCTGTTGTCTAGTTGATGTACTTGGACTCCTCATTCGTTTCCTAGTGCAGTTGGTACGAATGTGTCCGGTCTTGCCACAATTCCAACACTGGAGGTCTGTTGTAGGTTTTGAAGAAGAACCTTTTATATCTTTCAAAACGGATAGTATGGCTTTGGTTAGTTCTTTCATTTCATTATCCTTTTCTACAGTTTCTTCTGCACTCACAAATCTCACTGCACGTTTGTTCGCTCGGGAGGAAAGCCTGGAGCACTCGTATTTCATAGCATGTACCACAGCTGACTTTAAGGATTCACCTTCCAACATCCTCAGAGATTGCTGAGTGTCAGGGTCAGCAATAGCATCAATAAATTGTAATTGAGCTAAATTATCTTGAATTTCTGGTGGACAGTTACTATAAGCCAATCTAGCTAGACGCTCAATATCACTAGCAAGCTCTTGCAAAGTTTCACCACTTTTCTGCATGCGATGTTTAAATTGAGTCACGTAATATTGTTTTAAATAACTATCACCAAACCTTAGTTCTAATGCAGAAACTAGACTTTGATAATCAAGTCGTTTTTCTTCTGGAACAGACTGCAAAACTTCCGCAGCAGAATTTCTTAAGGAAGCTGCAAGAAAACAGGCCTTTTGGAATTCATTCCACTCATTGGCTGTAGCGATAACTTCGAATTGTGTTTTAAATACTGTCCAAGATGATTGACCATCATATGTAGAAGGTTTAGTTGTATTTTTAGCGATATGTGTAATAACATTATTTCCACTAGAATTATTATTATCAAAAGCAGAAGGTAACATTTCATTTCTCAAAATCTGAAACTGGCGTTCACAATCAGTTTTTACAATTTCTATTTCATGTTTATAATCTAACTTAACAGTATCAAGATCATATTTTACACTGTCAATTTCAACCTTTAAACAATCACATTGTTTATTAAGTTCGGTTTTAATGTCCTTACACTGATCAGTAATCTTATCAATTTGAGAAGCCACTTCAGCTCTCATCTCAGTATTTTGTGCGGCCATTTCGGCTTTCAAGTCACCTATTTTATCGCTTTGGGCAGCTATATCACCTTTAATCTCAGTATTTTGTGCGGCCATTTCGACTTTCAAGTCACCTATTTTATCGCTTTGGGCAGCTATATCACCTTTAATCTCAGTATTTTGTGCGGCCATTTCGACTTTCAAGTCATCTATTTTATTATTTAGGTCACTAGAAAGTTCACCTATTTTATTAGCCATATCGGCTTTCATATCAGTCATCAGCTTTATTAACTCATCCATACTTCTAGTGAAAGGCATTCAATTAAATAATTATAATCCCACTTCTGACACCAAATGTTGCGGATTACAAAAATGGATAGCCACTGAGCGTGAGTATTAAAAGCTATATTTCAAAACCAAATTCAATACAAGGTAAATTGTTACAAAGGAAATATGGATGAAGTATCTTATTAACAAATTAACTATTAACATGCACAAGTCATCAATCTTCCTGCGTGAGCACACAACATCAGCTCTGTGTATTTTACTAAATACTACCTTTTACTTGATTTACCAGGTCACCCGAAGATCTTCACTCGTAAACCAATTCTCGTCCTGTGCTAATAACTTTTCACACACTAGCCGAACAAAAAGACAGTCCGTGTAGACATTCGAAGTTAGCCATAAAAGTTCCCACTTTTATACTTCCACGTATACACAACACATCAAGTTACTTCTTGATACTTAACGATAAAAGATCCCACTTTTATCCTTCCGCGTATACACAACACATCAAGTTACTTCTTGATACTTAACGCGCACTGTCTCAGAACAGCTCACCGGCCATTTTCGAACTCACCGACCGTTACAATACAACGACCGTTACAATACAAAACGACCGTTAACGCTCCACTCTTCTTCTCCAAATTCTCCCAAAGTTCTTATTCGTTGGCTGAAACTTTTTGCTTTTTGGTTGCCAGATTCCTTCTGTCGTAACAATATGTTAGATGCTCTGATCGCTGAGCTACCTGGCACCATGTTCTTCTATTGATGGTTTTAATCTTTTATGACTGACCTAATGACTGATCCCATGGTGTAAAAGGTTAAAGCTATCAATAGAGAAAATCTTGATCAGCTGTCGGTAGCCTAGTGGTCACAGCACTTAACCTATCATCAGTCTGGTTCCTATCTCACTCGTCTCAATAAACCAGTGGATCCCAACGTTTTTGTTCCGCGAACCCCTTTCAATAAAAAAAAATGCGTTGCGAACCCCCAGGGTAATAATGACTTAAAAAACAGCTCCAAATTAAAATATTACATAATTATAAAGTATAAATTTTACTACCTATTATTATGAAACTTATAAAATTTAGAATTCCTACAGAAACAAACCTATAATGTTTCAAACAAGCACATGTTTGTTGTCATAGAGGAAAAATATATTTGCAACATAATTGGACAATTCTTTACTGCTTAAGCACCATTACAGACATTTTACGCCAGGCTCGTAATCTGTAGTTCCCAGGTTCGAGTCCCAGCTGGGTCAGCGTTGAGACTTATCTCCGCAAAATTCCCCGCCCTGCCCACGGTCAGTAGGGGACACCGATGGGCATGGAAAGGCCGCCGTCCGTCGGATGAGACATTAAGCCATGGCTCCTTGTGCGGGAGAGCCATACTCTGTGCACGTTAAAGAACACACTGGATGGGCTTGACGAGAGGCTACCATCAGCTGTTCCAGTGGGTCCCCTCACCCAACCTTCTCTGAGCCTTCGGGGTCCATGTGACCTGGCCATTTAGCCCATAGTGTGCAAAAAAGTGCCGCACAGAGGTAAAACAACCCAAATTAGAAATTTTAGCTTCGCGAACCACCAAATGGGAACCATTATTGCTCTATGCAAATATTTTTTCAGCCTGCAGTTCCTTACATATGTTTGCTTGTCATTGACGAGATACAGACTGACTCAACAAGTTTCCTTCTCCCCCAACTCGCTTCATTATGTTTTTTAGTACAAAATATTATGCTAAATTTGTGTTTGCATGCACTACTTATACGTAAATATTTGAATGCATAAATATTTCTTACATTTTAGATATTCACTTTCTTTAACTTTTTGCTACATTTGATTTGAGAAATATTTTCATTTTTATTTAAGTGTTATTCTCAATTTTTTATAGAATTCATATTATTACGTCACGTGAAAACAGGCTCCTCTTTAACCTTTAGGTTATCCATGTTCAAAAACATTATTTTGTCCGTAAGTTCTGCATATATCTACTACTGCGTAAATGTCTGTATATATGAAAATTATAATAATAAAAAAGTATAATTTCAAACAGGAAAATATATTACACGTCACATATTTAAACTTTTCTTTCTTTGGAAAATAAATTTAAAAATTTGGAATTATAGATATGAACCCACGACTTCCTGAAATCACTTTAGGAATTACCGGCCGCTAATCAAGATCTTCTCTGTTAATGGCTTAAGTCTTTTATACAATGAGGACAGTCATCGGAAGTTGTTTTGGTTGCAGTTAAAGATGGTCGACGTGTAACTTCCCAAGTATGTGTAACAGACCAATTATACTTCAAGTGTTACTTGACATGATACTTTTAAACCAATCCAAAATATTGATTCAGCAGCATATTATAAAGCAAGGACCCTTCCCATGTCCAGAAGAAAAAAGTAGAATCACACAAGATCTAACTCTTATTTAATTGCGTTCAGCAAAACATAGAAAAGTGGACTTTACAACCTTATCCTAAGGTTACTAACAAACACAGGTATAAAATAAAGAGCAATTTATTCGGCGCAATAAAATGATAGAAATTGTTAAATAAATACAGATATGAAAAAAATGCTCAGAGGCACCATTGTTCTGTGGGAGGTTAATATTATTATAATCTTAGCTCAATTTAATTTCCTCTTTTTATTCCTTACATGCTCAAAGAGTTCATTTCAGTATCCTGAATGGTGAAACTCTTGTTTCCTTCGATCTCTTATTGTTCGGAACTGTGTAGAATTTGTATTGTGCTCTTGATTTTTTCGCTGGGAAAGTAGGGAGAAATCTTCACGTTAATGGAAAAAATACTCCTCTTTCCATTTTCAATCATCCGATTAGTTGTTCGTACTCATTTACTTCGTTCTGGAAGAGAGAGTAAATAGGAGAAGGACAAGTCTTCACTTCCCAGGTAATGAGATATTGCTCGAGTGTTTTATTTCAGATCGCATCATTGCTCAGCTGATGGTTTCAATCGGCTAATTAGAAAAATGGGAAATTCACCTGAACTATGCTGTTACTGAAATGCAAATCTATTGATTTCTATTGGTCGCTGCACGGGTGGCTCAAGTGACGACACAAAACAAAATTATCGAAATAAATTATTCTTAAATCAGAAAAGAAAGATTAATACAAAATATCAATACGAAATTAATATAGGATAACGCTATAGGTGTAATTTATATTAATAAACATATTTGGTATTTATGTATTTAATTTAGATTTGCGTTTGATTTACTTTGTGTTTGAACCAAATGAATTTCCCCTTAAATTTAAAGTAATACTTATGAGATGCAAAATGTGATGAAATAAATATTTTCGGAGATAGATGATGAAATAAATATTGCAAACAGAATAATATATTTCCTGTTTGAAATTATAGTTTTTTATGAGTTTTTTTTTTTAAATGAGAGGAACCGTCCCGTGGCCGAGTGGCTAGTGCGCTTGGCTACTGATCTAAAGGACCTGGGGTAGAGCCTCGGTTAAGGCATGGACATTTGTGAGGCTTTTCTGTTGAGGTCCCGCCATCCTCACAGACCTACCACTGTGGCGTATAAAATGACAGACCTCTGTGACAAGCAGCTGCTTGAGGAAGTATTTATTTTATTTTTAAATTAGAGGAAAGGGAATTGGCATTTAAGGGCTATTATATGTACAACCAGGTCTGTCTTTAGATATAAAGAAAGGGGGTGGGGCAAGTGATTGGAATGAAGGAGAGGGAACAATATTAAGTCAAAAACCCCTTCCAGTATACAATCCTCAATCCCTTTTCAGTGGTTTTTAAAAAAATTTCTTTAAAAAAAAGTGAAATATTGTGTATATTTGTGTGTGTGTGTTTAATACATGTTTCTTCCTCGTTCCTATTACTAGCATTTTAATGGTGGAGGGAAACGACTCCTTAGCTCCACACACACACTAGATCCGGACCTACGTACAATGGTCGCCATTCCAGTCAAATATTGTTAAATCACAGACCAATTTTCTACGTTCTATTTAGGAATGTAGACCATTGTAGATTAGTTTACTTTATAGCTGTAGACAAGCGGACGGAAAAAAATAACTCATTGTAACGCAGATTATTAAATAAATTATTACACAGTAACAGTGTGTTCATGAAATCTACTCGGGATACTGTGATCGTGGGGTGGGGGGGGGGGGGTTAAGAAATTTTTACCTTTTCGAAAAACGCAAATGATCTGAAGAAAAAATATGTGAACATACGATGAAGCGAGAATAGAAGACTTTGGTTTTACAGAGTGTATTTTGTACTTAGCATTTACAGGAAATTGTAAAACAAGAAAAGAAATAAATTAGTGTTAGTGCTTTCAGCATTCAGAAATAATAGCTGTTCGCATTTGTTTCCTCTCCCCCCCCCCAAAAAAAAAAGCACGATCCTACGTACTATTTTTTTTTGCTGATGGCTACTTTTGCACGCAACAACATGTCGTAAGCATGGTCATACAAGGAACGGAGGAATTCTGCATTTGTCCTTCGACTTCGTTTCGCTTTGTCTAAGGATAGTTTCATTAGCTCTAATGGTAACTCAGTAGCAAATCAATAGCAAAACTTAAAAAGCCATTACACAGAAAGAAAGAAAAAAACATTTTACAACCTGGTTGAAACTCGTCGACTCTTTCGTGGAAAAGGTTTGTCTAATGGAAAAATACACTTCGACGACACGAGTGGAAAGAAAAAAAATACCCCATCAACTTGTAATTGATTGAATGGAATTAATCGATAGGAAACAGAGAAGAGTTTCAGGTTTTTTTGTAAAAAAAAACCTTTTTCGGACTACGACCATAGTAACAATGAAGCGGAAAAAAAGAACTTTATCTGAGCAAGAAAAATAAACAATCAAAGGATTGTAACTTTCCAATTTGGAATATATTTTTTGTTTCCTTCTTTGTTAGTATGGTAAATTCATCGAAAACGTACAAGTCCGCTTAAAAAACGGTGGATTTAGTTGATTTGGGCACAATTAAGTTTGCTTTCGGTAACTAGTTCAGTGCTTCTCAACTGGTGCGCTGTTAGCCTGTACCAAGTGTGCCACTGCGATGCCTGTACCAAGTGTGCCACTGCGATGCCTGTACCAAGTGTGCCACTGCGATGCCTGTACCAAGTGTGCCTTAACGATGTCTGGAAATAAGCTCAAAAATATTAAAAATCCTGAAATTGAAATTAAATGGGCAACAATGATGCAATTACGTAAAGGAGGAATTGCTAGATTATGTATGTTTATTATTGAGCTATACTACTTCGGTAAAATTGTATTTTAAAAGTATGATTACAGATATTTTCAACTGGTACTATGCGGCACACTTGCATTCTGAAAATGAGGTGTGACTAGAAAAATGTAGGTGATGCGATCTAGAAGTACCATTTTTTTAATTACTAAAATGCAGGAGCTAATCTAAGGGTGGGGCATGCCCCCCATCCTTTGACAATGCTAGTAATGGTAACAAAAAAAATTTGTTAAATTTATGTATATTTCATGCATTTCTGAAAACAAAATTTAAAAAAATTCTGCAAATAATATTTGATACTAGTAATACCCAGGCAAAAAATTTGGCGAGAAACAGAAATTCTAGTTCATTCACAGCTTTCCACTCACAAACGCACGTCAATCGATAACTTCATTCACAAAGCAGGCGACGGAAGCGCCCCAGAAATATCCGAACTTTTCGAGAGATCATTCCCGACCCACAGCAGCTAGGAACCCCATCTGTCACACCAAGAGGGTCAGAATACGAGAGACTACCCTACCAAATTCGGGACCGATCGCTCAAGTAGCCACAAAACCACGGGGAAACTGCCAATTTCTGCCACTGATGATGTCATAAGTGTTCGCCCGCCTAGAATTACGGTTAATGTATAATATGTTGATTGCAGATGCGCGTGGAATAATATAAATATTCTGCAACTGAAATTCATATTGCAGATGCGATTCCAGAGGTGATTCCCTCTTGTCAGCACTAGTTATGGTCATCTTGTATTCTCTGTACAGTACTCAGAATACCGCTGTACTGATCTTAGGTGGTTTCTGAAAAAAATCACGGAGAGAATTCACGGAGAACCGGAGAAGGTTGGTTTAGTCGGTAGCGAATCAGGCTCGTAATCTTCAGTTCCAAGGTTCGATTCCCAAAAACAAGTGGCGGGGGTTGCTCAGTCAGTAGCGCGCCAAGCTCGTAATCTGCAGTTCGCAGATTCGAGTCCCAACTGGGTCAGCGTTGAGACTTATCTCCGCAAAACTCCCCGCTCTGCCCACGCTCAGTAGGGGACACAGATGGGCTTGGAAAGGCCGCCGTCCATAGGATGGGACCGTGTGCGGAAGATCTATACCCTGTGCACGTTAAAGAACACGCTGGATGGCTTTGACGGGAGGTTACCATCTGTCTCCCAACAGTTGTTCCGTGGATCCCCTCCCCCAACCTTCTCTAGCTTTCGGGGTTCTTGTGACCTGGCCATTTACCCATGGTGTGCAAAAAAGTGCCGCTCATAGGTAAAACAACCCAACCCAAAAACAAAACTCCCCGTCCTGCCATCGGTCATTAGCGGATATTGACAGGTTTGGAAAGGCCGCCATCCGATCGATGGGGCTGTGCTCCATCGAACCGATGGCGGCCTTTCCAAGCATAACTAGTGCTAACAAGAGGGAATCACTTCTGGAATCACATCTGCAATATGAAATTCAGTTGCAGAATATTTATATTATTCCATGCGCATCTGCAATCATCATATTATACATTACCCGTAATTCTAGGCGGGCGAACACTTATGACATCATCGGTGGCAGAAATTGGCAGTTTCCCCGTGATTCTGTGCTGTGACTCGTGTGCGGGAGAGCCACGCCCTGTGCACGTTAAAGAACACACTGGATGACATTGATGGTAGGCTACCATCTATTTTCTAATAGCTGTCCGGTTGGTCCCCCCAACCTTCTCTGAGCCCTAGGAGTCCTTGTGACACGACTATTTAGTCTATTGTGTGTGAAAAAATGCCGCTCAGAAGTAAAACATCCCAACCCGCTGTATGTGGCGTACCAACACTGGACAGCACAAGCCACATGTGGAAGCCTTAGAAGAGATATGACGCCCTGCATCTTTGCGGACGTTTTTCTCACTACTGGAGCCTCATGCATGAAATCACGTCATAACATTTGATGTGTAGGCTTTGACGACGGATCTACCACTTTTTAGAACCCATATAGGAAGATAAAAACTAAAAAAATTCAAATGTGCCATTCTCCGAAACACTTTCATATTTGTCATGTGACTTGTAAAGAAGAACCTATTTTCCTCTTTTTTTCAGGGGGGGAGAAAGAGGGGATGTAATTTGATGTAGCCCATGACATTTTAGGCATCACAAGCTTTAATTTCAGAATAACTCACTGATTATTTACGAATTCTTCTAAATTTTGTCCACTTTTCAGGAGGAAGGAGGACGAGAAAAAAATTTCTAAGTAGCCTACGACAGTCCTCACATTAGAAGCTTTCATTTGCACCCAACTCGTTACTATGAGTCTGCATTCGGAAGATATGGTAAAAGAACGATTTTCACATTGACTTTTTAATAGGAGGAAATAATCCACGGGCGCTAAAGGTTTACATTCCACAACACTCCCACGTCACTAGATTTCATTTGATACATAACTTGTTGTGTTCAACCCTTGTTCCAAAAGTATAATAGAATAATTTTTCAGATATTTTTCTACTTTTTCGGGGGTAAGACAGTATGGAAGAAATGTTTTATAGCCTGTGACACTCTCCATGTCACAAGCTTTCATTTGATGCATAACTTGTTACTCTCAGTCCTTATGTTCCTAAGATATAGTGGAACAATCCTTTTCACATTTCCCCATTTTGTAGGGAGAAAAAAAACACGAGGAGTAAATTTTTTAGCCTGTAGACACTCCCTGCGTCATAAGCTGTCATTTGGCATATTACACATTACGTTTGGCCCTCGTTTTCGGAAGATATGATGTCTGAACTGTCTTGACAAATACACTAACCGACAAACCAACAAATGAACAAAGAAAAGCCACAGGAAGATTAGTAAAAAATGTACACTTAATGCAGCCACTGTTATATTTCTCATATAGAATTAGATGCTTCAAAATTGTGTTTGATATGCCATTGAACAATTCTGGAACAATACTCAGTTTCCCTGTTTTATTATCTTTCACAAAAGCGAATTAATCATAAATGGTACTCGCGAGTTTCCATGATTTTATTTCCAAATTTCCTCAACTATAAATCTATAAATGAGGAAAAAAACTTCATAAACAATTGGTAATCATTGCATTTTGTGTGGGTTCAAACATGAACGCAGTTCTGTGCTGTTTTGCGTTTTCAGCAACAGACGAACAGAAACAGATTTTCTTATGATTGCTTATTTTGCTCTTCGGTTTATTCCGTTTTGGATCGGGGCGGGGGGTGGCTCTGTCGGTAGCGCGCCAGGCTCGTAATCTGTAGTTCCCAGGTTCGAGTCCCAGCTGGGTCAGCGTTGAGATTTATCTCCGCAAAATTCCCCGCCCTGCCCACGGTCAGTAGGGGACACCGATGGGCTTGGAAAGGCCGCCGTCCGTCGGATGGGACGTTAAGCCGTGGCCCCGTGTGCGGGAGAGACATACCCTGTGCACGTTAAAGAACACGCTGGATGGCCTTGACGGCAGGCTACCATCTGTCTCCCAACAGCTGTTCCAGTGGGTCCCCTCCCCCAACCTTCTCTGAGCCTTCGGGGTCCATGTGACCTGGCCATTTAGCACACTGTGTGCAAAAAAGTGCCGCTCAGAGGTAAAACAACCCAACCCGTTTTGGATCTGTTAGCCTAGTGGTCTCGAAATTTGAACATGCCCCCAGCTCCACTGGATAATGTGAATCCTGATTCTTAGAGAGGCTAAATAAAGGAGAATAAACTTTATTCCAAGATTCAAAATTGAAAGTAAAAGGTTTTATTTCAATAGAAAACAAAATCGAAGTTTTCAAAATCGTTTTTTGAAAATCGAAGGCTGTTCATCCGTTTTACTTCTCTGGTGTCAAAAGTGACCTTTCTCTAAAATTCGATTTAGAAACAGATTTAAGATGATTACAGTTCTTGGAACAGAAAAGGAATTCAGCAAAATGTTGAGAAAACGAAACTTTGATCCAGCAAACTACAGAAGTCTGTTTCCCTTTCCCAACTAAACATAAAGAGATTATTAACGAAAATAAATCTGTAGTTAAGAATAGCAATCTAATGCGATTAGATGTCGAGAGAGCAAAATGTCCCCATTGTAAAGTAAACACGTAATGTGGTGTATATCGAGAATATAACCTTTGCTGTACTGTTTCGCATAGGGATAAACTAGAATGCTGCTTTGCGACAACCTTAATATCGATTTAGAAATCAGTTATGGAAGCGAAGTAGAGAGATTAAGTTGAACCTCAACCGTCTTTCGGAGTAAATACATATTTGTTTTTCGCTTGGACTCCTAAGACTCAGAGTTGGTTAGGGGACCCACTGCACAGTTGTTAGAAGACTCATCGAGGCCACGCAGTGTGTTTTTATCCTGCACAAGATATAGCACTCTTGCACACGGCGCTATGGATTTATACGCCATCGGCAGATACCAACATTTCCAATAACCAACCTTTCTGACAAGTATAGGGTGAGGTTCAGCGGACATAAATGTTCAACACTGGCACAGTTGGGACTCGAAACTAGGAAGTGCTGATCACGAGACTGGCATTTATCGACTGAGCCAGCACGCACCATATATTTTGGTTAGCAATGTTATTGCAAAATAGGGCAAATATATAGGCTCAGCTTCTTTTTAATAACATAATAAATTATTTGAAAAAGGATTGATATTTGATCATTTGAGAATTTTTGAACTTACTGGGGGGAAAAAGCTTATGCTTGATCATTGGGTATCGAATTCACCATTTTTTTTATTCATTACACTGAATGTTGTAAACACTAGTTAAATCCTGCCAAA
The DNA here is from genome assembly GCA_038380435.1 of Ryuthela nishihirai. Classification (NCBI taxonomy): domain Eukaryota; kingdom Metazoa; phylum Arthropoda; class Arachnida; order Araneae; family Heptathelidae; genus Ryuthela; species Ryuthela nishihirai. The sequence goes on from JAWZYU010000010.1 coordinate 54,882,710, forward strand.
CGTATGTCCATCGATAATTTTTTCAATTGGTAACCTTTTCATGGTTTACCACCATTAGCGTACTACTCCACTGACAACTCTGGTCAATAACGTTTACTCAATTCACATGATAGACAACAGTAGCGCCCCCAGTAATTTCTGACACTTCCAGAGGGTTTACTCCCGACCCACGGCAACTAGGAACCCGATCTCTTAATCCGTCACGGCAAGAACTTAGTGGAACCGCCACACTAAATTTCGGACAGGTCACTCAAGAACTGGCGGAACCAAAGGGAACTCAAAATTTCTGCCACCGATGGCGTCACGCTTGTTCGCTCGTCTAAGATTGGGGCAAGGTAACCCGCCCCACTGGACAGCTGTTAGGAGAAAGATGGTAGCTTCACATTAAGGCCATCGAATGCGTTTTTTACCATTCACAGGGTTTACTCCTACACCCAGGGCCACAGCTTTACGTCTCGTTGGTCAGACGGCCTTTCCAAACCCATCGGTGTCCCATATTGACCCGAGCCAGGGGTGGGAGTTAGCGAAGATAAGGTGCACTGGCAAAGAATGTCAACAGTTATTGAGACACGGCAGACAAACAACTCAAAATACACGTGGCAGTCTTTCCAACTGTCAAGATCCAATAACTACTGTTTGTGATCTTATACCTTCAAGGATTGCATTTCGAAAAGCAATTTACGAAACTAGGCAATAGATCTCTGAGATTTTGAGAATCACGCTCAATTCAGTTTTATCATAAGAGAAAGGACTCTAAAACGTTTCTGAAATCCCTAACCAATTGTCGCTCCTCACATTTTGGGTTGTTGGGTTGTTTCATCTCTGAGTGGCACTTTTTTTGCGCACAATGTGCTAAATAGCCAGGTCACAAGGACTCCGAAGGCTCAGAGAAGGTTAGGGGAAGGGGACCCACTGGAACAGCTGTTGGAAGACAGATGGTAGCTTCCCGTCAAAGTCATCCAGGATGTTCTGTAACGTTCACAAGGTATGTCTGTCTATCACACGGGACCACAGTTTAATGTCCCATTCCGAAAGACGGCGGCCTTTCCAAACCCATCGGTTTCCCTACTGATCGTGGACAAGGCGGGGAGTTTTGCAGAGATAAATCTCTACGCTGACTCAGTTGGGACTCGAACCTGGGAACTGCAAATTACGAAACTGGCGTGCTTCCGACTGAGCTACCCTGCCCCCTCACATTTTGTAAACAACTGCCTTCGATTAAGTCATAGATTCCCAACGGGGCGATACCGCCCCCCAGTGAACGCTGGAGCCTTCCATGGGGGCGGTAGCGAATCCAGAGGCAAATGGAGGGCGTTGAGGCAGTCAAGAGGGGCGGTCAAATAAATAAATAAATTTAATGGAATTTTCTGTGACAACCTTTTTATCTCTTCTATTCTGTGGTGTCTTCCTGGTGATTCTGGTCATCCACTACCTCATCCGTCATGTACAGCTTTTCAACTGCAGCTTGGACAATAAGTTCCCTGCTACCGCCTACTAGCGTACTGGTACGTCTGAAGTCGACTGAGATGCTCTCAAAAGTTCTCTTCAAGATCACAGATTGGATATAAGCTTCAATATGTTTTCCCACTCCAAGTCGCTTTGAATATGCTTTATGGTACGTAGTTACAATACCATCCCACGTCAGAACATAAGGTACAATATTAACATTACACTTGTGAATTAGACTCAACTCATAGCCACTTCATACTTCCTATTCTTTTCAACCTCTACTGTCTGCAGGTTATCCTGAGGTGTTATTCCTACTTCAATAATTGTAATCTCATTCAATACCTTAACATGCACTACTATATCAGGCTTATTATGTTGGACATGTGTGTCCGTCCTGATAGGCAAATCAACCTTGATGCAATAATCGTGACCCGTCAAAATAGCTCAAGACAAAACAGCCCCGACAAAACAGCCCCGACAAAATAGCCTGTTCTAAAATAGCCCAAGACTAAATAGCCCCGACAAAATAGCCCCGGAGAAATAGCTTAGTCTATTTAAATTCTAAATTTCGCATTTTAAAAATTGTATGCAGACATATAAATAAAAATTCTAAATATGGTTTGGTAATTCTTTACAAATCTTTAAGGTTTGTGTTCCTTGCCACATTCTTTACAAAAATTACATTTCAAGGTTATGTGAAATGCCACGAAGAAAGTCCATATGTTAAATAGTTGCATAATTTTCCACTAATGCTTCCAGGCGTCGATTCAGTTGCACATATTTAGTTTTGCTAGCATCTAGGTTGCGAATACCTGCAGCAAGACGGGTTAAGCGGATTTCTACCATATCCTGCTCTTTTCGGAAATGGTCGATGAGTTTGTAGACGGATGGATGATGGCAATCTACAGTTTGCTGGAATGCCCTATGCCACCCTTCTACCGAATTATTTGTCCTCGGAAGACCATTGACAACGCGCTCATGAACATTCCATATACGTATTGCAAATCGTGGTTGTGTTCGGCGATTGCGTCTTATTCGTCCTATATATGTATCTTCCCAGTAATCGATAATGGGGTCTAGTTCGTTTGGGCATTTTTCAATTAATTCTTCAAATACTCCTATAACATCATGTACCGGTACAAAACTCAACGCAAACAACATTTTTATATAAGCACGCACATTTTCATTATTTACATAAAGTTCCGCTAAATTCAGTTCTTGCACTTTTCGCCATAAGCACTGTCCCAAATGAAACAAACAGCCAACAACTTCTGTGTTATTAAAAACTTGTTGCACGGCGTTTTGAACCGCTTTCTCGTAATCACTTAAGACACTTGTTGGATTTAAAGTTTCCTTCAACTGTAATAGTTTCTGAAATACGCGAACATATATTGCTTCACTTTTATTTCTTAACAATACATATATCAGTGGAATACAACACTTTTCTATTAGTCCGTGTATCGTGAATAATTGAAAAAACAGTCAGTTCTTTAAATGTGCCATCAACAAACCAATGATGATTCTGTTCCAATATTCTCAAATTCTCCTCAGTGCCGAACATTAGAATTCGATCAGGATCGTTTTCTCCAGAATCCCACAGAATAAAATTTTCGTTTCTTGTGGTACTTTGAAGATGAACTGGAATTGCAATATTGGCAACACTTGCAGGATTTGGATATGGAAGATTCGTTTTTTTTTTCGTATACGTTCTATTGCTCTCTGGGAGGCAATATAATTTGGAAGCTGAATCGATGCTTCCAAAGACATTCCACTTGTGCAGGCTTGATATATTTGCCTAGGCTTCTCCACAGCACTCTGTGCTCTATGTTTCATTTCAGAAACGCATTTCAATGCCTGATTTTTAGCTGGATTTGGCGCATGGTTGTGTTCCGTCACGACCCGGAAGTCAGCACCCAATGTTCTTAGACGCCCTTTACAAGTCGGAACTACACACCTCCACGATGTACTTTCATCCCGGTTTTCCCTAGCCTTGCGATATCGATGACCATCTTTCAGCAGCAGATCTTTTCCTTTTTGCGACGAGATTTTCTCCATTTTTCTTACAAAACACAAATAATAACGGATTATCAGTTAATATCTGTTAAATAGTTCTATATTATATCAATAAATAAACGCATCCGGTAAAATAGATATTAAAATAACTTTACTTATTTCCGTTAGAGATCTCTTGCAACGACCCCGCAAGACACACGTGCTCCACGTGCGAACAAAAAACTAAAACTAGAAGCTAAACTAGAAGCATTGGTTTTAATACTAAAACTAAATCACATTGCTCCGCCTACCGGTGAGCCATGTGCCTGTCACGTGACTCATTTGTTACTATAATATTTCTAATTATAGATGCACTCAACGCAACTTGTTGCAAAGTTACCTTCATTTTACCAAAGTATAGGAAGACATATTACGCGCGTTTTCCGACGCGCAAGTTGGATTTTTACTTTGGATTTTAAATAGGCTAAGCTATTTCTTCGGGGCTATTTAGTCTTGGGCTATTTTAGAATAGGCTATTTTGTCGGGGCTTTTTTGTCGGGGCTATTTAGTCTTGGGCTATTTTGACGGGGTACCTGCAATAATAATATAATAATAATAAATTTATTACATTTAATATTTTTTATACTTTTTTTAATATAATAAAATACTTTGAAAATACCTATTTTCAAGAATAAATATTTTATCTAGCTATGTAAATTATCTTATTGTTATCGCCTTAATAAGCATTTTTAAATTAGCATTAGGTATATCTATACCTAATTTGTTTTAGTTTAGAATAGATTGATGGTGAACAAGTCCTTGCAAGTTGCGCGGTTCATGCAATTAACATGTTTCAAGTTGCGCGGTTCATGCAATTTAACATGTTTCGACAAGAATATGGGAGCTTGAAATGACTTGTTTACGGAGCAAGTGCGCCGGCATCGCAAACATACAAGTTAATGCGTGCACAAAATCAAATCTATAAAAGCGATAGCTCTAGGAATGTTTTATTATTTTTATGTGCTTCGCCGTGATAAATAGTCGTGAGTGATAAGTGTTAGAAGTCATTATAAACATTATTTTTATAACTATCTATAAATCTGTTGAGAAGTTAATTTGTATTTGAAAATGTCTGAATGTACATCTAAAAAAAATGCAGGCAGTACAGTATTGAGTATTTGAAATATGGATTTACGAACTCTCCTACAAACCAATCATTACCTATGTGTTTAATTTGCCGAAAAGTTTTTTCAAATGAAGCTATGAAACCTTCTGGCTGCAAGAGCATTTAAATAAAATGCATGCTGATAAAAAGAACAAAGATTTATCCTACTTTCAAGAACTGGAAAAGCAATATTTAAAACAGCCAACTATGTCAAACCTTTTTGCGTCGTCTTCTAAACAATGATGATGGACTACGATCCTCATATAACGTTTCATTGTTAATCGCAAAAGCAGGAAAACCACACACAATTGGCGAGAAATTAATTTTGCCGGCAGTCAAAGAGATATTAAAAACTGTTCTTCATCATAAGACACCGTCAGATATCATCAAAAAAATGCCTCTCAGTAATAATTCAGTGCAAAGAAGAACAGATGAAATGGCAAAAGACGTTGAAATATCATTATGTGATTACTTAAAGACTTGCAAATTTTCCATTCAACTCGATGAATCAACTCTACCAAATAACGAAGCTCTACTCTTATCATACGTACGATTTATAAAAGAAGAAAAAATTCATGGAGAGTTAATTTTTGCTAAAAATTTGGAATCTGATACAAAGGGAGAATCTATATTTAATACCATGCAAAAGTTTTTTCAAGAGAAAGAAATTCCTATTTGCAATATTTTGTCTGCTGCTACTGATGGTGCTGCAGCAATGACAGGGCGTCATAAGGGTTTCATAGCGCATTTGAAACAAGCAGTACCAAATGTACTCGCTGTACATTGTATTATTCATCGACAGCATTTGGTTGCAAAAAATTTGAATGAACGTCTGCATACGTCTCTCCATTACGTTATTAAAGCAATCAATAAGATTAGAAGCAATTCATTGAATGACCGATTATTTGGTAAGCTTTGTAATGAAAATGATGAAGATTACAATCGCTTGCTGCTGCACACAGAAGTACGTTGGCTCTCTAAAGGTGTTTGTCTGAATCGTTTTTTCAATCTATTTGACTCAGTACTGGACTTTCTTGAAGACAGAGACGAAAAATTGCGCGAAAACCTGATTACGTCAAAAAATGACATCGCTTATTTGACAGACCTGTTTAAAATATTTTATCAAGTTAATTTACAATTGCAAGGTGATGAGTTGAATTTAATTAAAACAAAAAACGTCATAGCTGCTTTTGCGGGAAAATTTCTTCTATTCAAACGAAATCTAGGTAGAGGTGAATACAACCACTTCCCACATTATCAGCAGTTTCTGCAAAACCGGAAGATTTACTTACTTACTGCCAACACTTGGAAGTTCTTCATGTTGATTTTACGGAGCGTTTCCAAGATATTTTAAACATGAATATACCGATTTGGGTTTTAGATCCTTTCGCAAACACAGATACTGAAGAATCATCAAATTTGGAAGAGGAACTCTTAGAACTCACGCTAACGAAATACTCAAAGTAAAATTCAAACATGGATACCAAGAGTTCTGTCTTCAAAAATCAATACCAGTTCTCTACCCTGGATTGTGGGCAATAGTACAGAAGTTTTAATCGCATTTCCTTCGTCCTATATGGCTGAGCGTGGATTCTGCAGTAGCTAATTTACTGTCAAAGAAGAGGAACAGACTACACATTACTGAACGTGGCGATCTGCGATTGATGTTAACGAAATTGGAACCCGACATTAACAAATTATTAACACTCCACCAGCCTCAACCATCTCATTAATTTTTTTATTTATTATTAATTTTGTGTTTATCTCATTATTTTTTATTTCTTATTGATTCTGTGTTTATTTTTAAAATTTTAATAAACAATTTTATTGTACATTTGGTTGTCGTTTTATTAATTTCTGCTTTATGATTTTTAATAGGTAAATAAACAGATAAATTAGGTACAGATAATATGCAACAATATTTTAATATTTCAAATAATATTAACTATTATGAACTAGGAAGGCGTCGAAATTTTTGTTCTCTTCTAAAGGGGGCGATGGTCCAGAAAAGGTTGGGAACCACTGGATTAAGTATACAAATCTCTTCTATCAGTAAAAACAGCTTCCCATCACATTCTATCACCAAATTTCAAATCTCTAGCGTGAATTAGTAGTTTAAAATAATACTTTAAAGTTTTGCGTTTCTGGCGGAAATTGTTTCACGGTGGAAATTGAAACTAGTGGGAGATTAGGAAAATGCTAATCCTAATATTTTATTAGTGTTTCTCTAACCAGAGAAAAGATCATCTTTCGCTAAAAGCAAAAACGTTAAATGTATTACAGACGGACAGTCAAACGACAATGTGAAAACAGTATCTCGGGGTGTTTTTTAATCGAACTAAAAAAAGGGTTATTTTACAATGTTTTATTACTCTCGAACATTTTCGTTCAGTCATCCCTTTAGGAGAAATTGCGCGTGAAATCAGGCCCGGATCTTGAAAGAAATGAGGAGGAGGAAGTGTGTGTGAGGGGGGGGGGGTAAGAAACACACTCGAACCTGAACAATGTAAAGGGGGTGAGGAAGACTGAATTTCCCACTCGGTATTACAGGTCTTTAAAAACATTTTGAGAAATTGATGAAATATAAATAAATATATTAAATTTTTTCCTCTTACTAGCATACTGAAAGGAGGTGGATGGTTCCTTTGTCACCCCATTTTCCGTATATCAGGTCTTGGGCAATTGTTGTTAACGGTCGCCGGTCACGTAGATCCGGACCATCTGGGCCTACTAGACCGGGTTGCCGAAATTCAGAGCCTGCGGGTTACATCGTCCTTGTCGCTGGACGAGCGTTCCAAGATGGATGAAAAATGGAAAATATAGTAGCAATGGCGGGAGCGAACCCGTCGTGTCCATATTTTAAAATAAATGTGGCACAACAGTATTATTACTTTTACCATGCTCTTCAAAAAAAATCCTTAATATATATATTTTTTTTAGATTTCAATAATGTTTCATTTTCAAAACAATGTATTTAAAAAAAAATGACGGAAATTTCAAGTTTTTTACTGAATATATATATATGCTACGCCTCATTCCGGAAAGCTTCTCAAAAACAATAAAAAAGACTCAAATTTCATTTTAAAATAGAAAAAGTAATCTTAAAATATGCATAAAAATTACATACATTCTACTTGTCCTTTTTGAAATTACTACTGTCCGGGTTTACAGTTCAAGATTTTAACATCACGGACAGCTGAAATTGCGAAAAAGCAGGAGCAATTGCAGAGGAAATGATTAGTGTTATATTTATTTACATTTTTAGAGTTGCATGGCGTATTTAATTTTGAAATAGCAATTTATTTACGTTTTATACTTTTTTTGGAATTTTGGTTTAGTTCAAAAAATATAACGATATGTAAGAGAAAAATTCTTTTAAAACATTGAATATTTAAAAAGACAAACACTCTACAAACACTAAGCTTATTGCTTAGTGTTTGTAGAATGTTTATCAGCTTTTACTTCATTCTAAACGCTACACACATAAAACTGCCGGGTAACGTAAATTTGCTGACCTAATAAAACCCTCTTAAAAAATACATAAGCGTTCTTGACAGCTTCTGTACAAACGTTCCACAAACTCCATTCTTTTTTTGTATTTGCTTAGGAAACTTAGCAGCGATACAATAAAGGAGATCAAGATCATAAAGCTCGAGCATTATGCTTTTTCGCAATTTATCACTAATCTGAGATTATGTGATGAAAAAGGATGAGAATCTAAAGAGCTCGCTTCTTAAGTTTTTTTTCAAACGAAAGAAAAAGCGATGACTAAACGTACTGTGATTTTTCGACGGATGTTTTAGAAAAGTCCAAGCCTGTGTCAGCTGCAAAAAGAGGATCGATTATTAATGCCTCATTTAATGTATTATCCTTGTGTAATGCTAAAAATAACAAAAAACCCGGAAATTGACGATGCAAGTATAATAAATGATACTTACAAGAATTAAAATTTGATGTATGTGTTATATTTCATAAAATTAATTCCACTGTTTGTTGGTTTAAATATAAAAAAAATCCTCTCAAGCAGCAGCTGCTTTCCACAGCGGTCTGATAGGAGGCTGTCAGTTTAATAAGCCATAGTAGAAGGTCTGTGAAGATGGCGGAACCTCATCAACAAAAAACATAAACATTCATGTCTTACCCAGAGATCGAACTCACGTTCCTCTGAGGGGCGGGGATGGCTCAGTCGGTAGCGCGTCAGGCTCGTAATCTGTAGTTCCCAGGTTCGAGTCCCAGCTGGGCCAGCGTGGAGATCTATCTCCACAAAATTCTTCGCCCTGCCCACGGTCAGTAGGGGACACCGATGGGCTTGGAAAGACCGCCGTCCGTCGGATGGGACGTTAAGCCGTGCCCCGTGTGCGGGAGAGCCATACACTGTGCACGTTAAAGAACACTCTGGATGGCCTTGACGGGAGGCTACCATCTGTCTCCCAACAGCTGTTCCAGTGGGTCCCCTCCCCCAACTTTCTCTGAGCCTTCGGGGTCCATGTGACCTGGCCATTTAGCCCATTGTGTGCAAAAAAGTGCCGCTCAGAGGTAAAAAAACCCAACCCACGTTCCTCTGATCAGTAACCAAGCGCGCTTAAACACGAAACGTGACTATCCCGTGCATAAATATATTACGTTATTATTATGGTATCTATTATTATTATTATTTGGTATCTCTATACTATAAAAATGCTCGATATTCTATGTCATGAGAATGCTATTTTCCTATCACTTGTTCAGACGTGCACAAACTCTCGCCCGAAGGGCCAATCCGTATTTTATTTTCTTAATTTTATGCGGCAAGGTGAAAATTGGAAGATGCAAGATTTTTTCTTAATCTGGCTCTACTGAAGTGAATGGTGTTTTAATAAGACGAAAGATGAAATTGTGAATTGAATACAACGTCATTGAAGACGAATACTCAGCAGCTCATTTCTGTGATCTAGTTCCATCCATCATACACTGGTTCGAAGTGTTAACTTCAGTTTTGAAGTAAAACATATTTAATTATTTCTTATCATATAATTTACGTAATAAGAAAATTACTTATACATATTACAAGTAAGATGTTATAAATCAAGTTAACATTTTTTTGTTCTTTTTATTTATGTGTGCAATAAAAAGAACAAAAAATGTTAACTTGATTTATAACTTGATCACCCCACCCCACCTCCTAACTATTGCACCTAACTATACACAGCACACCTCCTAACTATACACAGCAAACATAACATTTTTCTATTCGGCCTGATGCCAAAAAAAGTTTGTGCACTGCTTCACTGGCCTAATTGGCATTACTCAGAAATCAGATTATCTGAAATATCTATTATCTTAACATATCAATTATCCGAAATATCATTTATCTCAAAATCGATTATCTGAAAAGATTCTCAGTCAGCAATTTATTAATATGCAACAATAAAGTTCATGCTTATATTGCAGTACACAGTCGAAATACATACTCAGATAGCCTTTGATACACTACGGTTGGGTTGTTTTATCTCTGAGAGGCCATTTTTTGCACACAATGGGCTAAATAGCAAGGTCACAAGGACCCCGAAGGCTCAGAGAAGATTGGGGGAGGGGAACCACTGAAACAGCTGCTGGAAGACAGACGGTAGCCTCCGGTGAAGGCCATCCAGCGCCTTCGTTAACGTGCACAGGGTATGGCTCTCTCGCACACTGGACGCACAGCTTAATGTCTCATCTGACGGACGGCAGCCTTTCCAAGCTCATCGTAGTCCCATATTGACCGTGGGCAGAGCGGAGAGTTTCGTGGAGATAAATTTCAACGCTGGCCCAGCTGGGACTCGAACCTGGGAACTGCAGATAACGAGTCTAGTGAGCTACCGACTGAGCCACTCCCGCCCCTTGTTACACCAGGGCTCTATACGGTATGATGGGGATTCACATCCCAATATACACTGAAAGGCACACACCCACCTAATAACGTGTGGGTCAACCTTTCGCCCTCACAACAGAAACAACACGTCGTGGTGTGGACTCTACTAGGTGTTGGAACGTTCAGATGGTATTGCGTCTAATGATTCCAGGACAGCCATTCCTAAAGCACCGAGAGTTCCTGGTGGTGGGTTTTGGGTTCGAAAGCATCGATTTCATCCCACAGATGCTCAATAGGATTCAAATCCGTAGAGTGATAGTACGATTAGAGGAGTATGAACTCACTGGAATGCTTATCCAACCAGTTGGGTTGGGTTAGGTTGTTTTACCTCTGAGCGGCACTTTTTTGCACACCATGGGATAAATGGCCAAGTCACAAGGACCACGAAGGCTCAGAAAAGGTTGGGGTAGGGGACTCACTGGAACAGCTGTTGGGAGACAGATGGTAGCCTCCCGTAAAGACCATTCAGTGTGCTCTTTAACGTGCGCAAGGTATGGCTCTACCGCACACGGAGCCACGGCTTAACGTCCCATCCGACGGACGGCGGCCTTTCGAATCCCATCGGTGTCCCCTACTGACCGTGGACAAGACGGGGAGTTTTGCGGATATAAGTCTCAACGCTGACCCAACTGGGACTCGAACTTGGGAACTGCAGATTACGAGCCTGACGCGCTACCTACTGAGCCACCCCGCCCCTCTCCAGCCAGTTCATCGCCAAAATTGAGCGATGAGATGGGGTATTGCCTTGTTGAAAGAAGGCATCCTGCTGTGGGAAATGGATAGCCATGAATTAGTGTAGGTGATCAGCGATTATATCAACATAGCCCTTTGCAATGATAGGTAAAAGGGATTCCAAGGTGGCCCTTGTGAATACTCCCCAAACATTACACCGCCTCCAACGGCCTGTAATACTCCAACTTGACCGTTATGGTCCATTGACTCATGTGGCGTACACCACAAGCAAATAATTTTAAAATACGTTGAGTTTTTATGTCATTAGGTTTATATTTTATGCGAATATGTTTAATATTTTGTTTTATTATTGGAATTATAAAGGAAGAAAAACTCTATTATTCTGTTATCTTTCTTTGTTTCTACTGACGCTACGTCACTTCCGCATTTAAATAAGATAACGCCCAAGAAACGGTATTTATTCTTTATATTTTCTTGTGTCTCTGTTTTACAGCTATAGTCAACAAAGAAATAAATGTTGCAAACGCCTTCGACCACGAAGGAGCAAGGCGAATCATATCACTCCTTGACGTCGACTTCCGGAAGTGTTAAACACTGTTGCGGAGAGTGTGTCTCGACTGACGTCTCATCAGCGGACGTCTTCACCAGTAAAGGGGCAATCACGAGAGAGTGTCATGACCAGATTGCAGGGTGAACCAGATAGCGAGGCTACATTAATCGACTGAATTCGTGCGGAAACGACACGTTTAGATACTGCAGGAAGTCACGTCGTCTCTCCGAGGGGAAACCTTGTACCAGTTTGGTCACATGATTAGGTTCCAGTGAACGACAGGGAAGGAAAGGAAGTAACACAGAGGTAGAAGGTAGAAAAGGACAATATAGAGTTATCTTAATGTTCAGGATCGCCATTTGATGTACGAGGGTAAGTCAGAAAGTGGGTGTGCTGCAGAATGCCATTCGATGTACGAGGGTAACCTAGAAAGTGGAGTTGCTACTCGTATGCTGTTTGATATACTAGAGTAAGTCGGAAAGTGGGTTTGCTGCAGTATATCATATGATGTACAAGGGTAAGTCGGAAAGTGGGTTTGCTGTTCGTATTCCATTTGATGTACGAGGATAAGATAGAAAGTGGAGTTGTCAGTTCCTTCCTCGCCAAACAATAACAAACATCGTGGATAACAAATACATGCATTTTAGTGACACTTAGTGTCACTAAATGGCTGCAATTACTGTTATAGAACCGTGTTGTAAAGCGCAGAATCGGAGCGAACATGGCACTAAATATAGCTATATGAAGTTGGAGTACGTTAAGGTTTGTTCTTTTACCTCTGAGCGGCACATTTTTGCATACAATGGTCGAAGTGGAAAGGTCACAAGGACCACAAGAGCTCACAGAAGGTTAAAGGAAGTGGACAGCGAATAGGATACTATGGTAGCCTCCCATCAAGACCATCCAGCATGTTCTTTAATGTGCACATGGTATGGCTCTTACTCATACTCACTAAAGCTTTTCATCCCATCCGACGAAAGACGGCCTTATCAGTGTCCCCTACTGACTGATGACAAGGCACAGATTTCTGAAGAAAGTTGTACCTTTCCAACTGAAGATAAGCAACTGTTTACCACCCACCATCAGGGGCGAGGGTGGCTTAGTCGGCAGGGCGCCAGGTTCGTAATCTGTAGTTCCCAGGTTCGAGTCCCAGCTGAGTCAGCGTTGAGATTTATCTCCGCAAAATTCCCCGCCCTGCCCACGATCAGTAGGGGACACCGATGGGCTTGTAAAGGCCGCCGTCCGTCGGATGGGACGTTAAGCCGTGGCCCCGTGTGCGGGAGAGCCATACCCTGTGCACGTTAAAGAACACGCTGGATGGCCTTGACGGGAGGCTACCATCTGTCTCCCAACAGCTGTTCCAGTGGGTCCCCTCCCCAACCTTCTCTGTGCCTTCGGGGTCCATGTGACCTGGCCATTTAGCCCATGGTGTGCAAAAAAGTGCCGCTCAGAGGTAAAACAACCCAACCCAACAACCACCCACCATCACTGGTTCCGCATAAATTTCTTTGGGGAGGGGGCTAAAAGTTTTGAAAAAGCGCAGTTTTTTTAGATAATGTACATGGCTTTTTAGAATACTTTCAATCATATCTAGTGTCGAGCCAAAGTAGGATAACTAACTCTTTTTTTAAAATGCAACTTTGCCAGCAAACATTTTATCATATAAACCCAAAAAATATAATACAAACTAGGAAAACAAGCAATACTCCAGTTTTCGCATAATTTAAAAATTCACATTTCCAGAACCCCCAATGCCCCGCTTCACCCACCTGAGGATGTCCATGCTAACCGTACAGTTCATATTTGAAACCGTTGGATTTTCACTTGTTTAGAAAGCTGAGAAAGTATTACCAAAGATGACACCACCAAAAAGTAAGTTACAAGATGGCTTCATAAGTAGGATACATCCCTCTATCGGCAGGGCTTCGATACGCTGATCAATCGTTACAAGTCTGAACAAGTCTTGTGATTCAGTAAAAAAATACAATGTATATACGTGAGACCATCTTGTCCTCCACAGAAATTAAATAAATAACCTTACTTTTTGACTTCTTTTATATTCTCTTTTATTGGCAATTAATGCATACCCAAGGTGTATGGGTGGCAGGGACAGATATAGGGGGTCAAGGGGACAAGGTCCCCCACTTTCAGAATGCTGATAAGAGTAATAAATAAAAATTAATACCCCCTCAAGCAGCTGCTTGCCACAGAGGTCTGACAGGAGCCTGTCAGTTTATATGCCACAGTAGGAGATCTGAGAGGATGGCAGGACCTCAGCAGAAAAACGACACACACATCCATGCCTAAATCCGGGGCTAGAACCCAGGTCCCTTAGATCAGTAGCCAAGCGTGCTAACCACTCGGCCACGGGACGGCTCTGATAAGAGTAATAGAGGCAAAAAATTATTAAACTAATTTACATTTCGTGTGTTTTCGATAAATATTTTAAAGACTTGCAAAATGGAAGTGGGTAAATGTTATACTACTTTAGAAATCCAGTCTCTTGGTCCCCTCTTTTACATATTTCTAGCTGGATTGTGTTTCTCTCTCCCCCTCCCCCTTCGATTTCTTCTAAATCGGGGTCTGGACTACACTATAAGCATTTGACATTTGTCAGTATGTCTGATTGCTTCTTTTGCAACTTTATGATTTTCAATTGCAGAACAATGGACAGAGAGCTCTACTTTGATTGAATCATTATATACTGCTCACAAAAATTAGGGGATATTTTAAAATGAATATGAAGCGAAGAAATATTCCCTAATTTTTGTGAGCAGTATATATCCTCCTGCCAAAATCTCACGGATTGCAGTAGACATTCGTAAAGGCATATCAACATAGCTACGAACCACAGATTCTGTCTCCTTTAAAGCATAGCGAATGATCCACCAGTCTGTCTTTCTCTCCACTTCCTACGAGTGCTCAGCATACTCCTTGAGTGATTCACAGTTGGATCCAATTCTTCAATTGAGAAGTACGTGACCCTTAAGCTTTGTCGCTCTCAAAGCAAAAGGGTGCCTCAGCTCTTAACTTTTTCGCACCGCACAAACAAAACAAAATACTTTTTATTGAATGTCAGGTATTGCAAGGCTTTTGCCACTGAACAGGTTGTTTTTGGCACTCAAGTGATCTAAATTGCGAAGTCACGTGGACCAAAAGAGCTCAGAAAAGGTTGGGAGAAGGGGACACACTAGAAAGGTGTTAATGAACAGATATACACCTACCATCAAGGCCATCTAGCGTCTGCAGGACTTCGATACGCTTCGATACGATTCGTCTGCAGGAGAGTGTGAGCTTTAACGCTCACACTCTCCTGCAGACGAAGACACGTCTTTAAGTGCTATTCGAGAGACGGTGGATTTGCCAATCCCATCGGTGTCTCCTTTCTCACCGAGGGTAGAACGGGGGTAAGCGAAGTTTTTGCTGTGCGTATTTTATAGGCCAGTGGTTATAGTATAACAATGGGAATAAAATAAAACATATATACAGGGTGATTCAAAAGGTCTTAAACAAACTGTAAAGGTAGGTCAGGAATACAAAAACAAACCATTTTTACATGGAAACATATAGCCGCAAACGCCACCCGAGTGTGCTAGAGGTACAGGAAGAATCACAAATAAAGGAATACGAGTAAGGTATAACAACATGTTTATTAGACATCATGTTTAAAATTTCAGAGGAAGTGCTCAAAGTTCTTTCCATCCGCAGCAATACATGCCTCGCAACGTCGACACATGGGTCAGCGGATGTGTTCAAAAATGCCAAGCGTCTCGCGGACATGTGCTGCTGTCTCAATGACTCTTGCGACGAGGTCAGCGTCAGAGGCTATGGGGGTTTCATACACAAGGCCTTTGAAGTAACCCAGAGGAAGAAATCAATGGGGGACAAGTCGGGTGATCTTGGTGGCCAAGCGACATGGCCACTCCGGCCAATCCATCGCGCAGGAAAGGTGTTGTTGAGACACTCGCGCACAACCGAGGTGAAATGTGCGGCGCCCTGTCGTGCTGAAACCACATGCGTCGGCGCACAGATACAGGAACATCACGCAATAGTTCCAACAAGACCTCCTCCAGGAATATCCGATAACTAAGCCCAACTAGTCATGATGGAAGAAGGTATGGCCCAAGCAAATAGTCTCCAAGAATGCCAGCCCAAACATTTATGGTGAACCGGCAGCATGGGGGGGGGGGGGGGTAGCTCATGGGTTGTCATGTGCCCACATTTGCAAATTATGAACATTAACAACACCTTCACGTGAGAAGGTAGCTTCATTGGTAAAAGAGGACCAACACTGAAAATTCCGGGTGTTCGACACATTTTTGTAAAAACCAACGTGCGAATTCCAGACGTGGGTGGTCACTCCTTCTTCCAACAACTGGACCCGTTGCATGTGAAAAGGGTGTAACAACTCCTCGTGTAATACTCGCCACATGCTGGGTTGAGGTACACGAATGGGATGCGAAATAGCTCGTGTACTTGTACTTAGATAGCGTTCAATTTCATGTAAAACCGCTTCTTCCATGATAGGTGTGCGCGTCTTCGGTCCTGACCACAATGGCTGTTTACTTGGAAAGATCCAGTTTCACACAATATGTGGTGCAAACGCGCAAACGTTTGATGATGGGCCACGCGTCTGTTTGGGAACCGTTCATGATACAATCGCACTGTGGCTCGCCCGTTTCCATTCGCTTCCCCATAAGCTAAGTGCATATCTGCCATCTCAGTATTACTGTAACGAAGCATCCTACTCTCGCAATGTCAACGACTCGAATGTTGATGACTCGCGCTGCCCAACTCAATTTCTGGCAAATAACAATCTCTGCATACTCGGGTGGTGTTTGTGGCTATATGTTCCTATGTACAAATGGTTTGTCTTTGTATTCTGACCTACCTTTACAGTTTGTCTAAGACCGTTTGAATCACCCTGTATATAACACCATATCTAGCGACTTTTCAGCTCTCACGACGTACCCCAAAATATTTTACCGCTTACTCCACATTGAGAACCCCTACTCTAGAAGAACGAGCCAGGATAGGCCCTGAACAACAACAGTTCAAGATAATCGTTTCTTGTCCCTAACTGCAAAGAGGAATAGAATTAATTATGTTACCACACCTACTTGCATCGGAGCTATCAGTTGCCCACAGGAAGAACAGTACCCACAGTAACTGTGGCACGACGAGTACATGAAAGAGGATTATATGCTAGAAGGCCTACAGTGTGTTTACACTAACCTCAACTCATTGGAGGGCAGACTGTAATGGAGTGGAGCATTTCAATTGGACCAGTGGTCAATGAGCACAAGTTCTCTTTTCGGATGAATCACCATATAGCCTAAGTAGTGATTCTCGGAGTCAGTGCATCTGGAGAGAGCGTGGGACACGTTGTCACCGACTGAATATCGTGGAAAGAGACCGTTTTAGAGAGAGTGGTTTGTTGGTCTGGGCAGGCATCACTATCAATGGTAGCACTGATCTCCATGTCTTCTTAGGAGGGACTCTAACTGTCCTAAGATACAGAGTTAGTTTGGGTTGTTTTACCTCTGAGCGGCACTTTTTTGCACACTATGGACTAAATGGCCAGGTCACAAGGACCGTGAAGGCTCAGAGAAGGTTGGGGGAGGGGACTCACTGGAATAGCTGTTGAGAGACAGATGGTAGCCTCCCGTCAAGCCATCCAGTGTGTTCTTTAACGTGCACAGGGTATGGTTCTCCCGCACACAGGGCCGCGGCTTAACGTCCCATCCAGTGGACGGCGGCCTTTCCCAGCCCTCGGTGTCTCCTACTGGCCATGGACAGGGTGGGGAGTTTTGCGGACATAACTCTCAATTCTGACCCAGCTGGAACTTAAACCTGGAACTTCAGATTACGAGCCTGGCGCGCTACCATCTGAGCCATCTCCCCCTAAGATACAGAGACGAGATCCTAGAGCCTTATGTGAGAATTTTTAGGGGTGCCATTGGGTCAGAATTCATTTTCTTGGATGATAAATCTCGTCTACATAGAGCTCGGGATATTTGACGAATACCTTGCGAGTGAAGATATCCAGAAAATAATTGGTCAGCGAGGTCCCAATGCCTAATTCCCATTGAAAATGCATGGGATGATTTGGAGCTCTCCATGAGCTGAGAAATGCTCTTAAAAAGGAGTAGGATTTGCTGCCCTCTGCATTGTTGAAGTTTCGTTGTGCAAACTGTTTTGCCTTTAGGGGTAATCATACTGCTTACTAAATAACGTTAACTTCAATATCTGCAGTGATCTAAAATTTTTCATTATTGAAAATTTAATTTTATAATTGGACATTTTTTTCGTATACTCTTTATTTCAAATATAAATATTAATGTATGTGATATTAAATATCCTCTGAAATATACATTGAATTCTGAAAACGATTTCTTGAAATATTTGCACCTTTTGCTCAACTTCTGTAAATTATTCAATTCTGTTCATTCAATTATTTATGTCACCTATTCTGAGTTTACTAGTTAAGCCAACGCCAAACGTTTGGTTCGAAACGTATGTTCATTGATAACTTACTTCAATTACAGCATTCCACACATACTACTCACAATGTACTAATCCATTCCCAAGGTAGGTGACGGCAGCCCCCACAGATATTTCGACCCCTTACTGAGGGATCACTCCCGACTCGATATGTTACACCAAGAAGGGGGCGGGGTGGCTAAGTCTTTAGCGCACCAGGCTCGTAATCTGCAGTTCCCAGGTTCGAGTCCCAGCTGGGTCACCGTTGAGATTTACCTCCGCAAAACTTCCCTCCCTACTCTCGGTCGTTAGGGGACATCGATAGGCTAGGAAAGGCTACCGCCTGTCGGATGGGACGTTAAATCGTGGCCCCCTTGTGCGGGAGAACCATACCCTTTGCACGTTATAGAACACACTGGATGGCCTTAACGGAAGGCTACCATCTGTCTCCTAACAGCTGTTCCAGTGGATCCCCTCCCCCAAACGTCTCTAAGCCTTCGAGGTCCTTGCGACCTGGCCATTTAGCCCATTGTGTGCAAAAAAGTGCCGCTCAGAGGTAAAACAACCCAACACCAAGTAGGTCACAACTAAATGGGACCACCACAGAAATTTGGGACCAATTGCTCAAATAGCCCCAGAACCACAGGGAAACTGGCATTTTATGACACCAATGATGTTACACCACTCCTGCTGTTCGTCTGCCAGGAATTACCGCTATTATACCAATATGACATTTGAGAGGAAGGGTAGGTTGTTTTACTGCCGAACGCCACTTTTGAGCATAAAATAGGCTGAGGAGCCAAGTCACAAAAACTCCAAAGGCTCCGAGAATGTAGAGGGAGACAATCTATTGAACAGCTGTTACGAGACAGATGGAAGCCTTTAGTCAAGGCCATCCAACGTGTTCTTTGAATATTTTGAGAGGAAGGGTAGGTTGTTTTACTGCCGAACGCCACTTTTGAGCATAAAATAGGCTGAGGAGCCAAGTCACAAAAACTCCAAAGGCTCCGAGAATGTAGAGGGAGACAATCTATTGAACAGCTGTTACGAGACAGATGGAAGCCTTTAATCAAGACCATCCAACGTGTTCTTTGAATATTTATTTTTTCTTGCTCTTCCATTTCTACCAATTTTTTTCACTTGTTTCTAACAAAAATTTCATTAATAGCATTAAAAAAATGTTCAAATTTCCATTTACATTCACCGATTTTACCAACTCTAATTTTTTTTCGGGAGGAAACTTTTTTATCCCCTCCTTACACTCTCAGTCGGGAGAGGCCACAATCTATGTAAAAATTTGGAAATATAATAATTACGTGAAAATACAATACAATATAATGCTATAAATACACTACACTACAATATAATTCTATAAATTAAGGAAAATCCCAATGTTAGATCCAAATTCTATAACTTTTAAAATAAGTTTTCTGTTTCGAAAAATGTGATTGCAGATAAAGATCTCAATCAAATAAATCAATATATCGATTTTCAACAATATTCGTTCAGTATTTAATGAGTTATGGAAGTTTGAATACTAGCGATAATAATGCCAGCCATAAAAATTGACTTCAGAAGTTAATTAAAACTTAGTAATAAGTATTGTATAAAAGTGTTATTTTAAATAAGTATTATTATCAAGTGTATTTTAGAACTTTGTGTAAAGAATTCTTTCACTATTCTTCAGTTTTCTAAAAGTTTCTTCAGACTGGCATTGTTGTTGTTGAATATTCAAACTTCCATAATTCATTAAATACTAACGAATATCGTTGAAAATCGAGATATTGATTTTTTTTATTGAGATCTTTATCGGCAATCACATTTTGCAAAACAAAAAAACTTATTTTAGAAGTTATAGAGCTTTGACGTTAGCTACCCATTGACTTCACATACATATTTTCCTTAATTTATGGAAACCAAGTGTATAATGGTCTTTTAAATGAAAAAGGAGGCAAGTCGGAAATAAACCATAAATGAATCATTGATCTATAGATATTGTCTATGTCTATTGAAATATTTGTCCCAAATAGAAGTTAATAACATTGATCAGATGGACTTTGGCTGTTGTTTAAGGAATTTTATGTCTATGGGCTGCCCTTCTTCGTCGTTCTCGAACTTCTGTTAATTACATATGTTCAGAGGACCGAAAATGCGAAAAATCATATGGGAAGGAACAAGTCTGTCATCATCATCATCATCATCCTCAAGCAGCCATGGGCCACGGAGGTCCAACCAGACCGTGCAATTTAGTGGTAGGGAAGGTATTACGGATACTCTTAAACATATCTTTTCAATTTTATTACTGTTAACAGAGCAGTATGAAGGTGGGCATTGCCATGCAACCAAAATAACCCTTTTTTTCCTAAAAGTCCCGGGCATTTCGACGTTATTGTCTGCCTTATATGACCGAAAGTATCACAAGATCATTGTCAGTTGATAGTATCACCACAGTCTCGATTTACCACTACGATCTCGGCATATCGCACATCGTTTTATCGTATTGAGTACTGGCAATGGCTGGTTGGGCAATAGTAACACTGCAAGTGTATCGAAATTAAAGGATTTTATAAGTAAATAAAACCGGAGTTATTGTTATCGAAGTGTTTTCTGAGGTTTCGGGGAGGGGTGTCTTAGCCGGTAGGGGGTCTGGCTCATAATTTGCAGTTCCCAGGTTCGAGTCCCAGCTGGGTCAGTGTTGAGATTTATCTCCTCAAAACTCTTCTCCCTGCCCATAATCAGTAGGTGATACCAATTGGCTTGAAGAGGTTGCCGTCCTTCGAGTGGGACGTTAAGCTGTGGTCTCGTTGAGGGAGAGTCATACCCTGTGCACATCAAAGAACACTGTGGTTGGCCTTGATGGGAGGCTACCCTCTGTCTCCCAACAGCTGTTCCAGTGAATCCCCTCCCCCAACCTTCTCTGTGCCTTCAGGGTCCTTGTGACCTGGCCATTTAGCCCACTGTGTGAAAAATATGCTGCTCAGAGGTCTATCGTTGTTCTTTTTCTCACCGAGAGCAAGGTAGTGTTTATCGGAGAAACTGTTAACGCTTACATAATGGAGAGTATTGAACTTGGGAGCTTCAAGTGACCAGCCTAATGAGATATTGACCAAGCTAACCACACTTTACATTAGGTAGAGAACAGTAAAATTAAACATTACTGCTAATAGGAATTGCCAACCTAATATATTTCTATATGGAAAGAAAGTAGATTGCAATAAACAGAGCAGTTTTTAAAGATATATAGGAGTGTAAATCGAAAAGTATGGTTCCTTGTTTAATTTTTGCCTAGGAAAGGAAACTGAACCAAAGACAATATGTTGGGAATTCCCACACTTACATGTATCATTTTTTCACGTAATCATTAGACTTCTTCATTCGCTTGTCCTAACATTCGATCTGCTTATCAAAGGCCTGACGCTAGTAGAACATGTTCTACTCCTGAAGTCACTTAATGACTTCGTCTTTTGGTGGCGTTTCCCAAAGGAAAGCATCGTCCTCGGAGATTCTTTTTCAGTTTCCCACTGATTTTCCTCTCTGGTCTAAATTGAATGGTAGATGATAAGCCACTTTCCAAACCCAAGTACGAAGATCGTCATCCACTACAATCAAACCACCACTTTCCAACTAACCGAATCATTTCCTCACATGTTGACTGACAGGACATCTAACCGCACACACAGCCGCAAACCGTCAATGGATTTCCACTGGTTAGGTTGTCTGTGCCCGCAGAAACAGAATTAATGCTCGGATTTCCAGATATTTGTTAGTTCGCCATTTCACTCTAATTCTTCACCTCACAACACATGTATGTAATAGTGATGACTGCAGCCACTTAAACAAACTATCTGGTTGGATTGAGATGTTTTACCTCTGAGCGGCAATTTTTTGCATACCATGGGCTAAACGAACAAGTCACAAGGACCCACAAGGCTGTGGGAGGTAACGCACTGGAACAGCTGTTAGGAGACAGATGGTAGCCTCTCGTCAAGGCCATCCAGCATGTTCTTTAACGTGCACCGGTATAGCTCTTCCGCACATGGGGTCACGACTCAACATCCCATCCAACAGATAGTAGCCTTTCCAAGCCCATAGGTGTCCCCTACTTACCGTGGGCAGGGCAGGGAGTTTTGCGGAGATAAATCTCAACGCTGACCCAACTGGGACTCCAACCTGGAAACTACAGATTATGAGCCTGGCACACTGCCAATTGAGTCACCCCGCCACTATTTGGTACTAATATGCGGTGGTAACCTAAGGTTCAAGGCTGGTGGGGGAACAAATTGAGAACTTTACTTTCAGACTTACCCTCGTATAATGTGATGCTTCGACAAAGCAATGTAAAAGGTTCGCCGCTTCGTTTGTTTTTTTCCTATCTAGTAACATACGAAAGATATCTCTCATACGAGATGATATTTCAAATTCTTTTTTATACAGATGATCTTTCAAAGGCATTTGGTTACTATTTATAAGATAAACACACTGAGCATTCTGTCCTCTTTGCTGTGTTTCAGGAAAAAATCTGGCTTTTCCCATACGTTACGACGAAAGCGAGAGATTGATTTAGCGTAGAGTTTCTTCGGGAGAATCAACAGCTGTTATTCATGTATGTCGCAAGAAGTAAACCGAGAAAAACATTTATGAGAACTCTAAAGAATCGATCAGCCGAACTTAATGGATACCTTTCATTGAACTAGAGGAGCAGATTCCCAGAAAGTTTGGAGACACGGCAGAAGAAAGTAGGCAGCGAAGTTATCGAAAGTTCAACATTAAACCAAGGGATAGAATTACTTCTTTTTAAATCAATTTTTATCCATATCAAATACACCGCTGTTCATAATTTAACGAAGTTGAAAAAAAATTGGAAATATCTCAGACAATCCTTTTTTGAAATATAACGCAAGTTACAGAGGATATTTAGCGTGAAATAACTCACATTTATCAGCTATTAAATTTGCATTTGTCAATGCGAAACACTCTGATATGCAAATTAAACTAGGATTAAAAGCAGCTTCAGGAACCGGCGCTGCTCATTTCGGATTAAGAGCAGCTTTATCAAGCGTTTCGGATTCAGTTATGTTAAAATGCAAAGAAGCAACCATTTGGATGATAGTTCAGAGGTGGAGAGGCATCTGACGGATGAAAGCCGGACAGTCCCATAGAGAGGTAGGTAGATTCATTAATGTGTCGGAATGTGTTATTTCCAGTCTTCTAGGGAAATGTTTCCAAGACAGTGGAACTTACTCTTGAACAGTGGTTCTGAACCTTTTATGCTTCACGTACACCCTGGAAATGTGTATGTAACTGGCGTACCCCTTGTATAGATAGATAAAACTATAGTTATAGTATAACAATGGGAATAAAATGAAACATGTAACATATTTCTAGTGAAATTTCAGCTCTCACGGCGTACCCCAAAATATTTTACCGCGTACCCCACGTTGAGAACCCTTATTTTAGGCCATTAAATTCTGCATTCATTGGTGATACATTGTTTCTGATATTTATTGAAAACAAATGTGTTATGCCGTTTACGTTCAGAATTGTGTTTTCGGTTGGTAAAGTAAAACATTTTTTGCGAGGACTTTAAATTGCTCTGATTTCATTTTTAATATTTTATATGCAATCACATTTCTGATTTTGCTGAAAGTGATATTAGAAGTTAATTTGTTAAATGATTTATAGAATAAACTTTGGGAAACTGAGGAAATTTTAGTTTCATCGAGAGCAGGGATTCCGGAACTGGAAGGTAAGAGGACGTTTCAAAAACGGGCGCGAGGATGTGAAATTTTTTGTGTTCATCTTTAATTTTTGATTATGAATTGCAATTGTTAACAGGAAAGTTGGCTGATCATAAATGAGAGATAGGGAGGCGTGAGAATTTCTCAAAAATGAAAAGGTGATGCATGATGCGGCCAAGTTTGGTAACCCCTGATTTGTAGAGATTTTTTTCATCTTAATGAACTAAGAGAACTCTCTGCGACACGGTTTTTAAATTTTTCCTTAAATTTCTCGCTTGATTGCATTTCCAATATTTTGTAACACATTTCGCTAATGATTCATCAAGCATTGATTTGACATCCCTTTAGAAATTAGTTCCAAACGATCGCGAAAAACATATTTCTTTTACGGCGTTATTATCAAAACTGCATTTGGGGATTCAATCCTGATCACATCTTTCTACTCTGTACGACACCAACTGAATTAGTTGCTACGGAATCTTTAATCGACACTGGCATAATGCAGTCCTGAATAAAAATGAAAAAACAATTAAGCACGGGTTCACATTCATCGTAGGAGATGGACTCGAAAAACTTCATTCTGACAAATATTTAAAAAAAATTTTGGAACTCGTTAATAATAATAAACAAATATATTTTATCACTCCCGTTCTTAAAATCCATATTTCGTAATAACTGTAATTAGACACAATGATAAGTCGTAAAAAGCAAAATAGTGGCAAAATTGCAAGGCAAACAGGAAAACTAAAAAGAATCAAAAAAAAAATTACATTTGTATGAATGTATTACCAACGGACTATATTGAATATGAAATTAAGCAATTAATTTTCCAATATGTTTAGGAATTTATGAATAAATCGTTTATGTTAAAGATAATGTAAAAATAACGAAAAATACAGAAGTTTTTAGTAATTTATTTTCCCTCTGGCATTTTCAAATTATAAATTTGTGTTAATGTAATTAGACATAATGCTAAGTTGCAAAAATAAAAACAGAAACAAAATTACAAAGCAATTTGTAAGAAGATGCAGAATAAAGTAAAGGTAAATGGGAACAATAAAATATATCTTTTTGGTGAATACGAATGATCGTTTTCAAAGAGAATGAAATTTGTCATTTTCCAACTTTTGCGCCCTTAAAGGTGGAAATTCAAATTAATAGTTGATTGAAAAAAATGCAAAGAATAATATTTCATTCGTACTATTTAACCAAAAAATAATTTCCCATCCATCTCATAAAACAAAAATTTGCGTTTACCTAATCCCTCTGGGGATAAAGAGACAAATTTCGCCCGTCAAAATAACGCCCTGACCATCACACTCTATCACACAAATGTCAAATATGTGGTATAAATAAATCATTTAATTAATTATAAAAACTTGATCAAGTTTGTATGGATGTATGAATGATTTACTATCAATAAATTGAAGAGCACGATACGGTTATTAAATAGGATTTTTCACCATCATAAAATAGTAATTTTCATTGAATGTCAGGTACTGTCGCTCAAAAAAGTATCCGAACACTACGGTTGATTACAAAATTTAGAAAAAATATCTGGCAACGATTTTTTTAGAAATTAGTGAGCTGGCAACCTTCGTGTCACGTGAGACGAAGGTTGCCAGCTCACTAATTTCTAAAAAAATCGTTGCCAGATATTTTTTCTGAATTTTGTAATCAACCGTAGTGTTCGGATACTTTTTTGAGCGAGAGTACTGCAATGCTTCTGTCACTGAACAGTTGTTACAAATCATCTGTCTCTGATGAAATGATCCTTTATCTGTTTCACGTTTAAGGAAATTACATTGCTAGTTCTGAAATCAGCAATTTTTTCTCACTAGAGAAAACTTTACTTTGTGACACCAAATATCTTGCTCAAATATTTATATCCGAAGTAAAAATCCTTTTTCGTGCATCTTTTAAACAGTTAATTTCTTGTTTCCGCTAGACGCACTATTTTTTGCACTCAGTGGTTTAAATGACCAAGTCACATGACCCCAACAGCTCAGAAAAGGTTGGGAGAAGGGGACTCACTGAACAGTTGTTAATAGACAGAGGGACGCTTTCTGTCATGGGCATCCAGCGTGTTCTTTAATGTACACACTCTCCTGCACACTGAGTTGGGTTGGGTTGTTTTACCTCTGAGCGACACTTTTTTGCACACCATGGACTAAATGGCTGGTCACATGGACCCCGAAGGCTCAGATAAAAGTTGGGGGAGGGGACCCACTAGAACAGCTGTTAGGAGACAGATGGTAGCCTCCAGTCAAGGCCATCCAGCGTGTTCTTTAACGTGCACAGCGTATGGCTCTACCGCAAATAGGGCCACGGCTTAACGTCCCATCCGACGGACAGCGGCGTTTCCAAGTCCATCGGTGTCCCCTACTGACCATGGGCAGGGCGGGGAGTTTTGCGGAGATAAGTCTCAAAGCTGACCCAGTTGGGACTCGAACCTGGGAACTGCAGATTACGAGCCTGGCGCATTACCGACTGAGCCCCCCCCCCCACCCCCTTCACACTGAGATACAGTTTAACGTTCTATTTGAGAGCCGACGGCTTTTCCAATCTCTTCGGTTCTCTTTTCTCACCGATAGCAGAACAGTGGTCAGCCAACATAATCTCAAAGAAGGCACAGTTGGGACCCGAACCTGTAAACTATAGAACTGATATAGAACAAACCCCGCTCCCACGTTAGAGAGAGGAAAACTTTTCAAATTCATCGCACATTTCACTGAAGTTAGTAACAATACCATTTGCCTTCAAACCATTAATTTTTTTCCATTACAAGAAAAGATGACAAACATTTTTTCCTTACTTGAAATTACACAAAAGATAATTAAATTCAAACGTCCCAAGTCATCATAGTAACGACAGTTGCAGATCCAGCTTCAACATCCCCCCCCCCCCAGCAGAATCATTAAAACGTTTTGAAATATCTTTTACTGTCTTGATAACCGTCCAACGTTAATTACTTCGATGGTTTCCTTTCAGAAGAACTATTTATGGTTTTATATACAACGAAACTTTGTTTAATAGGTTCTAATGTGTTCACCAAAGCGAACTATCCTCTTCAGAGTTCTGCTATTCTGCGATTAGAAAATGAGAAATGAGAAAGCGACGAATCGATGAGTATAACGGTTTCCTCTGAAGTAATATCAACTTTTAGCAACGCATCAAAGAATCCCTCAAGGGAGAAATTACTGAAAGTCAAATCCTTGATTGCACGCAGGAAATAGAAGCAAATATTATGAATTCCGTCTTTGGCTCTAGAAACAATCAAAGTGCGGTTATACATCACTTAGACTACATGATTATTGAAAAATTTGTTACTAGCTGAAAGGCAGCCGGCGCTGCATGGGTATATTCTTATTTTCACTGCGCTGAATGTAAATTCTACAAGTACTTCACCCGGCTCGGCACTTTAGCACATATTTTCAACGTGAAACAAATAATCCGGTGTTTGCTTGGGTCGTTGTTGAAGTCAGCGAGCACTCCGATAGCCCTTGGCTTTGTTTCTACCTAAATTATCGAGATTTTTATTTCCTGCGCTATGGCTCCGGTGATCATGGCAGCGTGGTCCAAATTTTCTGCACAGCCTCCCCGTGTGCCTCGGTGATTGGTTTAAAAATCAGGTTCCCACTTGTCCCATGGCTTTGTTTCTGCACAAATTGTCATAGCTCGGTTCTCACTTTTAATCTTCATATTCTGTTGTTTACTGCATTAATGGTTAGTTTCGTGACTAATCCCATCGACATTTTAGCACAATTTCAACATGAAGAATTTCCCGCTGTCGCAAAGGTCATTGTTGACTCATGCTGTTATCAACTCGCGCTCTCATAGCCTCGCTTCTCATAACCCGTTTTATCAACTCGCGCTCTCATAGCCCGTGGCTTCGTCGCAAACTGTCTCGATTATTATTTCGACAGATTTTGGCATTTTGTAATTCACGACGTACTTGACCGAAAAGTACCAAATCTCATAGGCGGGTTACCCCTGCCTGATTAGGAAATCAGGCCCCTAGGTGCAATCGAACGCCTTAATAAAGCCTTTGGAAATGTGATGAATCTGGCAACGACAGCAGATTTTAATGTTATTTAACTCTTACGTTCACAGTTAGGAAGCAGAAAATGGCAACAATAAATTTGACAGCGATTATCGTTCCCCTTAGGAATAGCATGTTAAATAGTTTTGCTTCTAGAAAGCGCCTAGTTTGGACTTTCGACTTGAAATTTGGCACTGCAACCAGGACCACAACCGGAAACATTCTCTAAAATCTTTAAACGTCTACGTTGATTTCCTGATGAATTATGGCATACACACAGATACAACTTCTTTTATCATATAAGGAAACAAATAATATTAAAATAATATATATGAGTTTTAAATGAAGAATGGAGAAGTCGGAAATGAAGGGTAAATTATTTATTTATTTGTTCAAATTCGTCATGCTTACTGATACATTTGTTCCAACATGAAATTAGGAATGTGATATCCTCTTTGTTAAAGGGTTTTTGGATGTTGCATTAGGAAGAAACGTGGGACATTGATTCGTCCGAAATCTTTTAAAAACTTAAACCATCTTCTGGTAGGAACTCAGGCAATCAGTGGAGTTCTTTATCATCGGAATCCATCAGGTCTTTTGAGCAATAACAAGCCAGCGTCTCAGGCATAGTATTTCAATTTAGGATTGACGATAGTAAAACTGGTTTGAAGTGTTCATGTACTTTCAATGGCTTCTGATCAGGATCATCCACCAGATGATATAAAGTTTCCTGTGTATTTGTTCCCTTGGGTGTGGTAATTCACAAACAGAAACACAGCTGCAGATTCTTCTTCAATAGAACACCATCACTATAATATCTCAAACGTTCAATATAAAAAAATCATAGCCAGTCATAGCATAAACTCAGTTGATTTATGCTGCGGATTAAAACCCTGTGAAACTAACCACTCCTCAACAAGGATAAAAGAAAATCGAAATGGCCACAGAAGACAAGGTCAATAAGCTTGCCTTCTTGGATCTGAAAGTTCTCCCCATTTGCCTTCCGATGAGAGAATATGTCCCTGAAAGGCATCATGAGAAGACTGAATTTTTACTTTAAAGTACATCTCTTTATCAGTTAGAGGTCAATTGAAATTAAATAGTGTTCACAATGGAATATTGCCGCGACTATCTAGAACAGAATAAATTTCCTTCAGTTAAAATTCGAGTTTGATCTAACTTATGTAAATAAACTTTACTATAAAACGGATGAATGAACTGAAGGGAGGGCGAAGAAGATAAACTCTCCCCCCCTGACAATGCTTATAACCAGAATAAGAGCGATAAAAATATTAAATATATATTACAAGCATTTTTCACGGAATTTTAAAGACTAAAATAAATGAAAATATTTCGTACGTTTCGAACGACGTTCCACCTCGATCTTGGGCCTCACTTCCAAGCAGATCACTCAGCCTTTAACCCAGTTTTTTAGTGCTGGAAAAGTCCAATAATTTTTTTTTTCTAGATCAGGAACTGAATAGAAATATGCTTTTTTTTTAACAGAAATAGTTATTAAAGCGAAATAATTTTAGTGGAAAATTACTTCACTTTTCTTACTTTCAAAACATTTTTAAAACTCATTAACGCCGACCACTAAATTTAGGAACAATCTGTTGTAGATGGCTCTAGGTCTACCAAGTGACATTTATATTAACTACTTTCCATTAGCAGTCAGAAGTACTGATGTGAGAAACATCAGACACATGACAAGAAAGCACATTACTAATTCCGATTTACTTAAAAGAGAGAGAAAAACAATTTAAAGAATGATCACTTCAACCAAGAATGACGTAAAAGCGAATCACATTAAAGACAACTGCATTTTTCATCAGCATACAGTTTTTTTTAAATTACTGATAAAGATGAAACTGAAAATAAGTCTTTACTAATCTTGTTCGTGTTGTTTGGCAATGGAACAACAAAAAGAAAAGAAGTCTAATTGCGTTTTTTTTTTCGCTTCACCCTTTGTCATTACTGCAAATAGCTTCTGAAAATAATGAAGACTTAATCTCGATCCTCTTTTTATTTAACTCTTGGAATGAAATCAATTTTAATTTGAAAATTTTAATTTCCTCAGTGTTTTTATTCATTCAAAACTTCATTAAACTGAAGATCAGGAATCCTTCATTTATTTTTTTCCCGGAGTATGATAAAGAAAAAAAAGCTATTATTGCAAGATAATACTGCTGTAGAAAATAATGAACACAAAACAGAGGCGAAATATAAACAAAAGTAATTTTTCACGGTACATTAAGAAAAGGAATTAAATTTGGATGTCAAATAGCTTGTGGCTTTTATTAGAGGCAAGGAAACCAATGTATTACATTTACCTCTGGATACGACTATTTATCAGGTTTTAATTTATTTGTTTCTGAAAAACTGTTTCTTGAAGATTTTATTAAGTTTTGGTTGCAATATTATAGGATTTTTTGAAAAATAGAATGCGCTAAAAACGATTCCTAGCTAACAAATTTAAAAGTGCGTACATCACAATTTCTTAAGGAAAATAGTAACAGCTGAAAATCTTAAACAACTACAGTATAAACGATGCCTTTTAATAGAATGCCTGTAGACATTCTTGCTCAATGGCATTTTATCTCAATATCAGCTAGCAGGTTAAACGACTTCATAAAAAATAAAAACATTTTCATCAAAGTAAAAAGTAAGTGATCATATAATTAATTCAGCTGAGAAATTTAGAGATATTTGGCCTTTGTGATCATAATATTTACATTCTAGAAATATAAATATTGGGCTGTTTTAGCTCTGATCGGATCTTTTCGCACACACTGTGCTAAGTAGTTAGGCCACAAGGACCTCAGGGACTCAGAGAAGGTTGGGAAAGGAATCCACTGAGGAGACAGATAGTACCTCCCCTTGAAGCATATTCAACACGTTGTTTGCATTCACAGGGCTGGACTTTCGCACATATGCCACGGTTTTAATATCTCATCTGACGGGCAACGATCCTTTCCAAAATCATCGGTGGTTTTTCCTTATCCTGTATTCCAATTGTGATTTATTTGATTCGTAGACTGACGTAACATTTTGTCACAAATTTTAAGGGAAAGTATTTTAATGATGAAATTATTTGCGATAGAATTAAGGTGAAATAAATTTGGGCATTAAGGGAAAAATCGCATTATTCTCAGAACATTTGATCCCTATCTACTAATGATGACTCATTATGTCATTACCCATACAATGGTACCTCATCCCCAAGGTTGTTAAACAACTTTTTAGACTTCGAAGACTCATTATATTTCTGAAACTGATATTCCAAATTTACACGAAAAACAGAACACTTAACATGATAGTTGTGGGAAAATAGTAACTAGCCTTTAAGGAATATTGAATTTTTGATCTTAATGTGCAAAATTTGTTAAATTTCCCTGGACTATTTCCATCATTAATAGCACTAGTTTACACGGTTTTTATAACATAAACAATTGTAGCTGCCTTTAACTATTTTTCAGGTGCTGATTTCAGATCTGGCCTTATAAAATGGCTGGCACGTCACCATTTTATACTATTGGTCATTTTGATTCCTATTAAGAACTTCCTATACCAACATCTCCAGGCAAGTAGGAGGATACTAGATATTTTACTTTTTGTGGCTAGCAACACTGATTGCTAAATGGGAGAAAACATGTAACAGTATCCTCTCTCAGACCACCATTCTTGTTGTTTGCATTGAAAGAGGAACACGTGCTGCACGTTGAAGAGTGAATTTTGGAGTTTAAATGGCACAAAGGCAGCGTCGCGGATGTGTTAATGTGCCAGATAAGTTTTGTTATGTGTGTGGAAATTATATTTTAAAATCCCAGGGTCGTTCTTTGACAACGATTGTGAAGAAAGCCTATAGCTTGTATTTTCGATGTCATGTTGGAGATCAGGACAAAACATGGGCTCCACATGTGTGCTGCATTTCGTGCTTTGTTGGCCTGAGTGAATGGTTTAAAGGTAAGATAAAAATCCATGTCCTTTGCTGTTCCAATGGTTTGGCGTGAGCCAACTAGTCACTTGCATGATTGCTATTTTTGTTCAACTGAAATGTCGAGCTTTTCAAAAAAAGAACAGAAACAAAGTACAATATTCAAATGTGCCTTCAGCCATAAGGCCAGTTCCTCATGGAGAAGATCATCCTATACCAACACCTCCAACCAAATGGGAGGAGATGGATTCACATTCGTGAGAGGAAGACTTTGAGGCACATACAACAGATGCTGATCTTACATACACTCCTAAAATCTTAGACGAGCCTCATCTGATTCAGCAAAATGAACTAAAAGATCTTGTTCGAGACCTAGGACTTTCCAAACAACAAGCTGATGTTTTAGGTTCAATCAGATAATATTTTAGGTCCAAGATGATACTGTCTTCGAAGAAAAACTGAATATGAAGGAGCGCTCTGCATAGGAGCTGAGGTTTTAGGTTTAAGACTTCAAGAGTGGAAACTTCTGACCAAGGGTAAAAGAGATTCTCTGTTCAGAAAGAGAAATTTGGCTTTATCTGCTTATTATGAGATGCATGCAAGATGGTTTGTGCTTCTGCACAGATATTTCAGGGCTGATGGAAGAAATTGGAACAACTCACGACCCTAAGAAATGGCGTCTATTTATAGATTCGACAAAATTCAGCTAAAAGCTATCCTTTTGCAAAAACCTTCCATTCCAGTGACACACGCTGTGGGAATGAAGGAAACAGGAAATCATGGAAAACATACTCACTTCTATAAAATATGATCAGTTTAAAGTGAAGTCACATCTCTCTTTAATTAATTTCTATAGAAAATGTCTAAAGGAAAGTAGCCAGTAGTCTTTGCAATGGAAAATGGGCAATATGATGTGAGTTAAAATATTAATATATTAAAAAGTACTTTAAAATCCCAACATTTGAAAAATTTCTAATAATGTTATCTTAGCATTGTAATGCTACCGATTTGGCGACACTTTAATAAATCAAACACAGTTATAATCGACTCTTTAATAAATCAAGCACGAACGAGAGAGTGAGTGAGATTATAGCAAACTAGTCTCAATAGAATTGTCACATTGAATCGTCAACTGCGCAGTCTCTAAGTCTTCCGTCATGCTAAGTGATTTAAAATGCGAAAAGTGCGATAAAAATTCAGCTTTTACATAAAATAATTTAGCCACCATATGTTTGGGAAAACTACGGAGAGCACAAAGGACCAAACATACTTTAGGAAATATATTTCAAATCTGTAAGCTTCTCCGTTTCACTTGTTAGACTGGCATTAGATTAAGTCAGAAAAGATAAATTTTTTTCTGATATGCAGAGCAAGAAAATATTGTTTGATATTGTTTCCAAAGTACACATTAGGAATGGAATTCAGTATAAAAGTAAAATATAAGTTAAAAGAAATTCCAAACAAAAATAGTTTCACTTTCTTTAAATTTTTACTAGATGAACGCCACCAGGCGCTGCTCGGATGTCACTTTTAATCTGTATATTCTCATTTTCACTGCACTAAAGGTAAGTTGTGTAAATACCTCCCCACACTTTAGCGCGGATTCTACACGAACAAAATTTCTCGATGTTTGCTTTGGTCGTTGTTGACGTTAGGGAGCTCTTTTAGCCCGTAGCCTAGTTTCTACCTAAACTATCGAGATTTTTTTCCGTTTTGATAGATTTTGCGGTGGTATGGCTCCCGTAATACTAGACAGCATGGTTCAAATTTTCTGCACCGCTTCTCCCGTGTGCCCTTGGTGGTTGGTTTAAAAATCAAGTTCCTATTACTCCGTGACTTCGTTTCTACACAAATTGTCATTGCTCGATTCCCACTTTTAATCTGCATATTCTGTTTTTTACTGCACTAAAGGTTAGTTTTGTCCCACCCAGGGGCGTAGCGAAAGACTATGGTTTGACTATGGTTGAAAATGAAAATTTTCAAACTCGAAAATCAAATATTACCAACTGAGAAAATAATGTCTCTGTCTGGTTCGTACCTAGATTTTCGCTCTGTGGGGGGCGTTTGGCAATTTTTACAACTGGTGGTGGTTGAGGCAATTTTTACAACTCTCTTGCATTTTCCCACTTGCGATAATTTCACAGAAATAATCCAATATTTACATCTCGTCTGAATTGTAGCAAGTCAGTGTTAATTTTTCCCAACTCCACTTGATTTGACCAACTCTCCTTAATTTTGCAAAACCAATCCCAATCTTTATATCTCTCGTAAATTTGCCAAGTCACTTCAAAATTTTCAAACTCGCCAAGATTTTGCCAAGTTTTCTGATTTTGTCAACTCTCCTTAATTTTCAGAAAACCAATCCCAATTATCACAACTCGCCCATATTTTCCAAGTGGATTCGAATTTTGCCAACTGCCCTACATTGTTAAGTTTCCTCGATTTGTCCAACACTCCTTAATTGCGTAAAACCAATCGCAATTTTCATAACTCGCCTATATTGTACCAAGGGATTCGAATTTTGCCAACTACACTAGATTTTGCCAACTCGCCGTAATTTTACAGAAAAAAATCGCAATTTTTATATCTTCCCTGAATTTCCCATGTCACTTCGAATTTTATTAACTCTCCTTAATTGCACAAGAAACGCACAATTTTCACAACTCCCCTGTATTTTTCCAAGTGGTTTCCAGTTTTGCCAACTACCCTAGATTTTCCCAAGTTTTTCGATTTTGTCAATTCTACTTAATTTCACAAAATCAATTTAAATTTTCACAACTCGCCGTATTTTACCAAGTGGATTCGAATTTTGCCAACTGTTCTAGATTTTGCCAAGTTTCCTCGATTTTGCCATCTCCCCGTAATTTTACAGAAAAAAAATTCGAATTTTACATCACACCTGATTTTTGCAAAGTCACTCTGAATTTTGCCAACTCCACAAGATTTTCCAACTCTCCTAGATATTGCAAAGTTGCCTCGATTTTGCCAACACGCCATAATTTTACAGAAAAAGGTTGCAATTTTTACATCTCACCTGAATTTTGTCAACTCTCCACGATTTTGCCAAGTCACTCCGAATTTTGCCAACTGCCCCTAGATTTTGCCAACTCGCCATAATTTTACAGAAAAAATCCAAATTTTCACATCTCATCTGAATTTAGCCAACTCCCCACGATTTTGCCAAGTCATTCCGAATTTTACCAACTGTCCCTAGATTTTACCAAGTCACTCCGAATTTTGACAACTCCCTAAGATTTTGCCAAGTTGTCCCGATTTTGCCAACTCCCCTGTATTTTACTAAGTGGCTTCGAATTTTGCCAACTGCTCTAAATTTTGCCTTCTCTCCATTTTCCAAACTGCCTTATATTTGCCAAGTTGCCACAATTTTGACAACTCCACTTAATTTTCCAAAAAAAAAATTACAAATTTTCACAACTCACCTGTATTTTACGAAGTCGCTTCGAATTTTACCAACTCCGACTTACTTTGGGGGAGTCTCCCCACCCCATGGCTACGCCTCTGCCTCCATAGCTACGCCCCTGCTCCCCCCCACACCAGATATTTTAGCACAGCTTCAACAAGAAGGATCTCCCGGTATTACAAATGTCATTGCTGACTCAGAGCGCGCTCTCGTAGCCCGTGGCTTCGTCGCAAACTATCGGGATTTTCATTCGACAGATTTTGGTATTCTGTGATTCCCAACGTACTTTATCGAAAGATCCCAAATTTCGTATGCAGGTTCTCCCTGCTTGACCCTGTGTTAGGTTAAAATACCAAGTCCCTAACTGCAATGGGACGTCTTAAAATAATAATGCCTTTAGAAATGTCGGGAAACTGGCAACGGCAACAAATTTAAATGTTATTTTGACTCTTACGCTCACAGTTAGGGACTATTAAATAGCAACAATAAATTGACAGCGAATAACGTTTCCTTAAGTAAAGCATGGTAAATATTTTTGCACCTGGAAAGCATCTCTTTTGGACTTTCGACCTGAAATTTGGCACTGCAACCCGGACCACAACCAGAAACATTCTGCGAAAAATTAAAGCCTCTACCATGATTTCCGATGTATTATAGCTGCCACAGATACACATAGACACACAAATACTTTCTTTTATTATTTAGACCAGCTGAACTGCACCCGACGCTTCCCGAGTCTTACTTTTAAGTTGCATATTGATTTTCTCTACACTAAAGGTTTATTTTGCGAGTACCACCCCCTGTCCTACCCTAGCACACAGATTCATCACAAAGAACTACCAGCGTTTTCTCACGTCGTTGTTGATACCAGAACACTCTCTCACAGCCCGTGGCTTCGTTTCTATGCAATTGAGCTTTTTATTTCCATTCCCACAGATTTTTGTACACTGTGGTTCCCGAGATACTTGATCGAAAGCTCCCAAAATTCCCCCAGTGTGACCGTGTATTGGGTTTCAAAAATCGTATTCCTATCTGCAGTGATATAATAATGCCTTTGGTAATGTGGGCGATGTGGCAACGGCAGCAGATTTGCATGTTGTTACGACTCTTAGTTCAAATTAGGAAACACTAAATGCAAACAATGGATTTGGTAGCGACTTCGGTTTTCCATAAGAATAGCATTGTAAATTCTTTTGGTTCTAGCAAACTCCTTTCTTGGAATATTTACTTTAAATTTGTCACGCAATTCGAAAGACACCCAAAAACACTACGAAATTCTGAAGCTTCTACCACGATTTCCCTATGAGTTATGGCTGCCACAGACACACAGACATCTTTTAATATTATTATAGATTAGATTAACTTATGTATCATTTCTATCCTATTAGGGGAACATTTTCTGTTATACCGAAAGTGTTTGGTGACTTCAAAATATGTCGCTTTAGACGCGGCTAAAATTTTGTCAGGAATATAATTTAGACTTTTTTTAAGTGCGGTTTACAAAACATTAGCTGCCCGTTCTTGTTCCTTTTTTCACCTGGCACCAAACCTGATGCAATTAAACTGAATGGACCTACCTAATAATCTTTTGTGCCACCTTTTGTCCTCACAACGGCAGCCAGACGTCTTGGTAAGAACTCAATGAGATGATGAAAACACGGAGGTGGTACTGCCGCCCATGATGCGAGGATCGCTTGTCGTAGAGCATCCACAGTTGCCGATGGGGATTGGTGGGCTTGTACAGACCTTTCCAAAAATTCTCGATGGGGTTGAGGTCCGGCGTTCGAGGGGACCATTCATGTGTGGTAAACTCACTTGAATGCTCCTGGAGCTAATTGGTCACCGCTCAGTAAGTATGTGGTGTGGCGTTGTCATGTGAAAAGATGGCGTCATGGTGCGGAAAGAGAATCATTAGGAACAGCTGTAGATGTGTGCGAGGATGTTTGCATGTTGACATATCTTGTGCCGGTAATGGAGGTCTCGACGGCTACAAGGGGTGCCAAGGAAGCCCATGTAAATGAACCCCAAACTGTTACACCTCCTCCACCTGCCTGTATGATCCCAACTTGGCAAGCTGGGTCCATCACTTCGTATGGTTAGAGTCATTCGTCAGACCAGATGACATGTTTCCAGTCCTCCACATTCCAGCTGCGATAGGCCTTTGCAAACTGCAGACAAATCTTCCTGTGCCTTGCAGTTAACAAGGGGACACGATGTGGACGTCGACTGCCATAGTCCATTTTTTTCATAGTAAGACGGATAAACTGAATTAATTATTTATGCATGAGCACGTGGATGCACCCCTCATTCAATTACGACATTATCTGCTCCGTAGTAGCCATGCGATTCCTTGTAACGATACAGGACAGTCTACGCTCACCTTGAGAATCAATTGCACGTTTACGTCCACATTTCTCCCGCTGGTTTGAAGTTTTGCCGTATTTCACATAGCCTTGGTATACACGTGCAAGGATCTGACGTGGAAATCCCAACAGTTCAGCAGTTGCGGCAATTGAACAACCGACCTTCTTCGCACCTACTATCTGGTCACGGTCAAATTCACTTGCATCACTGACATTACCCATGATTACTTCTCTGTGACTGGTTTCCAATGCGTAAAGACCTGCTCTATTTAGAGGCATTGCCAGTTTCAGCGTCCCACGTGATTAGACGCTCTACTTCTGCTCGCCATATTGTTATGGGTGTGTATACAATAATTTGTTCA
Source organism: Ryuthela nishihirai (assembly GCA_038380435.1). NCBI lineage: Eukaryota > Metazoa > Arthropoda > Arachnida > Araneae > Heptathelidae > Ryuthela > Ryuthela nishihirai. Next base: position 54,920,795 of record JAWZYU010000010.1, read on the forward strand.
TTCAGTGTATTTTATTTGTATGAAGAAATTTCACAAGAATAAGAGTTGAAAATAACGTCAGATATACGTAACGATAAATTACTTTTCCCAATATTTTACGCTTGTGACGGTTACCTAGTCTATTAACCCAACTTATATTGACAACTTAATACCACCCAATTCTAATACACGGTTCATAAGTGGTAAAAGAAACGTCATTACCAACTCCCGAAGAAGGCTCATGAAGCAAGATGAATAACATTAGTGCATAAAGTCAATTAGAGAGTGAATATAAATGTAGTGATTCAAATGTGAAGTGATCCTATTTTAGTGTATACAACTAAAAGATGTTTTTACGTCAAGAAAGATGGCATTTATTGACGCGTTTTATATACTGTGAAAAAAATGAGACCTTAGTAAATGGAAAGTTCCAGCCCTTTCACTTCGGATCCTGTTATCTCTTCGTTTCGAAAACAGCCACCAAAGAAATTGAAAACCATATGGTCTGAGACAATACACGTGTTAATTTACTCACAAGAGGAAGGAAAAACAAGAGGCAGAGACGATTTCTAGCTCAAGCGATAATAGAGAGATTTTTCGCAAAATTCTGAAATTTAGTTTTATCAATTATGTTTTACGTGAATGTATTTAAATGCTTTGATTATTCATAATATATCGCACTGGAAGCGAGATTACTTTTTGATCGTTCGTGTACTACAATAACTATGCCTGTAAATTATATTACTTTGTTTTGCCCACCTACAAATATGTGCATGTTTGTATCATGAACTTTTGGTTTAGCTTTAGTGACAATTTTAATATGTAAAATAATTTATCTATCTCATTATTTTTAAATATATTATGGACTGATACACTGGCAATTTTTAACGTAAATTTTGCGATAATTAGGTTTCAGTTATGTTGTGAGAAAGTTTGACTTTACCACTGAAATTTATCCCTCTTTCAAACACGTTATGGATTTATATACCAATATTTATTGCAGCAAAGTTTAGGGTTATCGGATAAGTAAAGTTTGAATAATTTCAGCTTAGAAAAATTATCCTTTAAACTTTCCCATTGAACAGCATAAGCACTTTAAAATTTTAAAATAATTATTTGATAAATATCCATTATGTTCCCACCATTTTTATATATGTGACGTACTACTACAAAAGAAATTGTCGTTTCAAATTTCAGGATAATCGTGATTTTCAGGATAATCGTTTTTCTATGTAAGTCATTAATTTTCATCACCTTTTTGCACTTTGAACCACTGTATAATGCTATCGAGAAAAACAAATGCTATCTTTCTTGACATAAAAGACATCTTTCAGTTGCATGTTAGGATCGTTTCACATTTGCTCACTACATTTATATTTACTCACTAATTGATATATTCTTGCTTTCGAGAGTCCAATATGCAACGCTCATTTTCCTTGCTTGGAAATAGAACAGCGAAATCAGTTAAAAATGGAAAAAGGGATGCTTTCACAACGCTTACGTCTTTCTAATGCCTTACATCCCTGTTATCATAAAACGTTTTATTTAGGCCGTTAGGGAAAATGATACTCGAGTAAACGAATCGATTGTTCTCATCCATTCTTTAGAATAAACTAAAGGCACATTTATTTAAATATGCACTACAAACGAAAAGAAGGTAGAAGTAATGATAGATATTGAATGTATCAGCATAAAAATTTGCATTTTACCTCTACGAGAGAGATTACTTCAAAACTCTGAGAGGTTTTTTGCATTTTTATTGTACTAATACTTCGATGCTTGAGATTGTCGAATGTACACAGTCATATCAAAATAATATGATCACCTAACATACATATACTATGGTAGGTGGTCATATTATTCTGATACGATCGTGTAATGCTGATACATTACTTTTGAAAATCAGCTTACCTCACTAGCGATAGATCAACATCGATGGGAATAGTTGCACTCGTGCAAAACTTTCTTTTATTATCATTTTTTAAACAATTATATACATGAAAAATGCTTTGACCTATATAACACTTCTTCCATGTTATAAAATGCATAATTCTGAAACAAAAAATAACAGAATCAAAAAAACTTTTTTTTTTCGGGAACAGCTCAAATATATGCAAAGTTTTAATGAATACACTTTCGCTTCCTGTGCATATACCAAACAACCTTCGAACAACTATATGCTCTATCTTACATAAACGCACTGGGAATGCAGTGAAATGAAATCAGAGGCATTGTATGAGTATATAGAAGAATCAGAGGAGAAGAAAGGGTTTAGAATAATGCTGCCTGAGTACTTCTGATCTTGTTCAAGATCAGCATCCGTCTAATATTATGTTGTCATTAATAGAGTGTGCTTCGCGAAAGAAGAAAACTTACAGAATTAACAAAATCCAGATTCTGAGCATCTGCTTCGAAATCAATGCTACTTAAAAAAGAGAAAGACAACAGGGACGAAATGAGAAAGAACTCTTACATAAATGAAACACGATTATAACTATTGTTATAAACTTCTGAAAAAAATTACTGCTGACGCGGCGGGAATCGAACCCGCAACTCTCTAGATTAGGGGTTCTCAACGTAGGGTACGCAGTAAACTTTTTTGGGGTACGCCGTGTGAGCTCAAAAGTCGCTAGATATATGTTTTATTCCTCATTGTTATTATGTAACTATAGTTTTATCTGTCTATACAAGGGGTACACTAGTTACACACACACTTCCAGGGGGTACGTGAAGCATAAAAGGTTGAGAACCACTGCTCTACATAATAGCACAGAACACTAACCATTACACAACACATCAAATGCTAAAACCTTCCAGAATAAGACTTATGAATCTTTGAGATGTGGCAGGCCTTTCGTCATCTATACTTCAGGAGAGGTAACTTTTCCAATTGTTGCTATGTTTTAGATGTTAATGAGGAGGTCAATCACGCTTAAGCGTTTATTATTAAAAATCCATCCATAGTAAATTTACGGATTACCTGTAGAAATACAATTCAATAATTGTTAAAACCTTCTGAAAAAATTATCGCTGACGCGTAAGAATCGAACCCGCAACTCTCTAGATACAACAACTTGTTTTAACAATTGTTGAAGTGTATTTCTACAGGTAATCTGTGAATTTGCTATGGATAGATTTTTAATAATAAACGCTTAAGCGTGATTGACCTACTCATTAACATCTAAATCATTAGCAACAACTGGAAATTGTTGCCTCTCCTGAATTATAGATGGCGCAAGGTATGCTACATCTCAGTAAAAGATTTATAGGTCTTATTCTGGAAGAGTTTAGCGTATGATTCGTGGTTTAATGGTTAGAGCGCTCTGGCATAAATCTAGTAGTAGGGGTTCTCAACGTGGGGTACGCGATAAAATTTTTGGGGGTACGCCGTGAGAGCTAAAAGGTCTCTAGATATATGTTATATATAGATATATGTTTCATTTCATTCCCATTGTTATACTATAACTATAGTTTTATCTATCTGCACAAGGGGTATGCCAGTTACATACACATTTCCAGGTGGTACGTGAAGCATAAAAGATTGAGAGCCACTGATCTAGAGAGTTGCGGGTTCGATTCCCTCCGGGTCAGCGATAATTTTTTTTTTCAGAAGTTTTTGACAATTGTTGAAATGTATTTCTATAGGTAATCTGAGAATTTACTATGGATGTTTACAACTAATTTCAGGTAAGAGTTCTGGAGAGAGTATTAAAAAGACTGAACATTGTTTTAACTCTTAAGTCTTAAAACACAAACATTTTCGCATTTTCGCTATATTCAATTTATTTAAAATCAAAATGAACATTTCAGAGTACGAAAAAACAATCTTTCAATAATAAGCTGCGTTTAGGATTTACTTGCTTTTCAAATTATCTTATTTGCTGAAATGAAAGTTTCTCTTACGTCTATGCTTCTCTTGATGTTTATTTTTTTCACTTGGAAAAAATGCTTCTACAATAGTTGGGGCCGGAGCTGTCTCAGTGAGTAGCGAACTAGTCTCGTAATCTGCAGTTCCCAGGTTCGAGTCCCACCTGAGCCTCCGTCGCCAAGTGTGGGGGAGAGTCATACCTGTGCACGTTAATGAACACGCTGGGTAACCTTGACGGGAAGTTACCATCTGTCTCTAACCCAATTCTAATTCAGTGGGTCCCTTCCCTAATCTTCTGCGTGCTCTTGGGGGCGGCGTAACCTGGTTACTTAACTCAGTTTGTACAAATTAATACTGATCAGAGGTAAAGCAACCCAAATCTGCAATCTTTCCCCGTTTGGAAGGTATCATGTAGCTCAAAGTGACTACAAAACCGAGCTATTAATGCAGTGGACATAGGTTCGGATGTTGTGTGTCGTGTATTCTATCTGAATCAGAAGAATCTTAACTTGTATCTCAGTGAAGCATGTTCTTGTAAGAGAAACCTACATGCTGAAAGAGCTTCTAATTTTATATGTTCTATGTACAGCATACCAACTAAAAAAATTACTTTTAATAGTACATTTCATGCTCTTTCATCCGTGGCTGATTATTCGGTTTACTGATTAGGAGAATTTTCAAAAGCTATCAGGAATTCCCACAAGCGAAGCTCATACAAAAACAGAAATGTAGAGCTTTGAAAAAGATCTGCGAGTCGACGACATTTTTCATCCATGCTTAATATCTTATAGAAGATCAAATGTCACTTAAGTAGGACGAGTTGGCCTGTAATCTGATATTCTCAAGATCGATTATGTCTACGCTACGATTTTCTCCGCTCACTCCTAATCTGCCTCGGTAAGGTATAAGACACTGATGGGCTTGGAACTAGGCAGCCACAATTGGATGGACTAGTTGTTGCTAGCGTACAAGAAATCTACACCCTGTGCAAGTCAAAAAACATGCTGAATGGACTTGACGAGAGGTTTCCAACAGCTATACAGGGAATCCTCCTTCGGTAAGCAAGTATTTTCCAAACATTTTGGGTTGCAATTCAAAATTCATATATTATTCACATCAATGACCCAAATTTTGCGACCTCTCTTAGTGACTGTAAAGATCTCCGTAATTTCCATTTGGGGAGGCTTTCATCTGTCTCCTAGCAGCTGCCCAGGGGCTCACCTTCTCTAACCCAATTTTAAGTCAGTGGGTCCTTGTGACCTTATTTAGCCCATTCAAAGGATGATGGTGTATACGAGCTCAACAGTATCCTTTTTTTCAACGAGGATAAGGAGGAGAGAAACTATTCTCCGAAAATTCCTCTATTTCACATTATAGGAAAGTGAAGGATTTCTAAGTGCATGAAATAAGTTAGAAAATTCGTAAACTTGCAATACAGTATGCAACTTGATTGGGGGAAGCCTGGATCAGGAAGGATTAACTAGTTTTATAGAAGGGAAACTCTTCATCTGTGGGATGGTGTAGGGATATCCTTGTCTCTAGAGAAGCATTGAAAACTTTGAATAACGCGATTCACTCGGTGTCATCTGAACCTTCTCAGATTCAACTCCTATAGGGAAAAAAAAGTATTTCTTATTCGTTCAGTATGAGACTAAGCATGCTCTAATTATTTAATGCATAACAAGTTCATCGGGACCAGTGTTGGAATAGGTACCTTGGTGGATTAGTATGCAATTTTAGAATAGGCATCTTGGGAGATTATTGTCTTAGGGAAATATTATTCGAATTTAGAATAGATACCTTGGAGATTCATCATCCTACTTTCGAAGAGGTATCTTTGTGGATTGGTATCCGATTTCATAATAGGTCCCTTGGGGAATTAGTAGCCGATTTTGAAAAATGTACTTTGGGGGATTAGTGTCTGATTTTCGAATTAGCATCCGATTTTAGAGTAGGTACTTTTTGGGATTAGTATTGATTTTAGAGTAGGTACCTTCTGGGATTAGTATCCGATTTCAGAATAGGTACTTTAGGAGGTTAGTATCCAATCCCAGAATACAGTTCAATGAAAAATCCTTTTTCTCGTGGTGCTCTTTTCTTAGTTTCAGAATACAACAATTGGCTGTAAAATCCCAAATTCGTTCATGGAGGAGTTTTAGATAAAATATCTCTTGTAGGTAGTTACGGAACAGAATTTAATGTTGAATCGAGTTCAGAATATCCGCTATGACAGATCAGTTTCATATGAATTCTTTGCTGGAAATTCCTAATACGGTTTTTGATGGGCCAGAAGCAGTCCTTAGGGAAGTCCATTGAAATAAATAAATTAATTAATATAATATTTTAATTCGAAACGAATCACAAGTTTTATCGAATCGAATCACAAGTTTAAAAGTTGAAACGTGTTTTACCTGCAAGATGATATCTATGTTGCATCTTTCGAACAAATCCGCTTAAAGTATATTTAGAAAGATTCACTGAATCATTTTTCCTTAACGTTTAACATTTCTTATCATTGCTGGTACCTACTTTAGTTCATTATTTTCAGCTAGATGTGTGTGGATGAGAATATGAGCGAGGCGAAAGTTCCAAAATGTTTGATCTAAACTGAAAAGCGATTTCAGTTCGCACAACAGTATGGAAAGGAAAAAAAAACGGGTGTCGAAATCCTTCACTTTAAATTTCCTTCTTATGAGGATAAAGAAAGCGATATTTCAAAAAACGAATTACCAAATCTGTCAAAGAGAAAAAAAATAATGAATTCAAGATTCAAGGACGCTTGGTGAGTACACCCTCTGAAGGCGAATCCGAGGAAGCAGAGCAAAGAATGGCGAAAACGTGTTACACAAAAAAAAACGGGAGAAATGAATGAACCTAGAACTTGTTGAAGCACAAAATTAAAGAAGGAAACGGAAGCGCTGCAGATAAGACGGTAAACAGAAGAGGGAGACAGATCGCATCGCAAAACACTTTTCACCACAAAAGAGGTGTAGAAAAATGAACAGGAAGCATCTTAGGTTGGCATGACAACAAGAAGGATGGGAAAGATGGAGAATAGGAAGCTGGAGATGAATTGGGGGGAACTATCTTGACTTCCGGAGGAAGGAAGAAGTAGAGGAAGAACCTTGAGTAATGTTTGATAAGACGCCTCATTCAGAGCACACTGAGAAAGGAAAATGGATGAAGAAGGACATGCTCAGATCTCTCGGGAAAAACTTGTGAAGTAAATACCTTCATACTTGAAGCGCATAAATTATCACCAGAGTCGGATCTAGGAGTAGGCCATGCCTCTCTCCCCCCTTTGAGAATACAAGTAAGACAAAAAAAAAACGTTAAACTTGTGCACATTTCATGCATTTTTCCAGAAACGTTTCGAAGATCTCTAAAACGGAGGGGAAATGTTATATTTCGGTAGAAATCCAATTCTTTCTCCCCACCCATCCCACTTTACTTTTTTGATGCTCTGTTGCGTCAGTTGTTAGCGCCCCTCCCCAATTAATTTATTATTTTCTAGATTTTGGCTTGATTGTCATTATTACATACCTTTATCATTAGTATCTTTACAAACATTACTACTGATCATTTCTTTCTCTCCCCGCTTCTCTCCCGTTCTATCTAGTCTCTTTATATACATTTAATTATGCTTTTCGGGATCCAGTTCGTTGACTTTGACGATATCTTCTTTACTGGAAGAGAAAGTTGCAACTGGGATTTTTTCGCCAAAATATATTTTAAAGCTCGTCTCCCAAAAAGTGTTCCATAGGTTAACATGGGATTCCCTATTCTTTAACATTGGCCTAGAACTCTCATTTACTACACTACTAACATTATTATTTATATGTACACAGAACTAAATGAACAAACCAGATTTATTAAATAACAGAATACTGTAGTTATTAGAGATAGCACGGTACTTATCATTAATTACTAAAGGCTGGTTGAAAATTGTAATAAAATTTTTACGCATATTTTTTCTTCAAAATTACAAGAAAAATTTGAAATTTAAATTATTCTGAGCCCGAAGTCATGTGTATCTCTTTCGAGCCCGAATTCATCTCTAGTAATGATATTTGCTGAATAACCAGGGAGCGAGGGAGGAAGGGTCAGATAGGACTATCGTCCAAAGTAATATGGTCGTTCCTGATCATTGCAAATTCTTTTTATCACTCTTTATCTTCTACCTTATGCCTTATGAATGGAGTAGTACGTTATCGATGCGACAAGTTATCAATAGACAGATGTTCACCAATTCTTTAAGAGGGCCTAATTTTGTGGGGTCGAATCCCTTAGAGTCACTAATTTACGGTGAGATGGAGCGTAGACGAAATTTGGTAGTCCTAGCTCTGATCGTCTAGAAGGAAATGTCGAAGAAATAAAATCTCTAAAACATATAATAGATAATTATTTATTACCTTTCGATTGCCGCGTGGTTAACTTGATTGGCTACTGATCAGAGGGACCTGGTTTCGAGCTGTATATAAGGTATGAATGTTTCCTTTCTTGTGTTACAGCCCAGGGCTCGTCTCCCTCACAGATCTCCTCTGTGGAGTATTATACGATGGAGCAGAGGTAGAAAAGGAAGTCCAGATATGTTAATCCATTATTATCGTTCTCTCAGCCGGGGAAGCTCGGAATCTACGTAGGAGCCTAAATCAATCGTCAAAGAATTTAGGTAAACAAAAATACATTAAAATATATTAAGATAACAAAAAATATGTTATTAGTTCATTATTAGTCACCAGGTTTAGCAAATATAATTTTGGTTGTTTCTCAAAAACTGAAAGTCCTACAAAAAATGAAATTAAATGAGGCTAAAATTTTTTTAAGGAACACGTAATTTAAGCAGGGAAACTTTAATCAAATATTACTTTGTTTATTCGTCTTATTTCGAGCATTCGCAAAAATGTTGTTGTATTTTTTTTTCTTATACGCAAGGAGAAAATCGGCATCAATTTAGCAGACATGCTTATTAATTTATCGTTGTTTTATTTACAGTAACTTAATATTACACTATACACATATTTGGCGTAAATTCTTACTTAGCTTTGCTGCTTTTTGTTGGTTTATCGTTTCAGACAAAATATTGCAATTAAAATTATGTTCCTCAGTCGTTTAAATAACACAATGGAAAACCTCTTTTGCATTGAAGAACTAAACTTAGGTGATGTGAATTGCTGATGCTTTTAGTATTCAAATAGAGGAAATGGCGGGTTAAATATTTTATATATGCGTCACGTTTGAATGAACATTAATTATCGCTTAAGTGCATTTCTACTTTTCTGCATCGCTTTAGTAAAAATAAATTCCATTACACTAAATCTCGTTCTGCATATCTTAGGTTTCTAAAAAATCAGGAAGAGAACTTAAAAACCTAAATCTATGCACTGCTTGATGTAAAATTTACATAAAAATAAGGTTATTATATAACAGACGAAATTCTGTGGCGGGAGAACGAAACAATGAATGGGCGGACTTTTTTATTTATTTATTTTTTTTATTTATTACATTACACTCATCTGGGACTTCGGTGATCTAGCACCTCCTACCCACATATGTTTTTGTCTTAGCTACATACATTTTTGTACAGTGAAATAGAGAAAAAACAAAAAAAAAAGTAAACAAAAAAAGCAACCACTGTTGATATCAAAGTTTGTTGACTAAATTAGTAGCAGACAAAAAGCAGAAAATTTGCTCCAGTTGGTTTTTTTGATTCTGAGTTTTTGGTATATTGGGGATATTTTCTAGTGTTATGTCTGTAAATGATAGCCTTTCTAAATTGTCAAAATATTTTTTTTCTTCTGTGTTGTATTTTTTACAATTTAGTATGTATGCTGGATTGTTTCAGGAACTTTGCATGTAATACATTGGATTGCGCATGCTTTTTTAATGAGTATAAATAGTAGTTTAAACCTACAAAGCCTATTCTTAGGCGATAATATATTGATAAGAGTTTCCTGGGAAATTTTAGATTTTGTATAATTCTGATTTCTGAATTTATGAAGTATCTATGAGGACAGTTTATTGGTCCATTTACTATAAAGAATTTTTTTGATTATTGATTTCAAAAGTTTTTATGTTTTTGAAAATATTAAAGAAAGTGTGTGTTGGGGTGATGATACTTAGTGCTAGGCCTTTTTTAGCATAGTAGTCTGCCCAGTAGTTGCCTATAATCCCACAATGGCTAGGGATCCATTATAGGGTGATGTTGTTATTTAATTTTTTTGTGATGTGTGTATGTAGGTATAGGAAGTCAGTGATTATGGCAGGGTAATTTGTGTAGTAGTAATATTGTTGTAAGGTATAAAGAGCAGCTTTTGAGTCAGAGTAAAGAATGTATGTATTAGTTAGTTTGTCATATATCCATTTTATGGCAAATAATATGGCATAAAGTTCTGCTTGTAGTATGTGGGTGTGGGATGCAAATTTGAAGTTTGAATATTTTTTATTATTAGGTGAGTAGAAGGCCGCAGCAGCTGTATATGTGCTTTGGTCATATGAGCCATCAGTATAAAATGCATAATAATTTTTGTAATGATTACTACAGTGTGCTTCAGTTAGGATTTTTAGGCTTGTTGATACCTGTGATGATTTGTGAGTTATGTTAGGGATTAAATCATGTATGATAGGTTGGCTATATGTCCAGTATGGTTCAGTGATCATTATATATTCTTAGTTTTGAAGAGTGTTGTATTTTGTATGCATGTTTTGTAAAGTGCCTTTAGTTTGTTGTTTGAAAGGGAGCTTAGGATTGGGTGATGTTTGTGTTTGAGGTGTAGTCTCATGATAAGAGCACAATCACTACTCTTAAAACTTATATTGAAGGTTGGGATTGATGTTTCAGCCAATAGTGCTAAAGAGGGGCGGACACGCGTTTCCTGTACGTACACTACGTGATGTCATTGGCAGCAGAAATTTCAGGTTCCCAGTGGATCAGCGGGTATTTGACCGATAGGTCCCAAATTTGATGTGTAGATCCCATTTAGTTCTAACTATTTTGGGTTAAGAGCGCTGGTTCCTAGCTGCCCTAGTCCAGGAGTAATCCTGCTGGAAGTGTCCGAAATTTCTGAGGGCGCTGACATCGCCTACCTTCTGAATGGAGTAGTGCGTTATTGATGGAGAATTTTGAATAGATTAGTACCTTATCGATGGGAAAGATTAAGAATCGATTGACGTTATGCGCCAAGCTTTTAACGGGATTTAACTGGTATTAAATAATAAATGTTAATTTTAACGTTACTAAATGTCTTCATGTTATGATTTGAGAAGTTAATCTATGGAGAGTTTAGGTACCTGTTTTAAAGAATGAGAGGAAAGGTAACCTACCAGCTTAACAACCTGCTAAGTTTATGGACAAGAAAAATGAACGCTCTAGATTCTGGTTAAATCGTGGTCCCGTGTGCGTGAGAGCCATACCCTGTACACGTTAAAGGACTCGCTGGATGGCCTTAATGGGAGGCTTCCATCTACTTCATAACAGCTGTCCAATGAATACCCTTCCCAAAACTTTCTCTGAACCCTTGGGGTCCTTTCAATCTTACCATTTAGCCCCCCCCCCCCCCAATTGTGTACAAAAAACTGTCATTCAGAAGTAAAGCAACCCAAACTCAGAATTTATAGAGATATTTTATTTTTTATGATAAAGAGCTTTCTTTTTTCTTCTTCATATTTATATGATAAAGAGCTTTCTTTTTTCTTCTTCATAAATTCACAGTTTCAGATACAGTGGATCTTTAGCTTCAATGTGATATATAATTTGCACGATTCGAAAAAAGTCGATTTCTAACATTTGTTCTTATATTTCTCCATTTTGAAATTTTATGGCACGGTAGGGTAGCAGATAAAGAGCCGCTGTTAACGACAGTCTTTCCAAGCCCATTGGTGTCTGCTACTAACCGAAGGTAGGGGTAGGAGTTTTGGGGAGATAAATCTCAATGCTGGCACAGGTGGGACTCGAACCTGGGAACTGCAGATTACGAGATCGATATGAAGATAAAAGAATTTAAATATATATAATCATGTTCGTTTTTCTTTAAAGTAATACCTCGAATTTGATTCGATAATTCCTAAGTCTATCTGTTACATTGACGTAAACTACCATAATGCACGTAACACCATATTGCTTTGAATAAATTAAATTACTCTCTTAATCCAATATAACTGTCGATCAAATAGCTTTTTAATTTTAGATAATAATGACCTATAGTGGAACTCGGAAATTAACCTTCTCCTCTAATCTATAGCTGCAGTGGCGCGCATATTGCCCAATTTGCATATTATCGCTCATTTTCGAAAGCAGGATTTCTCTGAAAGAGAAAACTTTTCTCTTCAAAAGATAAATGTCACGTGAGGCGATTGTCAAAGAAAATGATGGATTGTCATGCCATTAGAGGCTTATAGACTGTTAAAATTGATAAAATTATGGTTTAGAATAGTATTTTTTTAGAAGAAATAAATGCTAATTGACAGGATTATAATTGCCAATTACGCACGCATATCCAAATATGGTTTTCGAGAAGGGGGAAAACACATTTCGTTTCAAGAAATACAACTTTTCGAAAGATTAATGGTAGAATTATAGCATTAACTTTAACTTTTGAAAGATGAGCGGCTTAGATAGTTAATGGAAAAAGGGGTATTGATAACTAATACTATAGCTGAAATTCAAAATCTATTTAAATCAACTTGTTACAATCTTTTTATAAGAAACGTTTAAATTGGTATCCGGCATGTAAGGTCATGATTTAATTAAAATATAGAGCGTCGTCGGTCCAAAGAATTTATGTAATAAAATTATATTTTTTTTTGTAAGTGCAAATTGAAGTTGGAGCAAAAGTCCTCTAGTCTAGCATAATCAACATCGAGCTATAGTACTTCTCACTTTTTCAAACACCGTGCAAACAATACCTGTAATAAAATAACCTCCCCCACCCACTTTTCGCTTTGATTTACTTTTAAACTACAAGATATTTTTAATATTTACCTTTTATTAATTTCAGTTTCAAATTTGCTACAAAAAAGCATCAGCGATTGTAACTTTGAATTATTTACTGTGATCCACAGAGGAACGGCTACAGAAAAGCACAAAAAAGGACTATTAATTCAAAATCACATTTCACCAGTGCTAAATCTAATGGGAAAGCCCCTCATCCCCAATCCCACCCTTTGAGCTAGTCAGGGTAATAGAGAGAAAAAAAAATTAAATTTGTGGCATATTTCCCGCATTTTTCAAATAAATTTTAGACCTCTAAAATGAAGGGGGAAATGTTAAACTTTAATGAAAATACAATCCCCTGCCCCCCCCCTCCCCTTTAAATGTTTTACGGTTCAGTTGAGTCTCTTGCCCTATCCTCTTTATTTTTTTTTGATCCGGGCTCTTGAATGGTTACTTTTCCCATTATTGTACAATTAAACAAACACCACTCTATTGTGTAATTGTTATATGTATACGTATACAACATCATCAATAATACTGAGGCCTAGAGTTATTAGTCACCATGTTAAAAAGACTGAGTCACCATGTTAAAAAGACTGAGTCACCATTAGAACCACTACGATATGAAAATTCGTCAAAATTCATTTACATAAATTTGTATATGGTTTTAAACTGCTGTTTACTCCTATATTTGCGCAATAAGTGCAGGAATAAGATCCCAAAGGCTCAGAGTTGGATAGGGGAAGGGCACCATCTGAGCAGCCGTTAGGAGACAAATAGAAGCCTCACATCAAGACTATTCAGTGTGTTCTCTAAAGTACGCAGGATATGATTCATTTGCTGAGGGAACCACGGCTTAACGCACCATCCGTTGAAGGGATGTTGTTATTTTCAAAACGTATCAGTAGAATCTTTCTGACAGAGCTCAAAGTGGGAGATGAGCGAGAAAATCTCACGCACCGTTGGGACTCAAATCTGAGAATATCAGATTACATGCCTAGCGTGCTACAGATTAATCCTCCGCCCCAAAGGCAATGGAAGAAATATACTATGCAGTAGTAAAATATTACAGGAGACTTCATGTAGGCATGGAACTCATGCAATTGTTAGCTGAAAAAAAAATAAGGTTTGTCCTGAGTGGAATTTGGGTTGGTTGTTTTTACCTCTGAACGGCACTTTTTTGCGCATAGTGACTAGTGGCGAGGCATGGGTGTTTGCTGTCTTTTTGCCAAGCCCATCGTGGTCACAAGGGCCAAGAGGGCTCAGAGAAGGTTGGAGGGAGGGGACCCACTGGACAGCTGTTGAGTGACAAATGGTAGCCTCCCGTCAAGGCCATCAGCATACCATGCACAGGGTATGGCTCTCCTGCACTCGGGGCCACGGTTAACATCCCATCCGACAAACAGCGACCTTTCCAAACCCATCGGTGTTCCCTACTGACCGAGGGCAGGGAGTTTTGCAGAGATAAATCTCGACGTTGACCCAGGTGAGACTGGAACCTGGGAACTAAATATTACGTGCCTGGCGCGCTACGACTGAATCACCCCCTCACCGTGATTAATATACATTCGTTTTTTTTTTAGTTCCCAGGCTTTTTAAATGAAACTAAATGTTACGAAAGGAGGCCACAAAATAATGAATCTGAAATTTTTCAGTTTTTTTTTTCAAATTTTTCACACCAAGCAAAAAATTACAAATTACCCAGATTAAAAATAAAAATATTTTCAATCCTAATCGTAAATGCCGACTATGGCCGCAAAAGAAAACAGGACTTGCTTAATATCAGCGAACATTGCCCCTTTTAACAGAATTTCCCAGAGTCCAGAACATGGATACCGATTGGTAGTCTGTAGCTGGATATCCAGAACAAGCTGTTGTTCACTGGTTAGAAGTGTCAGACTGTGGAATCGATGTGGATTAACGGCAAAGGCTCAAAGATGATCAGGCCACAGTCATACATCATCGTCAGATAGCAAACGTTATCTTTCGCTAGCTGTTCGTCACGTGTATCAACGCAAACTATACAGAATTATCTCTATCGAGGTGACTATGCACGTCCCACGCGGCCACACGATGTTTGCTCCTGTGATTGGAAGTCTCATGTGGATCGAACAATACGAGAGGTGAAACCTCGTGCTTTGTCCCATTATATACTAAAACCAGAGCCTGGGCTACATCATGGAGGATAGGCAGCTGCTTCAGGGTGGGACAATTTTCAGAGATTGAATTTCCGTTCAAACCACATTAAAATTAATTAAAGCCACGTACTTCGAACACTTAATGGAATGTTCATATTTAATATTGCACTGGAGCTTCGAAACTTCGGAGTCTATACTTTTCTGGAATTTGGGGGATTAACATTTTCCAAAAATGAAAAATGTGTATGAGGAAAATATTTTTGCCAAAACTTTAAATTATCACAAATATCCACTCCAATATTCAAAGTTGGGTTGCTTTTCTATGAACTGAACTTTTGTGCACATAATGAGCAGGTCACAAGGACCCAGAGGACTCAGAGAATAGCACCCACTGAACGGCTGTTAAGAGACAGAGGAGTCTCCCGTCAAGGTCATCCAGAGTGTTTTTAACGTGCACAGGGTATGACTCTCCTATAAACGGGCCACGGTTTTAAATCCCATCCAACGGAAGGCGGCCTTTCCAAACCCTTCTGAGTCCTCTATGAACCGAGGGCGGGGAGTTTTGCAGAGATTAATGTCAAAGCTGGCCCAGGTAGTATAATCGAACCTGAGAACTGGAGATTACGAGAGTGGCACACTACCTAACTTAGCACCCCCGCATAGTTTCGTTGAGGATCTCCTCCTATTGTCAGTATCATACTGTATATATTCTTTTAAAACATCTGTGGTCATATCATACTGTATATATTCTTTTAAAACATCTGTGGTCATATCATACTGTATATATTCTTTTAAAACATCTGTGGTCATATCACACTGTATATATTCTTCTAAAACATCTGTGGTCATATCATACTGTATATATTCTATTAAAACATCTGTGGTCATATCATACTGTATATATTCTTTTAAAACATCTGTGGTCATATCATACTGTATATATTCTTTTAAAACATCTGTGGTCATATCATACTGCATATATTCTTTTAAAACATCTGTGGTCATATCATACTGCATATATTCTTTTAAAACATCTGTGGTCATATCATACTGCATATATTCTTTTAAAACATCTGTGGTCATATCATACTGTATATATTCTTTTAAAACATCTGTGGTCATATCATACTGTATATATTCTTTTAAAACATCTGTGGTCATATCATACTGTATATATTCTTTTAAAACATCTGTGGTCATATCATACTCTATATATTCTTTTAAAACATCTGTGGTCATATCATACTGTATATATTCTTTTAAAACATCTGTGGTCATATCATACTGCATATATTCTTTTAAAACATCTGTGGTCATATCATACTGCATATATTCTTTTAAAACATCTGTGGTCATATCATACTGCATATATTCTTTTAAAACATCTGTGGTCATATCTTGCTGCATATATTCTTTTAAAACATCTGTGGTCATATCATACTGCATATATTCTTTTAAAACATCTGTGGTCATATCATACTGCATATATTCTTTTAAAACATCTGTGGTCATATCATACTGCATATATTCTTTTAAAACATCTGTGGTCATATCATACTGCATATATTCTTTTAAAACATCTGTGGTCATATCATACTGTATATATTCTTTTAAAACATCTGTGGTCATATCATACTGTATATATTCTTTTAAAACATCTGTGCTCATATCATACTGTATATATTCTTTTAAAACATCTGTGGTCATATCATACTGTATATATTCTTTTAAAGCATCTGTGGTCATATCATACTGTATATATTCTTTTAAAACATCTGTGGTCATATCATACTGTATATATTCTTTTAAAACATCTGTGGTCATATCATACTGTATATATTCTTTTAAAACATCTGTGGTCATATCATACTGTATATATTCTTTTAAAACATCTGTGGTCATATCATACTGTATATATTCTTTTAAAACATCTGTGGTCATATCATACTGTATATATTCTTTTAAAACATCTGTGGTCATATCATACTGTATATATTCTTTTAAAACATCTGTGGTCATCATCATCATCATCATCGTCCTCAAGCAGCCATGGGCTACGGAGGTCCAACCAGACCGTGCAATTTAGTTCTCCAAGCAAGTCTATCCTGAGCTACATCTACTGCATCTGGCCACTGCACACCAATTCTAACAAGGTCCTGTTTGACATTGTCTGCCCACCGCATCCTAGGTCTCCCCTTCTTTCTGAGGCCTTTAGGCACATTGTTCATAACCCTATTCGCCAATCTATAATTATTCATACGGGCAACATGGCCAAACCAACGGAGTCACTCTCTGCACAATATGCTGCTTAAAGGAGGTTGCAAACTCCTTTGCCTAACCTCATCATTAGTTACAAAGTTGAACCACCTAATGCCCAAGATACTGCGTAAGCATCTGGAATCAAAAGCATCTAGTTTCCTGTTATCTTGTTTACAAAGTGTCCAAGTTTCACTACCATAATTAACCCTAGAAAGAACCAAACTATTACACAGCCTACTTTTAGTCTTTAGGAGTATACGCCTATTTCTCCACACTCTCCATAGATTCTTAAAAGTCCCGGCAGCAATCCCTATTCGTCTGTTAATCTCATGCCGCACATCACCATTATCTGTCACATAGCTCCCAAGATAATTAAACTGTGACACCTGCTCAAGACTGCAACCATTCAGATTAACTGAATCACAGCCTGCCTGACCAATTTTCATCACTTTAGTTTTCTCTCTGTTTATAACCAAACCTACTCTACTACCAGTCTCATCAACAGCTCGAATGAAAGAGTTCATCTCATCAACATCATTTGCCAAAAGGGCTAAATCATCAGCATAATCTAAATCAGAAATTTTCGTATCTCCAGCCCATTTAAGGCCAAAACCTTTCCCTTGAAGTGAATTTCGCATAACATAATCAATAACCAAACTAAAGAGAAAAGGAGACAAAATGCACCCTTGTCGAACACCAGCGGTAATGCTAAACCAGTTGCTACAAGCCTTACCAACTCTCACACACGACTCAGTGTTATTACAGAGAGCTTTCATTATGTTAACTAACTTGTCTGGTATACCATATGATTTCACAATCAACCACAAATTATGACGATCAACAGAGTCGAAAGCCTTTTTGAAATCAACAAAGCTAGCAACCAAAGGTTTCTGAAACTCTAAACATTTCTCAAGAATCTGCCTAAGTGAAAATATCTGATCCACACATCCCCTACCACTTCTGAATCCACATTGCTCATCACGCAATTGACTGTCAACCAGATTCTTAATTCTGTTAAGGACAATCATGGAAAGAACTTTACCTGGAACAGAGAGTAGGCTAATACCCCTATAGTTATCACAAGAACTGCGATCACCTTTTTTGAAAATAGGGATAACAATAGCTCTGGTAAAATCCTTAGGAACCATGCCTTTATCATAAAAGATATTCAGAATTTTAGTCATCCAAGTGGTAACCGAAACATTCCCAGCTCTAAGCATTTCGGTAGTAATTTCATCTACCCCTGGGGATTTATGTAGTTTAAGTTTAGAAATAGCCAAAATAACTTCAGATTGTGTTATAGGGCCAATATTAAAGCCACCAATGCATCTATCATCATTGCAAACAATGGGAGTAGAACTAACTACATTGTTTAGAACATCACTGAAATGCTCAGCCCACCTAGCCATGACAGAATCCTCCCCTGTTATAACCTTACCTTGTTTATCCTTCATTCCTTGTATACCTGTCCGTTTTCTACCACACAAAACATTAACTACCTGGTACAGCTCTCTGCTGTTGTGCTGTCTAACTGCTTCCTCGGCTTTGTCAGCCAAACCATCAAGCCAAAGATTCTTATCAGCAGCTAACTGATCTTTTACACGTTTATTAAGTTCTCTGTAATGCTTTCTATTAGTATTAGTAGGGTATTGATTAAGGACATTCCTGCAGTTCTTTCTTTCTGAAATAAGCTCAAGTGCCTTATTACTCAGATAATTCTGTCTCTTCTGCTCCTTTTTTCCTAAAAGAGTACTGTTAGTGTCCAAAAAAGCCCCAAGTGTTTAAAATGATCCCATTCTTCCTCAACTTCAGTAGTAAGCATACCATGACTGTCATAATGACTAAGTAACCTATCATGGTAAGCTTTGGCTATAACTGGGTCTTTCAGAGCTTCAGTATTAAAAGCAAATTTTTTAACCCTAGCGCAACACTTTTTAAGTTTAAGTTGCAACACACTTTTAACAAGGTAATGGTCAGATCCAATTTCAGCTCCCCTATATGCCCTGGTATTTCTAACAGAACTAGCCAATTTGCTGTTAATTAATATATAATCAATCATATTCCTATGCAGCCCATCAGGTGACACCCATGTGTACTTATGAATGTCGCGGTGTTTGTAATATGTGTTAGTTATTCTGAAACCATTGAGTTTACTTACCTGTAGGAGACGTTGCCCATTGCCAATGCAGCTACCAATACCAAAAGGGCCAATCACCCCTCCCCAAAGGTCAGGTCAGTACCAACTTTGTCATTGAAGTCACCAAGAACAAGGGTAATATCTCCTTTCTTGACGGAATTCAAAATATCCTGAAGTTGTTCATAAAACCTATCCTTCACGTCCTCATTGGCATCCTCAGTGGGGGCATAACATCAGATAACATTCAGGTCTTTAACGCTTGTCTGAAATTTTGCTGTAAGAAACCTTTCATTAATGCACTCATATCCTACCAGAGCATCACTAGCGTGTCTGCTGAGAAGCAAACCCACGCCTTGGTGATGCTTATTGTCGTCCCTCCCTGAAAAGAGAAATTTAAGATTATTTTTAAGAATCTGACCTTTATCTGTCCATCTGGTCTCTTGCAAGCCTAGAATATCTAAATTATAATGGTGGAATTCTTGTGTGAGGACATCAAGAGAAAAAGCTCTGTGCAGAGTCCTCACATTCCAACTACCTATGGAGAGAAAATGGTTAGTGGGATGTTTAAAGAAACTATGTTTATTGAGAGAGGGAATGCCGACAATATCAAACAGCCCCCTAATCGCAGACATGGGGCAAAGACCCGTTCCCCCACCATCAAAGGCTGAAGCCATCTACACTGGAAGACTTCCTCCAATGTAGAATTTGACGATGCCAATAGAAGCAAAGACTTCAGGTGCCTGCGATGACCTCTGCTCAGGATTATCCACCAGCTGATAAACATATCCTGTGAATCTATTCACTTGGGGCTGTCAACCCACAAACAAACAGAAAACACAGCGGAAGATTTTCCCTCCACAGAAAAAATTCCACCAGTGCAGCAAAATCAGGATCCATAATCAAGCTCAGAGCCATATATCTGTCCAGTCCAGTGGGTTTATATGGTCAGCACCAGGACCCTGTGTGGTTGACCACTCCTCAGCAGGGTAGAAAAAAAAAGAAAAGTAGCCATAGTTGTCCAGATCAGTAGGCCACACTAATCTGGCAACCCTCCCCTTCCGTTCACTTCCACAAGAGAGTATCTCTTTTGAAAGGTACAGTCGCTCAAAAAAGTATCCGAACACTATGGTTGATCACAGAATTCAGAAAAAATATCTGGCAACGATTTTATTTAGAAATTAGTGATCTGGCAACCTTCGTGTCACGTGACACGAAGGTTGTCAGATCACTAATTTCTAAAAAAATCGTTGCCAGATATTTTTTTGAATTCTGTAATCAACCATAGTGTTCGGATACTTTTTTGAGCGACTGTACTAACGGTCTGCACCACGAGAAGGCGGGGTCGGACATTAGGTGCTAGGCCTAGCCGGGTCTATGCATCATCACAGGGGATTTCATACTGTATATATTCTTTTAAAACATCTGTGGTCATATCATACTGTATATATTCTTTTAAAACATCTGTGGTTTTAAAACATCTCTGGTATATTGTATATATTCTTTTAAAACATCTGTGGTCATATCATACTGTATATATTCTTTTAAAACATCTGTGGACTTAAAACATCTGTGGTCTTTTAAAACATCTGTGGTTTTAAAGCATCTATGGTATACTGTATATATTCTTTTAAAACATCTGTGGTCATATCATACTGTATATATTCTTTTAAAACATCTGTGGTCATATCATACTGTATATATTCTTTTAAAACATCTGTGGTCATATCATACTGTATATATTCTTTTAAAACATCTGTGGTCATATCGTACTGCATATATTCTTTTAAAACATCTGTGGTCATATCATACTGTATATATTCTTTTAAAACATCTGTGGTCATATCATACTGTATATATTCTTTTAAAACATCTGTGGTCATATCATACTGTATATATTCTTTTAAAACATCTGTAGTCATATCATACTGTATATATTTTTTTGAAATATCTGTGGTCGTATCATACTGTTGTCACTATCATACTGGTAGATTCCTTTGAAACATCTGTGGCAATATTTAACAGCAAAACTCTTCTCAAAACTTTCGAAGAAAGATACAAGTAGTGTTCTTTTATGTCGGAATGTTTCATATTCAGAAGTAGAAATAACCATCTGAATCAGAAGATGTAATTAATTCAGAAAATCCTCATTAAATTCAGCAGGCCTCAATAAATAACTCTACATCGATCATTTCATCTGCCATAACCTACATATGAGCTGGTAGCTGTGCAGATCTAACCACAAATTGAAAAACAAACTGAATAATTCAGAGTAAGCAAATAATGATCAGACGTTGCTTAGCCCGATGGCTGAGTAGTTATCGTACTTAATTAGGTGCATATCAAAGGGTCTAGGGCACCAGAGCTTGATAAGGCATGTTGTCTTTTTGCTAAGTCGCCTTTTTTCAACATATTCTCATCAAGCAGCTGCTTGAGAGATTTTTTTATATTCGAAAAAACAAATTGTCCTCCGTTGACATTTTCTTACACGTTATTAATTAAACAAGAAGCCAGTCCTATCTAAATTTCGGAAAATTTGCATAAACGTAATAAGTTTTTAATCTTAATAGTAATCAAGCGAAACATGTCATACCTCTGTATCAAAACGTTTAATACAAGGATTTATTTTCTTTTTCGTGCCCTTTAAAATAAATTATTTTTGTAACGTAAATCAAAAAATGTTAAAAACCCTCATTTTGATTTATATGTACTGAATTTACACCAATAGTAATGCAAACGTAGAAACCACACTCCGTATTATCTGGGAACCTCAGCAATTTAGCAAACCGATTCTGCAGCTAATTTAGAAATTCGAAAAGTGTAAAAAAAAATTCACTGTAAATAACTCCACATGGGTCGTTTCTTCCGTTTTAATCTTCACGTGAGCTAGTAGCTGTGAGAGTCTAATCACATATTAAAATCTGAAACTGAGAAATTCACAGTAAGCAAATAATGAACAGATGTGACAATTAAGGAATGCGTAATACGCGGATTATCTCATTTAAAATCTCTCGGCGGGAAAAAAAGATTAATATTAATGCGGATAAAAAAACTAATATATTAGTTGACTCGAATAGCAGATAAAATCTCGGATTTGGTAAGATATATAGGAACACGAGCAAACATTGCTATATTATCGATGGCTAATAGTGACGAAGGCTATGATAGGTAAGATAATTGAATAGGAAACCTGATTTTAAAATTCAGTGATGATATTCATTTCAAATTTAAAAAATATTGGGATAGATCCAAAAAATTATCCTATATGAAAGACGCGATCTCTTTTTTGCTAGCAAAGCAGAATATTAATTCAAAAAATTGCTGTAATGTTACGTAGAAAACTGGAATATGTGGAAATTTCGGTAGTGGAGATCACGAAGTTTTCCTAGTGATATGTTGAGAGGTGTTAATGAGTAATAAAAAGGAGTGTCTTCTCATAATTGCCGATAACTGCATTTCAAAGAACAAAATTATGTTTCAGGAAATTTTTTTCTAATATTTTTTATTGAGACATACATATTTTTTATGAACTAAAGTCTTATTTTCTTTATAAGAATGTATTTTTCTCAGTTAACAATTGACCACAGCCATTAGTAAACGATTTGAGCAGTTTCATTTAGTCGCAAGGATACACCAGACTTCCAAGCATTTGCAAAATCTGGACCTTTATTAAGCAGCTAATATACAGCGATGCTGATAAACGTTCAGCGGATGCCGGTGCGAATAGGACTTTTGCAATCCGCTCAGAGCTCTAGTTATTAGGTTATCGATTAAGATCTCTCCATAATCAATTAATCGACCCTTAGCAGAGTGGTTAGCACGCTAGACTATTGATCTAAGGGACCTGGGTTCGAGCAACGGGTGGTTCTGCTGAAGTCCCGCCATCCTCACAGACCTTCTGTTTTGGAGTATTAAAATAGCAGGCTTCTGTCAGACCTCTGTGACAAGCAACTATTTGAAGGGGGGGGGGAGGGATTTTTTTATTTTATTTTAGGATTTGTAAGAAAAGACATTAGTCCCCTTTGTATTAATCCCTTCTCTATCTAATTCCTCAATGGCGCTCTCTACTAATGACAATGGTGCTATCTTAGGAGAAGATGACCAACGTACACACAAATGACGGGGATTAAGAATGAAATGACCTGCTTAGCGAGAGAAGCTTTGCCACCTGCTGGAGAGACAGCTTCTTAGTCCATCGAAGTTAACAGGGAGCTCGGATTGATGCTATATGACATAAGACGCATCACAAGGTCATCACAAGAGGAAGTTGCAATGGCATGAAGCAAGAAAGAAATAAAGACTTGTTTTCGTAATATCAGGAAAACAAAGGAAATAACAGTAACAATTTTACTCTGTACAAAAATTCAACCTATTGGTACAAATCTTCCTCTGTCAAATAGAACTTGCATTTGCAGATTAGTTCACATTATATAATTAATAACAATCGTTTACCATATACTTAAATAAATATTTTTTTCACTTTAAAGCTGAAAAACTAACCCATTTAGGATTTTTAAGAATAATATTTATAATCGATTTTATTTTAAGGTTCATTTCATATTCCAGCACTGACATCTTCACACTGTCATTACCAATTTTGATACTCTTTAGAATTTTACATTCAAAATTCTCACAGATTTAGACTTTAGAAGTGAGTTTTCTTTAATTATTATTATTATTAATTGTGAGCAATTTATTTTCCGCATATAAAATCATTTTGTAAAGGATTATTTTGGATATTAGCACCTCTTGGCTAAAAATACCATCATCGTCTTGAAAGAAGAAGATAAAAGAAGGTGCATTTGATCGTAAAAAAAATCATATGTAGAAAACTTTGATTTTGGTTTCGTAAATGAACAAATGCATTTTTTTTTATTTCTTCGGTGTGGCTATTAAAATTCACCATGCTGTTGAGTTCTGTAACACGAGCCTTATCCAATAGAAATTCCAAGATCACTACACTTCTGTTTGTCTTATTACCATTTTCGCCATATTATATATTAGAACAGGGGTGGGCAACCTTTTTAAGTGTGCGTTCCGAATCTCCAAATTTTTGATGCAAAATTTTCTCACGTGCCAGCTAAAATTTTGGGAACATATATTATACGCATTCCATCTAATCATGTGCACATAATACTTCATAATCCTGAATATTGATAATATATTTCACATAGATTTAACAACAACATGTTTATGCCAATGTAAAGAAAATTTGCATTTATATCTAATAAATTAAACATATTAATTGACAATAAATACTTCCAATCTATATTTTAATGACCTACGATTTAATTAAATCCAAATTCACAAATATACTCACTTTAGAAAACCAATAAATTCTTTACGAAACACGAAAAAATAAATGAAATGATGGCTAGGAGTCACGGCACGTCCGACTGCCTGACAAATGATTAACAACTGAACGGGACAACACTTGTACGTCAGTATATTGCGGAGACAGATGGCATGGAAATAGGATGATTGTTTCATTTTCTTATTACTTATTATTACTAAAACAGTTGGTAGTATTTGTTTCTTTCTTGAATTTTTATTTAGTATGGTTCTACTTAAAAAATTATTTTCTATTAAATTAAAATATTCGACTCAGATGCTGTATATTTATTTATTTAATTACTTTTTAAAGTGAGCCCTGGGTTACGTGCCAGAGAAAAGTCGTTGCGTGCCATGTTTTGCACGCGTGACCAGGGCCATGCCGTGCTATGATACAGAGAGGCGGCCGCATCAGGAGGCACCGTAAGGGGGCGGGCATAAGCAGCGAAATCAAAATACAATTTGAACCATTCAATAATTAAAAATCTTTACGCAATACTTTTCTATATTGGTCTATGTTATTCTGATATTGATGTATACGATTTATGATTTATAGTACGCCTCTGCCTAAGTGCTTTCGGTATCCTTTGATCTCGGTTTCTGGTGCAGGTGCATCGTTGGCGAGCGTTCGCTGAAAGACTTTTGATCTGACAGCGCGAAGCTATTATTTTTGTTTGTAATATATCGCGCGGCCGCTCCTAAAAGCTGAGGCGGCAATTATCACAAAAGACAATTGCACGTGTTACGTGTTGATAGTTCTGCTTTGAGCTTACAATTATTGACAATATTTGATTTTAATGTTAGTTTGTCATGAGAAGTGGCAAGTGGCTGTGCTGTATTTAAATCAGCAAATCAGATATATAATATATCTGTATCAGTATAATTTTTGTGCATTTTATTAAATCAGTTTTTGTGTTTAAAAAGTAGATAAGTTAAGAGAATTATTGTTTTTACAGCAATTGTAATTACTTATTATCATTGAAAATGACTGGGTATATCTAATGGACTGGGTATATCTCAGGTGCGGAACGTCTGCCTCTGTGTGATAGATAGAGAGTTATTTAGGTAATATTGGGCTACTTTTGCGTTCTGTGTGTGATAGAGAGAGAGTTGCTTAGGAAATATTTGAATTTGCCTACTTTTGCGTTCGTTATTTATTGCTCTATTTTTACCAAATTCATATACGTTGGCCGTCCCGTGGCCGAGTGGTTAGCGCGCTTGGCTACTGATCTACGGGACCTGGGTTCGAGCCCCGGGTAAGGCATGGATGTTCGTGTTGTTTTTCTGCTGAGGTCCTGCCATCCTCTCAGACTTTCTACTCTGGCATATAAACTGTCAGGCTCCTGTCAGACCTCTGTGGCAATCAGCTGCTTGAGGAAGAATTTATTTATTATTTTTTATATATACGTTGAAGTGGAGACAATACAATAACAAGTTAAAGAAAGGCATATGTCAAAACGGCTGCTAGCTGTCGTTTTTTTTTACCTACAAATCGTACTAGCTTTGCAACTCATTTCTATCGTTATTTTATCTACCCTATTTTAATAGCATGCTAAGCATTATCGTATTTAATCATTTTCAATGAACCCCCCCCCCCCGGTTGCATCTTTGCGAAGGACTGTGGATTTTTATTTAATATTTTTATTACAGTATGGAACAGAAAAGGAAAAAATTGTCTGGAAGTCAATATAAAAAGAAACGCTTAAAGAAAGAGGAACAAGGAAGAAAGCTAAGCTATGTTATGAAGGAATTCTTAGTACAAAAGTCCTGTTTAGATGAGCCGTCCACATCAACAGCGACTGCTTTGGATTTGGCAAATAAAAACTCAGTGTCGCCCCAATCACTTCCAGAAGAAGTTGTTGAAGAGAGCCAAAAAATAACACCACCAGAAGTTCATCAAGAGCCGGGTAGCAGTAGCAGCCAGCAGATATTAAACGAAATTCCTTCTGATCCTGCATTATGGAATGCTTTCTGCATGTCATCTGAAACTCGTCAAATACTGGTTGAGAGGAGTCCACATCAAATTAAAGAATTCGAGTTTACTATTAAAGGAAGGCATAGATTTTCGCCCTCGCATTATTTGAAAGTGTTGAGCAATAGTGAAGTCGTTGAGAGAAGTTGGTTGATTTACTCTGTTACAAATGATGCCGTTTTTTGCTTTTGTTGTATATTATTTGATAATTCGTCTGCTATTAATAACTGGCCCAAAAAAGGTTATTCTGACTGGGGAAATCTTATAAGAGCCCTCACAATGCGCGAAAAGTCTGTAAATCACAGAAATGCTTTTAGAGCATGGAAAGAATTGGACATTCGATTAAAGCAGAAAAAAACTATTGAAGCTGAATATCAACGAATTATGGATATGGAAATTCAGCATTGGAGAGGAGTTCTAAAAAGAATTATGTCAATAATTAGACTATTGGCCTCACAATGCTTAGCTTTTCGTGGAACAACTGAACATTTGTTTCAGCCTAATAACGGAAACTTCCTAAAGTTGGTAGAATTGCTTTCTGAGTTTGATCCAGTTACGGAAGAACATATCAGGAGAGTTCAACGCGAGTCTGATAAATGGTCTATGACTTATCTAAGCAATAATACACAGGATGAATTAATAAATTTGATGGGAAATGTAATTTTAAGCAAAATTGTCGAAATAACAAAAATCGCTAAATATTTTTCGTTAATTGTACCCCAGACTAAGTCATATGAAACAGCTCTCATTAACAATAAGAGTTGTCGCTTTAAACTCCATTCAAAATAAATATGAAATTGAAGAATTCTTTATTGGTTTTTTTGAAGCTAGTGATTCAATCCGAGAGGGTTTGACAGAACTTATTCTGACACATTTGGAAAAGTTAGGTTTTGAGTTAAAGTGACTTAGAGGAGAAGGCTATGACAACGGAGCTAATATGAAAGGAGTAAGAAAGGGTGTACAAAATAGAATACTTGAAAAATATCCAAGGGCGTTTTATGTGCCCTGCGCATGTCATTCTTTAAACCTAGTTGTGAATGATGCAGCGTCTTCTTCTACAGAAACAACAACTTTTTTTTTCTATTGTACAACAACTTTACACTTTTTTTCTGGTTCTACAAAGCGTTGGGAAGTGCTAAAAAATATGTTTTACAATTAACTCTAAAACCATTGAGTGCTACTAGGTGGTCAAGCACAGTAGATGCGTTAAAACCTTTACGATTTCAACTTTGCGAAATCTATGATGCATTATTCCAAATAATAGAAGACATCAACAGAGATGCAGAAACTAAAGTTAAAGCAAGAGAGTTAGCAAAAAATATTAAAAATTACAAGTTTATATGCGGTGTAATTCTTTGGTATGATATTTTATTTGAAATAAATTCAATCTCGAAGCTATTGCAATCTGTAACTATAAATTTGTCAGATTCTGTAAGGATATTATCAGAAACCACACAAAAAGTGAAAATATCACATTTTGTGTAGTTTCTATATATATAAAGACAATCTGGATATGATCATATGAAAATTGCTGCTAATGAGATTGCAGAGAATCTTGAATGCAGTGCAGAATTTCCTGCCGAAACTGAAGTTAGAGCCAGAAGGAACAAGCATCAATTTGACTATGAAGAAGCTGTCGATCAACCCTTAACAGAAGAGAATAAATTTAAAATAAACTTTTTGAATTATATTCTGGACATTACCCTTAATTCTCTGAATGAACGATTCACGCTTCTGGAAACCCATAGCAAAAATTTTCAGTTTTTATATGACATTTTAAAACTCAAGGATATAGATGACAAAATGCTAGAAAATTATTGTAGCAATCTCCAGTCAATACTTTCGGTCGAAAATGAATCAGATATAAATGCAAATGATCTTCAAGAAGAATTACGTGATGTATCCCGAATGCTACCATATTCTATGAAACCTTTGGATGTTTTAAATTATTTGTGCCAAAATAACTTAATTACTTTGTATCTGAATACTGTTGTAGCTCTGAGAATTTTATTAAACTCCCTGTCTCTGTAGCTAGTAGGGAAAGAAGTTTTTCCAAATTAAAATTAATAAAACACTACTTAAGAAGTTTAATAAGCCAAACAAAACTTAGAAATCTGTCATTAATTTCTATTGAACCTACATTGGCTGCCACTCTAGACTACACATCCCTAAATAACGAATTTGCTAAAGTTAAAGTTAGAAGGGTAAAACTGTAGTAGATTGTTGTAGTTGATATCATTATTTTAAAGTAGTATATATTTTCAAATTAAAAATAGTATTCGTACATTTTGTGCAGTTTTTTTTAAAATCACAATCGAAGGTTATTTTAAAGAAAAAACAATTAAGAGGCGGCATTTCGAAGACTTACATCATAATGAGAAAATCTACCGCACGGCCCTGCGCTTGACAAGGGTTCCCCATCCCTGTATTAGTACTTAGATAGTAGGTATAACTGTTATTATTAAGCCTGTATAAGGACCTCTCAAATATCTGTAACGTTGAATAAATAAATAAATAAATAAACTGTTATTATTTCTTATTAGAGTTTCTTCTCCATAAATATAAGGTTTCCAAAATGATCCCTTCTCTAGAATTTTTTTCTTCTAAGAATTTGCCAATAAATTATTATTTTGCTATAATAAGAAATTATTTTTAAATATCTTTTGTCAATTTAATAACGTGAGAGAATCTATGGAGTGTACAAAGCAACACCAAGAATAAAATTTCTTTTGGATGTTCCTTGAACCATAAGACCAACATCAATACGAAGAGAAAAAATAATCTCGATTTCAGGAATCTTGGTTTTAAAACAAAGGATAAGATTATCAGATGAAGTGGTCGATGCCTTATGTTTTTAAAAGTATCACTTTAAACATATTGCGTGAGTAGTTATTTTAACTAATATTATTGTGTAAAAAACAAAACATAAAACACAGAATAAATTCATTTAATAATGATGATGATAAAGTTTGTTTTTTATTTTATAACAAACAAACACAATAAACATAAAAATATTTTATAAATAGTTTTTTTTACCTAGTTAGTAAGTTTTTTTTAGTAATTACAATTTTAATTATTTTAAAAAATATATGAGAAAAACATAAGAAAAAAAACAACTACTTTATACAGAATTAGATTTTTCGAGAATTCTGATATCTGCTTCCCGAGAATTTAAAATTGTCGAGAAATCAGAAATCACATTTCTTATAGATGCACTCGCCACAACGCAGTGGCCTATCCCACACATTCGGAGAAAGTATTTTCTTTTGAGAGATCCACAAATTTGAAATTTTCAGATTCTTAGTGATGCAGAACTAAA
Organism: Ryuthela nishihirai; assembly: GCA_038380435.1. Taxonomy (NCBI): domain Eukaryota; kingdom Metazoa; phylum Arthropoda; class Arachnida; order Araneae; family Heptathelidae; genus Ryuthela; species Ryuthela nishihirai. The sequence goes on from JAWZYU010000010.1 coordinate 54,950,727, forward strand.
ATATTTCATCCTTTACGACAAGCTCTAATATTAAAAGGGACGAAACCGAAATGGGGTTAGCTCAATTGATAGCGCAGCAGGTTCGCAATTTTATGTTTCGAGGGTCGAGTCTCAACTGGGTTTGCAATGATAACTGTCTGCTAACCCCGTTCTGTACTCGGTAAAAAAGTGGATACCGATGCGCTTGGAAAGGTCACCGTCTCTCGGATGGGACTTTAAGTTGCGGCGCAGTGTGCGGGAGGGCTACACCCTATTGATGCTAAAAAAACATTCTGTATAACCGAGACGAGGCTTCCATCTGTCTGCTAACTGCTGTCAAGTGTATCCATTTCCCTGATCTACTTTGTGCTCTTGGGGAGACCTGATCATTAAGCCCATTGTGTGATAAAGTGGTAAAACAATACTACCCAAATCTAATATTAAAACTTCGTTATGCATTTTAGGCTTTAAACGAGGTTATTCTAGTTATTTTTCCATATTGGGAGAGCATACTGATAATGATTCTGCGCAGAAGCAAAACTGAATATTTACTTTTTTTTCCCTAAATCCACCCAACTCCAAATATACAAAATAATTATTCAGCATGCATTTCAATTTTTAGATAAACTTTCACAATGCTGAGATGGGAGAAGATTTATGCTTGTCTGGTTACACGACTATCAATGAAAACAAATATATTTCCAAATCCTCCAGAATCCTAACATTATTCAACAAAGCAAACAACCTATGTATGAATAAATAGTTTAAATCACATCATAATCTGCATTTCCTAGATTCGAGTCCCAATTATACCAGATTTGAGAGTCATCTACGCCAAATACCCATTCTATCCTAGGTCAGAAAGGGGACACTGATGGGCTTGGAAAACCCGCCGTCCATCAGATGTAACGTAAAGCTGTGCTACCGTGTGTTTTACTCTGTGCACGTGAAAGAGCATGCTGGATTGATGGGAGGCTTCCAGCTATCTCATAACACCTGTTCAGTGGACCCCCCTCTGTCATGTACCTTTAATTTGTTTATTTTTATTTATTGTTGCATTTTTATAGTATTTTTGTTGTTGTAAATATTTTTATGTATTAAGTGTGTTTTTGGAAGTGCTATTGTGGGGATGTGACTCAAAGCTGTTGCGTTCGTGTCTGAGCTGGCTGCCTGCACGGGCTGACAAGTCCAAAAGCCCTTTTGACGACTATTTACAGCTAGCCTCGGGCGCGAGTGCAGGCGCTGGAGACTACGCAGCAAGAGTAAACAACAGCCTTGAGCGTCACTGTCAAACAGGAAGGAGGTTTGAACACGTGTCAAGGAACGCCGCTCTTACTCAAACAAAACCCTTGCTAGGACTTTGTTCGGTTCTAAGTGGCTTAGTTACTTTGTTCGGTTCTAAATAACTTAGTTATTTTTGTTCGGTTCTAAGTGAGAACCAACGTATGGTTCTTGGTGAACCAAGTACAGTTCTATAGAACTGAAGTGAGTTCTGTGTGAACCACATTGTAGGCAAGGGTTGGATATCCTTTCGCCGACTTTGAGGTCAGTAAAGCGAGAAACTACAAAGTGCGGTTCTCCACGCGCATTCCCAGCACGTGATTGCATATAAATGTGAATAAACTGTGTCGCCCCTATACAACTCTCGTGCTTGAATTATTGAACATATCTCTATACATCACTTGGCATAACAAGTCTGAGCACTTGGTACGGTGTAACAACCCACGAACCTGTTATTTCATCTAAGCAATCGTGAATCTAATGAACCGACAAATTGATCGTCCTCTCCTAGAGAGCTGTTAATCGTTCGCCATCGCTGCACACCACACCCTTCTCCAACTTTCTTGGGGTCCTTGTGGCCTGGCTATTTAGCCCTTTGTTTGAAAAAAGCGCAACGCAGAGGAAAAACAACCCATCCCAAAAATTGGTTCTCGTCTATTTACAGGCACCATTCTATTAAATTTCTTTAAGTCGTTGCTGGAAGAGTAACGACTTTTTTCTAGTAATTCATTTAAAATCCTCATTTTTCTTACAATCAAATAATTTCAATAAGTGTTTCTTATGCTGCGTTGCAATGTCTCTTTTTTTTTGTCCTTAACCTAAACAGGCAATCTTGAAAAAAAAAATTTAAATTCGAGAATAGAAATAAACGTTTCTTCTAACGCACAACATTCATTTACAATCATTTCTTTCGGGCGGAATTTACAAAATATTTTATGCATTGAAATAGTAGTTTAGGGAGAGAGTAGATGCAAATACTTTATTTAACATCATAATAGGACGAATAAAGCGTAAATGTTGATCCTGCCGGTTCTTTCTACTAGGTTCCTTCGATTATCGATTCTGTTACTAATAAAGATGGACTTAAAAATAAATTCCACTTTAATCAAAGTCGAATTACAGAGAATGCATATAAATGTTTTATTGAATGTCGGATTAGATAGAATATATGCAAATGTCGTCTCTAATAGTTTCATGCAAAGCTTACTTTTCATTCTCGGTTGTTTCGTTTCGAAAGAATTGAAAAAAATCTACTCTAAACCGAAGTCGGATTAGAGAGAATAGATTTATTATATGCTCTCTGTTTCGAGTTCCTGTAATGAGTTCCTTTAATTTCCAAATGCTTCGATCTAGAAGAATTCTTCGAAAACATTTGTTGTACTGAATTACAATTTTGTACAGATTAGAAAGAACAGATATAACATTGATTACTTCCTTTTCTTGCAACAAGTTCCTTTAATTTACGACTTTTGATTCAGAAGCAAAATATTGTAAAAAATTCGTTTTCTTGAATATAGGAAAAAGTGACATTACAGAGAATCTTGTGTGGTTTCTTTGATTTGGATTGTTCCACTAGATAAAACAGAGAGGAGAGAAGCATAAAACTCCCAAAGTCTAAGGAACCCCATAGGAGAAAATAAAAATTTTACAAATTTTTGCTAATATATTTTTTTTTAAAAATGAGTTTATCATTCCCTGTATTTCAATTATTGTACGGGCCGAGTGGTTAGCGTGCTTGGCAACTGATTAAAAGAACCTGGTTCGAGCCCCTGTAAGGCATGGGTGTTTGTGTTGTCTTTCTGCTGAGATTCCGTTATCCTCACAAACCGTCTACTATGGCGTACTGAACTGACAAGTTCCTGTCCTTAAATTTTCCATTAGATGCCCATTATTTTTAAGGTTCGCATAGCAAAAACTTATTGAAAACCTGTTCCTCAGCTTTAAGTAATTTTAGAACAAGTTTAAAAAGGAGGAAAATTTATATTGATAATATGAATCTTAAATGATTTCGGTTTTAATCGCTGAAGTTTCTCCAGTTCATGCATTAATGTCACATCTGGCATCCGTAATCATCATTGCCCTCACACAAAGTCAGGAGAGAAGTCAAGAGGGAAAATTCTTGAGGCTGAGAAAATTGGAACTCGAACGAATGATTCTGAGTTTACGAGTCTGGTGAGGTACAGATTTAGAATACAAAAATCAATCACATAATTCCAATGATTTTCAAATATCGCAAAATTCCAAATACGTAGTGTCATCAAAAAGTTCGAAGGCTGGAATTCCCAAACTTAAAAATGCGGTGAAAAATGCGGGTCGGTTTTGAAAAATGCGGTGTTTGTAGCGAGTTGAGACCTGTCGCATCATGTTCGGTAACTCATTTAAACATTGTAACTCGTGAAACAGCAGTTTATGTGCAGTGTCTGAATTAGAGTGTGTTGAATAGAAAGCGTTTTGTGGACTTCGTCGCATTTTAAAGTCAGTGATTTTACTGAGAAAAGAATGTGCATCAAATTTTGTTTCAAAGTATGGGAAAGTGGAACAGAAACCCACGAAACGTGAAAAGCAGCTTTCAGAGAAGATGCTATGTAGCGTTCGAAGACTTTTCAGGGGTTCTCAAAGTTTAAATAGGGTCGCATGTCCATCGAAGATAATTCTCGCTCTGACCGTCCTTCAACTTCAAAATCCAATGATTCAATCACTAATCTTCGTAATCTGAGCAGCAGTGATCGATGTTTACGGTACTGTGCAAATTAGTTGGGACAATAGGAAAATGCAGTAACAAAGACACAACTAAAATATTTATTTGTTTAATAGTGTACATAGTTAATAGTGAATGTTCCCCCTTAGCTTTAATTACTTCTTTCCCCCTCTCAACCATTGATGCCACAAGTTTTCCACACATCTTCACTTCAGGGTCGTGGTATCACACTTTCATGACACTTTCTATCATTTTGGTTTTCGTCGTGCAATCCATCTTAGATATGCGCGCTTTAATAATGGCCCAGAAATTTTCAATGAGGTTTAGATCGGGTGAATTTCCTGGCCACTCCAATACCTTCAAATGTTGCTTAGGAAACAGCTTCTTTAGTGTTGGGATCATTTTCGCCTCCAGAACGCCTATGTGCTTTTTGCTGTCCATCATTCCTTCAATGGGGTGAAGCGTCTGTGGCCCAGAAGCTATGAAACATCCTTAAAACATGACCTTAGGTGGGTGTTTGGGGGATTGTTGGATGTGGCCGGCTCGAAGAGATTCTCCAGGCGAACGACGGACGAAATTTGACCCGTAGCCATGCACTTCAAAGTGGATTTCGTCGGAAAATATCACTTTTTCCCAATTCTCCACAGTCCAGTCTCCATGTTTCTTTGCCCAGGATAACCTTTTTGCTATCCTGCGGTGTCAAAAGCTGCTTTTTGGAGGGGCGTCGAGCCCGGCAGCCACACTCCAGAAGGCAACGACGTACGGTGGAAGCATCTATATTAACCCCATGAGACGCAATCTCCCTTTTGATGTATCCACTGGTCTTCTTCGGGTCTATGATACTAATTCTTAGAATTAGATTATCATCTCTAGGGGTGGTTTTTCTTTTTCTTCAACAATATCCTTTACGGGACGTGTCCACGGACCCTGTCTCCTTATGCAGCTTCATGATCCGTGAAACGCTGGATTTCCCGACGCAAATTGCTTTTGCTATCTGCCTAGCAGTAAAGTGAAGTGTTTTCGCCTAAAGCGATTATTTTAGCTCGTTTACGAGGTGTGATGTTCATGATGTATTTAATAAAAAAAAGTTTCCAATGAAAATTGTGAACTACTTACTTAATCACATCCTCAGCCTATGAAATATCAATTCCGACTAAAGTGGAAGTGTAAATAATAGCAGAGTAACACAACAGACAATTCTAGACTTGCAGCAGAAGGTTACGAACAAGTTTAGACTTGCAGTAATTTAGACTCTGCAGCGGAAAGACTTAGCGTTCCTTCTATTGTTCTAACTAATTCGCACGGTACTGTAACTATTCGCTAAGCTTCTAGTGAAAATGATATTTCGTATGGGACATGTCAATCAATTTTAACACAAGATTTGGGACTACGACGAGTTTCAGCCAAGTTTGTGCCTCGTATCCTCATTGATGATTAAAGAGATGGCAATGTCCCCAGTGACATACCCAGGGAAGGAACAGGGGGTTTGGACCCTCCCCCATCGAAAATCCGGAGTCATATGAAATCTCAAACTTGTCTACCTGCTTTGAAATCCAAAACAGTTGTCACTGAATATTCTATTTTATCCCCATATTTTATGTCTGACACTAAAAATAGATTTAGAAAAACAACTATAAAATCTTATTCCATATAGATTATCACTTTAGCTTTTCCTCTTTTGGGAAATATTTTAGTAATTGGGAAACCCTATCAAGTCTTATTCTCATACTTCCTCCTCTGCCTAAGAAACTGAATCCTTGGTACGTCCCTGAACTCCCTTACACAATCTGCGCTTTTCATTCAAGAATTTCTTACGAAGCAATCCATCACTGTGATACTTCATCCGCCATACTCAGCGGATTTACCCCAATGTAACTTTTTTGTTCTGTTTCCCAAGTTTAAAGGCCCCTTGGAAGGCCCTTATGCAGAACGTGACACAGGAACTTCTAGCAATTCCAAAAAACCCTATCAAGAATGCTTCCAAAAGTTGCAGAAGTGTTGGAATAGGTATACACAGTGTTAAGGAGATTACTTTGAAGTAAATCGATCCGAATTACATATAAGCTTCATTATTTCAAAATATTTGCTCAGTCCCACAACTTTTTGATCACAGTAATATATCCATAATTGGCCAGGAAATTTCCACTTGGATCGCCTTGGTGTGCTGCTGCTCTTGTGCGTTAGTCTATGAAAGCTGCAAAGCTTGGTCTCTACAACTACAAGCATAACACCCAAGAGACTAGAGAATTGGACACTAACACCAAAAAAAAAAACACTTGAACGACAGCTCAACAGTCAGAGTACCTAACAAGTATCAGAAGTCGCTGATCCCGACTCAAGATAATTTCTCCTCTATACCTAATATGAGCACATTTGCAGAGTTAAAATATAAATTCAGCCCATATTGCTACCAAATCTTATTGGCAATATTTCCTTGACACGGCTCAAAATTCGAAAAGCTTCCACATTCCAGATATGACTGAACTGGCAGAATTAGACACTTTTGTTTAATGCTGATGTTTTCGACAGGTTCCTCCTCCGCTGCTTCGCAGCATTAATGACAGTTTTCTTTCTTGCGTCAATCAGCGCAGGAATGTGACATGTGCCATCCAACAGATGTAGTACTTTCCTGTATAGTGGAGAATCGGGTGGCGTCACTCAATCATATTTCCACCTAATACGAGCAGAATAAATAGCAGAAAAAGATAGTGCCTCAAATATTTGATTTCAAATGTATTTTTCACTTTAAGTTAACCTTTTAAAACCAATTCTGCAAAGTTCCTCAAAAGCTTCATTCGGGAAAAAGAGTACAGGAATTTAAAGACTTGTTCCTCCCAACTTCGCTTCAATGATGTAGTATAGTTTCGAATAAACAGTTTCGTCTTCGAGCTTTGTTCGTCTTTTGTTTGTCAGTAGTATGGTAATGAGACGAATATTTTAAGGAAAATATATCGTTGAATCTGGAATATTCCGAATGCAAAATGGGGAATTAAGACTGGAAAAGGTAGCAATTTATTCACTGAGCAAAGGAAAGTCCTTGCTTAGTCAATAAAATAAAGAATAGTTCTTTAGTTTGTGAGTTGTTGGATAAAAGGCATTTAAATAGTTTGTTTCGGTATTCTGCGCTAGTCATGCGAAAGAGGAAATGTTGAATAGTGCATGAAATAAACGGATCAAATCGGAGAAAATGAATTTTTTTGAAACTCTTTCAAGATCTTGTACTTTAGATAACATGAATTTGAAGCAGGTCATAAAAAAGTTTAAGTTATTGAAAAAGCTACATTGCCCTTTTTCGTGTTATGTCAATAGGAATCTAATTTCAAAGCCCCACAACTTCTAACATATGCATTGAATGGAGAAATGTGACTGAGGATAAATTAAAGATCATACTTCGGTCTATTTATATCTAGATTTTCAACAATTTCGTTCAATGTTTAAATATTTATGGAAGCTAGAATATTTCACAGTAATAATGCATCAGAAGAATTTTCCTCAGAAATTAATTAAAACGAAACAATAAGTATTGTTTCATAACATATAATAAAACAAGTATACATTTTTAAAATTTGCGTAACGATTATTTCATTATTAGACTATTTTGAATTATTTTTATAAAACAAGATAATTTTATTTTTTAATATTTATGCTTACATAACTTCTTAAATAGAACGAATATTGTTGAAAATCGAGATTTAAACGTATTTCATCATGATATTTAATTAGTCTTCAGTCATAGTTTTCGATTGAATGCATATTTTGGAAGATGTAGAACTTTGGAGTTAGATTCCAACTGACATAACACGAAAAGTTTCTATTTTGATAGGACAGTGCATTACTGATTGCTGTTAAGCATCGTCAGAATTCATTAGTATTTTTCTAACCTTTCAAAACGTTCTAATCAAGTTTCACTCAAATCTCATTCTTGACCTTGTCTTCTGCAATGATGAACTTTTTGACTTCAATATTGAACCATTTGACCTCTTTTCACAGATGATAGCACCCCACTCACACATATTCCAAGCATTTTACACTTTACTGCTCAAAATAAGGCTTCTGAACCCCTCTAAAGGTACAACTTCCATAAAGCATATTATGGTACATTGTCTTCCCGCGTTGACGAAGTGTTTGAATTAAATGTTGCCTCCACATCGAATTTTGGCTCTCTGATTTCTGAATGCAATGCAACCATCAAAAAAATGTCCTCTCGAAATTCCTTCCAAAACCAAACTAAAACCTTTTACTCCATAATTGAAAAAACTTGCATTCAATAAATTGAAACTTGGAAAATTGACAAGCCAACAAATCTTCTGAAAATTGCCTAAATTACAAAATTAACTCAACAAATTACATTGAGAACGTGAAGCATCGCAATGAATTTTTCATGAACGCCAGACAAAATCTAAATGACCATCGTCACATCGTTCCTTTGAAAAGACAAGATGGTTCTGTCACGACAACATATTTTAGAAAGCAGCCCTCCTACCTGTTCGACATAGTTGATTCCACTAATGTTTCAGAAGCTAACGTATCTTCTCCATCTACAACTTCCCCAGACCCAGATGGAATTTCTATTTTCTACACAACTTTTATTATAAATTCAGCGCCCAAATTTTCCATCTTTTAATACCTCTTCCAATCAGGAAAGTTCCCTCAGACTGGAATCAGGCAATTGTAACACCAATTTACACAAGGAAATGCCTCTCACCCTCAGAAGTATCGACCGATTAGAAGTATCTCTCCTAAACTCATGGAACGATTCAACTTAACCAAGTGATGAAGTTTCTTCTGCTCCACAACCTCATTTCCTTTTTTCCACAACCTCATTTCTTTTTTCCACAACCTTATTTTTTTTCCCACAGCCTGATTTCTTTTTTTTTTTAAGAATGAAACCTTTGATATTGTCTAGGTGAACTTTGAAAAGATATTTGAAATTTGACAAACTTAAAATAACGAATCTTTATAAGAAATTCCTCAAATGTGGAATTCCAAACAAACTAGTCAGGCTAATTCAAGCATTTCTCTCGAACAGCATTCAACAAATCAGAATCAATGATGAATTGTTACCGGTCGAAAGTGTCACAAGTGGAACTGTTCAGGGAGCGTGCTTGGCACATTACTTTTTTTTACCAGGTTTGATATTTCAGATGTTCTTCTCCCAATCACGAACAACAGTTTTCCGAATGACATAAAATTTTTCCAGGATACAGCGATGCAACACCAAAACCAATTAGTGACTGCTTGTAACAACATTCTGGAAAGGAGCATATTTTACGAACTCTCTGTTTCTATGACCAAATCGTCTGTCATTCATTTAGGCCACAATAACAATTGGTACTATCCTTTCGAGAGTGTCTACAAAGTTTCTATTCCAGTGTCACGTTCAACGACATTATGTCATTTTGACCCCATTGCGAAAAAGTTGCTACCAAGGCCCTTCGTATTGCCAGCATGATTCTAAGAAGCTATCGAAAGTGCAATCATGTTACCATCATCAATGCCTTCCTCACATATGTTAGGCCCATACACGAATATGCTTCGCCAGTATGGTGCCTTTACATGGTCTATTATATTGTCTCATTATAAAGACCACATATATGGTTCATTAATCAACTTAAAGATGTCTGATTTTTTGCATTTCGTAAAATTATTTTCTGTTGCAGGATTCTGCAGATTTTTTATCACCATTTTTAAACTATTGTCTGGAAAAGCAAAGGAGTCTTCTAATGGAAAGTGGAGGGATATTTTTACCTGCCAGGTTACTTCACAAACGAGTAAAGGTTAGCAAATCTTAATATGCATTCAGTGGAATGGAGAAGACTTGAACTGGATCTGAAAACATGCCACAAACTCATTTATGGGACAAATCACAAGACATCCAACATCCCTTGCTAACAATTTCAAAGAGCAACACGAGAAGACGCCCCCATGAGCATTGACATACCACTGGCCAAGGAAAACTTGTTGTAAATATCATTCTTTTGTCTGTAGAGCAGGGAGGATTTGGAATCAAATTCCGATGGACATGGTGCTTTCGCCAACATGCAGAGTTTCGGCAGAAAATTGAAAGAGGTGGACTTGCCACCATTTCTTCGATGCTTTTGATTATAAACCTCATAGTAAACTCTGTTGCTATAAATGTTACTTATTGTACAATCTTTGCATTTCTTGTTTTAAGTCAACAGGGAAAGAGTAAGAGTTCTACACGTCATCTGACCGTTTTGTGTATTCAATTTTAAGGAAAATAAATTGTGATTTTTTACCTTTGATTGTGTGTTAGAATTATAACTTTCACTAAAAAGCTAGGTTTCTATTTATTTTTCCTTAAAAAAAAGATATATCTCCGGTAAAGCCCCACTCTGCAAACCCCCACCCTGCTTTCGGTCAGAAGGGGACATCGATAGGATTGGAAAGACCGCCTCAGTAAACCGTAATCCCGTGTGCGAGAGAGTGCGGAGTGGACCTTCTGCACGTTAAAAATCATGTTGGATGGTCTTCACAGGAGGCTACCATCTATGTATCTCCTAATAGCTGTCCAGTGGGTCCTCTCCCCCACACTTCTCTGAGCCCTAGGGGTCCTCGTGACTTGGTCATTTAGCCTATTGTAGGCAAATAGTACCGCTCAGAGGTAAAACAATCCAACTCTTAAAAAAAAACGGTTAATGGTATAAATATAATGGTATAAATATGTAATTGTAGAGTATTAATAAAGGGTCAATAAAAAGAAAAATACTTTAAGAAAAAAATTAAAATTTTATCTCTCCCATACTCTCGACTTGGATTTTATGCTTTCGGTTTTACGATAAAAATTGGAATTCAAAATTTTTACTGTTGTACCCTCCTTGTACTGTATGTAGAAAATTTGTTTTCTTTTCTATTTTTCTTTGTTTTCAAATGAAAATGCTCATTTTTATATTTGCTAAAATGCGAGAACTTTACAGTTTGTCACAATCCATCATCTGTGGATCATTAGGTTGTAATTAATTTGTGAAAATAAGTTGAACTTTCTTTTTTCTTATTTCATGTAATGCTACCTATAACAACTTAGATAAGCGAATGCTTTTGGGTTGTTTATATTGTACTAAATGTATAGTCTAATGTATTGAAAAAAAAGAACTTTGATTGATTGATTGATTGAACTCAAAGAGCCCAGCTGATAACTCCGAAACATAATTCGGTAAGAATACTGATTTATTAGTTCGCAAATTATAAAATGAGTATCAATTCTTTCACCACCCTCTTAGGTTTGGGGAGGAACATCCAGTTGCAAAAGTTGTGATAAAAGGAAACAAAGTTAGCTGCAACGACACGTTTCGCGATTTAAGCCATAGTTCTGGAGATAACCGAGACGAAAGATGCGGTGGTGTCCGATACGGATACAGAATCCATAATGCATTCCCATATGCAAATTCCATCATGTGGAGCAAAGCAAATGCGTTATAACATCACTATATACCCACACTGGCTTCACGGGCGCCGGAGCAACTTGGATCTTAATATCCTTTTTTGTGGAGACCCGGGACGAAGATTATAGTTAGGTTTTGGCGAGTGCTGGACTTTAAATAGTACTGTATATAGTACTATTCAGCCCCGACGGTGAATAGTGATAAACGTGGCATCTCCCTAAAGATGTAGTGCAGCTTCGAGTTGCGGAGCACCGGATTTTGTTATAAATTCTATATACCCACATGTCATGTACAAGGAAGAAATTTTCATATCCGCACCTACAGCAGGCTTCTTATGTGTTGGAAGTTCGTGTCCCGACTGAGCCAGTGTTAGGAATTTTATCCGATAAACCCCGTTCTGCCTTCGGTAAGAAAGGGAACATCGATGGGCTTGGAAAGGCAACAATTCGTTGGCTAGGACATAAAGCTGTGCAGGAGAGCCATATCCTGTACACGTTAAATGATCCCCCCCCCCAACTCTATTTTTTTACTAGATCCGGTCCTGGAATGCATAATTTTTACTATTTCATAAAATATTGCTTTAGATGTTTTCAGACCGGCATAAGCAAAATTTGCATTGAAATGCTTACATAGTTTAAACTTAATTATTTTGAATATGATTCATTTTCCCCTCTATTGCAAAACTAGAAGGATAACATACAGCCCCTCGCGAATACCGGATGCTCGTTTTCGAAGAAAATGAACTTTTTCGTTTTGCGAATTTTGCACCATTTAACAGTAGTAATTCTTACTAATGGGTGATTGGAAAACGTAAAATAATAATATGTTATTAGTCCTATAAAAGGCAAAAATCATATATCATCTATCCCTTAAACGAAAAATTTGAATTTTCTTACCCTAGCATTAAGGGACAAATCATCTAGTGCCAATAAAATTATTAATTTTTTTATCATTGAAATTATTGAAACTTTTTAAACTAATTACTATTTATAAAAATAAAGAGGAATCGGTCGAATTTTAGCCATTATAATTAATTAAAACACCTATGACTGTAATTATTCACAGACCTAGATTTCCATCTCCTAATATCCATCTGAAAAATCAATGATAGTTACATAAAGATTGTCAAATTTCTGGGCGTTTTCTTTGACGAACAGCTAAACTGGAAATGCTAAATCAACTATCTTCATTCCAAGGTACAAAGTAGACTCAACATGCTCAGATACCTAACTGGCACATCTCGGGGTACATTCTCACGAAGACTACTCATCTTCTACAAAGTCCTGGTCCACCCAATCTTGGAATTAGGCAGCCCTCTGTATCTCAAAGCCTCAGCTACCCTGTTGCAAAAAATGGTAGTTTGTCAAAATAGAGCTGTTATGTGTTGCCTGGGACTCTTACCTGGTACTCCAGTCACTCCTACACTGGCTGAAGTCAATATCCCTCCATTTTCCATTAAAAGACTCCTTTTCTTTTGAAGACGGTAGTTAGAATGGTGATGAAAAATCTCCAGAACCCTGCAAGGGAAAATATTTTTACCAAATGCAAAAAATCAGACATCTATAAGTTTCTAAAACAAAACCAAGAACTTCTAAATATCTATCAGAAGAAGTAGCATAGTCTAATGCGGCCAGATTCCCCCATTTGGAGTATTCATCATCCTCATATATCTACTGAAATCCCGCTGATCGGAAAGAAGTCAGATCACCCCACTGAGGATCTTAAAAGTGCTACTTTACGAGTCATTGATGATTTCTCAGAACACCTTTTCTTCGTCTTCGCAGATGCATCGAAAGATCCTCATTCAGGAAAAATTGCCTGTACCTCATCAGAAATTCTCGGCGCTCTTCTCTCTCTCCAGATCGACATCTATTATGAAAGCCGAGCTCTGAGGCCTGAAGAAAGATTTAGAATGGGCTCTCAAGTTTAAAAACACAAAGTTCCTTTTTCTCAATGATAGCAGACCTGCCCTACTTTCCATGAAGTCAAATCCATCGTATTCTCATTGCCCTAACCTTATCATTCATATTCTTTAGCTCTGTGACATTCACACTACAATGGAAACGTTATTTCTTTCCAGTTGATCCCCAGACACGTGGATAGCGATGGTATTCAGAAAGCAGACTCTTCTGCAAAGAAAGCGATGGCCATGGAAACTAATATTACGAATAGCTCAGCTATGGAGATTGTTACATCTTAGATCAACAAAGAGAGAAAACTGAGTAGGTAAAGAAAGCATTTCAAAGACAACCCTGCTAATGTAGGAAATTTTTACAAGGATGTATTCAAAGAACCTCCACAATCCCTCCTAACAAAAAATCTTTCACGAAGACAAGCGACCGCCCTTTTTCGACTAACCATCGATCGTTGTGATTTGTACGCGAAACTTTTTAAATTAAACAAGAAGCCTTCGCCATTCTGTAATATCTGTAAAAGTGTGGAAAACACTCAACCCCTATTGCTTGAATGAAAATTGTACGAACAACACAGAAAGCAATTCGAAGTGGAATGGAAAAAATGGAAGACCGGAAACATGAACCACAGAAATGAGATATATTTGATAAGTATCAGGAGAATAATATAATCATTTGATAAGTGTCAGGAGAGAAGTGCAGGATCTCCTTTTAAACTTTCTTGATATCATCGGTCTCCTGCTCAAACTGTAGTGCTTTATAGTTTTGCTTCTCAGTCTTTAGATGGCATCTCCTTCCTTTTTGGAAAGGTTTGGCAGAGAAAAAATTTTCCCTCTATTTGTTTGCCTTGTCTATTTACTTGTTTGATTATCTAGGTACTTAAATGGGAAATTAATTTATTTATAATTAGTAAATTAAATTATTAAATCCCTTTACTTTCAGGTTGTTAGAAATTCTTATTCGATTTTCCTAGTTTTGTTTTAAATCCTCAACATTGAGAACAATATTAAGGGTAAAAATGTAATGAAATATAGGCATGAAATATTCTGTAACAATTATTTAATAACTACAAAAACTGTTTAGTATAAAGGTTGTAAATATCATTAAAAATGGCTAAAATTCAAAACTTTCATAATTTTCTAAGGCACTATTGCGAAATCAACTGTAATGTAAATTAAGATTCTGTCTTACAGTTAAAGTTTAAATTATTTTTTTGGAAACACCAGTTCCTTGCCTGGACTTACTGCAGTTGCATTTTTCGACTCATTCACTCGAGCTCTGCTAGAAGAGGGGAAAAAAACTCTGGTTTCTTCCAGCTCCCGACATTAGCCAACTTTTCTGTGATGCACAAAGAACTCACACTTCTTTTCTGATATATTGCATGTACCTGAACTTACACTTTTGCCAGAGATAGCACGAGGCCAAATCACCAAACTTTCCCTAGCATTTGTTTTACTTACTTACTTATTTACTTAATTATTCTTCATCAACATATTCTATTACCAGAATTTCTAATCTGTAGCATAAATATATCACGTATCAAGTATATATGCAATATTACTTGAAGTTTACTTCAGCATTTCCATTTTTGAAGAATTTGAAAACTATGAAACATCATATTTCGTTGGTATCTATTCAATTCAAAAAGAATTTGTCATTAACCTCTCAAAACGAAAAGTTGTGTTTTCCCACCCACCCTGGTAGTGAAAAGACAAATTATTGTTGCCAATGTAAACACCTTGATCATCACACTTCACCATCAAAATATTAAATTTCTAGTCCAAATAGATCGTTTGCGATGTTCGTTTAACTTTTTGAAATTTCCAAAATTTCCAACCGTCAGAGGGCGCAGTTAAAGCTTGCGGCAATTCTAAAACTGTGAATTATAATAGTTTATTAATACCTGTCCAACTCAAAAAGAATTTTCAGTTCATCTCTAAAACCTAAAACAGAAAAAATGCATTTTCCCATCCCCTCTGGAGGTTAGGTGAAATTCGTCGTAAATGCGAACTTCATGATATTCACATTTCAAAACTAAAATTTAAAATTTCCAATGTAATTACATCGCTTGCAATAGCAGTTAAAAATTTCTCAATTTTCAACTATTTCCACCGTTAGACGGCGCAATTTAAATTTTTTGCGAGATTCCAAAAGTGCGAATCGTAAAATTCCCTTAATACCTATCCCACCAAAAAAGAATCTTTAATTTATCTCTAAAGACAAAAATGTTCGATTTATACAGACTAACAGAAATACAGACGGAGAGAAATAAAGACAGACAGACGGACAGACGAAGATGCAAAATGGTTAGATCGTTTTTTCTGAAAACGAGCTAAAAATGATATAAGAGCATCAAAGGAATAGGGAAATTTTTTTTAAATTGTGATAATATTGGAAACATTTCTGGTCTTAAGAGTTAAACAGGAAGTTGGACTAATCGTTAGTCGGACGGAAAAAAAAACGGCATCATGTACACGACTGTCATACTCTTATGTTAACAAAGTTCACGGCCAAGCTGAGGCTTTGAGGCAATGAGTTTTGGTCCGCAAGGAGAGCAATTTCTAACATGGGAAGCGAAGCTAACTGTTCACGGTCTGTAATTATTCGTTCAAAGCTATAGAATAAATTCCAGGCTATTCCTTTAAATAGTTTTATATCAAGTTTCACCATAAATTTTGCATCTTTTGCAGGGATTGCTGGGATTGCGGGTTTTATCAGTACACCTATGTTCAGAACCTATTGACACCCCCTGCTTATGACACTGCCTTGGGGTCTTTGTGACTTAGCCATTAAGCCCAATGTGTACATAAAGACTCTCAGAGTAAAACCATCCAAGCCTTATCTGTTAACCGGGCGGATATGTAAATTTGTTCGCACTTGTCGTTGTGTATGCCTTCTGGATCTACTATATAGTGCTGTTTTATCACCTCTACTTTTCTCCGTATCATGGAATTTGCATACATTATGTCTTCTTCATCCGTATCGGATGTCGGCGCACCATTCTGACGGTTAACAGAGTTAGGAGAAATGAGTCCGATTATCTCCGGGACTATGGATCAAAACGCGAAACGTTTCAGTGTTGTTTCGTTTCCCTTTACTTTAAGAGATTGAATATCGTGTTCCATGTCACGATCATAATGAACAACCTATATTTATGCAATTTTAACGAATGAAGCAGATGAACCGTTTTCAGGTTGGAAATTTCCCTGTCGAAGTTTAGCAGGTACTTTGTCGATATTTAAAGATAAGCATGCAAACAAAAAAACTCAAGGAATGCTTACGAATGCAGCGGGATCAAAGAATATGAAAATGATTCCCATAATCTAAGCAGCATAGGAAGCGATTCCTGCAGAGACCTAAGTGGCAGTTTTAACGCAATCAGTTTAATCCATAAGCAGTATAATATTTTCCTTCCCTCCAAGAATACTTTTGCCGCTTCTAATACTCAGGAATTTACGATTTGAAACTTTGATTTTGCTCTTGTAGCCAGTTTGTTTGTAGAGCAGACATACAACGCATCTGAAAACTGTGAGGAAAGCTGTTTGCAGGTCATTTAGAAATTTGAGTTCATAAATTCGATGAGGAGAAGATCGCTCAGTAGTTGTGAGCCAAACACTTAATCTACAGTTCCCAGGTTCGATCGAGTATCACTTCTTCCAGCTTTAATATTTACACTCGCTAAAGCCCCCCCCCCCCCCCCACCCTGAAGTCAGAAATGGTACGGGGAACGCCATTGGGTTTGGAAAGGCCGCCATCCGTCGGGTGGGACGTTCGCTAACCCCCCCCCCCCCCTCACACACACACTCACACACACTCGGAAAGGGTACAAGACACGCCATTGGGTTTGGAAAGGCCGCCATCCGTCGGATGGGACGTAAATCCAATTCAATCCAACATCAAATCAACATATGAATATTCCCGCAAGGAAATTATTAAAACCCTTGCAGACTCATTCAGTCACTATTTTTGGTTGAAGATAATTATTTAGATAATAAATTTTTGTTTAAAAACTATTAAATGCATCAATCAAGAAGAGAGAAAAAGACTGGCTTCATGGCCTTCTTTGGTGGTTCTAAAATATTCTTTAAATTAAAAGTTGATATATTGTATCTTAGTTTGTTAAAATATTCTTCCCTTTCAGCATTAAACTGATTGCAATCAAATATGACATGCTCAATCGTGTGTGGAAGATTGCAGAAGTTGGAGTTAGGTGAATTACATTTTTTTAATTTAAATAAAAATGAATTTGTGAGAGCTCTATTTACTTTAATTCGAATGATTGCATTAAATTCTTTCTTTTTCAAAACAAAGTTTTGGAATTTAATAATTTTAGGAGAAATTTTATATCGATGTGTATGTTGAGCTATGGTTTCATACCAATTTTGTAACTCTATTAGACAATTACATTTATTTCTCATTTTAAAGATAGAAAACATAAAAGGTGAAATAATGGATGTGTTTAAGTCTTTGGCACTTTTGGTCATTAAATCGACCTGCTCATTAAGTTTAATGCCACAATGGGCGGGGACCCATTGTAGGTAAATAATATTATGAAGTTGAATATGGTTATATAGTAGTATATAAATATCATTTATAAAAATAGGGAAATTACTCTTGTGAGGATTATTTAAGATTATGTCAAGGGAAGATTTACTGTCCGTTAAAATTACAATCTGTTTGCTTGAAAATTTCTTTGCCCAATTTATGGCTAAAATAATTGCCATTAATTCTGATATAATCACAGGGGAGTAGTTTTGAAATTTAAATTTATATTCATAGTTTTCTGAAGGACAATCAACTGCTCCAGAAGATATGGTTCTGTCATAGTTTACAGAACCATCTGTATAAATGTGTAAAACGTTTTTATAAAAATTATCAATATGAAGTTCAGAGAGACTTTTTAAGCTAGAGTTATCAAATGAATTTTTTGAATCTATTCCATGAATTTCCTTACTTATTATAGGAGATATGGATAGCCAAAAGGGGAAATTTGAAAAATAATCTCTACTTGAGTTATGATTAATAATTTCAAGAATTTTATTTTTTTCAGGGAAGCTATTTAGTGTTGTATCTTGGAAATTGATAATAAATTTATCAATTATAGGATGGTTTCGATTTTTTGCAATAATTCCAAATATTAAATTGGATAAAGTAAATTTTTTAAATAATTTAAGGGGTGGGATAGAAGTTTCAGCATAGACATCCAGATTGTATGTGCTTTGTAAAGAGGCCTAAGCAGAATTTTAAGATTTTGATTTGAACACTCTCAAGGGATTTTAATTTAGATTTAGATAATGTATTCAGCAATTCCATACCATAAAAAGTTTTTGGTAATATAATGGATCTATAAATTAATAACAGGTTTTTTGGAGAGCAACCCCATTTGGAAGTTCCAAGCATTCTCATGAAATTGAACAATTTAGCGGCTTTATCTCTAGCTGTTTTAACATAATAAAAACGTAAATCCGTGATTCCGTTTCATGATCCCTAAACAAACTCTGAGTTTTTGAATTTTTGCGACCTGGTCATTTAGCCCATTGGATCCATCGATTAATTTATTTTCAGTGTTAAACGCTGCATTTGTCTCATCAGCATATTGCTTGTAAACAAACTCTCAGAAAAGATAACATTTTCGTTAAATTCTAGTTAAGTCTTCTAAGCCACCAGCTCCATTTGTTTCTGGTTCGAGACAGTGAAAGAAGTTAAGCAACGTCTTTTCCTCTTAGAGAAGAAGTATGCCAATGATTTTTCATTGCGGAGAGGAGCATTAATTTCTCCGCAGTCTGATAGCCTACCTAAGAAGCGCCGAAGATCACCCAAAGGGCACATATATCAGAGCCTTATCTAGTCACTTCTTTCATGATGAAATCTCTTTGGTGCACTTTGTCAGAAGTAGAGGAATGAAAGCACTCATGTAACTTAATGAAAGAAATTCCGTAATGTGTCGAAGGATACACAAACATCAGATCTTCTAGCAAAATTAAAACTATCAATTTGGAGAAGAAAGACAACTGGCTTTCGTTTTTCTTTGATATTTGAAGTTTAGAAAAGCAACGTTGTAATCAAAATATAATGAGTATGGGATTATTATATAAGAATGCAAATGAAGGCATATGCAAAACGTTTTTCCTTCATCATAATTTCAAATTTTTTTAATTTGTGCTACACTTTTATAAGAATGTGAATGAAAAGACATGCAAAACTGTTTTTTTTTCCTTCATCATAATTTCAAATTTTTTTAATTTGTGCTACACTTTTATAAGAATGTGAATGGAAAGACATGCAAAACTGCTTTTTTTTCCTTCATCATAATTTCAAATTTTTTAATTTGTGCTACACTTTTATAAGAATGTGAATGAAAAGACATGCAAAACTGTTTTTTTTTCCTTCATCATAATTTCAAATTTTTTTAATTTGTGCTACACTTTTATAAGAATGTGAATGGAAAGACATGCAAAACTGCTTTTTTTTTCCTTCATCATAATTTCAAAATTTTTAATATGTGCTACACTTTTATAAGAATGTGAATGAAAAGACATGCAAAACTGTTTTTTTTTCCTTCATCATAATTTCAAATTTTTTTAATTTGTGCTACACTTTTATAAGAATGTGAATGAAAAGACATGCAAAACTGTTTTTTTTTCCTTCATCATAATTTCAAATTTTTTTAATTTGTGCTACACTTTTATAAGAATGTGAATGGAAAGACATGCAAAACTGCTTTTTTTTCCTTTACAAATTTCAATTTGCTCATTTTTGCTACTATTTTATTTTCCCTCTAATTTTGCAAACTTTTCGTTACTCTTTTTACCATGAGAAGCACTTATTATTTACACAATGTATAGGATGCCCAAAAAATAATGCTGAATTTCGAGAACCAATATGTAGAACATAATATACATATTCAAGAATGCAATATTTTAACTGAAAGCGTACCTCAAATAGTTTTGAACATTAGTGAATTTCCAGCGTTCGTAAACCTGCTTATATCCACTCGGTATTCCGCTTCTTATCATACACTTTGAAGCATATTTCTTGTTACTTTCTTCTTTTATTCTCGCTTTCAAATGATTGAGGTTTTGAATTTTGTCTACGTAAACATAAGCCTTTGTACAACCCACAAGAAAAAATATGACAAATCAGGGCTCTTTGGTTGCCATAGGATTGAACCACCCCTGCCAATTCATCTTTCAGGAAATATTGCCCTAAAAATTCACTAACATTTGAGAAATGTGACCAGTGACAACCCGAGAAACTGTTTAGTAAGGAGGAGGGGGAATATACAGGTATAACATTCAATGTGATGCATTTTGTGTATTTGGGGACTATGCTTCCAGAAACTCGGAAATTTAGTGTTTTAGTATGTCGTAGTTTGCCGCATCATATAATATTTCTGCGTTATCTGACTTGTATAGTAATGATGTGTAATATGCAAAGGAGATTATTTTTGCTTAAAAATTTGCTTCAAATATATCATTAACATATCGTAAAAATAGCATCGAAATGACCTTGACTGAACCTTGAGGAACTCCACTCGTTACGTATAGAATATCACTTGTTGTGTTATATCTGCTACAGCAATTACATAATTCTGACAGCTTGCTTTCTATTATGTAAATATGATTTTATTCAATTATATAGGATTCCTCTAATTCCATATTTGTACATTTTTTTCAAAAAAATGTGGTTTACCAAATCAAAAGCTTTAGATAAATCTAAAATGATTGTAACAGATGTTTTATTGCTTGATACATCTCCCCAAAATGAATTTTCCTGTGGTCAAGACACTTGTTTGATCACAAACTCATTCAGCCATAATGTATTAGTGAAAATTATTTATCTTTTATTTTAAAACCTTTTTTATGCCCTTTTTTCCTGTTTTTTTTTTCCTCATATATTATCCCCCCCCCCTTTTTTCTTTTCTTTCTTTCGTTCTTATTTTTTTTTTTTACAGGTTTATTGCTTTTCTTGTCTTTCCCTTTTTTCCCCTATTTATTTTGTTATAATTTATCAAATAGTTCAATATCTCTCAAGTAAGAAATCAGCAATTTATAAAATTTTGCTTTTTGGGAATTTTTAGATAGTTCTAAGATGGTAGTGAAATTATATTGGGACACATTGTATTTTTGCATTTTTTGATAGTATCTTTGCCTTTGAGTATGGAATTCTCTACAATTAAAAATTATGTGTTCCAATGATTGGGGCTCATTGCAGAATGTACAATTTGGAGAGTTTATTTTTCTCATTTTAAACAAAGTAGTGTTTGTCAAAGCTGTGTTAACTTAAATTCTCATTATAATATTAATTTCTTTTTTTAGACCATAATCCATAAATTTGGTCACTTTTTGTGAGATATTAAATCTGTGTGTGTGTAGCATTAAGGCTATACCAATTTTGAAGTTCTGATATTTTTATTTTGTTCTGTTTTTATGAAAATATAATAAATGAGGTGGAGAAATTGAGGTGTCTAAATCTTATGCCTGTTTTGCAAGGTTATCTACCATGTCATTTTGTTTCAAATTAACATGTGAAGGTATCCATTGTAATTGAATATGATTGTTATGTTGTAAATGTTGTTATGTGGTTTGTAGAATATCATTAATGTAGATAGCAAAGTTACTTTTGAATGGGTTATTGTAAATAATATCTAAGGATGTTTTACTGTCTGTGAGGATAACAATTTTACTATTGTAAAATTTTAAAGCCCAAAAAATGGCATAAATTATGGCAGTAATTTCTGCTATCACTATAGGAACAGGTCTGTTAAATTCAAATTGAAATTTATGTCTGTGTGAATTACAAATGAATGCCCCTAATGCAATGGTTCTATCTGAGTTTAAAGACCCATCAGTGATAATTTTAATAAAATCTTTATATGTGTTGTCAATATATGTTTCTGTTAGTATTTTTAAATTAATTTTGTCTAATGTATTTTTTAATAAATTCCAGGGATTTCATTGTTCATTTTAGGAAATGGTGAGAACCAATAAGGATAGTATGTGATGATATCTACACTCATTTTGTTATCTATAATATTTATAAAAAGATTTTTTTCTGATAATTGAGACAATGTTATGTCTGTAAAATTTGTTTTAATTTTGTCATTTATTGGGTGTTGTGAGTTTTTGGTTATAATTCTAAAAATAAGGTTTGATAGTTGATATTTTTTCTTTAGATACAATGATGGAAATGCAGTTTACTGCATAGATATTAATGTTTGCAGTAGATTGTAAGAGTCTCAGACAGTATTTTAAGATTTTTATTTGGATTTTTTCCAAGGTTTTCATTTTAGTTTTTGAAATATTGTCGATAAGTTCTAAACCATATGTGAATTTGGGTAAAATTATTGCATGATAAATTAGTAATAAGTTTTTTGTTATGCATCCCCAATTTGAATTACATAAATATCTTAAATATTGGTATAATTTATTTGATTTATCCTGAGCATTTTGTAAAAATGAATTCAAAAGTAGTTTTGAATCTAGATGAAGTCCCAAAAATTTTAAATTGTTTACGATTTTTATATTTCTATCTTTAGTTTTATTATAAATTTATTTGGTAGACTTTTTGTTCTATGAAAACAGATAATATTTGTTTTTTCTATATTTAACTGTAAATTCCATTTTTCACAAATTTATTTACATTATTTAAAGTGTTTTGAATTCTTTTCTGGATTATACTTGTGTCTGGATGAATTGTCCAAAAAATCAAATCATCCGCATACGTCCCAAATTTAATATTGTCTCCAAATATATTTTCAATGTCATTTAAACAGATATTGAACAAGGTCGGTGACAATATGTCCCCTTGGATAATTCCATTTAAAAAATTGTATTCCTGAGAGAAACTGTTACCAATTTTGACTTTGTAGAATTTATTTTGTAAAATATGGAATAAAAAGTAATAGATGTTGCCGCAGATTTTTAATGATCTAATTTTAGAAAGCAATGCTTGATATGAGATGGAATCTAACGCCTTTTCAAGGTCAATGACTGTCTCCACCATAAAACATTTTTTCTTGATTGCGAATTCTGCGTCCGTTATAATATCTAATAATAAATCTGATGTGGCACGGCCAAATCTAAAGCCATAGCAATAATTATGGAATAGATTATTTTTCTCAATATACCAATTCAATCTATAAACACTCATCTTTACGAAAAGTTTGAGTATTTTTGAGCTCAGGCAGATTGGACGATATGAGTTCAATTCATCTGCCGGTTTTTTTTTTCTTTCTTAAGGAAGATCATGTAATTTTCTGACCATGAATTTGGATAACTTCTGGACGTCCAAATTTTATTAAAAAAAGTCTAATAAAAAACAAACCCAGTTAGGGGATAAATTTTTTAAGATTTTGTTTGAAATTCCGGTCTGGTCCTGGAGTTGTATTTTTTTTAAGATGTCTGATAGCATTATTGATTTCAAATAAGGAGAATGGAATGTTAAGAATTTCAGTTTTATTACATTTAAATGTTTTATGAAAGATAATAAAATTTTTGTCTAGTTTATTATTTGGTTTATAATGACTGTTAGTATAAAATTCTGCTAGTTTTTCTGTAGTTTCTTGTGTTGATAAATTATTTTTTAGTGTATATGCTTCAATTGGTTTTTTTGGTGTAGTTTCATTATGGAGTTTTTTAAAAATTCTCCAAAGGTTTGCAGTGGTTGTGTTGGTTGATAATTTTTCCGTCAGAGCATTTCAATTTAATTTTTGTATATTTTTAATTTTTTTGTAATCGCAATTTCTAATCTTTGGAAATTTTCGCAGTCAGTATATGATCTGCTTCTATTCATTCTTCTCTCTGCCCTTCTTCGGATAGCTATTAGTTTATTTATAAAACATGATTCAATATGATTTTTTGGGCATTTTTTGGTAATTGTTTCCGTGTATTTTTTTGGTTTGATCACTAAGTAGATAAATTACTTCATTATATTCTGTATTTTTATCTTTTGGGCATTTATCCCTAATATTGGTTCTAAATACTCCCCAATTCGTAATTTTAATTTGTGGTTAATTGAAAAAGTATTAAAGGAAATGAAGATCAGCCAATGATCACTCCCATAATTATCTGGTGATAATTTCCAATGAATATTTTTTGATATTTCATTAGTACGCAATGACAGATCAATAACTGAACAAATATCAGAGGAATTTTTCCTGTTAGGTGAATTATTGTTTAAAATAATTAAGTTAAAATTTTCAATTAATTTAATTAAATGTTTACTCTTTTTCTCATTCCTATATGAGTTCCAGAATATATTGTGGGTATTCAAGTCCTCACAAATTAGAATTTCCCATTTTACGTTTTCTAAAAGAATTGCATACTGTTCATATTTAATATAATTACATGGGTTGTAAATATTAATAACATAGGTATTTAAATTTTTGATTTTAATTTGTAAAATGATATATTCAAATTTATCAGTAACATTATCTATATAAATTCTGCTTTGGGGAATCGATTTGTTACAATAAGTGACAATTCCTCTTGTATTATTATTTTTTTGTATATAAGTAATAAAGTTATTCAAATTGGGGATATTTTCTGTCTGGACTCTTGTAAACGTAAAATCTAAATATCTTTAGTTAAAATTAAGTGTTTAATATAATGCATTTTATGTAACAAACCTCTGCAATTCCACTGCATTAAAATCAAGTTTCTGTCCATGGACTGCCCAGTGAAATTGATAGGAGAATGTCTTAATGAAATTTAACTCAGGACAATTAGGAATCAGATACTTTACTAATCTGATAAAAAGGTTCATAATATGTCTTTTGGTATCATCATTCCAATATGTTTTATTTGTGCCAGTTTGCACATGGTTTTCTTTTTGTACTTGAAATGACTGCTTATTTGTAGCAGTATTCCTAGATTTTTTAGTTCCAGACACATGTTTTTTTACAGTTCCGGCAAAATCCAAAGAGTTTGGAGGAATCACACTGTTTTTCACAAGTTTCTGAAAGTCGTTCGATGTTGATGGTATCGCTATGAAAGTTTGACTCATGACGTCACATTCTTCGTCTTGGGTGGTCACACCCAGGTCCGCATGAATCGCACTTTGAACCTTTTGGTTGGTGCTGCGTTTTCTTGATGCATTTCGCTATTCCTGTCCGGTAAATCTGTGTCTGGTAAATCCATTTCTGAAGTTCTGAATCAATGATTTTGCTTTTATTAACGCTTGCTGCCAGGATAGATTCTCTTCGAGTTGTCATGTTTTCGACTTACAGGCTATAATTCTCGCTTGGCACCCAACCCAAGTGGCGGGATGAGGCCCGAGACAGTTTGGACATTTGAATCCTTTGGCAATGCACTGTTTGTAGTGATGCCTTCCCCCGCATTTCTTACATGTAATCTTACCTCGACAAGTTGAGATAGCATGTCCGAAGACATGAAATCTTAAGCAGAGGATAGGGGGTATATTATATTTCTTAACTCTAAATCTTCGAAACCCTACGAACACAAATTCTGGTAGTTCCACACCTTCAAATTTTAAAATGATTTTATGCGTAGGCGTACATGCAGTTTCAGAGTTAGCTTCAACTTTTTTGTCGTAGTGAAGCATACGTCTTAAACTTAAGACCTGCTGGTCCTCTAGTAAATCCAGTATTTCCTCATCGTCCATAAAGGTAGGAACACCTATAATTGAGCCCAGAATAGTTTTCCGAAAATCCGGAATGTCAACATATACCGCAATGTCCAAAACTGTTTCCAATTTCATAATTATGTCATATTGGACTGGCCTTTTGGAAATAATAACAATCTACCGTAAGATATAAATCGCCCAGGAATATGTTCACCTAGTAGTTTGTTAAAGAAAGCTGTGACTTTCCTGATGTCTAATCCTCCAATATCTTCCTTTACTCCTGTAATTACAAGTGCTAACGCATCACCCTTACTGGTTTTTCCGATATTATTTCTGTGTCTTTATTGTTAGCTGAATCTAATGATGTTGTAATTACATATTTCTTTACATTTCGCTTTTCCTTCGGTAATATTATTTTAGAATCTACTGTCTGTTTGTTAGATAATTTTATCTCAGTTTCAGTGTTATTATTCTCACTAGTAACATCAACATTTATAGTATTATCTGAAAGTACCGTTTTAGATGTTGCATCCATTTGTGTTGAAACATTGTTTATTTTGATTGGTGTTTGTCTGGGAATTTTCTGTATTATCTTCTGTTGAATTTGCTGGTGAAGCCTCCGACTCCGATGAGAGTTTAAGGTCTTCGTCCAACACACAAAAGTCTTTGTTAGTAGCTGTAGTTTCTTTCTCCTTGGCTCGTGAAGCACTATAGGCTTCAGATTTTTTAACCTTGATTTTAATAGGTGTAGGTGAGGAGCTTTTCTTTTCTTTACCGTTTGCCATGATGAAGCAACAAGTCACTTCTGTACAAAATTCACATCAACCAAATTAATTGGAAGTCAAGAACACATCAGTAGTCCTCGCAAAACTTTAATCTTTAATTTAAAACCAAAACTCTAAAAGGTCACTAACAAAAGCACAATAAACTCGCACAGCTCAAATCACACGTCCATCCATTACGGTGGCCTCAACCCGCTTCTCGAATGAATGTATTAGTCAGAAATTCTATTGCCATCGCAATAGTTTTACCATTTGTTAATCTAAATTGTTTTTCAGCTAGAATTATTTTACTATATAAATATTCAGCAAATACTGAGTAAAAATTCTTTTCGAGTATTTTTCCAAAAAGCAATATTGATATGAGTCTATAATTGTTGATATCTCTATGACTTCCTCTTTTAAAAATTGGGTGGACTATTGAAAATTTGAAAACTTTAGGAAAGGAGTTTTAACAACGACAAATCAAATAAATAAACTAAGACTTCTTTTATAAAAGGATATATGATTCTAAAATTCTCATCTGAAAGGCCATCACATCTTAAAGACCTTGCCTTTTTCACAGCATCCTAAATACCTTGCGTACTTTTTCCAGTTTATTTATAGTTACTGGAATGAAGCAAAGGAATTCAATATGGTACATGTATTTGACGCTGGTTGAGTACTATTTAGAGAGTTGATTTCGTCATTTATTTGGCTTTCTTGACTAGAATATGTTTCAATATTTGTAAAGAATTCATTGAATGTGTTTACATACTTCAGGGGATCATGAGAAAAAGATGTGGAGTTTCCCTGGTACTCTGTTTTCTTAAAGATTTAGTTCCCAGTTGTGCTATCATTGGTGATGTCATTAATTTTCCGCTATTGTTTAGCATTGTTTCCTCCTAAACTTAATTTGAAAGTATTGATATTTTATTATAATAATCAAAGCGTTTAATTAAATAACATTTCTATATCTCTTATAATAGCTAACATCCACTGTGATATTTTTAAATACTTATGAATTTTATTTATTTTTCTTACATTATATATTAAAGGCAATGTTTTGATGATTTCATGTTTTTTTCTATTTTTAATCACAACGATTTGCTTAGAGTTATGATAGTCATTACTGATGTATTAAATCCTTCATTAACATCAGTTGCACCCATTACTCTCCTCCAATCTGTTTCTTCAATTCTTTTCAGGTAAATACGTGTGTTAATTTTTGTAAATTCACTGGGCTTTGGGATCAAATTTTCAGCTTTCATATTTATTGTGATCACTTTGGGAAATCATATTTTGATTCTATTTAAGTGGCGATTCTAATAAGCGAAACTGTAAGAATATCATCTACAATGCGGTAAAATTGCATTTTATAAAATATGTATACATATAGAGAGTAAAAACGTTACTATTTCACCTGGCTGGAACTTCAACATGCTGCAATGTCAAAAGACTATGACCGAAGAATATTCTTGGACTTTTAGTGTCCTTGTGTCGTTCGCCTGACATCAACTAAGAAGGGATTTTTCTGATGAACTTAAGCAGTGGTCTAAGAACAAAACGTACAGGTGTATCAGAGCCTTACATGCACATTTATTCCGCAACCTATAGAATAATAACGAAAATTGATTTGTTTCTTAAACCTAGATGGGATTTATATAAAATGGTATTTTACCAAATACCAACTCTTTTTAAAATTGAGAAGTAGTGCAAGATTGATTCGAATAACGGAAAATGTGTTTCCAATAAATGATGAGAAAATATTGCATTTTGACTATTTGAATCCGTTCTCTGAACTTTAATTCTATAAAGAGGCTGATTCTAATAACCAATGATCACAATAACTGAATTTACTTCATGAGCCTAAAGTTGTTTTTTGCAATATGCTGCGGGTTGGACGGGACTGATTAAAATACTGATCAGTTTACTTCGAATAATTTAATTAACGAAGTTTAACTTCGAATAATTTAAATTTTTTTTACCAAAGACTATTTGTATGCAAAAAATTTTTTAAAGTTGTCAAAAACTTGTTAAAATTGTCAAAAAAGTTAAAACCTTTAACGATAAAAAAATTACTTAAAATATAGGGTTTCTTTTCAGCATATTCAGGCATTTTTTACGAAAAAGTCTGAGGTTTTTTGAGTTTGATTAAATTTTCTATGCTGTTACGAAACATTCTTTTTCAACAATTATTTCATGTAAAAAATATATTTATTCATGAAATTATGACACGGATCTCACTTTTTTTTTAAATTTCATTGGTTGATTTTGTCATTTTTTAAACCATAGAATTACCGCTATAGAAATAATGCTCTGGGGTAAAAAGAAATATTTGGATGCCTTCAGGCACTCTGTTGAAACTCGAGACAAAGTAAAAAAAATTCTAATTAGTGTACTTCGTCAAAATCACTATATTTAAATAATTATTTTTCTCTTTGTTTATGGCGCTGCAAGGCCCTTGCAGCATAAAACTCTAATCAACCTATTTATACAATTTTTTTCCCATTTAAATGAGTAGTTTACCACTTTGGGAAGCAATTGGGTTAATTATATTCACAAAAACGTCTTAGCATCATTAAAATTAATTTAGTTTTAATGATGTATTTAGAGATTAAACACAAAAACATCCATTAATAATACTTTGCTGTCTTCATACAGTAAATATGGAGTCTTGGCTGCCCTTTCTGTGTGTTTGATAAAACTGAAGAAATCTAATATATAAAGAAGAAAGTTTGTTTATTTGTTTGTTTGTTTTTGTCTGTCCGCTTCTGTACTCAGTCGCCAGAAGAGCTAGAGACCCCAAATTTTTCATGAACGTTCCCTTTACCCAGGAGTAGAATATAGGCTATGTGCGAACCCGTCCGTTGGGGTCATTTAAAATTGGGGTGAGCGGGTTTGAATTTTTCAAAATCCCCATAGACTTAACATTAACGCTTGAAATTTATTTAAAATAACTCCCATCCTCATCCTCAAGCAGCCATGGGCTACGGAGGTCCAACCAGACCGTGCAATTTAGTTCTCCAAGCAAGTCTATCCTGAGCTACATCTACTGCATCTGGCCACTGCACACCAATTCTAACAAGGTCTTGTTTGACATTGTCTGCCCACCGCATCCTAGGTCTCCCCTTCTTTCTGAGGCCTTTAGGCACACTGTTCATAACCCTATTCGCCAATCTATAATTATTCATACAGGCAACATGGCCAAACCAACGGAGTCTCTCTCTGCACAATATGCTGCTTAAAGGAGGTTGCAAACTCCTTTGCCTAACCTCATCATTAGTTACAAAGTTGAACCACCTAATGCCCAAGATACTGCGTAAGCATCTGGAATCAAAAGCATCTAGTTTCCTGTTATCTTGTTTACAAAGTGTCCAAGTTTCACTACCATAACTAACCCTAGAAAGAACCAAACTATTGTACAGTCTAATTTTAGTCTTTAGGTGTATACGCCTATTTCTCCACACTCTCCATAGGTTCTTGAAAGTCCCGGCAGCAATCCCAATTCGTCTGTTAATCTCATGCCGCACATCACCATTATCTGTTACATAGCTCCCAAGATAATTAAACTGTGACACCTGCTCAAGACTGCAACCATTCAGATTAACTGAATCACAGCCTGCCTGACCAATTTTCATCACTTTAGTTTTCTCTCTGTTTATAACCAAACCTACTCTACTGCCAGTCTCATCAACAGCTCGAATGAAAGAGTTCATCTCATCAACATCATTTGCCAAAAGGGCTAAATCATCAGCATAATCCAAATCAGAAATTTTCGTATCTCCAGCCCATTTAAGGCCAAAATCTTTCCCTTGAAGTGAATTTCGCATAACATAATCAATAACCAAGCTAAAGAGAAAAGGAGACAAAATGCACCCTTGTCGAACACCAGAAGTAATGCTAAACCAATTACTACAAGCCTTACCAACTCTCACACACGACTCAGTGTTATTATAGAGAGCTTTCATTATGTTAATTAACTTGTCTGGTATACCATATGATCTCACAATCAACCACAAATTATGACGATCAACAGAGTCGAAAGCCTTTTTGAAATCAACAAAGCTAGCAACCAAAGGTTTCTGAAACTCTAAACATTTCTCAAGAATCTGCCTAAGTGAAAATATCTGATCCACACATCCCCTACCACTTCTGAATCCACATTGCTCATCACGCAATTGACTGTCAACCAGATTCTTAATTCTATTAAGCACAATCATGGAAAGAACTTTACCTGGAACAGAGAGTAGGCTGATACCCCTATAGTTATCACAAGAACTGCGATCACCTTTTTTGAAAATAGGGATAACAATAGCTCTGGTAAAATCCTTAGGAACCATGCCTTTATCATAAAAGATATTCAGAATTTCAGTCATCCAAGTGGTAACCGAAACATTCCCAGCTCTAAGCATTTCGGTAGTAATTTCATCTACCCCTGGGGATTTATGTACTTTAAGTTTAGAAACAGCCAAAATAACTTCAGATTGTGTTATAGGTCCAACATTAAAGCCACCAATGCATCTATCATCATTGCAGACAATGGGAGTAGAACTAACTACATTGTTTAGAACATCACTGAAATGCTCAGCCCACCTAGCCATGACAGAATCCTCCCCTTCTATAACCTTACCTTGTTTATCCTTCAATCCTTGTATGCCTGTCCGTTTTCTACCACACAAAATTTTAACTATCTGGTACAGCTCTCTGCTGTTGTGCTGTCTAACCGCTTCCTCGGCTTTGTCAGCCAAACCATCAAGCCAAAGATTCTTATCAGCAGCTAACTGATCCTTTACAAGTTTATTAAGGTCTCTGTAATGCTTTCTATTAGGACTAGTAGGGTATTGATTAAGGGCATTCCTGCAGTTCTTTCTTTCAGAAATAAGCTCAAGTGCCTTATCACTCAGATAATTTTGCCTCTTCTGCTCCTTTTTTCCTAAAAGAGTACCGTTAGTGTCCAAAAAAGCCTGTTTAAAATGATCCCATTCATCCTCAACTTCAGTAGTAAGCAAACCATGACTGTCATAATGACTAAGTAACCTATCATGGTAAGCTTTGGCTATAACTGGATCTTTCAGAGCTTCAGTATTAAAAGTAAATTTTTTAACCCTAGCGCAACACTTTTTAAGTTTAAGTTGCAAGACACTTTTAACAAGGTAATGGTCAGATCCAATTTCAGCTCCCCTATATGCTCTGGTATTCCTAACAGAACTAGCCCATTTGCTGTTAATTAATATGTAATCAATCATATTCTTATGCAGCCCATCAGGTGAAACCCATGTGTACTTATGTATGTCGCGGTGTTTGTAATAAGTGTTAGTTATTCTGAATCCATTGAGTTTACTTACCTGTAGGAGACGTTGCCCATTGCCATTGCAGCAACCAATACCAAAAGGGCCTATTACTCCTCCCCAAAGGGTAGAGTCAGTACCAACTTTGGCATTGAAGTCACCAAGAACAAGGGTAATATCTCCTTTCTTGACAGAATTCAAAATATCCTGAAGTTGTTCATAAAACCTATCCTTCTCATCCTCATCGGCATCCTCAGTGGGGGCATAACAGCAGATAACATTCAAGTCTTTAACGCTTGTCTGAAATTTTGCTATAAGAAACCTTTCATTAATGCACTCATATCCTAGAAGAGCATCGCTAGCGTGTCTGCTGAGAAGCAGACCCACGCCGTGGTGATGCTTATTGTCGTCCCTCCCTGAAAAGAGAAATTTAAGATTATTTTTAAGAATAACTACTGCCACTAATAAATTTGAAAAAGAGAATACATCAAATTAAACTAATATCTGGTTTCGCGTGGTTAAATATTAGCAGTTGAGTTATTCAAAATAACTGTTGCCACCATTAAATTTGAAGTAATCAATGCATCAAACTTATTTCTTTCTGATCTCGAGTGATAAATTCATTGTTTTTGGGTCAAGAGCTCGAGCGTCCGTGATTATTGAACACGAGATTCTTTGTTGAAATGAAAGCTTCAAAACCTAAATTCGTATCGAAAGTTCAAATCATTAACTTAATTTGAAAAATATGCAAAAGCTAATAAAAGCATATACCAATAATTAATTGATTTAAATATTATGTTGAGTAATAAATAATTTTGTTCAATAATAATAATTTTTGTATCTTTACATTTTTTATGCACCTTAGATTATAATAATTAATTTTTCCTTGCTATAAAGTTACATATGCCTGTCAAATTGTATCCGAGGAACTCCGGTCGATACGAAGTGATTTAAAAAGTTCGATTATCTGAGTGAGGAAATTCCGTTTTTAGTTTAGAAACTTCTGACGTGGGGAGGATAATGGATGCCTCGAACTATATCCATTTCTATCCTCCCCTAAAAGAGAGGTAGAAACATTTAACCGGAGGGGAAGGTTGGGTTGGGTTGTTTTACCTCTGAGCGGCACTTTTTTTTCACCCAATGGGCTGAATGGCTAGGTCACAAGGACCCCAAAGACTCAGAGAAGGTTGAGGAGGGGACCCATTTAAACAGCTGTTGGGAGACAGATGGTAGTCTCCCGTCAAGACCATCCAGTGTATTCTTTAACCTGCACAGGGTATGGCTCTCCCGCACACGGAACCACGGCTTAACGTCCCATTCGACGGGTGACGGCCTTTTCAAGCCCATCGGTGTCTCCTGCTGACCGTGGGCAGGGCGGGAAATTTTGTGGAGATAAATCTCAACGCTGACCCAGCTGGGACTGGAACCTGGGAACTACAGATTAAGTGTCTGATGCCCTACCAACTGAGCCACCACTACCCCTACCCCCCGGAAGGGGAGGAGATTGAGTCTAATGATTTATGAAAGCTTGTGACGTGGGGAGTGCCATATACTCTACATTTTAGAAAGTTTCAGACCCGAGCAACGCCGGGTAAATATATAATCTACGGGGGCATGCCCCATCCCCCTTTTTTTTCGGAATGTTAATAAGAATAATAGAAGGAAAAATTAGTTATCCTATTTATATTTCATGAATTTTTCAAGAAATGGTTTAACGATCTGTAAAAAAGGGAGGGAGAAATGTTAAGCACAGGAAATCCTCTTTTTACATTTTTTTGGCTTGATTATGTTTCTTAGCCCTCCCCTCGATTATTTCTAGATCAGGGCCTGTATGGAAGTGTTTTTTGCTCGGACATTATTGTTATGAGAATGACAAAACGGGATCAAGCAAGGTTTGGGGATTGCTTAATAATCTGAAATACCCAGGTTCGAGTCCCACCTTTGACAGCGTAGAAATATATATCCTCTAAACCCCACCCTGCCCTCAGTCAGACACCGATGAGATTGTAAAGGCAACCTCCGTCGGACGAGAAGCAAAGCTCAGCTCTGTGTGCAGGAAAACTTTAGCTCGACACGTTAAAGAACACGCTGGATAGCTTTGACAGTAGGCTTCCATCTGTCTCTTAAAAGCTATCCGGTAACAGTCCCTTCCCCCAACTTTTTTCTGAGCCTTTGTTTGATTACTTTTTGTCATTCTCATAACAATTCGGGTTCTTCTGGACTGACCATTTGTCCCATTTGTCAATCATATATGCCCTGGATACAGTCCCATCATACAGGCCCTGGACTGGCCATTTGTCCCATTGTGTGCAAAAATTGCTTCTCAGAGATGAAGCAATCCAACCAAGCATAATGCCAACACTAGTGTTGCATTTATTCACATATAAAGGATGAGGTGCAAATCCCGAGGATTACGTAAACAGAATTGTACTCTGTATGTTCAGCTCTGGAAAAATAAATATTGTTACGACAGAAGGAATCTGGCAACCGAAAGCAAAAAGTTTCAGCCAACGAATAAGAACGTTGGGAGAATTTGGAGAAGAAGAGTGGAGCGTTAACGTTTTGTATTGTAACGGTCGTTGTGTATAGTAACGGTCGGTGAGTTCGAAAATGGACGGTGAGCTGTTCTGAGACAGTGCGC
Source organism: Ryuthela nishihirai (assembly GCA_038380435.1). NCBI lineage: Eukaryota > Metazoa > Arthropoda > Arachnida > Araneae > Heptathelidae > Ryuthela > Ryuthela nishihirai. The sequence continues at coordinate 54,985,276 of JAWZYU010000010.1, forward strand.
GTAAGTATCAAGAAGTAACTTGATGTGTTGTGTATACGCGGAAGGATAAAAGTGGGATCTTTTATCGTTAAGTATCAAGAAGTAACTTGATGTGTTGTGTATACGCGGAAGTATAAAAGTGGGAACTTTTATGGCTAACTTCGAATGTCTACACGGACTGTCTTTTTGTTCGGCTAGTGTGTGAAAAGTTATTAGCACAGGACGAGAATTGGTTTACGAGTGAAGATCTTCGGGTGACCTGGTAAATCAAGTAAAAGGTAGTATTTAGTAAAATACACAGAGCTGATATTGTGTGCTCTACGCAGGAAGATTGATGACTTGTGCATGTTAATAGTTGATTTGTTAATAAGATACTTCATCCATATTTCCTTTGTAACAATTTACCTTGTATTGAATTTGGTTTTGAAATATAGCTTTTAATACTCACGCTCAGTGGCTATCCATTTTTGTAATCCGCAACAATATATAGGAAAGTTGTAAACAGTTAACAGGAAAAAAGAAGTTTTATTGAAACATGAACTCACGATCTCTTGATAACGTGCCAGGTATTCAACCAAATGAACTATCTCAGCTAGCTCATTAATTGCTAATTGTGATTATGAACCTACCCAATGCCTGTAGCAAGTGGCGCCATCTAATCGGAACGGGCGGCTCAGCTGCAACATATATTCAAATAATTTTATAGTCAAACACTCTCTCAGCGTTATATCAACACAATAGTAGAGTAATACAGGAAATATTCTCTAACCATGGGGTACATGAATAATTATTTCAATACGTTGTGGCAAATTACTTACAGACGAGCACCATTACATGCAGGATAACCCAAGGTCAATGAAACCAAACTTTGTTCTCATACAGCTGAATCATTTCTGAGACTGTTTGTGCATCACTTAAGCTTCACAGAACAGGGTAACGTATCACTTACCACTGCTCAGTTTACAGAGCAGCACAGCCTGCAAAAAATCACACACATAAAAAGAAGAACGCCTTTTCCAAATCATGAAAACGACAGAAATTGACTGCGCACTGTTTTGTTCTTATTTGCGGCAGCATACCAACTTGTTTCAATTTGGACATACTGCTCTATGCGTTGAAAAGCTGCTGTGTTGTCACCTATCATGTATTAACTTGTATAAAAAGCTGATATTTGCAAACGGCAATCCACGAATTAAATGATCCATCCTCGTATTTAATGAATTCCCCTACATATTACTAGGCCAGTGAGGTTTACAACTGGATGAACTTCCTTCTGCCCATTAATCAGCAGGGCGCGCCAGACTCGTAATCTGTAGTTCCCAGGTTCGAGTTCCAGCTGGGTCAGCGTTGAGATTTATCTCTGTAAAATTCCCTGCCTTGCCCACGGTCAGTGGGGGACATCTATTGATTTGGAAAGACTACTATCTGTTGGATGGGACGTTAAGCCGTGGCTCCGTGTGCGGAAGAGCCATACCCTGTGCACGTTAAAGAACACGCTGGATGGCCTTGACGGGAAGCTACCATCTGTCTCCTAACAACTGTTCCAGTGGGTCTCCTCCCCCAACCTTTTCTGAGCCTTCGGGGTCCATGTGACCTGGCCATTTAGCCCATGGTGCGTAAAAAAGTGCCGCTCAGAGATAAAACAACCCAACCCAATCCATTAATCAACGCTTAAGAACATACTGCATTTAACGCATGCCCACCCACTCCTGGGCTTCTGAAGTCGAGTCACTGGACTTTCAAAATTTCCATTCACCAATCTTTCAGATGTGTACAGTATTTGACGAATGACTCCCACGTTTTGCTAAGTCAATGATGGCCGAATCACTGGGATTCCAGACTTCTTTTCAGCAGCACTACTCATATGTACTGTATTAAATGAATGTTTCTACGTATTCCTAGTCACTGGGCTCCCAGGCTGACTACTCTACAGCACTTCACTCGACTTAACGGATGTTCTGTGTTCAATGAATACTCTCCATATGTTTTGTGTTAAGTTATTAAACGTTAGGGTCAGAATGTTTACCTGTTTCACTTTTTTTTACACACATTAGAGGGTGGAGGGGTGGCTCAGTCGGTAGCGCGCCAGGCTCGTAAACTGTAGTTCCCAGATTCGAGTCCCAACTGGGTCAGCGTTGAGATTTATCTCCGCAAAATTCCCCGCCTTGCCCACAGTCACTAGGGGACACCGATGGGCTTGGAAAGGCCGCCGTCCGTCGGATGGGACGTTAAGCCGTGGCCCGTGTGCGAGAGAGCCATACCCTGTGCACGTTAAAGAACACGCTGGATGGCATTGACGGGAGAGTACCATATGTCTCCCAACAGCTGTTCCAATGGGTCAACATTCTCTGAGTCTTCGGGGTCCTTTTGACCTGGCCATTTAGTCCACTGTGTGAAAAAAAGTGCCGCTCAGAGGTGAAACAACCCAACACACACTAGAAAACGAGACAAATGGAAACTTCCCGTCAAGCTATTCAGCATAGTAGGAATTTGTATCACAACTGGTCTTTTCTTTCTCACCAAGGACAAAAGGTGGGGTGTAGTAAAAACTGTTTAAAGTGTAAAAACTCCTAAATTTTTTTCTCATCATAGGTAATATAGAGCAATTGAAAACTAAATGATCTCAATAGAATTAAGAGTATTGCCTCAGTAGGTCAAGTCAGAATAGCACATGAATCAATAATTACAGAAAACGTAATCTAGAATACATGTTCTTAAACCGTAGATTTCCAGTGGTTTTCTGGAATTGAAGAGAGGAGAGGTGGTAGTAATTACAGTTTGAAGGCGGGGAAACTTAATTTCAATAATTTTGTAAGTTCTTTATCCCAGCTTGGTCAGCGTTGAGATTTATCTCCGTAAAATACCCTGCCCTGCCCACGGTCAGTAGGGGACACCGATTGGCTTTTTGGTTTCTTTGGCTTGGAAAGGCTGCCGCCCGTCGGATGGGACGTTAAGCCGTGGCTCCGTGTGCGGAAGAGCTATACCCTGTGCACGTTAAAGAACACGCTTAATGGCCTTGACGAGAGGCTACCATACGTCTCCCAACAGCTGTTCCAGTGGGTCTCCTCCCCCAACCTTCTCTGAGCCTTCGGGGTCCGTGTAACCTGCCTATTTAGCCATGGTGTGCAAAAAAGTGCCGCTCAGAGGTAAAACAGCCCAACCAATTCTAACTACGAGTGCTAAAATCCTTCCGCTACTTCAAGGTGGCAATAATTAGGAACGTTTATTATGTGAATTCTAGAGAATGATAGATACATACGAAATCTTCAAGTAGCCATGGGCTCGGAAGTCTAACTAGACTGTATAATTTAAACCTCCAAAGACGTCAGTCCTGAGCTACTGCATTTGACCGTTGTACACCAATTCTAAACTAGATCCTGTTCGATATTGTCTGTTCCATGGCATCCATGGTCTCCTTTTTCTGATACCCTTAGACACAATATTCATAACCTTATTCTCTAATCTGTAATGATGCATAAGAGCAACAACGTCCAACCAAAGCGGAATTATCGATATGTAAGGGGAGACGATGGCGCAGTCGGTAACGAATCAAGTTCGTAATCTGCAGTTCCGAGGTTCAAGTCCCGCCTGGGCTGGCGTTGAGATTTATCGCCGCAAAACTCCCCCCTGGCCTTCAGTCAGTAGGGGACACCGATGGGCTTCAAAAGGCTGCTGTCCGTCGAATGGGATGTTAAATCGTGGCTCCGTGTGTGAGAGAGCCATACCATGTGCAGGTTAAAGAACACGCTAGATGGTCTTTATGGGAGGTTACCATCTATCTCCCAACTCACCCAGTGGGTCTCCCCTCCAACTTTCTCTGAGCCAGCGGAGTCCTTGTGACCTGGCTATTTAGCCCATTGTGTCAAAAAAGTGCCGCTCAGAGGTAAAACAAACCATTTATGATATGATCAGCTTTAAATGACTGAAAGTCCAAACCAAAGATACACCTTGTACTAAGAAATAAATTTCAACTTATTATTCCCGGTACTGTTACTTCGTAATTTATCGTGTTTTCATTAACGTAAAATGGTCATTCACTCGGAAAAGACCAATGTAACACAATGTCTAAATAAACCTTTCTTAAATTTTGAGCAAAGCGCCATTTTTTGCCTCTATCTTAATTGGGTTTCTGCATGCGTTGTTTTCAAGTGGAATTTCCTTGCGCGAAGAGACTGCTGGGCTCACTTCGTCATCTAACCTAAAACTAATCTAACAAAAGCAGAAGCTTTTATGACTCTGGCTCAATTAGGCCAGCAAAAGTAGAGGAGCTGGAAGCCAATGAGTATTTGGTTCTTGATTGCGGCGATGCAAGGCCGAGAATGTCCTTGCGACACACTTCAATCCGGAAATTAATTTCTTCCCTCATTCCATCCCCCTTGCACAGAGTAAGAAACCTTGTCATCGCTTGTGAAGAAGAAACGTCTTCAGAAGTCACGATAAGCATCACCACAAATACCAGTCTCGTTTCCTTCAACATCTCAAGGGTAGCAAGTGGACCATTCCATAGCATGCCTCATCAGTATCCTTTGGCTCTTTGTATGGCGGCTCTACGAGTTAAGCTGAAAATTAAAATAACGTTAAGCAATCACTGAAGCAAATTACCGGTAGCTCTGAAACATTTCTCATTGACACGTTCAACACGAGGAATGTGAGTTGAAATTTTCCGGCAATCCACAGTTTTGTGGACTATATAAGAAAAACTGCCCTCAGAGATAATGGAAAGTTTTCTCCTGAAATTAAAAAGTAGAGCTTTCTTTATACATTTATATATTAACTCCTTTAGTTTACGAATAGAACTTAAGAAAGTCCTACTTTTTAATTTCGGGAGAAAACTTTCCATTCATTATCTGTGAGGGCAGTTTTTCTTATATAGTCCACAAAACTGTCGATTGCGGAAAAATATGCAATTATATATATTAACTCATTTAGTCACGAATAAAACTTAAGACCAGGCGATGTATCCTGCCGTGGTGTGGCGGAGGTTGGCTCAGTCGGTAGCGCACCAAGCTCTTAATATTGCAGTTCCCAGGTTCGAGTCCCAACCGGGTCAGCGCTGAGATTTATCTCCGCAGACACTCCTCGCCCTGTCCACAGACAGTAGGGGACACCGATGGGCTTGGAAAGACCAATATCTATAGGTGGAACGTTGAACCGTGGCCACCTGCGAGGGAGAGCCATACCCTGTGCATGTTAAAAAACACGCTGGATGGCCTTGATGGGAGGCTACCATCTGTCTCCCAACACGGGGACAATGGGTTTCTCCTCCAACTTTCTCTGAGCCTTCAAGGTCTTTGTGATTTGGCCATTTAGCCCTTTATGTGCAAAAAATCGCCGCTCAGAGGTAAAACAATTCAGCCCACGTTCGAGTCCCAACTGTACTGTGGATTTTATTTATCTCTACACCACCTGGCCCTCAGCCAGAAAGGGAGCACCGATTGGCTTGGAAAGGCTGCCGTCCGTCGGATGGGGCTTAAATCTGTGGTCCCTTTTGCAGCAGAACTCCCCCTATGCACATTAAAGAGTACTGCGGATAGCTTCGACGAGAGTCTTTCATATGTCTTTTAACATTCTCTTTTCCCCAAATCTTCTCTGAGCCCTTATGACCTAGCAGTGTAGCCCATTGTGTACAAAAAAGTGCCATTGAGAGATAAAACAGCCCAACAAGGAGTTACTGAGGTCTTTAATTTAATTAAACTCCCCAAAATACAGGGCCATTATAAAAGAATACCCATATTTCAAAGTGTTATAATTTACTAAATAATTAAGTTAAAAAAAAAAGTAATTGTGTGTCCTCTTTAAACCGACGTATTTACCTCTGTTGGCGAACACTGGATAACTGTGAATCTGAAGAAGCGAACGGGAGAACATTTTAACCCCTTAGGATTCGAACCCGATGTCGAAGATTATTATAGCTACCACAAAACTTCACTCGGAGATCGGAATGAACCGGATATTGCGTCCTACGCTACCGCTTCAATCGCCAGTTTCCTCACTTGTGGAGTTCATTGTCTCTTTCTAGGTACGAAAGAGTTGCTTGAAACTGTTCCTGAAGGAGCGTTATTCCTGCACCTGAGATTTAAAGAGCTATTGATCACGTCATTTAACGATTTGCTCGAATATTAGACAGTCTTTTCCGATCATGCAATCACCAAGTACAATTCTAGTTTCGAGTCCGTGTCAGTGTGGAAAAACTACTTTTGTTTAGGAACTCATTCGTCATGCAAATAAAAGGGCGGGGGTGGCTCAGTCGGTAGCGCACCAGGCTCGTGATCTGTAGTTCCCAGTTCGAGTCCCAGCTGGGTCAGCGTTGAGACTTATCTCCGCAACACTCCTCGCCCTGCCCACGATCAGTAGGGGACACCGATGGACTTGGAAAGGCAGCCGTCCGTCGGATGGGACGTTAAGCCGTGGTCCCGTGTGCGGGAGAGCCATACCCTGTGCACATTAAAGAACACGCTGGATGGCCTTGACGGGAGGCTACCATCTGTCTCCCAACAGCTCTTCCAGTGGGTCCCCTTCCCCAACCTTCTCTGAGCCTTCGGGGTCCATGTGACCTGGCCATTTAGCCCATGGTGCGCAAAAAAGTGCCGCTCAGAGGTAAAACAACCCAACCCATGCAAATAAAGGGTTCTCTCCCCATCCCAACAGAATAATCTATTGTTGTTAGCTGTGGTAACCTTTTAAACCTCGTTGTAACCCTTTAAATAGAAGATATAATTCGTTGAAGGCTTTCGTGACCTACAGTTGAATGCAAAGCAACGCACTTTGCTGGTGCTGGATGATATGTTTGTTCAAGCCACAAACGATATAAGAATGTCTGACCTTTTCAAAAAGGGGTGATATCATCTGAATGCAACGGTCGTCCTCATCACGCAGAATTTATTTTTTTTCAAAGTAAATGTGCGTAAAGCATCAGCCTTAAAGCTCATTATATGATTTTATTTAAAAGCCCAAGAGGCATCTCTCAGATCAGTTATATAACAAAACAAATGCCTCCCGGAGAGACGAAATTATTATTAGACGAATTTAAGCTAGCTACATAGAGATCCCACGGTTATTTATTTCTAGATTTTGCGGTGTCAACACCTGATGAGTAGCGGCTTAGAAAAGTAGAATACTTCCCCGGAAAATGCATAGCTTGGGTTGGGTTGTTTTACCTCTGAACGGCACTTTTTTTGCACACCATGGACTAAATGGTCAGGTCACATGGACCCCGAAGGCTCAGAGAAGGTTGGGGGAGGGGACCCACTGGAACAGCTGTTGGGAGACAGATGGTAGCTTCCCGTCAAGGCCATCCAGCGTGTTCTTTAACGTGCACAGGGTATGGCTCTCCCGCACACGGGGCCACGGCTTAACGTCCCATCCGACGGACGGCGGCCTTTCCAAGCCCATCGGTGTCCCCTACTGACCGTGGGCAGGGCGGGGAATTTTGCGGAGATAAATCTCAACGCTGACCCAGCTGGGACTCGAACCTGGGAACTACAGATTACGAGCCTGGCGCGCTACCGACTGAGCCACCCCCGCCCCAGGAAAATGCATAGCAGAGAAGTTGTTATCGCAGATATAAAATATCTAATCTATTACCGCTAAGTTTGAATTTCAATCAGAACAAATATATATTTATATATGTCTCAGTTTTCAGTAATATTTTCACAATTTATTTCTGACTACACCCATTCCAAATTCCAATTCTCCCAAGAGAACCAATTGAAGCAAACATAAAATCATGGCAAACTATTTTATTCAGAATTTCCATAAATACGACCAAACCGAAGACATTTGAATTCAGAGTGGTTTATAAGCTTGTGAACAGCCCCCAGATTTTGTGGTCTTCGGATATAATTAATGAAAATGCCAGTGACGGCTCGCTATTATTCCCCACAGAGTGACATCCACACCACCTGTTCGCGCGGTAATTAGCAGAACTCGCAGTCGAACCACCAAACTATTAATGAATTTGCTGCATATTCCTTTTATGATTGCTTCGAGCGTTATTGTCGCCTGTCAGTTTTTCTTCGGAATTTTCTCCTCTCCGATAGGAAATGAGAAAGCATAAATTATTTCCTATAAATTACTATCCAGATCTAATTAATACCGAGCCACATACCAGAAAAAAAGAAATTTTGCCTTCCCATAATGCCTTTTGTTAATATTCCTGAACTTGATATTAACTCTGATTATTGGTTAATATGCTTCTAGAGTCATGCGAGTTGTTTTCGCTAAGTTATTCCAAAACGATTCTTACAAACATCAGTTAATTGTGTTTCTTTTAATTAAAACTGGAGACAAGAATTCGGGGCGAAAAAACTACTTTTCGCTGTTTACATCAACTCTAGCAATTAACTAAGCGAGCAACAAATGCTTCGGGAACGTCTCTCATCATTGTGTTTTGCCTTCATTGTTTAATGCCGTTTACTTTCTTCTATTGCAACTGTTTCGCAAAGCTAACCGAAAAGTAAAAATCAGGTAAGTTTGGATTCTAATACCATAAGGTAAACCTCGTGTTCAAATTCTCCTTAATTTCACAGAGGCAACAAACAATTTCAGGCGGGGAATCACAATAAATGCGTATTTATATAAAAAAAGCTTCGTGATATAAGTTATGAATTAAATACAAATAGTTTTTGTTGGGTAAAGTTATAATTAAACATTTATTTCAAAGCAAAAGTTTTTAACATTTTTAATGCGCCCTAAAACATACGTAATAACATTTGTAGTGTTAGGATTTAAACAATGTTAATTGATAAGTCGTTGATTTTTATGATTAGTGCATTGTTTTTTATTTTTGAATTATTTCTAACAAAAAAACTAATGTATTATTATGTTATTGCTTAAGTCAGGGGTGGGCAATTGTTTTCGTATCTACACTGCGCATGCGTATTGACGTGACCGTCCTAGTGGAAAATACGAGTCGAATCTTCGGTCGCGCACGGGAAGGAAATCTCGGTTCAAGGCGGATTTTTCTGACTGTCTTGGCGGGCCACAAAAAACTCTTAGCGGGACGCTATTTGCCCACCCCTGGCTTAAGTCATACGTCATAATTTGTCACTGTATTTATTTGGTTTTTATTATTATAGGTGCGTATCTTAAAACAATTTATTCTCGTATTATTTGAAACACGAAAAGTGGACGAAATGTTTTAACTGTATTTACATGTACCACAATTTCTATCATTTCATAACTTATATGGCCAAACACGACAATTTCTACCAATTCAAAACTTTTACTTTCTGTAAAATATTACAAAAAATTTTGAAATATTCAAATCTCATTTTTGCCATTTAACTTAAATCCTTTCAGATTGCTTCTTATCTGTTTTTTTTTTTTGGACACAATGTCTATCTCCCCCACCATTACTATAAATAGTCTTACCGTATTTTCATACAACCAAACCGGAACAATTAGGAAAAAAGTTGAAAATAAAGGTCGTATGCGTGAGCAGTATAAAAATATAGCTATATGAGAAAACAAATCATTTATTTAGGTCAGGGGTGGGCAATTGTTTTCGTATCTACACTGCGCATGCGTATTGACGTGGCCGTCCTAGTGGAAAATACGAGACGAATCTTCGGTCGCGCACGGGTAGGAAATCTCGGTTCAAGGCGGATTTTTCTGACTGTCTTGGCGGGCCACAAAAAACTCTTAGCGGGCCGACTGTGGCCCGCGGGCCGCTCTTTGCCCACCCCTGATTTAGGTTATTTTATCGGTGGCAGAAATTGTCATTTTCCTCGTGGTTTCACGGCTACTTGAATGATCGGTCCCAAATTTTGTGGGGTGGTCCCACTTAATTCTAACCCTGTTGGGTTAACAGATGGGGTTCCTGACTGCCATGGGTCGGGACTGATCCGTCGATAAGTGTTCGAGATTTCAGGGGCGCTGCAGTCGCCTACCTTGTATGGAGTAGTATGTGAAGAAAGCTGTGAATGAAGTTATCATATTTGGTGACAAACTTTTGGTGGGATTTAATTGTGACTGGAGTGGTGGGAAGCGATGAATGAACTTATTTATGGGAAGAGCTATCAATATGTTTCGCACCAAAATTTTGGCGTGAACGAATGAGCGTACACGCCCATTCGTTCACCCGCCGGATTTACGACTATTATGACTGTGTGACGTCATTGGTGGCGAAAAGTTACGGTACCCTATGGTTCTGTGGTTACTTGACCAATCGGTCCTACTTTGTTCTACTGTGTTGGTTTAAAAAATAGGGCTGCTACCTGCCGTGGATCGAGAGTATCTTTCTGAAAATATCAGAAATGTATGGAGGCGCTGCCGTCGCCCAAGAATGGAGTAATTATACATTTTCGATCGACGAGTGGTGAATGAAGTAGTACGTTATCGATGGGAAAAGTTTCAAATCGATTGAAATTTCTCGCCAAACGTTTGGTGGGGTTTAACTAGCCTAAAAAAATACGAAAAAATAAATAGATATGGAAAGACAGGGTATTGAAAATTTTATAAAATTTCTAATTTGTTTGTTTATTTATTTAATGTGCTCGCAACAGATTAATGATCCAATAACAGTGGGCACATAAAAAGATAATAATTCTAAATTAGTACATACAAATGTACATAAACAGATCAGTACGAAAAAGTGAAAAGGACATATATCACATTTTAAAACAACATGTGCAACACTTACATAAACAAAGAAAATTGGAAATAAAATCAAGAACAAAGTAACACCATACAACGTTATTTGAAATTTTTAAAGACATTGTAAATAAATCGAGGATATTGTACAAGTTAAAAAGATTGAAAAACCTAACCACCGACAAATTTACCAATGTATTTGACTTTTGGAATGGAACTCTAAAAAATGGATTATTTCTCGTGGGATACTTCGTTAACGCAAACCTGATTAAAAACAGTAGTTCGGTGCAATCTATCATGTTGTTTAACAATTTATAAAAAAAATAGACCCAAAGCCTTTCTTCTATTACTTAATAAGCAAACGTTATACATATGTCTAAATCGTTCAGTAGGAAAATCTCGAAGATAAATTCCGGCGTCCTTGTAGTAATCTTAGTAATTTATTTTGAACTTTTTCATTATTATGAATATTATATGAATAGTAAGTATCCCGTATTAAGCTTCCATATTTTAGGTTTGAACGAACTAATGAATTAAATAAATTGATTATAGCCCTTGCATTAATAAAGTATTTTGTTTTTCTAACAATAAAACCCAAATTTCTATTATTTTTTCACAATTTTTTGACTATGCATGTTACAATTAAAGTTCGAGTCAAACAAATTTTTTATTATGTGTGTTTGTTTGCGCTTTAAGGTACTGTTCATTTTTTGTCAGGTAAATCACTTTCCATTTCAACAACATAATTTTTCTTTTAATTAATCAAAATTATTGGCTCCTTACTAACTTCAGATATGCTGCAAGGTTGATGCACGCAACACTCAGAACAGAAGAATATTAAACTCTGATGATTAATAGAACATTCCAGCTTTATTATCCATTGGATAAAGTCTAAATTTTGCACGCTGATTAATTATAAGAAACATTCCATCTGATGAGTTACGAGGGAATATGATTGATTATGTATTAATTAACACTCAGATGGCTACTTCTTTTAAAATCAAGTCGTTAAGGTGTCCTGAGATTGGATTTAATCATTACCAGAGAAGAATGTCTTGAAGCCGAAATTTAAAAACTGTGCAAAAGTAAAAGAATTGTCTTATAAGTCTTAGACTGAAATTCTCAGACATTGCTAAAATGTACCAGGATAGGATTCTTGAAATTAAGAATGATTCTTGAAATTAAGAGTGATGTTCTAAGTAAATTGAGTCTTTTCAGCGATGAGACATTGTAGTTTAGTACAGACAGCGTAGAAGTGTAGGAATAAACTGTATTAACAATCTACTTAATCTAGCCAGTGTTGACAACATTTCTAGAAAAAAAACGAATTATTAGATTTGGTAAAAACATTTCCCTTTTTCTGCATTTTTTTTGCAGTAGAATTTTAAATGCCACCTTTTTTGCATTATATTGCCCTCCCCCTCTTTTCCCCCAGATTATTCTACCCTATAACGCTTTATAAAAGATTTCATTACGGAAAACAATTGCGGGAATATTTTCACAGTGAGAAATATGAATTTTTGAAAAATTTAAACATTTGTTGTTGTTTGTTTGTTTGTTTTGGAGGGGAATTAGTGTATTTATTACATTGCATTCTAATGCTTTTTAATAATGCTATAGTTATGTTAAACTTCGTTGCTATCAGATAAAATCTTAACCCAAGGCAGAGTTGGGAAGCGGACCTGAGAACATCAGATTACGAATCCGGTGCTTTAACTGCTGAGAAAATTCAAGGATGTTCTTGTTCTTAGTAACGTGGTCAGTTAGTTCTGCTCCAATTGTTTGTAATGAAGATATACACTATACGATCAAAAGCATCAGGCACTTGCTCATCCACAATCACCCGGTAATAGGAAAGGAATTAATATCGCGTTTGCCCATCCTTTGCTGCTGTCACAGTCTCTTCTCTGCGGGGAAGGCTTTCTACTAGATTTTGGTACGTTGCTGTGGGAAATGTCTACCATTCTTCCACAAGAGCATTCATTAATGCTTTCTGTCACTGATTTGACTGTTCAGACTGTCCAATCAAGTTCTTCCACCCCATCTTATCAAACCATTCCTGCATGGTCCTGGTTTTGCGGATGGGGGCATTGTCATGTTGGTACAGGAAAAGGGTCTTCACCGAACTATTGCCATAATGCTGAGAGCACAGAATTGTCGAGAATGTCATTGTAGACAGCGGCGTTCAGAGTCCCGTTCACTGGAAGTCGGGGGGGGGACCCAGCCCGAATCATGAAAAACAGTCGCACGGCATGATGCCTCCTCCACCAAACTTCATAGTTGGCACAACACAGTCAGACAGGTAACATTCACCTGGCATACTCCACACCCAGACTCGTACGTCGGACTGCCGGATGGGTTGGGTTGTTTTAGCTCTGAGCGGCACTTTTTTGCACACCATGGGCTAAATAGCCAAGTCACAAGGACCCCGAAGGCTCAGAGAAGGTTGGGGGAGGGGACCCACTGGAATAGTTGTTGAGAGATAGATGGTAGCCTCCCGTCAAGGCCATCCAGCGTGTTATTTAACGTGCACAGGGTAAGATCTCCCACACACGGAGCTACGGCTTAACGTCCCATCCGACGGACGGCGGCCTTTCCAAGCCAATCGGTGTCCTCTGATGATCGTGGGCAGGACGGGGATTTTTGCGGAGCTAAATCTCAACGATGACCCAGCTGGGACTCGAACTTGGGAACTACAGATTACGAGCCTGGCGCGCTACCGACTGAGCCGCCCCCGCCCCACTGCCGGATGGTGAAGCGTGATTCATCACTCCAGAGAACGCGAAAAAAAACAAATAAATTTTTTGAGGGGGTATTTATTATTAGGGTATTATAAGTTTTTTGCTTGAGGGGGTATTTATTTATTTTTATTTATACATTTGAGTCCCCCTTTGAGCTTGAGGCAGGCATGATCATTTTTTTTGTCCAAAGAAACTCTCTTGACAAGTTATGAAGAATATACCACCTTTAATACCGAAACAAAAAATACTGTTAATTGTGTAGTCAACCAAATGCATGTTTTAACGAAAAGCACGAAATATAGCACACATGTGGAGCCCATGTTTTCTCCTGATCTCCAACATGACATCCAAAATACAAGTTATAGGCTTTCTTCGTAATCTTTGTCAAAGAACGACATTGGGATTTTAAAATATAATTTCCACACACATAACAAAACTTATTTGGCACATTAACACATTTGTGCCATTTAAACGCCAAAATCCACTCTTCAACGTACAGCACGTGTTCCTCCTACAATGAAAACAATAAGAATGGCGATCTGAGGTTAGGTTACTATTACATGTTTTCTCCCACTTGGCAATCAGTGTTGCCAGTCACAAAAAGTAAAATATCTAGTATCCTCCCAGTTGCCTGGAGGTGGTAAAGGAAGATCTTAATAGGAGTCAAAATGACCAATAACATAAAAATGTGACGTGTTAGCCATTATTTAAGGCCAGATCTGAAATTAGCACCTGAAAAATAGTTAAAAGCAGCTACAATTGTTCATGTTATAAAAACCTTGTAATCCAGTGTTATCAGATCCCGTGCGATGGTCTAAAAAATCAAATGATGCCAAAGCACCTTTGATGAGAATAGGATAAAGGGAAAATTATCCCATCAAAGCATCTTTGATGGATATAATGGGAAAGGAGGTCATGATCTTTTGTCATCCCCTTGTACCTGTTTCCCCCCCCCCGATGGAATTGTCATGAAGTATTGTTCAAAATAAAAACATTTCTTCTGGAATAGAAGTCAGATATTTGTGACCGTTATATCTTTCAATCCGAAGTAATATTGTTTTAAAAATTCTAAGAAAGAAAAAACAAAATTAATATCTGATCCGAGGAGTGTAAGGACTAGCAGTGTATTTTCATGTTTTTAAATAATCATTATTCTAAATATATCCAGGGGTTTTTTTGTTTGTTTGTTTTAGGCTAATCAGAGAATAACTGGCGTTTGAAGTCACTATAAAAATCCTTGGGTCACAGTGCTATATTTATTTAAGTTTTATTATCGGTTTACAAAATTTAGACTAAGCAATAAACAAACAATTTTTGGTCAGCTGGTTTTCAAAATAAGAAAATACTGTATACCAACTTCTCAGGGGTTTTTTTCAATCTAAACTTCTCATTTTACATTATCCAACTTCCAACTTTCTCTTTTTTTTTTCTCTTAGTTTTGTTCGAAGTTTCACTTCATAATTGATAACAGCAATCTTATATTTTTATTATAATCATTCATCTATACCTCCCGAAATCTCTTTGGGGCCTCTTTTGCAAAATGACATTCTTTTCCCTATTCCCTTAGTGTGTAGAGAAATTACAATCAACAATACAGCTTCCAACCTTAATCTCTTCCGGCTTTACATCCTCCAACCGAAACTGCATTGTTTTCAAACAATCGCCGATCGGTGTAACTCGTCGCCATCCATTTTCTCTTTCACTTCAACCCCCCCCCCCCCCCAACACACACTATCCTTTCAAACCCTCCTCGCATCCCATTATATCTGTACCTTTTCACTAACCAATGGAGCTGAACTACAGTTCGACCATGCATACCGCATCTTATCACACATTACGGACACCATTTATCTCCCTGATCCACTCGTCTCGTTTTGGACATACATCGCATTCCCTTAAGGTATGTGGACACATTCCTGCTACAGGCACGAGAGAGCACACAGCCAATGCAAGAGGGTTTGCGAAATGGAGCAGAATTTGGGTAATTTAGGCCGGATAAATTTATGGTGTAAGTGCTTAGTTGATTGGCAGATGCCAATGAAAGGTTGGTGAGCTCTCTCTTTTCTCCATATAGAAAGTGTAATGTCTATGAACCATCTCTCTTCTCTGTATAGAAAGTGTAATGCATGTTAAATAATCATAAGTTTTATTTAGAAGCAGGTGGAATTGGAAATAGTGGAATTGTCTCCCAAGATGAGGAAATTGAAGCTAAATGGAAAATTCAATATGTGTAATATCAAGAGTCAGATCTAGAAGAAATTCAAGTTGGGGATTACGGGGAGGGTAGGAGGGTGTCAAGTGACTGGATTGAATTCAAACAAACTACAACAGATTTTTTACCACAGTTTAATTTCACAAAATTGACTATAATGTCGTTTCCATCTCGGCTTTGTTTTATTCTGGTTTTTTTTTTTCGGGGAAAAAAGTCAAAATGTGTGAAATATGTACTCTTATTATTTTTACGTCTCCTTCCGGTTACTAAAATTCTCTGTGGTGGGTATAGTTCTCTACTTCTTCTACTCCACAAGTCCAGACTTGCACAGTACAATATGCATCGATGTGCAAAAGTTACAACCCCAATTCACACCAATAGGACAGTAATTTCAAAACTCTGTAACTTCTAAAATAAGCCTTTTATGGTAAAATGTGTGAATAAAAATTAACGATCTCAATCAAACAATCCAAACCTCAAATTTCAGCAATATTTATTACGTATTTAAAGAGTTATTGAAGTTTGGATATATGACAATAGCAATGGCAGTCATAAGATTTCCCTCAAAAGTTAACTGAAAATTAAATAATAAGTACTGTTTCGGGACAATTCATTCATTTCCCAAAACAATACTTATTTAATACAATTCATAGAGTTGGGTTGGGTTGTTTTACCTCTGAGCGGCACTTTTTTTGCACATCATGGGCTAAATGGCCAGGTCACATGGACCCCGAAGGCTCAGAGAAGGTTGGGGGAGAGGACCCACTGGAACAGCTGTTGGGAGACAGATGGTAGCCTCCCGTCAAGGCCATCCAGCGTGTTCTTTAACGTGCACAGGGTATGGCTCTCCCGCACACGGGGCCAGAGCTTAACGTCCCATCCGACGGACGGCGTCCTTTCCAAGCCCATCGGTGTCCCCTACTGATCGTGGGCAGGGCGGGGAATTTTGCGGAGATAAATCTCAACGCTGATCCAGCTGAGACTAATTCATAGAGAGGTCCCCGGATAGATAGATGCAGGCTGCTGCCACCAAAATTTGAAGAAGAGAAAGAGCGCTTACCCACTGGACAGCTGTTGGGAGACAGATGGCAGTTCTCCAAACAAAATTTTGAAAATTTCCCACTTTCTCCACAATCAGAGGGCATAATTTAAATTCCCGGGAGATTCGGAAAGTGTGAATCGTGATACTTCATCACTACTTATCCACCCAAAACAGAAATTTCAATTCGTCTATGCAAACAAAACAGTTGAATGTCTACAAACGGACGGACAAACGACAAAATGTAATTCATTTCTTCTTTCTTTGAGAAAAAGATAAAAACGATAAAGGATTTTTAAATCTTGAAAATACTATCAGACTTCTCATCATAGATTACGCACTTAATTTCAAGGATATTGCAATCGTATATGAAAAAATGTTTCTCATGCAGAGTTGACTACAAACTAAAAGGAATATATTTTCAGTTTTAATTACGAGCGTAACTCTGAGGTTATTTTATTTTAAATAAAAAAATAATAAGCAACCACTCACGCAACTTTTAACCACAGAGCTCTGACAGCTTAATACGCCATGGAGAAGGTTTGCGAGAAGGAAATTAGGTAACTGGCAAGTCCCAGATGTACCGCAGCATATGGCTGCACACCATCTATGGAGAGAATGCCAAATCTCCACTACCTACGTCGAGGGCAAGACAACACCATATAGATGCAGCTCGCCCCACGACTACCTATGGCGAACAGTTCAATAGAAGAAAAGTTAATCCATCGGCCAAAACCTAAATTTAATCTGTGCCCCGGTTAGCCACAAACAAAGATATATATCTAAGTTGCCTCGGCTCCTGTGGTGGGAATTCTTAGTCAGGCCATACCAGGCCCATCCGCCGGGGCCCCGTCCAACCTAGGTGCCCCCCAACACCATTCAGCGGGGCCCTCAACTTCACTGAGAACCAGCCGATCCATCGGGACTCCGTCCAACCAGATATCTCCCAATACCAGTCAGCGGAGTCCTCAACTTCACACGGGCCCTACAGTGCAACCACCACCACGACAAAATGGTTCCCTTTCGGGGGGGGGGGGGGGGGGGGGGGGGGCAGAAAGACAACACAGAAGCGTCTATACATTAACCGGAGCTCGAACCGTCTCCCTTTAACCAGTAGCCAATCAATCGGCCATAGAGACGGTTTATCTCATTTTACCTATTGCTTAATCATGATATCGATATTGTGTTGAAAATATAATAAAGCACACCTATTCGAAATGTTTCAAGAATGCGTATCCCTGGAACGTTTCATCGTAAAGCCCTAGATTTCATGAATATGATCCTCTGAGGAAACAAATTAACAACCTTTGTTACAGACTGGCGAAATGTGATTAATAATTAAGAAGAATTGTAAAGATTACGAGGCTGCTTAGTTGATATTTAGGCAGTTCCCGTAGGTCATAGGTCAATGGCGTGTTAATCGCCATGTCAAACTTTCTAACAATGCAAATAATGACAACAAATCTTACGTCAGAATTAGAGTATTTTGCCTCTAAGCGGCGGTTTTTGCACACAGCGGGCGAAATGGTCAGGTCAAAAGGTATGGCTCACCCGCAGGGGGCTATCCTGCTCAAGGGCTCAGAGAAGGTTTACCTGAAGGGGACTCGCTGGACAGCTGTTAGATGATCGATGGAAGCGTTCCGTCAAGGCAATCCAGCGTGTTCTTTAACGTGAACATGGTATGGTTATCCTGCATACGAGACCACGGCTTTAAGTTCATCTGACTGACGGTGGCCTTTCCTAGTTCATCAGCGCTCTTTCTCATAGAGAACAGGGTGGGAGGTTTTAGAGAAGAAACATCTCAACGCCGAAACAATTGGGACTCGAATCTAGGAACATCGAATTACGAGCCCCCTCCTCTTATGTTAGAGGTTATTCGAAATTGGTTTACCATTGACTTAACGCGAAAAGTGTCCGATTTATTTTGGTAGGATAGAGTATATTTTGAGCCGGATAATATTTTACATGAACTTCGTCTGATAGTTGCAGCAAAAGCAAGACAAGCAATCGATTAATGCAGCAGCCGAGAATGATGATTATGTCGATAACGCGAGAACGTGAAGCGAAAGATTCAAAAATGGTTCGGCGAATTTGAATCAGTGAGTTCAGTGTAAGATTAAATAATACAAAAATCTCTCGCTGACAGACTAAAGTCGTACAATAGTTTGATTCCATATGTTATCGATTGCTTCGCCGAGTCTCAAACAACGTTAGAGAATAAACTGATGAAATCAGCTCCAGAGATTTGACGTCGGGAAATTAAAGATGACGGTCAAACGATTTCAAAATTGACAATGACACTTCGAGGTTAATGCGGAATTGCAACAGACAATTCTTTTGACAGAAAATTCTTCGAGAGACAATTCGATTTGACAATTCTATAAAAATGAGGTTATATGGTTGTAGATTTTAATCTCGAATGACTTTTGTACAAATGGAGGATCAAGAATACAATGAAATATTATCCCTTAACGCAGAAAACATATGGTACTATTGTCTTTTTCCGGCACTTTGTTTATGAAAAAAAAAAGCGCAGGAACTAGACTGGGTCAAAAACTCTGCCTTTCCTCCCACCCAGCACACGCAATCAGTGATTATGTATTTATGAATTAATAAAATTGTATGATTATCAAAAAGAAATAATGTAACGCTTCTCAACAGCCGGTTCCTTTATGTATCATTTGCTTATTAACAGTTTTTGCATATTCAGATGTACAGTAATTATTATTATTTTTATTATTGTTTTTAATAAGCTTTTTAAATTTTTACTTGTTTAATAATAAAAATATTTTATTTTAATTATTATTCAAGTTATCTAAAATAGCTTGGTGTCACATTGACAATTGAAAGAAAAATCATGGACTGATCTAGGGTGAGAGGGAGGAGGGAGAGCAGAGGGGGCAAGGTTGCCATACTCCTCCCTCCCTCCCTTGAAAAGTGGTAAAAAGGACAATGGAAGCAAAAATTTATTAAACATCTGTATAGTTCATTCATTTTTCGATCATTTTTTTGAAGACTTCTAAAACGGAGAGGGAAATGCTATACTGCAAAGAAAATCCATTTTCTTCCTCCTCCCTTTTATTCTTTTTCCGGATCGAATGCGTCACTTCCTCCCCCTTCCCTTTATTTGTTTTCCACATCGGGGCCTGTGTACCAGTAATATACATATATAAAACATTAAGGATGCTAAACAAGAAGAAAATAAATTATTTCTCATATAGTCCACATGGAGATAGCAACTGAGTATGAGACGCAATAGAGAACATTTGTAAATGGAGACCTCAGAAGTAGGTCAACATACATCAGAAAGAAAATATTTCCCTCTTATCAGATCCTCTTGCTTTGCAGAGAAGCACGCTAACTACTCACCCAGTGGGACAGCTATCTATATTTCATTTGAAAGGAAAGCCATGTGACACTTCAAATGCCTCCACGTGTCACAGAGTGACATGTCGTCGGGACAATGGAATTTTCGATTTATGACATTTAAGCGTTCGTTTTCATATTTTGGAGTTTCTGCGACGTTCTGTGCTGCAAGTGATGTCGAAATTAGATTAACACTGTCGGATATTAAGATGCGTCTATTCGCACTCCTCCCCCCTGCCTGGAATTGCGTAAAATGTCAGATTCCTCCTTTCCTGAAATGTAACTGCAATGCAACTACATTTTCGGAAGATGGGAAACTCCCGGTTACTATAGTGGAAGTGTTATTGGTAAAGAACCTGATATTTTGTTGTTGTACTGAACTACAGGGTGGCGAAAACGAAGCTGACTATTTCAAAAAAAATTATAACACTTTTAGTTCTCTTTAAGTTTGCAATTTTTTTGTGTTTATCTTTCAGGTAACGTTTGGAGAATTTAATTATAGAGAGGTACACAATTTCTCAGCCGACGAAAATAGTCACAATGTTCTTGGAAAACAATCGATCAGTAATTCCCAATCACATTATATCGAAAAATGGTGATGTGAAATGGCCACCATGCTCACCGGATTTAACCGTCCCAGATTTTTTTGAGGGTCAAACGATTTCAGGGGTTAATGGAATAATAATGTTATGGTTTCATGGTAGGTCCATGTAGGTTAATGGTTCCAAGGGTTATTGGAATACACTTTATCTTAAGGATAAAGTGTATTCCAATAACCCTCAAACCATAGAGGCTCTAAAAGAGAACATCCGGCATGAGATAGGTGCAATATCTCCTGAAACTCTGAGAAATGCCATGGAAAACGCCGCGAAAAGAGCACATGTTTGCGAGCAAGAAGGGGGTAGTCATTTGGCCGATATGAATTTTCACATATGATGTAAAACATTTCCAAGAATAAAGCTTTCATTTACCGTTTAGACAGATTATTTATTACATTTCTTTCTAAAGTTACAGAGAAAACAAACTGTTCAGCTTATTTTGCGCCACCCTGTATAAAAATTGAATTTTTGTTTTTACGAAACTGTCAAAGCTTGCTCGTCTCCTAATTTGAAATGCATTTGAAATTTTTAATATTTAACCTGTTCTTTAAGCGATTTTGATCAACGGTGTTTATACCCAAGTAAATAAAGAGAAATCATATTTTATTGATTGAGTTAATTGCGATTAAAACACATTCTCTGTAGTAGCTCTGAATGTCGTTCCGTAGTTGGTTTGCAACTCTTGTATGGTAAAAGAAATGGACTTGTTAAGAGCAAGAAACATTATTTTTCTAAAGTATAACATTAATAATAAAAATTACCATAAATATTCAAATAGTAGTCCGGGCTCTAATTTACAATTTCTTCGTTATATCCGATTACAATATGAGCCCGGGTTACTGTAGAAACCCAAGGTGCAAATTAAAACTAGATGAGTCCCACACAATTGCTGCGCTTAATTTGCTGTATTTATTTTTCAATTAATTTATGATCATGTACTTAGATGAATTTACTAATATGCTGTTGCATGCATTTATGGTCTGCGGGACAGTCCCATTAGGTCTGAATGTTTTTTTTAATAAAACCATTCGTTAAAAATCTAAAGCAATTTCTTTTCTAACGTATTAAAAAGGAATAAAGAAATCTGAATTTTTTTTCACGCTACATGTACCTTCTCCCCCCCCCTCCCAAACGAATACCTAAAAAATTCATCTCCATCGTTGATTGTATATTTTGAAACAGCATCAGTTATTTTAGTCTACTCTAAAAATCTGAAGACACCAATTCAATCTGCAAAACGTGTGTAACTGAGGGATAAATTTTGGAGAAATTCTGTGTGGGTTGGCCTGATTATGGTGACCCAATTCTATATCACCATCAACCATAATTCTAAAATAGAGCTATCGTTAGAGAGAAGGGTTGTTCTGAAGAGTTTTCTTATTCCTTTGGGTTGCCTTGAAAAGTATCCGCTAACCCCAACCCTGCCCATTGGTGATATAAGGGGACACCGACAGGTTTGAAAAGGCCACCGTCGGATGTAAAATTAAGCCAGGATATAATTGCAGGAGATCCATACACTGTGTACATTAAAGAACACGCTGGATGGCCTTGACAGAAGCTACTATCTTCCTAGTGGATACCCTTCCTATAGTTCTGATCTCTGATTATTTGAGGTCTTTGTGACTTGGCTATTTCCATTTCCACAAGTCGCTCAGAGGTAAAACAACCCTGGAAGTCCAGTCCGTTCCCCAGGTAATTTCTCTCTTGTCTTAGAGACAGAAAAGTGAAATGCAAACCCAAAATCACGTTGTGCTGTGATGTTTTTGTTGCCTTAATTTTGAATGTGTGCATTTTTAAAAGTGCTTCTAAAAGTTTTCCTCACTACTCAGCTCTTTTCCTTCTACCCTAGCTCTTTTTCTTATACCTGGCTACACTTCAATAGAAGTGTGACGAAGGGTTACCGTCGTTGTGACTTTATTAAACAACAACGTCCATTTCCTTCTAACTATCTCAACGGAACCATCAGTAACGCCAACTCCATTAACGCCGCGGATGATTTATTGACACTCTCCGCAGACTTTCAGATCCGTCAGAGGTGATATGAAGGATAGAAGTACATTGCATTTGGCAGAAGAAGCGCTTATTTCTTGTTTATCGAACTCATAAGCACATTAGCGGAAGAAGGTATCAACACCCAACCATGACGGAACGGTAAATATTGACTTTCTTGTTATTGACGTTTTAATTAGTAATTAAAATATTTCTTTTGGTAATAACAGTTTTGTTTTTGGTTCGATGTAGGTAATAGAGTATAGTGAGAAAGGATTATTTTAGTGTATTTGTTATTGCGCTAATGGTTTTTTTTTTTAATATGAATGTTTGTTATTAACTTATTTGTGCTTGCAGCAGGAGAAAAAAATTGCATAAAAACTGAACTGCTGAGTTCTAATTTTGAATAAAATTGCGAGATGAATGATGAGGTGGGGGCGAGAATTATAACAATGCGTGACAGAATAGATAAAGTAGTTATTTGTAGTGGAAATAGAAAACACTTCTTGTAAAACAAAACAGAAAAAACTACTTTTTCAACTTCATATGTGCAGTCAAATGTTTAGTGAATGCAAATTTTACCGAGATTAAAATAACTGTTAATCAAAGAGCATTTAAGGATTTTGGGGCACCTCAAATTATCGACATTAAGTAAAGACAGATTGATTTATCGCAATAAGTCAACTGCAAAAAGACTCGAATCTGATATGAAAACGTCTGACGTTTCAGCTTCTTAATTAGATCTGTATTTGTATACTACACAATGCATCTACAAATCTATGTATTTGTGCATGCATTGTATATATTGTATTATTGTGTATATACGAGGGGCGTTCAAAAGTTTTTGACATGCATCGCCAGAAAAAACAACCATTGCACTTACCTCAACAAAACTTTTACTGTGCTTCAAAGTACTTCCCTCTAGCATCTATGCAAAGTTGCAGACGTTTACGCCAATTCTTGAACACTTGGTGGTACTCCTGATGGGAAATACTTCGTAACTCTGAATGAAGGTACATATTTTGCAAGGTCTTGACACCCTTAGAAAAGGTTTCCCAGCAAGTTCCTTTTTAATTTTGGAAACAACCAAAAATCACATGGTGCAAGATCGACTGAATCTGCTGGATGGATTAACTGTTTATTTTTTCTTTCTTGAAATAGGCAGTAACTTTCCTGGTTTTGTGAGCACTCGCATTGTCATGAAGAAAGAGAACCCTTAGCTCACCTATTGTCGGAAATTGCTCCTTCATCTCCTTAACGATTTTGGGCAAAACAATATTCGTGCAGTTTTAGCGATTTATACTCATTTTTTCACGTCGTCCACGGCTACCACTCCTTGGGAATTGAAAAATAAAATGTGACAAAACATCTTCCTTGAGCGAGAGTCTTGTCGGAGGATTTGGGGACGGGGTTGATCTTCCGCAACCGAAACATAGTTGTCAATTTTTCTGGGAGTTGTATAATAATAAAACATGTCTCATCACCTGTACAATGTATGTTAACCGTTTGAGGCCACTGGTTCAAACACTGCCATCCATTCCCTTGCACGAGACTCTAGCCCTTTTTTGCCGTTCCGTCGTTTCTTGGGTATCCATTTGGCACAGATCTTTCTGAACTTTAAATGTTAATGAATAATTGTTTCCACATTGCCAATCGATTGTATTGGATTGGATTGTTTTACCTCTGAGCGGCACTTTTTTGCACACCATGGGCTAAATGGCCAGGCCACAAGGACCCCGAAGGCTCAGAGAAGGTTGGGCGAGGGGACCCACTGGAACAGCTGTTGGGAGACAGATGGTAGCCTGCCGTCAAGGCCATCCAGCGTGTTCTTTAACGTGCACAGGGTATGGCTCTCCCTCACACGGGACCACGGCTTAACGTCCCATCCGACGAACGGCGGCCTTTTCAGCCCCATCGGTGTCCCCTACTGACCGTGGGCAGGGCGGGGAAATCTTGAGGAGATAAATCTCAACGCTGACCCAGCTGGGACTCGAACCTGGGAACTACAGATTACGAGCCTGGCGCGCTACCGACTGAGCCACCCCCGCCCCTGCCAATCGATACACTGATATCTAAACTTATTAACTTAACTGTGATGTGTAGGTTTTCCTTAATGAGTTCACAAACAGCAGCGATGGTTCTATTGTTCACAGCTTCCTTCGGTCTTCCTGAAAGAAGGAGGTCTTCAAAACTGTGCCGTCCTTCTTTGAATTTGCGCATCCATCCCGTAACAGTGCATTATGAACAGGTATGATCACTATATACTTGCGATAAATCGACATGAATTTTTTTCGCTTCATCCCCAAGCTGCATCCTTGTGAAAATATAAAATCTTTTCCCATCTTTAGTAGGCTCCATGGCAACAACGCAAAGATTTCGCAGACCGAATTTGACGCATCATCAGCAAAGAGAAGTGATGACACGGCCTTTGTTTTTGACACGTAATGACAAGTTTAGACAAGTTTTCAAATAAGTCGTAGCTCGTTAACTTCGGAGGAATCAGTGCAAGTCTACAGACACGTGAACTTTTTGAACACCTTCTTTTTGAAGAAACTTTTTGAACGCCTTCCGTATATATGTATGTATTTGCACATGTAATTAGACTGTGTGTGTATACACGTATTTGTATATACAATTAGACTGTGTGTATACACGTATTTGTATATGTAATTAGACTGTGTGTGTATACACGTATTTGTACATGTAATTAGACTGTGTGTGTATACAGGTATTTGTACATGTAATTAGACTGTGTGTATACACGTATTTGTACATGTAATTAGACGGTGTGTATACACGTAATTAGACTGTGTTTGTATACATGTATTTGTACATACAATTAGACTGTGTGTGTGTATATATATATATGTATTTATTTGTACATGTATGCGCAACAATACATGTAGCAGAGATTTTAAACATGTAGAATTGTACTTATTCTGCTTTATAGAATAAATCTGCTTCTGAAAATTTTTTTATTATCTAGAGAAATCAGGTAATCGGAAATGGTTCCATCCCATTTCAAATAATCAATGATCATCTGCTGCTTTCTGTTATGCCTAAAGATATAAAACTTTTTAACACACTTAGTAGAAATGGTGAATTTTTTGGAGAATATAAGCCTCGACTTCGAAGTGAAAAAAAGAAATGAACCTACTGCAGTTGTACCCTCGTTCAGAAGTATGGAAGTGCATAAATCATTGACAGTGCTGTTCTCAAATTCTGCAGTTCACGCTCGTTGATGTGAGTGAGAAGGCCAAGCTTCGGCACCAACCACGAGCACTACGTGGGATGTGCTCGAGATGCCTTGTTAGAATGTTTGTGCGGTTCGGAAAAGTTAAGAGTTGAGGCACCCTTTTGCTTTGAGAGCGACAAAGCTTAAGGGCCACGTACTTCTCAATTGAAGAATTGGATCCAGCTGCGAATCACTCAAGAAGCATGCTGAGCACTCGTAGGAAGAGGATAGAAAGACAGGCGGTTAGATCATTTGGTATGCTTTAAAGGAGAGAGAATCTGTGGTTCGTAGCTGTATTGATATACGTTTACGAATGCCTACTGCAATCCGTGAGATTTTCGCAGGAGGATATATATTGATTCATTCAAAGTAAAGCTCTCTGTCCGTTGTTCTGCAATTGAAAATCATAAAGGTGCAAAAGAAGCAATCAGACATACTGACAATGTGAAATGCTTATAGTGTGGTCCAGGCCCTGATCTAGAAGAAATAGGGGGGGGGGGGGGGGGGGGAGAAACTCAATCCAGCCAGAAGAATGTAAAAGAGGAGACCAAGACACTGGATTTCCAAAACAGTAAAACATTTCCCACCTCCATTTTACAAGTCTTTAAAAACATTTGTTGAAAAACGCATGAAATGAAATCAAATTTAATCATTTTTTGCCTCTATTACCCTTACTAGCATTCGGAAAGGACCCTAGACTCCCCCCCCCCCCCTCCTAGATCCGGCTTTCGTGTGCAACTGAATATGCAAAAACTGTTTATAAACAAATGGTAGGTAAAGAAACCTGTTCTTGAGGAGCCAAATGTCACATTTTATGTTAAATTAATTAGGTTTTATCGCTTTTAATATTCAGAAAAATAGAATTATAGGTATTTTCAGTGGATGATCCATTACTTTTGACCACATACTGCAGTAACAGTCTTAAAAGAGGTATGGGGTTATTTAAAGGAACATAAAAGTGTTTTAATTTTATGTTCTAAATTAATCTTAGTAACAACTCTTCAGCTAAATTGATTAAAATTAGATACTTAAGGCTCCATACGCGCCAGAGAGGCTAGGGAGAGCAAATAAAGGATTGATATAATATTTGTTAAATTGATATTATATAATATATAGGAATAAAAATCCTATATATTAGTATTATTAATCATGGATATATAGTATTTTTACTAAAAATTATATATATTATTATTAATCATAGATATATAGTATTTTTACTAAAAATTATATATATTATTATTAATTATAGAAATATGACGTATATTAATAAAAATGTTATATATTCGTATTGTTAATCATAGAAATATTGTATTGTATTTATTAATAAAAATCTTATATATTAGTATTATTAATCAGAGAAATGGAGTTTTTATTAATAAAGATCATTTATAAATGAAATCAGTAGTATTATTAACCATAGAAATATATAGTATTTATTGATAAAAAACTTAGATATTAATATTATTAATCACAAAAATATAGTATTTATGAACAAAAATCATATACATTATTATTATTAATAATAAAAATCATTGTAGTCTGCATTATAAATCATAGAAATACAATATTTATTGATAAAAATTCTAGAAAAGAGTATTATTAATCATATATAGTATTTATTAATAAAAATCTTAGATATTAGTATTATTAATCATAGAAATATAGAATTTTTTTAATAAAAAACATTGATATTAGTATTATTAATCATAGAAATATAGTATTTATTGATGTAAATCTTGGATAATATTATTATTAATCATATATAGTATTTACCAATAAAAATCTTGGATATTAGTATTATTTATCAGAGAAATATGGAATCTATTAATAAAAATCATACATTATGAATTTCAAAATCGAATTTCCTACCTTTGCCCTAATGGAGAGGGACACACACACACACCCTGGAGATTTATAGTAACAGGAATGAGGCGAAAAAACATTAAACGGAACAGAGTTCCCGCTCTCTCTTCCACCCCCTCCAGCCCCCGCTCTATTGGGATCACTTGATTCCGTAATATATAAAACCTACAATAAATTTCGGATTAATTAAATCTTCTAAAACTCTTAACCAAATATCTCCAAAAGTGAATACTCAAAGTGAATCTATTTGTCTGAAGTTTCAACGGATATAGTAGATCCTTTAAAACTACAACACTTATGAACTCGTCTTGAGAACCACTGCATTACACAGTCGTATCAGAATAATATGACGACCTACCGTAGTATATGTATGGTAGGTGGTCATAATATTCTGATGCGACTGTGTATTTATCATAAAGCGTTGCAAGCACAGTCTAACATTCAAAGCAATTTTTTTGACTCCGTATGAAAATGGAATAAATCCTACACGACAAAGGCGACAAATTGCATGCTTTTTCAAAGCAAGAAATGCTACACCAAATCTCTGCCACATGCTTTAAATAGCTTCATCAGAGCTTTTTCCTGAAGCCTGGCTATGCCTTCCTAGATTTGGAGGCTTTAGAAGTCAGACAACAATGACTGTCATGAAAGTTTCCATTAGGAGAACATGACTCTTGTGCCGATGAATTACGTGGCGAATGCTCTCGCGACGAGGTAAACGCAGAAAGGTCAAGTAAAAGCTGGAGGAAATGCGCTTTCTCAACGAAATGAGGATGGAGCAGTTATTGTTAAAGGCGACTGCAGTCGCTTTCTTTTGTAAATGCTGCATAGAAAAACTAAAGCAGTTTTTCAATCTAGATGAAATATTTCATGCACGGTTGCACTTCAAACATGTTAAACTACTTTCTTTACTTTCTTTCGAAATTTGGATGTGACTTTTGTATGTATGAGATTCGATTTTTTGTATTAACTGTGTGGCAAATATCCTCTTTTACTAGTTTTCAATTACTTCACGATATTCCAAAGTTTTTTATATTTTTTTTTCAGGATAACTTTGATTTTCCGGGTTTTCCCGATCTTTTTTTTTCGGTTTTCGACTTATAATTTAAAACATGCTTTATTTTCTCGCTCCCATATGTTTATTTTAATTTTTTTTTCCATTTATTAACATCGTTCAATATAACTCTAATAGAAATGCAAATGAATGTTTGAAATCCTTTCCTTATCCAAGGAAATGTATTATTTTATCAGCTAAATCATAAAAAATAAACATTCGTTTTACTTCCAATTAGGAATCTGTTAATATTTTTTTTTCTAGCCGTCCCATGACCGAGTGGTTATCGCGCTTGGCTACTGATCTAAGGGACTCTGGTTCGAGCCCCGGGTAAGGCATGGATGTATGTGTCGTTTTTCTGCTGAGGTCCTGCCATCCTCTCAGATCTTCTACTCTATCATATAAACTGACAGGCTCTTGTCAGACCTCTGTGGCAAGCAGTTGCTTGAGGGGGGTATTTATTATTTAATATTTTTATGCATCCCATGCCAAATGCTTTTCATTCAGCAAAGAAGACCTACGTCTATAAACAGTAGGAAAAATTCTACATCGTTGGACTTTTAAAGTTTGCCATCCATCAGAGGATATATTAAGCCGTGACTCCGTGTGCATGAGTACCATACCTTGCGCGCGTTAAAGAACACCCTGACGGCCAAAAAAAGGCCTTGACGGGAGGTTTCCATTCCTTGACGGATGAATTCCCTTCCTATCCAGTGAATTCCCTTCCCAAACTTTTCCCAGCCCTTGAGACCCCTTGTGACCTGGCCATTTAAGCCCCTATGTGCAAAAAAAAAGTGCCGTTCAGTGTTAAAACAACCCAAGGTAAAATTAAAATTCTTGTTTTCAGTTCCTTGTTTTCCAAACAAAATAACTTTCGTTAAAACTCATCGTGTTATTCTGCCTCTTAGAATAGGTCATCATACTTTAATCCTTTTCCAGTTTCAAAACCAGTTATTGAAATGAAACTCTGGCAAAACTCGTTGTGTCCACTAATTTCGTTAATTAGATGAAAAAAAAAATAAATAAAATAAGTCGCGACTTTTATTTAAAAGAACAAAAAAGAAATAAAAGTTTACCTGCGATTGCTTTCCTTGAAACAATTTTCTGTTCTGAAAATATTTGTGATATGCCCTAACGAGTTTTAAAAATGTTCCAAGTGGTATTAAAATAAAATAGCTCTCAAGCAATGTGTAATAACATTTCGATTCGATGAAAATGAATTACACATTGCGCGAAATCCATTCCATTTCCCTTCCCCATTTTGAATACGGCCACGATATTCGCTTTGTTCAAATCATCCATATCCGTTTCGTTGGATTACTAAGCTAAGGGCAAAATAATTCGCGAGTTTCATCGGTATTTTTGCAATACCGATGAAATCTAAAATTTTAACAATGCGACAAAAAACTAGTTTGCCACATTTTTAATTAAACAGACTGCGATTTTTTTATCTACATGTAAAATAATAAAAAAAATACGAATTACACGTAATTATTGAAAACGCGATATTGACGCTCGCCTTATTTAGAAGACTGTATGGTTAGCGCGCTTGGCTACTGAACAAACAGGACCTGGGTTCGAGCCCCAGTTAAGGCATGGATGTGTGTGTTGTTTTTCTGCTGAGGTCCTGCCATCCTCACAGACCTTCTACTATGGCATATAAACTGACAGATGACTCTGTGGCAAGCAGCTGCTTGAGGGGGTATTTATTATTTATTTTTTATTTTATTTATTATAAGACAGTCCATAAGAAACTTATCCAAGATGAAACATAATCATGTTGAAAAATTCCAAAATGCATGTCCGAGTTCTTTTTAATTATTGTTAACTACTTTACTCTTGCTTTTCGCTCGTCATTTGCAGGTTTGTCAGTTTGTCGGTTTGTTTGCTGTGTTTGTCAAACTATTGTCAAACCATCTTCCCAATCGGTAAATCGATCGTAACGAATAATGTGTGAAAAAAAATTAAATTAATGATTTGGGCTAATAATTTTTACTTTTAAGATTTTTTTTTATATTTATGCCTTAAAAACTCTCCTAGAGTTAAATGTCACAAGTGTGCTCATATTCAGCTAGGGGAAAAAGGCTGAAGAATCCTTTGTAATTTTCGAATTACAATCTGCTGTTTGGAGGATTGGATTGTTTTACCTCTGAGCAGCACTTTTTTGCACACCATGGGCTAAATGGCCAGGCCACAAGGACCCCGAAGGCTCAAAGAAGGTTGGGGGAGGGGACCCACTGGAACAGCTGTTGGGAGACAGATGGTAGCCTCCCGTCAAGGCCATCCAGCGTGTTCTTTAACGTGCACAGGGTATGGCTCTCCCGCACACGGAGCCACGGCTTAACGTCCCATCCGACGGACGGCGGCCTTTTCAAGCCCATCGGTGTCCCCTACTGACCGTGGGCAGGGCGAGGCTGACCCAGCTGGGACTCGAACCTGGGAACTACAGATTACGAGCCTGGCGCGCTACCGAGTTAGCCACCCCACCCCACTGTTTGGAGGTGTACGTGATATTGGTCAAAGCGATCGTTTTCAATTCTCCAATGAGCTTTAGCATTAGCACAGCTGATGTTAAAATCGTTCAACATTATAAAGGATGAATATATATGTATACATAACATATTTTGTAAAGATCTGAGATTTCCCACTGAGCGCTAATGAATTTTGTGACAGGGTTAGTATTCAAGGGTTAAAATTCACAATTCAATATAAAACACTCATACTCAGAATACAAACTGTACTGTAACAGATAATTGAATCTTTCATTGCTCATTCTTAAATAATTTCGGAAGTCATCGGGATTGTTCCCCTGAAGTCCTTTTAACAAATACATATGGCCAAACGTTCCTTTGTTCAATAACCATTTCTCTACCCACAATTTTACTTTTCCCTGCAGTTCCCTCTTTCTGCATTTCATTAATTAGTAATGTCCTAGCAAGAGCCTTGCGCTTTCTGGCTGATAGAAAAGGCATCTCATTCCTAGACAATAAAATGAGAACGGCAGCTCTACACCTCTCGAGGTCTTGATATGTGCATGCGCAGTGAAGAGATGCTGGAATGGTGGAAAGACTCCGTGTGGAGGCAAATCAATTAGTATTCATATGCTACGCCATGAAATAAGTGGTGTTGGCACGTTATGAAGAAAAACGTGT
Source organism: Ryuthela nishihirai (assembly GCA_038380435.1). NCBI lineage: Eukaryota > Metazoa > Arthropoda > Arachnida > Araneae > Heptathelidae > Ryuthela > Ryuthela nishihirai. The sequence goes on from JAWZYU010000010.1 coordinate 55,017,098, forward strand.
ACGTGTGGAGCAGGTTTTACACATTCTGTTATTCTGTGAAACTCGTGGGGCGGGATGGCTCAGTCGGTAGCGTACCAGGCTCGTAATCTGTAGTTCCCAGGTTCGAGTCCCAGCTGGGTCAGCGTTGAGATTTATCTCCGCAAAATTCTCCGCCCTGTCCACGGTCAGTAGGGGACACCGATGGGCTTGGAAAGGCTGCCGTCCGTCGGATGGGACGTTAAGCTGTGGCCCCGTGTGAGGGAGAGCCATACCCTGTGCACGTTAAAGAACACGCTGCATGGCCTTGACGGGAGGATACCATCTGTCTCCCAACAGCTGTTCCAGTGGGTCCCCTCCCCCAACCTTCTCTGAGCCTTCGGGGGTCCATGTGACCTGGCCATTTAGCCCATCATGGTGTGCAAAAAAGTGCCGCTCAGAGGTAAAACAACCCAACCCAACTGTGAAACTCGTATTAAACGATACTTTCTTTGCTTGTTTTTCCATTTTTACACTGAATTTTTCTGTTACATCGGCACCGTTTTGTAAAACATTCAACATACACCCATTTCTTATATTAAATTAACAATTTCCTGGTGTACAGCTGTAAAATTTTCTGTCTGGGTCCCTTCTAACCGTGATTTTTTTCCCTTTCTAATATACTTTATTTCCTTCTCTGGTGGGAGAAAACCATATTTTCATGGTAACTATTACGTACTTTCATTGTAATGTATAGTATAAGAGGACATTTTAAAATTAGCTCACCGCTTTCAGTAGCTTTTGCAGGCAGTAAGCTATTGAGATGCCTCATTAAGCTGAAAAGATCTCCGCGGAAGATAAGATGTCTGCATACGGAACCTTCTGTTGATCTCTGCAGTGAAGCAGATGGGTGCAGCGTTTCGTCATGATTGAAAGCGAATTTATTTCACTTCGCCATTAGGGTTGAAAAGATTCTTGAGGAAGATAAAATTCACGGACAGCACTTTCCATAAGTAAGGGATTAAGAAACGTTATGTTTATCTGATTTTCACATCGAAGGACCCATTCCGCTGGTCAGTACGTAAGCTGCCCGAGCCGTACATTCGCCACTTGCATTTGACACTTCACACTTTCTCTCTGCCATTCGGCTCTTCAACGGCGTTTCCTGTTCGCGCGTGCGTCTCCGTGCCATTTCTTCGGATTAGGTGAGAAGAATAGTTGAATTTTCAGTTAAAGAGGCTTTTAATAGTAGGACAGTTTAAATTTAAGAAGTGGGAGAGTACATGGAGGGAATTTTCCTATCATTTAAGAAGAGCATTTCTGGACTTGGGATATTTCATTCCGATTGGCACCTTCAGTTTGAAGACATTTTTTATCTGATGTCACTTATATCCAAGGTGTGAACATCGATTTTTGTGACATATCTATAAGTGCAGAATTCTTTTTCTGAGGTCCGATCACAACATATATGTCAGAGCAAACGACTCCGTCCCCTCAGTAGTGCGAGCCATCGAAATGCCACTGAGGTTGTGAAAAGGTATTATTGGGACGACTATGAATATTATGCGAAAAATTCACCGGTCTGTAACGTAGTTGACCTGCTGCACGTCCCGACATGAGGATGCTGAAATCCTTCGCTGATCCAACCGTTCGCGATAATAGAATAAGAAGAACAAATTCATCAGTCCGTGAGCATTAATCAAGTACATGTCTTTTGCATGAAAGGTGAATCAGTGTCGTTATTTCTCTTACAGTATCTATTTTCTGCACAAGGGTGAATTCCCACGTTAGTTTTCAGCGGTGTGACTCACCAGAAACAATAATAATATGTATCTATAGCTTATTATTTCAGATTTGGAGTTTTAAAAATTATTTCTGAAAATTTTAGTGAGGCGCGATTTTCTGTTACCGATATCGTATTGAAGAAGCTTTCTGATGTAGCTTGTTTCACAGATATACTGATATAATCAATACTCCTTTAATACAGAAGGAAAATATTTGCTAAATTTTGACTCTCAGTTGCAAATAAAATTTCGACGGATTAGCTCAGGCAATTGTATATCAGTATATCGATCTAGTGAGGTAAAAGATTTATTAAGTGCATTATAATTTTTATGGTTGATTTGAATCCTAAATAGCTTAATATACGTCTTTTATGGTATTTGTTAAATTTAATATCCCCTCGCCTCCTTCATTAACATACGATTAAGTTCATGTTCTGCTTGGATTTAGAATTAAAATTGATTTTTAAGACACAAAGCTTTAAAGTTTTTGAGACGCAAAGCAAGAGAAAACGCAAGGGTATCCGTAACGTATGAATTGCTTTCTACGTTTAGCACTGACAACTTATTTTTTACACGAAGAGGCATTTTTATAAATCTCAACCGTGTAAAAAAATTTTTTACATAATTATTTTTTATCCAATGAAAGACAACTAAATACCTGTTCTTGTAAACAAACGTAACGAACATGCATGTATTAACGATAGGTCGCAACACGAAATAAAATTTCATCAGTATGATGAGACATTGGTCTTGTGATCTAACAACGTTCGCCAGTAAACAGAGGAAAAGACGATTTTTAAAATTGTAAGAGTGTTTATAATTGCAGATTATTTTTAAAATGATATCTTACTACCAAATAATTTTAAGATATTATCGGATGTTTTCTTCCGAGGAAGAAATAATATTTCGTACGAACAAATCGTGTGTTGGATTAGGAATTAAAAAGTTTTAAACTTAAGACCAAATCGCGTAACGGATAAACTGGAATTAAAATTATGAAATAAAAAAAGTTAGTTTTAACTGTGCTGATGCAATCACGATGTCTTTGAGCCGGTTTAGTAATAAAATAAGCTGTAGAAATAGGAAGGTGAGGTGTGTTTTTTTATCTGTGATTCTTGTGTTGATGCAGTCACGATGTCTTTGAAATGGCTTAGTATTAAAAAGGGAAAATAAGTTAATAAAGTAGGATGGGATTGAAAATTGCAAGAAAGAAGGATTTTTTTTTATCTCTGATTCGTGTAGTGAGGTCTTTGAAATGGTTCAGTATTAATATGAAAATACGGAGAGTAATGAATTGAGACATGGCAGAAATAAGAATTTCCTGATGGCATCACCCGGCAAGAATATGGAGAGTAATTTTAATAAAACGGGCACTACACTTGAAGATTTGGGGGCTCCAAGGAAAATTTCAAGATGGGTGGTCTTCTTCCGACTGTTCTATCATAAAGGGTAGGTGGGTTAATAAGTTTCGATAAGAGGGTGAAGAGTATTTCTAAAACAGGTCGTAACACACCCTATCTGCAGTGATGGCCTGAAACAAAGGGTTTTGAAGTTGGTAATGACAGTGCTGGTTTGGCAAGAAGGGTTGTTTATTGCCAACGGTGAAGTCATCCGACGTCTCTGGACTAGAGAAATTTCGAGATGTTTCCGAAAAATGGCGGTGATGGTATGAGGAGGATGAAGAACCTTTTCAAAACATGTAATACATCATGTCTGATGCAATACGGAAACAGAGAGAGGGTCGACAGCGTGGTGGGTGACATCATCTAAGATGACCGTCGGTGGAAATTTCGAGAAGGGTTGGCCATTCAAGATGGCCACCCGGAAGATTTCTATTGAGGGGGGGGTGGAACTTTTGCAAGGAGTTTTAATTAATGAGGGTTCTTCAATAAAGGGGGATTGGGGAGCTTTTTAATGAATAGCGAGTTTATAGGTTGGCCATCAAAGATGGCCACAAAAAGGATGAGGGGGGGTGGAACTTTTGATACTGGGGATGAAGAGTTTCCAAATTGTGTTGTAACACGTCATGTTTGATGCAATACGAAAACAAACGGGGATGAAACGGGGATCGACAATGTGGCTATTGACATCCTCCAAGATGGCCGACGACGGATTTTTAATAATATCGAGTATTGTTTATGGAGTGTGTCGGTGACGTCATCCAAGATGGTCATCGTGGGACTTAGAGAAATTTTGAAAAGGGTTGGCCATCCAAAGGGGGTGGAACTTTTGATAAGTGTTTTAATTAAGGGGGAGCATATTGAAAAATGGGGACTTTTTAATGAATAACGAGTTCATAGGTTGCCTATCCCAAATGGCCACCATGTAGGGTGAGGGGGGAAGCACTTTTGATAAGTGTTTTAATGAAGGGAGTTCTTAATTAATAATTGTATTAATAAGTGAATTATTAATATTAATAAGTGGGATGTGATCGGTTATGAATATTAATAAGGGAAGAGTAGTGGGAGGCGAATAAAGGGGCGTTGTCGGAAGTGACGTAAACGGAAATGTGACATCATATGGGGAAAACACTGTCTCTGGGGGTACTATCCTGCGAACACACTACTAACGTAATTTGAACAGTTCAATTTCTGTTTAACTAATTGTAAGTCATCTCTGAAGTAAGTATTTTTTTTATTTCTACAAGCCTCATTTTGGGAACGTCTCTGATACTGAAAATTGGTTCTATAAGAAAAAGAAAACTTTGGAACATATGGGAAAACCACCTTCGTTCCCTCCCGTTTCCAGCTCTGAGTATCATACTGTAACAAACTTCATAAATGAATACTCACTGTAACCAAATCCAGATTTCAAAAGAACCGTTTAAAATGGTTCCAATCAATGGCACCATATCTTTTTTTCTGGATTTCTGGAATGGGTGGAACACCCATGTTACAGATGTAGAGTACCATAGTACTATCGGCATTTCATATACGGTACTACACTTCCAGCACTAGTAATTCTAGAGGAGCAGTATGAGCAAAGAGATTGAGAAAAGTACTATTGATATGGGCCTCAATACGTTATAGATCCCAAATGCTTCAATCATCGAAAATTTCGATAGTATTTTTTTTTAAACGAGAAAAAGCAATAAGCCCTAAAAATGCACTACACCGATCTTCAAAACATTTCATCTGCAAGGAGGGATGACTATTCATTACTCTCTGAAAGTCCAAAGTTCTAGCCAATCAAATTTGTTCTACAATATTTTACTTAAAAACACTGTAGATTGAATTTGTTGGTTAATGTTCACCTAACAAATACTTGGGGGATCTTCACTTTTGTCATGCTTTCAAGCATCTCTGCGGATTTTCCGTCTGAACTCACACAGAGTGCTATCGCAGGTTAAAAAGTTTCGATTTTATCTTCTCTTGCAACCAAACGGCGACAAACAAAAGGAACCAAATCAGTAGGGATTGCCTTTAATGTCTTCTTCATCGCTTTCGAGGCGAAATGATATCGTTTCAAGCCTCAAAAGATTAAAAGGGTTTCAAAGTTAAATAGTTATTTTTGTTCGGAATGTCATTCTTTTACCGACCGACTCGAAATTTTATTCTTAAAAGTCTCGGGGGAATTGTATTTCAATCTATTCTCTCTCTCTTTATCTTCGAAGAAAAGAAATGGAAAAACCATTTCTGAATCTCACTGAAACTAAATCCCGGATCAAGAGCGTCAAAGAACTTTATGAATTGATTTCGTCACATCGTGATTGCCGACACTGATCACGTCTTTGCTTCTTAGTTATTAGAGTGTTCTATTAATTCGCTTCCTCTTGCACTGTTTAGTTTTGGTTTCTACACTGATTTCCCTCATTTATTATTAAGAACAATTAATTCGCTCTAAAATAAGAATACAATTTTATGTGGCCACAAAATCTGCTTTTTACCTCAACACTTGATCTATCTTTGCATCTGCGCAATATGAGAAATATACGTCATTAGGAGGTCGTGAGTTCGGATCCTACCTTGCTCAACACAATTTTTCCTCTAATACGTATACAAAAAGTGAGATGGTGATTAAAATTCAGTAAAACAATGAGGCCCTTTTTAATTTTAAAGTGATCATATGAAACGCAAGATCCAAGAAAAATAAAGGGACTGGGTGGCTTTGTCGGTAGCGTGCCAGGCTCGTAATCTGCAGTTCCCAGGTTCAAGTCACACCTGGGCCAGCTTTGAGAGTTATATCCGTTAAACCTCCACCCTGCCTCGGTCAGGTGAAAATCGGTTAGGTGGAAACAGCTATGGGCTTTTAAAAACCTCCGTCCATCGGATGGGATGTTGAGCCGTGGCTTCCTGTGTAGGAGAGTCATACCCTGTGAACGTTAAACACACTGGATGGCCTTGACGAGAGACTTTCATCTATCTCCTAACAGCTGTCCAGTGGGTCACTTCCCCCCAACCTTCTCTGGGTCTTTGTGACCTGGCCATTTAGAACTAATATTTGTTCAGTGGATCACCTTCCCCCAACCTTCTTTGGGTCCTTGTGATCTATTCATTTAGCTCATTGTGTGCAAAAAAGTTCCGCTCAAAGGTAAAACAATCGAACCCAAGAAAAATAAATTTAATATTGTAGATTAATCTTGAATAGTGTCGTTGTGTTCACGAATGCAAGCAGTAATTGGAGACGGGAAGGTTAGGATTCATGGGCAACGTCGTGGGAGTAGATGGAATGCAATGTAAGAGGTGAGAAATGGCGTTTAGGTTAATTGTCTCAGAAGTGGTAGCGGATGAGTATGGAGTGAAATTTGGGGTTGTGGGGCAGGCAGTAATGAAGAATACGGTGAGATTGATGTTGAGTTCGTAAGCCTCAGCAATAGTGACAGATTGGATTCAAGAGTTCTCAAAAGTCCTCCTCAAAATCCAATCCTCAAAAAATTTCCTCAAAAGTAATAGTGGGTAGGTATGGGATGGAGGTTGTTTCATGGACCTCAAAAGTAATAGTGGGTAGGTATGGGATGGAGGTTGTTTCATGGACCTCAAAAGTAATAGTGGGTAAGGATGGAGGTTGTTTCATGGACCTCAAAAGTAATAGTGGGTAAGGATGGAGGTTGGCCTCATGAGTTTGTCAGTGACTGGGGTTGATGTGAGGTTTACAGGCACCTGAAATAGAGGTGAATGGAAATTGTGTGGAGATTGTGCCAATGGGCGGCGTCAATCATGGGGTAGGGTTGTATGACTTCGGAATATTGGCAGTTGCAAAGCAGTAGATGGGATGCAATGGAGATTAGATTTATGGGCTTCGGTAGTTGAAGGGAATGAGTACAGAAATGAAGCATGATTCATGGGCGCAGGAGTGGTGAGAAAGGAGATGATGTGTCAATCAAGAGTTACTTGGGTTGTTTTACCTCTTAGCGGCACTTTTTTTTGACACAATGGGCTAAATGGCCAGGTCACAAGTATTCCGAAGGCTGAAAGAAGGTTGGGGGAAGGACACTGTTATATTGGCCAGCTGTTAGGAGATAGATGGTAGCCTCCTATAAAGGCCATCTAGTGTGTTCTTTAACGTGCAGAGGGTATGACTCTCCGGCATAAGGGGTCACGGCTTAACGTTCCATCCGACGGACGACTCCTCAACGTTTAATTTCTAATTGCGAAATAATGTCGATGCAGAAGCAACAGGTGGTGACTGAGAGAATAAAAACAATAAATAATAAAGAAAAAAAAAAGTAACTTTTAATTCCCTTTTGAAAGCGAATTAACGTAAAAATTACGTAAAATATACGTAAAATTGAAATTTGTTCCACTTGAAACGTAAACAAATTTTGCTTGGATTTCATTCTAAATAATCGGAATTAGTAGCAGTCGTGTTTATTTGACAAACAATCAAATTTTTTTAAGTTTCAGTTTAAAACGTTTCATCCTAGATCATAGAAATCGGAAAATGTGAATTAAAAACGCACCTCCTCCCGCTAGAAGATGGGTTGTGTTGTTTTTACCACTGAACGACATTATGTTTCGTACAATAGGCTACTTAGCCAATCACAAGGACCCAGAGAAGATTGGGGGAAGGGACATACCGGACAGCTGAGACATTGATAGCCTTACATCAAGATAATCCAGTTTGTTCTTTAAAATATTTAGATTATGGCTCTCTTGCACACGGAATCTCGGGTAATGCCCAGCAGAAGGACGGCTACCTTCCCACTCCCCTTTCTCACCGAGGGAGGGGTGGGGTTTGGCGGCTCTTGATATGTGGATTACGAACTGAAGCGATATCCACTGACCCAGCCCTCGTCCTCTGAACATGGGGCTTCCTGGTTATGAGCCAGTTTCTCTACCAGTTAAGTAGGGGACGAATCACACTTTTGAGGTAGTGAAGAAAAGAAGGATGGGATACTTCCTTTGAACCAACTATAGGGACATAAGCATGCTACCTTATAACGGTAGAAGCTTTAGTGCATTTAAAGCAATTGGTATTATTTTTATTGGTGGTAATTATAATCTATAAATTAATCATCGTTATAGGTTGTCGACGGCTATTGTGTAAAACAAAATGGCAGGTGAGGTTACTATTCCGGGTCTCCCAGGGCAGAAAGAATGCTCTATTTTCCATAAACAATGATGTTCACGAGAAAGTAAAATTAATTTATTTTATTTCTTTCAATTTTTATTTATTTTTATACATTGATCTTTATTAAATGTCACACAAACATCATTATTTATATTCTAGTTGTATATTATGAAGTTATTTGTAACAAAAGAAAGAAACAGAAAAGGTGTTTGTCCCTGAACAAAAATAATGTTTTTTTTCTCATTCATTTTGGTTATACAAGAATTATTTTGAACAAGTGTCCCGAAAAGCATGTGCTTGTCTGCAAGAGAGAATAATAACATTAGTTTGTCGAAGCCCGGATCTAGAAATAAAAAATAAAAGGTGAGGAAGGGACTCGATCGAGGGAGGGGGAAAGGTAAAAGTTGGGGAGGGGACAAGAGACTGGAATTTTATTGCAGCATAGTATTTTTACCTTTCCCTTCGTTTTAGAGATATTAAATGTTTTTAAAAAAAAAATCATGAAATAATCATAAATATTTTTGCCTCCATTAACCTTACTAGCATTGCCAAAGGAGGGTCCAAGCTACCACCCCTCACCCCTCACTAAATCCGGTCTTGACTGTGTCGATGCGAAATTTCAGGATAAACTCCACGGTAGAGATTCAACTCTTCAAATTGATTTTTGTCTTGAAGAAAATTTCTAATCCTGTTTTTAATTTCAAGAACTTTGTTCTAAAGAATAATTTCTCCTTATAATTGGTTAAATTTAATGTTGTAGATTAATATTGGTTAATCGATATTAATCTTATACGGTCCCGTATATGCCCTCGTACAATTCCTGTAATTCTTTTAAACCTTCTCAAAGTTGTAAATAATTGTTGGATTGTAACCTACAATCTTCCTTGTGAGAGATTTTAAATCTGAACCTGTTTCCGAAAATAGTTTAAAACGGCTTGATATTTGTAAAGATGCTGCCTATTGAACTACCTTTTCGATTCAGCACTTTATTTCTACCAATTGAAATTCCTTTTCAATTGAGTTTGTCATTTCTACTCATTCCAGAGCAATACAATGTCTGTAAAAATTACAATAGTAATATTTAGAATGAAAGTTTATAATGTTTCGTCAGAATTACATTTGTAGAAATTAATATAGTTCGGATAAATAATGGGAACACTTGGTTTACTATCAGACGTGAAAGAAATTGTCTCTGAGCGTGATGATGAAGTGTCACTTGAGACAAATTAGACCACTGATATTAAGTTCTATATTATCTAGATGTGGATAAACAGAAGGAACCTGAAGAATATGCAAGAGGTTTTTATGGCATCTTTCATAAAAAGAAGAGTGTTACAGAAATAAATTATTAACAGAGATGTCATGAAAGAGAAGAGTGAAATTGTTTTCCAAGAATTTTACCAAACATGTCGTCTTTTATACTAGAATCCCGTCCATAAGGCTCTTTCTTCATATTTAGAAAATGCAAAGTACTCAACATATATTACTTGATCGCTATTATTTATTTCATTAAATACGATTTATTTCTTCCAATCTTATTTCGTTTGAAACTGATTTTATCCCAACTTTAACTTTATAAATAAGGTCTGCAAGGATGAAAGAATGTTTATCAGCATTTGCAAAATCTTTAACTGCACTTGCATCTGTGAAGTCCGTCGAATATCTGCACCGCGGATATTAAAAATTTAATAACCGACAAACTGTTATGCATATTTTAAGTGATGATTTTAAGCGATGAGCTTCAATTTTAATCGATTTATGTGTCACACCAAATCTAGCATGGAGGTGTTATAGGGGAATGGACGATGTAAGAGAATGAGCGGGGAGGAATTTCAATTGTTTCCACGAGCTTACAGGATTATATCAAACCCTTGTTATTGCTGTACACTATATTACAAAAAGCAACTGAACCCCTCCACGTTATGTGAATGGAAAGTCACATTCAAAGCTCACTGTCTTCGAAAAGAAGTTTTTTACGAAAAGCTGTTAAATTGAATATCTCATTGAAATCTATCAAAATATATATTTTCTCCAATATTCGTTTAACATTTACAGATTTATGGACGCTGAAACATTTAACTGAAACTTTAGCTAGTCATGAAAATATACCTCAAAAGATGAAACACTAATGTTATAACAAATATTTCACCAACATTAATGTAATATTTAAAGTTTGCGTAACGATTTTTTCAGTTTCCATCAATTTTTGATGAAAATGTTTAGGAAGAGTGTGCAGCTTTAATAACTCGTTATATATTAAGCAAATATTCTTGCGAAAAAAATCGATATTTAGAGAGAATTAATCAGATTCTTCGATTTATGTCTAGTGACATTTTTTCGTAAAAGAGCTTATTTTCAAACGTAGCTTGTAATATGCCTATTCTTTCAAATACATTGAAAGTACCCGGTTAGGTTTTGTAATATTGTAGTGTGTGTTTCAACACAAAAAGATCTGAATATTTGTTGAGCTTAATCAATAGATGTATCATGATACAATTTACCCACTCATACATGGAACCTAAAATATAAATTTTATATTTAGTATGTTACATATGAGATCTGACCAACCCGCAGCTCATTACAAAAACAACCAGCGACTCATACAAATTAACGATATACAGAATATGGCTGATTTCTTTCAATACAATTTTTCCCCAAACATTTTCCATTTCATTAAATTGTTTTATCAATTCATATTACCCATTAAAATGCATATTTTTGTTTTAAAATTTTTTATTCTTTAAAAAATATAGTTTATTTTTTTCAATCCGTTACTCATTAGACGTTGTTTTCATTTTTAAATGAGGAATTTTCTTTCCTGTGGCTCCTTAAGAATATATTTTTTGAAGCGTCACTTTGCTAAGTTTGGATTAGCCAGCCCAATTATAGATAAAGTAAAGTAAACTTAATATTTTTTAAAATGAAATTAAGTGTATTTAACATTTAACATACGTACATTTATATGCAAACGTATTAAGGCTAATATTTCATTATTTACAAGAATTAGTATTCATTGTAATTATATTACTTATGTGAAAAATAAGAAATATAATATTTTCAATCACACATCTCCCCTCCAGACAATGTTGGTTTGTGGGTGTAAATATTTGTATAAATACTTTAAAAATTATAAAATATGCAACAACTATAATCTATAACAAATGCCAAATCATAATTTAAAGCAGATCTTTCGATTTATACAAAATAAAGCTCTTACATTCAAAGTTCTTTATCAAAATTCTACAGTACTTCGGGTAAAATCCACATTTTACCCGAAGCACTGTTTTAATCGAGGATATTAGATATCCTGCCTATGATTCTTCAGCTACTAGAGAATGCCATCAAGAGCATCTGTGCTGCTCTCCCTGCCGGAACGAGACCAAAAGCCCTTACGATGCTAACCCTTTTTACTTTGTCAGATGTCTCTCTGCCCTTGGCCCTGTTGGCATCAGTATGTTCTCTTATCTAGCTTGTCTTCTGACTCTCTTTTGTTCTACTATAGAACTTCAACCACTCTTGGAACACTGCAACTGTACCAGCATCCTAGAAAACAATACACATAGTCTCTATCCCGAAGCAAGGAAATCTGCCGACATAGCTTTCTTCATATAGACTTATTGCTCTCTCTTTCTGCCTTGGGCCGAAGGTGACTCAGTCGGTAGCGCGCCAGGCTCGTAATCTGCAGTTCCCAAGTTCGAGTCCCAGATATGCCAGCGTTGAGATTTATCTCCGCACAACTCCCCGCAGAACTCCCCACCCTTCCTACGATTAGTAGGGGATACCGATCGGCTTGGAAAGACCACCGTTCGTCGGATGGGATGCTAAGCCGTGGCCCGTGTGCTGAAGAGCTATACTCTATGCACATTAAAGAGCACGCTGGATGGCCTTGACGGGAGGATCCATCTGTTCCCCAACAGCTGTTCCTGTGGGACCACTCCCCAAACTTTCTCTGAGCCTTCGGGGTTCTTGTGACCTGGCCATTTAGACCATTGTGTTCAAAAATGTTCCGCTCAGAGGTAAAACAGTCCAACCTACGGAACAAACAATTACCTCAGTGGCAATTTATTGTACAGAAAAAGACGGGTAAATCGTTAAAAATTGTATAAAAATGAATGATAAAAATTGGGAGGCTAAACAACATTTCAGAAGTTTATAGTTACTAACTTTTTTATTATTACTAAAAAATTATTACGCATTGTAACAGTGCTTAATAATCATCTCATTTGTTAACTTTATCCATCTTCACATGATTAGTATATAAAATTTACTAAGTATAAACTTCTAAAATGTTGTTTAGCCTTCTTATTTTTCAATCTACTACACTATTGTTCAAGACACTGTGTAACATCGATAGATGAATGAGGAATTTCATAATTCCTTGTGTTTGATTATATACAAATCAAATCAAAATATAGAATTTTTTTTTAAACCGGCTGTTATAATCTGAACATAAGAATGATTTTAAGCTTAACTGGCTGGCAGCCTCATCAGTCACTACATCAACTACTGTAAGTGAGTCTTCTTATGTTCAGATACATATTTATATTCTATGTTTTATTAGAATGTTCAGATTCTTATGTTCAGATTATAACAGCCGGTTTAAAAAAATTCTATATTATTTGATTTTTAAAAAATTCGAATAATTCCAACACATCTCCAAAAGGAGAAAGAAAAAAGCTCCTATGAAAATAACATTTCAAACTTACAATGTTTGCTTTGTTATTTGATAAAATATGAAATTCATGCAGAAAAAAAAAACGTTTCTGAAATTGCTGTGAAATACAATGCAATTGCTCTCATCACGCCCATTTTTATTCAAGTTTATCCTTCTTACGAAGCAAATATTGCACTTTATAAGTCGACTAAAAGGAGAACTTTAACTCCTCTCCACCAGCAAATTTGGTTCCATACGAAGAAGCTCGGCTCTGATACGCAGTAAATGTGATGATGACATATGAAGAACAGCTCTGCGTAATACGAGGAGAAAAATTCGCCACTTAGCAAGAAGAGAATAAAATTCTGCAACTTTAGTTTTTTTTTTCAGGTATTAAGTACGGAACTTCGCCGCCGTTTGAAGGGAATCGAAAATATTTCATTAGCGTTCCGGCACTTAGAAGAATTCACGTTCTTCGCCTCAGTGATCTTTCAAAGATCAAACTTCTTAATAATTCTTTCACAGTAGTTATAGAACTTCTGATTATTATGCCTCGCAAAAATCCGATATTCGACGAGTTTACCTCTTTGATAAAAGTTTTAAATCTAATCAGAAGTTGCTGCCAGTGTTGGAAACGCAGCATTCTAGCGTTAGGACTCCCAAAGTTTGCTGAAAGAAGAAGCCGTATAGTGGGGATAAATAAAAGTTTATTCAATAAAAGCAATATTCTAGAGCTGCATTAAATGAATTACTGAAAGAATAAAATCAGGCCTAGAAATCTATAAATTTTACTGTTGCCTATGAAAATAACCAAACAATTTCTTTTCTGAGTATATTAATGCATCGCAGTAACTCTAGTTTTGAAATTACAGTTCATAGAAAAGCCCTCATTTATCAACAAGCTAATAATACCTTTCAACTCAGCTCACAATAGATCTTCACTTATCTCTATCATGTTGTTCTTATTCTACAGAGCCTACAAAGTCTGCAACAACAAGTATTTTTTTTTAATAAAGAATTCCTTTATATATTCTCTATGTCAAAACGCAGGTATCCTCACTAGTTTACAAAAAGAATTCTCCTCTCCGCCAGAAATACAATCAGCAACTTCCGTCTTAAAGACAATTCTTCTCAAGATGTGAAATATACCTCATCCATTTTTCCATTTTCCAGCCTCAACAATATTATGAAAAATTATAATTATAAAGTACCTACCAAATCTCCAATCACCATTTTATCTCCCATAAAACAAGACAGAGATATGTATATCCTCACTTACAGGTGGTGTATATTTAGTACCCATCACATACCCTGAATCAGATTCTTGCAGTCGATCTAAACCTCTCGGCTACATAGGACAAAGCAAAAGAACTCAAGAGAAAATAAAGGAACACCAAAGAAATTTCAAATTAAAGCAAACTAGTACAGTTTATATTTTAATTAATAAAATATAATTTTATCCCTCCTCAAGTTTATAGTTCACAGAAAATCTACTAATTTTTGTCAACCGAAACTGTTGTAATATGGACCAACCACAACTAAACATGCATAGAAAATTCTATTACAAATTTTTCCACAAAGCAATATGTCTTTGCCTCTGTTAATAAGGAAAAATTCGGCATCCAATTATAATGCACCAACAATCGCAAGCACTTCTCATGATAGCTGATCTCGCTTATCATACTTCATGACTCGTGTTTCGCATTTCTGCTCAACTAGAATTTGAATTATGTCATAGAACTTTGAATTTTTTTCCTACTATATAAGGTAATTCTCTAATCATGGTATGTCTGAAGAAGTCCTAATAGTTAGGACGAAATCTATAACATCGTTTATATACTCCGTTACAATGCTTAATAATCATCTCAATTTTTAATTTTATTTATCTTCAGATGATTAGTGTACAAAATTTAGTAAGTATAAACTACTGAAATGTTGTTTAGCCTTCTTATTCCATCTACTACACTATTCTTCAAGACATTGAAATAAACAAAGGGACTATTATATAGGTTTAAATAAAAACCGTTCATAAGAGTTTAAACGCTCAAAAACAGTTTTTATAGCTATACATTTTATAGCTATTTATTCCTATACATATCTATGATAACTTGTGCGAAGACCAGAGAAATTCAATGGTCAAAAAACTTAAACCTCGAAATGCTGAACTGAAAAGAATGAGGGGGGGGGGGGGGGTCTAGGATTATAAATCATGTTTTGTTACAGGTCGGAGCTTGAATTATTGCCTGAAAAAATTCCTAAAAGAAATTGTTCAAAATTCAGCAAGAACCCCTCCCTCTTTCCTTCCACCACCGCGACTTATACCCATTAAATCTGAAAAATAAAAGCGATTTTGAACTCGACCTCGAGTCGCAACAGCTTGCTTCTTGTCTGCGTGAAGATCTACCAACCCTCCGAGGTCAAGGTCAGCTCTTGTGGCTCGACCCTTTCTCCCCCATCATCATCCTCAAGCAGCCATGGGCTACGGAGGTCCAACCAGACCGTGCAATTTAGTTCTCCAAGCAAGTCTATCCTGAGCTACATCTACTGCATCTGGCCACTGCACACCAATTCTAACAAGGTCCTGTTTGACATTGTCTGCCCACCGCATCCTAGGTCTCCCCTTCTTTCTGAGGCCTTTAGGCACACTGTTCATAACCCTATTCGCCAATCTATAATTATTCATACGGGCAACATGGCCAAACCAACGGAGTCTCTCTCTGCACAATATGCTGCTTAAAGGAGGTTGCAAACTCCTTTGCCTAATCTCATCATTAGTTACAAAGTTGAACCACCTAATGCCTAAGATACTGCTTAAGCATCTGGAATCAAAAGCATCTAGTTTCCTGTTATCTTGTTTACAAAGTGTCCAAGTTTCACTACCATAACTAACCCTAGAAAGAACCAAACTATTATACAGTCTAATTTTAGTCTTTAGGTGTATACGCCTATTTCTCCACACTCTCCATAGGTTCTTAAAAGTCCCGGCAGCAATCCCTATTCGTCTGTTAATCTCATGCCGCACATCACCATTATCTGCTACATAGCTCCCAAGATAATTAAACTGTGACACCTGTTCAAGACCGCAACCATTCAGATTAACTGAATCACAGCCTGCCAGACCAATTTTCATCACTTTAGTTTTCTCTCTGTTTATAACCAAACCTACTCTACTACCAGTCTCATCAACAGCTCGAATGAAAGAATTCATCTCATCAACATCATTTGCCAAAAGGGCTAAATCATCAGCATAATCTAAATCAGAAATTTTCGTATCTCCAGCTCATTTAAGGCCAAAATCTTTCCCTTGAAGTATAATATATCTTCGCATAACATAATCAATAACCAAGCTAAAGAGAAAAGGAGACAAAATGCACCCTTGTCGAACACCAGAAGTAATGCTAAACCAATTGCTACAAGCCTTACCAACTCTCACACACGACTCAGTGTTATTATAGAGAGCTTTCATAATGTTAACTAACTTGTCTGGTATACCATATGATCTCACAATCAACCACAAATTATGACGATCAACAGAGTCGAAAGCCTTTTTGAAATCAACAAAGCTAGCAACCAAAGGTTTCTGAAACTCTAAACATTTCTCAAGAATCTGCCTAAGTGAAAATATCTGATCCACACATCCCCTACCACTTCTGAATCCACATTGCTCATCACGAAATTGACTGTCAACCAGATTCTTAATTCTATTAAGCACAATCATGGAAAGAACTTTACCTGGAACAGAGAGTAGGCTAATACCCCTATAGTTATCACAAGAACTGCGATCACCTTTTTTGAAAATAGGGATAATAATAGCTCTGGTAAAATCCTTAGGAACCATGCCTTTATCATAAAAGATATTCAGAATTTCAGTCATCCAAGTGGTAACCGAAACATTCCCAGCTCTAAGCATTTCCGTAGTAATTTCATCTACCCCTGGGGATTTATGAAGTTTAAGTTTAGAAACAGCCAAAATAACTTCAGATTGTGTTATAATAGGGCCAACATTAAAGCCACCAATGCATCTATCATCATTGCAAACAATGGGAGTAGAACTAACTACATTATTTAGAACATCACTGAAATGCTCAGCCCACCTAGCCATGACAGAATCCTCCCCTTCTATAACCTTACCTTGTTTATCCTTCATCCTTGTATGCCTGTCCGTTTTCTACCACACAAAACATTAACTATCTGGTACAGCTCTCTGCTGTTGTGCTGTCTAACTGCTTCCTCGGCTTTGTCAGCCAAACCATCAAGCCAAAGATTCTTATCAGCAGCTAACTGATCCTTTACAAGTTTATTAAGGTCTCTGTAATGCTTTCTATTAGAACTAGTAGGGTATTGATTAAGGGCATTCCTGCAGTTTTTTCTTTCCGAAATAAGCTCAAGTGCCTTATCACTCAGATAATTTTGCCTCTTCTGCTCCTTTTTTCCTAAAAGAGTACTGTTAGTGTCCAAAAAAGCCTGTTTAAAATGATCCCATTCTTCCTCAACTTCAGTAGTAAGCAAAACCATGACTGTCATAATGACTAAGTAACCTATCATGGTAAGTTTTGGCTATAACTGGATCTTTCAGAGCTTCAGTATTAAAAGTAAATTTTTTAACCCTAGCACAACACTTTTTAAGTTTAAGTTGCAACACACTTTTAACAAGGTAATGGTCAGATCCAATTTCAGCTCCCCTATATGCCCTGGTATTCCTAACAGAACTAGTCCATTTGCTGTTAATTAATATGTAATCAATCATATTCTTATGCAGCCCATCAGGTGAAACCCATGTGTACTTATGTATGTCGCGGTGTTTGTAATATGTGTTAGTTATTCTGAATCCATTGAGTTTACTTACCTGTAGGAGACGTTGTCCATTGCCATTGCAGCTACCAATACCAAAAGGGCCTATTACTCCTCCCCAAAGGTCAGAGTCAGTACCAACTTTGGCATTGAAGTCACCAAGAACAAGGGTAATATCTCCTTTCTTGACAGAATTCAAAATATCCTGAAGTTGTTCATAAAACCTATCTTTCTCATCCTCATCGGCAACCTCAGTGGGGGCATAACAGCAGATAACATTCTGGTTTTTAACGCTTGTCTGAAATTTTGCTCTAAGAAACCTTTCATTAATTCACTCATATCCTAGAAGAGCATCGCTAGCGTGTCTGCTGAGAAGCAGACCCACGCCTTGGTGATGCTTATTGTCGTCCCTCCCTGAAAAGAGAAATTTAAGATTATTTTTAAGAATCTGACCTTTATCTGTCCATCTGGTCTCTTGCAAGCCGAGAATATCTAAATTATAATGGTGGAATTCTTGTGTGAGGACATCAAGAGAAAAAGCTCTGTGCAGAGTCCTCACATTCCAACTACTTATGGAGAGAAAATGGTTAGTGGGATGTTTAAAGAAACTATGTTTATTGAGAGAGGGAATGCCGACAATATCAAACAGCCCCCTAATCGCAGACATGGGGCAAAGACCCGTTCCCCCACTACTAAAGGCTGAAGCCATCTACACTGGAAGACTTCCTCCAATGTAGAATTTGACGATGCCAATAGAAGAAAAGAGTTCAGGTGCCTGCGATGACTTCTGCTCAGGATTATCCACCAGCTGATAAACATATCCTGTGAATCTATTCACTTGGTCAACCCACAAACAAACAGAAAACACAGCGGAAGATTTTCCCTCCACAGAAGCCCACCAGTGCAGCAAAATCAGGATCCATAATCAAGCTCAGAGCCATATATCTGTCCAGTCCAGTAGGTTTATATGGTCAGCACCAGGACCCTGTGTGGTTGACCACTCCTCAGCAGGGTAGAAAAAAAGAAAAATAGCCATAGTTGTCCAGATCAGTAGGCCACACTAATCTGGCAGCCCTCCCCTTCCGTTCACTTCCACAAGAGAGTATCTCTTTTGAAAGTTACTAACGGTCCGCACCACAAGAAGGCGGGGTCGGACATTAGGTGCTAGGCCTGGCCTTTTCTATGCATCATCACAGGGGATTGGTGCATAGCTCTCCTTCCAGTGACTACCTAGCTACCATTTACAGACCCATATTCTCCCCCATAGTGGGGAAATACTACTGTTCTACTGAGTTACAAATATCCTGCGGCTTTGTCCAAAGGAAATTTACCCCTAAAATATCCAATGAAGTGATATTTCACTTCATTGACTTCAATTTTTAACGCAATAGACTTCAATTTTTAACGCAACTCGGAATGGCAAGGATGAAATCCGTATAAGAAATTTGGAACCTGTAGGTGAAATATTTTGAAGAGTACAAAACGAAAATAACAAATAACACATTATAAAAATAGGTAAAAAAATAATTCGAGGTTCTAAATCAGGTTGTAAAGTATGTAAGTAAATATGTAAAGCATGAACTTTCAACCCAACCAGTCATTTATTGGCCAGGTCACAAGGACTCCAACGGTTCAGAAAAGGCCGGGTAAGGATATTCACTGAGCAGCTGTTAGGGGACAGACAGAATCTTCTCATCAAGGTCATCCAGCGTGTTTTTTAACGTAAACTGGGTATAGCTATACTGTACATGAGGCCACCATTTAAAGTCCCATCCGACGGACTGGGGCCTTTCGAAGTCCATTGGTGTCCCCCTTTCTGACCATAGTCTGAAAAGGAGAAGGAGGCAAAAATTCTCAGCGTAAGCAGAGTTTCTATTCGAACTTAGGATTATGATCGATAAAACCTCGCCCCTGAACAAAGGATGACACAGGGAAAACACATGAATGAAATTTGCGACCGTGCGATCAAGTATTTGCGAAATTATTAGATCCAAATCATCTTTTTTAAAAAAAGCACCTTTTTCTACATCAAAAATAACAGCACACATTTCTAGTTGTCATGCTTTGTAGGAAACGTGCCAAGAGCTACATCAACATGAATTGTGGCGACATTTCCAAGAAGAAACACTCTTACAGGTTCCATTGTCCGGAATAAAAAAACGTTCCTGGACTCAAATGACTAAACGTTGAGGAAATCTATAACCAGTGGTTCAATCTACTTAAAATGTGAAACGATCGCCTCAGGAATCGTCGTTCCTCCCATCAGTACTTCCCGAGATCTCATACTAGAAAAATTGGCGCCATATTTACATATTAATACATACATATAAAATCAGAAAGATTCGTTTTATAGATATTACATAGAACATGACATTGTTAAGGGGGAGTGCAAGAACTACAATCGAGCCAAAAAAAATGCAAAAGGGGAAGCCAAGAGACTGGATTTCCAATGCAGTATAACATTTCTCCCTCTGTTTTACAGTTATTTTAAAACTTTCTTGAAAAATGCATAAAATATAAATAGGTTTCATAAATTTTTCCCTCTTTTACCATTATTAGCATTCCGAAAGGGATACATCTAGATCCGGCCCTGTTGGTCGGTAATAATGTTACAAACATTTTGCTAACAACTAGGCCATTATTGGCAGATTTAACAAAAACTTAATCGCCCGTTGGTGGAGCACTAGTTCCAAACACACTAGAGGTCCTGTATAGTTAGAGGCTGGCCATCTCGGTGACTCACTGCCATTGGTTAATTGAGTCACGTGGTTTATGGGCGCCATGTTTTGTCGTACCGTGAGACGAAAGCCTATGAGTTACCAAGTAAAACTTCTCAGTTGTATATACCAAGTTAAAACTTCTCAGTTGTTATAGTTTTATATATTTCTACCACTGTTTTTGTCTGTAAAAGCTGTTATATTTTATGAATGCCTCACTCCGCTGCATTTGGGTGTAAAAATTTCACTCAAAGAAATAATTTAATTAATATTTTCCCGAGAAACTGTATCAGAAGACGGCAAAGTGCTTCAAAAGTGAAACGAGCTAACTGAAAACCACCAAAAAATTTCTTCTAAGGTTCGTTTGAAAAACGAGCGAATGTTTTCACTTTGTCGTCTTCCTATGCCAGTATTTGTCCGTCTCTCTGTTAACTGTTGTCTGTCCATCTGTCTTCCCACCTGTCTGTCCGTCTATAGACAAACATTTATTTTTTACTTTTAGAGCTAAATGAAAAATTCTTTTCGGTTGGATAGGTGCCCAACAAATATTGTGGTTAGCAATTTTGAAAATTTTCGATATCTTTAATAGCGCCCTCTAGCGGTAGGAAAAGATGGAAAATGCTAAAATTTCAAACGAATATTACAAGCAAAGTATTTACACTGGAAATCCGAAATTTTGGTAGTAGTTATGGTCAGATGGTTTACAACGGCAACAAGGTTTTGTCTTCTTAGCCAAAGGCGGGGGGGATGCGAAAATGAATCTTTTTTAAGAGATAAAAAAAACATTGTTTCGTTTTCTGTTTTACAGACACTAACAAAATATTAATGATTTAAACAATATATGATAATTTCAGCATTATCTGTAGATGTTTAAAGTCTATAACTCAATAAATGTTTTTTGTGAAAAAAGCCGGCTTTAGTTCAACAGGTTAGAATGTTCTGGCATATTTCTGGAGAGCTGCGGGTTCGAATCCCGTATGTCGGCGAATTATTTTTCCACAAAAATATTAATATTTACGTTTTTCAAATCCCCATCAGCTGCAATTTCCAGTGTTAGAGAGTGCTAAAGGCGGTAAATAAAAACTCGAATGGCGACCTCTAGCGGCGGAAGAAGCTGGAAAATACCAAATCTTTAAATAAATATTGCAAACGATGTATTTTTGCTAGAAACTTAAGTTTTTGGTCATAGAGTGTAATGATCAAGTGGTTTACCCCAATAGTAATGATTGGTCACATTGGTAAAATGCAACTTTTCTGCTTTAAGAGATAAATGAAAGACTTTTTTTGCACATTACAGGTACTAGTAAAATATCAATAGTTTATTTTCTCAATTATACAGTAGTCCAAATTTCCACTGTCGGAGGGTACTGAAAGTGAGAAACAACTAGAAGAACGCATATCTCCTCTGGGAATTTAATTTTCAAAGAGAATGAAGTTCTTCCTTTGCCTACTTTTTCACTCTTTAAAAGTTTTAATTATGGATGTTCGTGTTGTTTTTCTGCTGAGGTCCCGCCATCCTCATGGACCTTCTACTATGGCGTATAAACTGACAGGTTTCTGTCAGACCACTGTACAAGCAGCTACTTGAGAGGTTATTTTTTATTTTTTAATATATGATGGGGAAATGCACATATTAGTATTTTATTAGTAATTATAAAACATAAAAAGTATTATTCTTTTAGTTTTTAAATTTAGACAGTTGCTTTTCTCTCGCTCCTCTGAAAATAGTGAGCAGATCATTGCTGTCAGTGGAATTTCTACCATAGCAGAATGCTTCCGCCGAAATTTCGGGGCGGGGGTGGCTCAGTCGGTAGCGCGCCAGGCTCGTAATCTGTAGTTCCCAGGTTCGAGTCCCAGCTGGGTCAGCGTTGAGATTTATCTCCGCAAAATTCCCCGCCCTGCCCACGGTCAGTAGGGGACACCGAAGGGCTTGGAGTCGGTAGCGCGCCAGGCTCGTAATCTGTAGATTACGCGCCAGCTCGTAATCTGTAGGTTCGAGTCCCAGCTGGGTCAGCGTTGAGATTTATCTCCGCAAAATTTCCTGCCCTGCCCACGGTCAGTAGGGGACACCGATGGGCTTGAAAAAGCCGCCGTCCATCGGATGGGACGTTAAGCCGTGGCCCCGTGTGCGGGAGAGCCATACCCTGTACACGTTAAGAACACGCTGGATGGCCTTGACGGGAGGCTACCATCTGTCTCCCAACAGCTATTCCAGTGGGTCCCCTCCCCCAACCTTCTCTGAGCCTTCGGGGTCCATGTGACCTGGCCATTTAGCCCATGGTGTGCAAAAAAGTACCGCTCAGAGGTAAAACAACCCAACCCAACCGCCGAAATTTCTACAATAAACAGATCACTTGAAGCATTCGGAAAAAGTTTTGCAGTTTCGGTACTTAGTCATCTCTAATGACATAAATTAAAACTACCTTTGAAAACGCGAATTACATTTCATTAGTAACCAACTAAAAAAAGAGATTTCCAATTTTCTCTTAAAGCTACCTTTGAAAAGCTACCGTTCCGTTTTTTCCCTACCTTATGCTTAGGGTCAACTATTGTTGTCAGTGGAATTTTCAAGATTGTCACATCCACGACAAAAATTTCAAATTTCTAGCATAACTGCATCGTTTGCAATATTCGTTTTAATTTTTGGTATTTTTCGATTTTTTCCACTGTTTAGAGGGCGCATTTTTAGCTTTTGGGAAATTCGCAAAATGCAAATTGTAATATTTCATCAATACCTGACCAACCCAAAACTTTTTTTTAAATTTATCTCTAAAAAACCTACACTTTTCTCTTAAAGCAAAAAAAATTGCATTCACCTCCCCCTGGGTCTAAAGGGTCAAGTGATTGTTGCCAATGGTAACTTCGTAACCTTCACATTTCAACACCAAAATTTTAAACTTCTAACATAACTACATCATTTGGAATATTCGTTTGATATTTTGAAATTTTCAAACTTTTCCACCGTTACAGCAGGGCGCAGTTTTTACTTCTGGGAGATTCAAAAAATGCAAATCGTAATATATCATTAATTCCTATCTAACACATAAAGAATTTTTTTATTTATCTGTATAAACACAAAAGTTCGATGTCTACAAACGACAAGACAACAAACAAAATTATATCTTTTTTTTTTAAAAGGAAAAAAAAAGCCATAAAATTTATTTTTCCTTCTTTTTAGCCGTTTTCTAAAGTGTTTCCAATCATTAACACTGAAATCTGTATCAAATATTACCCTACCTTTTCATGAATCCATAAGTATTCGTGCAATACCATTCAGCTATGCAAGCTAAACAATCCGAGCGACGACAAAACATGGCGCCCAATTTTGAGATGGCCAACCTCTACATATATAGGGTCTCTAAAACACACGAGAGGTATTTAGAGATCTGTTGATTCTTGAAAGAATGGAATAATATCCATAACCGTGAATATGCCGCCAAGAATCACGGGTGGATTAGTGTGGAAACTTTTATCTAAATATCCTAAAAATATATCGAAAATTAATAAATAATATATTTAAACAAAAAGGGAAAGCTCCAACATTAATCAATGCTTTGATTATATGCTCGTGAGTAAAGTACTTTGCGTTGTCTTTTTTTTTTTCACCATCATTTCTGATTTATTATTAACCTAACAACAATATTTTTAATATTTAGGTTAATGAATGCATTCCGCAATTGTGTAATAGGTACATTCCAGCTAATGATGCAAATGGAAGAAACGCTCGTTGCCGTTAGTAACTCCTTCGCTAAAATTCAAATTACCTTGAGTAACGACACTTCAGCAAGTCAAAGTAAACCTTACCTCATTAGCATGTTGATAAGTCCATAATTGTGTAGCGGATTTATGAACATCAAAAGTAGAATTATTAAATTTCGCAAGACATTTTGCTTTAATGAACCTGGAGGAATGAAAAAAAATCCACGAATTGAATACGAAAGCAATAAAAACCACATTTTTCTTGAAAGTGTGCATATGATTAAAATGTTTCGTAATGCAGTTTTTCTGATGATGAAGTTTCCTCTGACGTTGTTTTATACGCCTAAAGTTCTTTAGTTCCAGCTAATTTATTTTTATTAAAGCTCTAAGCAAACAAAAAAAGCAATGGAATGAATGAATAAATAACTCATCGTTAAAAAGTCTTAAGCAAAGGAAAAAAAAAGAAAAGAAGCAGAAATAATTTACGAAGAAAAAAAAACATGAAAAGTTTATTCATGTAATGATGTGCGTGAAAAAAATTTATGAAGGAAATTGAAAGATGAAAATTAAGAATTAATATAAAGACGCAAAAGATATTAAAAAAGTATAATAAAATATTTATATAATGGTAAAAAAGACATTAAAGTGAAGTAAGTTGTGCACGTGCTCATATATTAAAGCAGTATTTCTCAACATTTTTTATGCAGTACTCTTTAAAAGAATTAAAGTACTCCTTTTTAAAATTCTTTTGAAGTACCTTCCCATTTTTCTTTCAAAAAATTTTTGACGTTCCCCAAGCAGCTAAATGTTTCAAGCACACGATTCTCTTCACCATTGTAACAAATCTGATTAAACAGTTTAATCATAATTGATTGTTTTTGGATGTAATCATTAGAAAAATTATGCGTACTTCTGAAAGTATTCCTACCATCGGTGGAGAAACACTGTATTAAAGAATAAAAAATAGGATGTTTTTTCACCTCCGCTTCTAAAAAGGAAGTGCGTACTATATCTTCCTATTTTGTACATTAAAATATCCAACTCTACACTGAAGAAAACGTATTTTCACCATATATGGCAGTAAAGATTTAAAAATAATGCTCATCCATTTGAAAGTTAAGTTATGAAAAACATTTATGTTGCAATTTCGAAGATTTGTTTAATACCATGTAAGCACGCAGATTTCATCCATTTTGAAATTAAGTTAAAAGATAATCGAAGAATTGTTTAATGGCAACTAAATTAGGCCTTTTCCATCCAAGGCAATTTATAGTTTTGAGATTTTCCCAACTTGTTCACAACGCTCGTGGTTAAAACTAAAAAAAAAACTCTATTGACCTTAAAATGGTAGCCACCTCTCTGATGTGAGGAAACCATGGACTTCCTTAACCTCGAATAATTTGAAGCGATGGTGAAAAATAATAATTGGAGATAAAAATTGACTTCAAGGAATTGAAGAGATGACTGAAATGACCGTAAGGCACTCTCAAATGTCTGTCGAATTTACCTCAAGAAATCGGAGAGATGACTCATTAACCTTTTGAATTAATTAAAAAGAATGATCAGATTATCTCGTAATGAATCAGAGAGATGATTTAATTGTCTTAAAATAATTGGACGGAACAGCCAAACTAGCCGTGGGGAATTGAAAGAATGATTGAAAGACTCAGATTATTACAAAATACAGTAGAAATCGTCAAAGGTTACTGATAGGAGGATTCATTTGGTGTCGAATAATTAGAAAAGACATTTAACTTAGAGAATTGATTACCTTAGGTGCTATGATCACTCGCTATCAAAGCTAACTAGTTCTTTTTCAGTAAACCGTGATTATAAGTTTCCCCTGGGCAGTAGATGCACCTAGATGGCTCGATAAACGACTACACTGGGAACGATTATAGTCAGAATTAGGTGAAAAGGAGCTTGCTTCGATACTTCAGTGGTCAGACCACCAGGCATGTTATCAGTAGGGTCCCCATCCTACTCCAGAAGACATTCAATTTTTTTAATTTACTTTCATGAGTTCTTCATTTTTACAGAAAACAATACTTGGGAGTTTTCTCTATTAATGACCTTAGGTCACAGAAAAGACTGTAAAAGTTGTCATACACAATTAGTGGGATGATTATATTGGTCACACTCCCTTAAGGGGATTCTTATTTGGTCTTAAACTCGGAAGAACGACTGAATTTCCAATTGATTCAAATAAATTGAATAACAGTAAATTAATTGAATTGACAGTTAATAGCAGACATAATTAAAAAGAATGAATTGATTTACGATCGCTAGACGGTATGGTTGAATTGGTTTCAGATAATCGAAAAGATAATGCGTTCTCTTCGAATAATTGGAAAAGAAAATAGTATTCTTAGGATTAAATTCTTAACCAAAATATTGTTTTAAAAAAAAAGATTCAATTTTTTGTTTTAGATCTAAGAGGCACTTTTTTTTTTCCACACAATTGGGCTAAATGACCAAGTCACATAGAAATCTAGGAAAGGAAATCCAGGGAAGGAAATCCAGGGGACAGTTATTCGGAGACAGATGGAAGCGTCCCAGTCAATGCTATTCAGTGTGTTCTTTAACGTGCACAGGCTATGACTCTCCTGCACAGGGGGCCACGGCTTTACGTCCCATTCGAAGGACGGCGGCATTTCAAAGCCTGGCGGTGTCCTCTTTATGACCAAAGGCATGAATAGGGTTAAACACATAAAACTCTCAATGCAGGCACAGTTGTGACACGAATGTGCGAGTATCAGATTACATGACTGGCGCGCAACAGGTAGGTCCCCCATTTTACCAGCCCCTTTTATTCAGAAATAAAACAGTTTCATTCAGCGTACCAAAAAATTATACTAAAACCACTCTTTTTCTACTAATTTCAGTAACCCACGATTGCATTAGTCCATCCGATTGAATTGCTTCATTCTTAAGTAACACTTTACATAATGAGTGATACCAGATCGCATAGGACAGGGACTTTCCCGCAGGGGGATCCGGACTCTCCTCCCTCCCCTCCGAAACTAAATCCTTGGTATGTGCCTAGCATAGGACTCCCGTAATTCAAAACCCACGCATTGGAACCTCGTAAATCTATTGCATTAATAAATCAATGCAACAGATCTTCCATGAGCATGTGGAAACCGGTTCCACGATAGAACGCTAATGGGAAAGAACCGCCAAATGAAATACCGTCTGCAGAATTTCCTAATGAAAAACATGTCGGCAGCAAAAATGCCGAATGCGCAGCGCCATCTAAAATGACGTCTGAGTAATTTCCCACACAGAAATGCGGTCATGTCTCCTCGACAGAACGTCAACAGCATCTTTTAATTAAATGATATCTGAGTAATTATCAATAAAAAAAGACATTTTTTATGCTGCTGATTTAATTATCCGCCTCTCACATATTGAGAGCTAGAACTCCGTTCTGGATTTTTATAATTGTTTTAATTTCTTCTGAGTAGAGTTTCTAATTACTTTTTTTCTCACTCCATAGTTTTATGCACAAACAAATATCGAGGAATATTTTTGTGTCGGAATTTTATTCGTAAAATTTAAAATCGAAATGATATTCGTACGCAGAATATATAATACGTGATTATATTTCCGGGTTTCTCATACTTTTTTTGAGGCCGAAAAAAAGAGAATAGCATTTACTCTGGCCTCCAAAAACAATAGCATTTACTCTGGCCAATAGAGCCAGAAAATCTAGAACGACAAACGTAGAGACACTAAATATCAAACATAATTTTTTATTGATTTAATTTAATTTAGTATGTTTCTAGTCAGTAAAATTATATTTAATTGCAACGAGTTATTCACAATGATGAGTAAATAGGCATAAGAAATAAAATGACGTGTATTTCGACATTCGTAAAAAATATGGTTCCTTTCAACTTTTATTAAATCAAGTCACTTAATTATTCAGTTATTGTAATTCATTTATGATATGGATGTGTTTCAAAGCATGAGTTTTTATTCCTTTACCTTTAGTACTAAAATTCGAAGTTAAAATTCAAGTACTGTGACATTCAAAAAACAACTTTAATGACACTCATTGGTAGGAATGGAATCGGAGACCTTCAAGTTACAAACAAAACGAAAATGCCAACTTAGCAATACTCCGCCAACAATAAGTTAAAACATAATATTAGCATTCTCTTGTAGACCATATATTCAACACGTTTCATATTTTCATATCTAATGCTGTTCTTAAATTCTTCATATATAAGTATCCTCCCTTGGCAAAATAAAAAGTTAGTAATCCAGTTTGAACACATCCTGTCATGAAAGTTTAGGCTTGTTGAGCCTGCCAGTCAAATGAAAATATTCACTGAATAAAAGATCTTCGACTATTGGTTGCACTGGTAGAATCACTCAATCAAGTGTCTCAGGCCCTTTAGAAGCGAAGGATTATCTGCTGAAGTGCAGCCCTATTGTAATTCGGCGCATTTGTATCATTGCTATAATGGCTAATGCTAAAAAAATAAAAAAAATAAATACCCCCTCAAGCAGCTGCTTGCCACAGAGGTCTGACAGGAGCCTGTCAATTTATATGCCACAGTAGGAGATCTGAGAGGATGGCAGGACCTCAGCAGTCATTTCGTTTAAAGGCCGTAGTTAAAATTCGTATTGACAATAAGAAAGCAGCCGACATAGTCCTGATTCGAAAAGTAATTGCTGTGATTGTCTACGTAACACGGCAAATAATGATTACAAAACGAATACAGAGGTAACATCACGTTGATTTACTTATGACAAATAATGAATCCTAAATTTGAAATTCGTTTATTATTATTTTGTGATTTTTTTTGCTGGGCCTAATGGTGGAACCGCCTCTGCTTATATCATTAAAAGCCTGTCGACAAGGCCATTTCCATATTTTGCAATGTATAAAGTCTTTGGCATCCTTGAGTTTGAAATCATGACTTAACATCCCATCCTACCACTGCCATCTTTTTCACTGCTTGTAGATTAAAAACGGGATACCTAAGAATCTTAGGATACCAGCTTGTCACATGACCGACTAAGAAGCATTTGTATCCACATTCTGTTTGGTGTCGTATTTGTAGAATTGAACGGGAAAAAAACTCTCCAGACATACCCCCTCAAGCAGCTGCTTGCCACAGAGGTCTGACAGGAGCCTGTCAGTATATATGCCACAGTAGGACACATTTTCGAAAATTTTCGAGGATGATTTTGCTTTCTAATATTATCATTTTACCTACAAAACAGTAAAAGTGTCAGAATATGTTTATTGTATCTTAATGACTGGAATTGGCAATGTTTTTCGGAACAATGAAATATAATAATCTATTTCTTGTGTTCTTGTATTATGAAAGAGCTTGATTCCTTAAAGAGAGAAAAGGATTAACTCAGTCGGTAGCGCGCCAGACTCGTAATCTTCAGCAGGCCAGGTTCGAATCCCACGTTGCCTGCATTGAAAATTTTCTCCTGTAACTCCAATATTCTGCATTCGGTTAGAAAGAAAACATCGGTGGGCTTAGAAAGGTTTGCCATCCTTCGGATGAGGCATTAAGCCACGACCCAGTGTACAGCAAAGTCATAGGTTGTGAACTTTAAAGATCGTACTGGATGGCTTTGATCGAAGGATACCATCTGGCTCCTAACTGCTGCGTATCCTCACACCCCACCTTTATCTGAGTTATTGGAGGTTTTGTGAATTGGCCATTTAGCCCATTGTGTGCAAAAAAGGGCCGCTCTGAAGTAAAATAACAACAACAACAACAAGGTTTTTGTAGCATATTATTAGCCCCTCCCAATGACTCTCGAATGAAATACTTATTTTATTATTATGATTATTTATTATACACATAATATAGTGAACGTACAGTTTGTGGCGTTTCAGCGACAATATTTTTGCATGTAAAAATATTCTTTCAAACGAAAAGTATAGTGCGAAAAAACGCTTAATGCAAAAATTTTCTAAGGTTCGACAAATGCAATTCCATTAAAACTTCCTCGGATAACACGAAAATTATCGAAAATTAACAGATGTCCGTAAGGCGTTTAGGTCTGTTCACTCTAATTTGACAGTTGGCAATTCACGACATTTATTATAAAATTTAGCCTCAATTTTCCAGTCACTAGCGTTTGCCAACAAAATTTTTATAACAATTTGCTACTACCATTCTATCAATAAAAGATATGCTCATACTCTACACTGATTTTAATATTTAAAAAACATATGTAAAAATATTCCGGGGACACTTTCAGGGACTTTTTTTGTCGGTGACAAAACTTTTGATCCAGGGATTGTCTCCTTAAAATGGGGACGTTTGGTTACCCTACTCTAAATGCACTACTGTATTTTAACAGAATTTAGATAGTCACTGTTAGTTTCACGTCAGAGAAAGTTCTCGTTCAGCCGTTGTCTTAATCTTCACTCACAAAATGCAAAGTAGACTATGAATAGTCTACGTTGCATTTTGTGAGTTATTATTGTTCTATGAATAGTATTAGAAGTCTGCAATGTATTCAGCAATATAATGTTAGGTAAAATTCTTTTAACACCAAAAATTTACACTGGTCTCCTAATTTTCTTGTTAACCCTTTTGCACTGTATACACAAAATATTATACACACAATAAAATAATGGGAGCTATCGTAAAAAAAATCAGGAGGGCCATCTAGAGTCCCCTAAAATATTCTGACCTCTCTTTACGCCAATGACAACGTGTATTATTTAAATTAGACGATTTCCAATTGAAATACATTTCCTTCATTACTGAAAAGGTCTAGAAAGGTTAAAAGTAATATTTCCATTGGTAATAACAAGATGATTGGTGTCTTGATTTTCTGTTGCATCTATTCCTGTCTCTGACCTAGATCCCATGCAGCAAATCTTCGGAATCAGTACTATGACACTATGACAGGAACATTCCCCAAAAGCAATGTAATTTTCATCAACACCCATTTCCTAATTACACCTTTTGCATTTCGATTTCTCCCGAGTGTTGGACAAATTAATGTCCTAAAAGGAAAGCGCTATTTGTCACTAGAAAATATCAGACTGTGCATTGGAGTCCTTTTCCAGCGGATGAGAATATTTCTGCTAATGTTCAGTAGAAGTAACTTAATATGACCAATGCAGCAGACTGTTATTAGCTAACGTTATTTATTGGGGAATCATTCTTCAAGAGAACATAATGTGCAATTTTGAAATCGAACTGATCACTGCTTCAGAAAGTCTCATAACAGATTTTATTAAATGATTATTCGGGGCTTATTAGTTCGGTTGTGTTGCTTTGCCTTTCAAATGGTTTCACCACTGAAAGTGCATTTCACATAAAGAATTACAGGATTTAAAATTCCGAAAGCATTAAAGCACATTGACAGCATTGCGATCCATTTTATCCCTTGCAATGACAGGGTTTTTTCTCTGAAAATGCAGCTCAACTTCTAAGCCTTAGTACGAAACTGCTAATGAATGAAATAGTTCACATTGCGTAATAAGAGAAAGAGCATTTAATTCTAAACAAAAAGTGTAAAAATTAAAAGGAAACAAAATGTAGGTAAGCAAAAAATAACATTGAAAGGTCATTTGTAGTGATGTTTGAGAACCATTTAATCAGCTCTGGCAGTGAAAGGGGTTAATATTTCCTCCCCAATTTTAACACTTTGACGACGGATAACGATTAAAGTCGTGACAGGAACGAGGAATAAACTCGTCAGTCCCTAACCAGCAGGCTTGCGGCTGAAATCGGAAATTTACCTTCATAAAAAAATAGAAAGCTGCAGGCCGAAACTGAAATTTTTGACATTCATTTACATGAGAAGCAAACAACATTAAGATTCGCCCCATACAACGATAGGTAATAACTAAGCGAGCGTCATAATCCTCTATAATCCTCTCAGCACGCCTTTCCCTGAGCAGTCGAATTGGTAAATAAGTATTAAGCCAACAATCCAATCATCAGCGTATGAATCAATGAAGGTAAATACGGAGAAGATAAAGATTTCCCCAAGAGACTGTGTTTGTGTGGTGAGCTAGAATACGAGACCAACCATGAATGTGAATGTTGATGTTCCTAGGCATACAATGGAACCATAGATGGTTATTGCAGTTGTTTCATATCAGTGTAAGAAGCCAGCTAAGCTAGTTGTTATCTATCTCAGAAGGCTTCTCTCGGTATTCGCGTGCGGCGAGGAAATCGTTCTTCTTTCTCCAGGAAATCGACGTCATTTACCCCCAGAAGGAGGTAATGAGGAAAGTTTCTTTCTGTTGATAACCCAAACCTCGTAACTGTGTGAGTTTTTCACCTCGTTATTGAATGTGACCTTATGCTACTCTCTTGGTTCAATATGACTTCTGCAGTAAAACTATTGCTGTTTGACGGAGTAAAATGAAAAAGGAGAAACATTCAGAAAAAACAATTGGTCTTTACACATGGTTTTAAATATAATCTGACTTTAACAATTAATCAAATTGAACAGTATTAATATTTAGGTTTGTGTGGTGAGCTAGAATATGAGACCAACCATGAATGTGAATGTTGCTGTTCCTAGGCATACAATGGAACCTCTATGCATCTTTCTTGCACATAATGGGCTAAATAGCCACGTCATACGAACCCCAAAGGCTCAGAGAAAGTTAGGGGAAAGGGATTCATCGGACGCTGATAGCAGCCTCCAGTCAAAGCCATCCAGCATGTTATTTAATGTGTACAAGATATGACTCTCTCCAGCACACAGTGTCGTGGATTAACATTCCATCCGACGGACGACAACGTTTCTTTGTCCATAAATGGCCCCCTTCTCCCCGAAGGCAGGGTGGAGGATTGACCGAAATAATTCTTAACGCCGGCACAATTGAAACTCGAACCTGGAAATAGCAGATTAAACTTCTGACGCGCTACCGACTGAGCTAACCGTCACCCTAACCTAAAATTAAATGTCCTGCCTGAACATCTGTGAACATTACACTCAAAATAATTCTACTTAGTATATGTTAGAAACAAAAAAAAAAACAATATGTCTCACATTTCATTCATGACTAAACATTTACCGGAATTCTGTAAAATCATTAGACGCTGTATAAAATACTTAGGTTAGTAAATATTGATACGTGATGGTAGTGAAATAACGACCCACCCTCAGACCCCAGAATCTTAATATCCCTTTGTACTGTGACGTTCTTGGGAATGGCTTATAATTAATAGTAAAATAAATTATGCAGTCACTTCACCTTATTATTCACCTTCCCGGATAAAAACGAGAAATTTGCACCTCAATTATGCTTGATAAAATTGTGAAATGTACTTCAGATCTCATATGTTATCTCAAAAAAATTAATTTCATTGAATACTTGATATTCTATTGAATTTAACACTTTTTAATGTTCACTGCCCTACCAAAATATTAGAACATTTCCATGTTATGTCAAGAGAATCTAACTTCGAAGCGTTATAACTTCTGAAATATGCATTTAATGGAAAAATGTGACTGATGATAAATGCAAGATCATAATCGAACCAGCTTAAATCTCGATTTTCAATAATTTAAAGAGTTATGGAAACTAGAATATTTCGCAACAGTAAATGCATCACAAGAATTTACCTCAGAAATTAATTAAAACTTGAATAATAAATATTGTTTCAAGCCCTTTAATAAAAAATATACATTTTAGAAGTTAGGGTAATGATGATTTCAATATTAGACAATTATGAATGATTTCAATATTAGACAATTATGAATGATTTTTATAAAACACGATAATTTATTATTAAACATTCCATCTTCTATAACTCTTTAAATACAAAATGAATATTGTTAAAAATCTAGTTTAAATAGATTTGATTATGATCTTTAATTTATCTCCAGTCACATTTTTCCAACAAATGCATGTTTCAGAAGCTATAGAGCTTTATCACAGGCCAGTATTAGCATATCAGTGATAGTTCCAAGTAGCATATCAACAGGAAAGGCAGCAGATATGCCGTCTGTTGTTCGATAACGGAGCATGATATAGGTGGAAGAGGGAAAGGGTGTGATCCCTTCCCCATTTGAGAATTCTAGTAAGGGTAATAGAGGGAAAATTGATTTAACTTATCTACAACAGATTTAACACAGCTGAAAATTAATAAGTTAATTACTATCCGAGTTATTTAGTATCGTTGTCGTGATTTAAAATAGCGTTTTGGATCAGTGAATACAGACTGCATAGCTATTAGTCACTTCTTGTATAGTAAGCGAAGTAAGTTGCTTCCTGTTACACGGATAATTCAATTATATTCTGATCACCTTCACTTAACATGCTTCGACTTGTAAAGTCTTCATCAGAAGATGAGGAAACGGTTCTACTTCAGTGATTATATCCCTGTGAGGTGTTCTGCATGTGGACTGTTACGGGAGACGCTGTTGCGGTTTCATGATCCTGCTCTCGTGCCTCCAGTATGGTGGGGGTGTGATTTCTTGCGCTGATCGAGGTGCAATTTCTATGGTTAGGGTGGGTGGTAAATTTCTTCGTTCCAGAACGCTCCTCTGTGTTGGCGTATGAAACTCCAGTTCTCTCTACTGTTGCTAATGAAGATTATAATGTGCACCCTGCTTTATAAGCATACTACAGTCAATAGTCAGCCAGATCACAACTCCTCAACATCGCAACATATTGATTCCGTTAATAATAACGAATGACTTGCTCAGAACAGTAACAAATGTAATGTTGTATTTATGAATCCAGTAGCATATGGAACAAATTACCAGACTTGCAAAGATATGTAATTGATTATGATATTGATATTTTGTATGTAGCTCAAACTTGGCAATGACTCTGCTTATTTTGCAAATTAAAATTTACTCTAAGAAAACGTTGATACAAGAGGTTAGAGCATTTCCTTAGAATTGCTTTTAACTCCTAATATTTCACATCTATATACGTATAGTTTAACGACATAATGCGTAGTTTGGTAATATAACATTGACTATGAAACTACAGGTACAAAATGTTTCCTCAGTCTCATAATATACTTGCATGTGTTTTCTGTCCAAATATTCCCTTTGCCTTCCAGCATAGGTAACGAAAATTGCGCCGTGGTAAATAGACATCAATGAGGAGAAATAGTTCACTTTACTGGGAAAGAGTAGCACATTCGTGTACATCTCTGTTCTAGTCACGCAAACATATGCCGCAGGAATAGTGCAAAGCTCCATTACCAGAGGATTATTTTGCAAAACTTTCATCTCGTTTAAACTCACCCAGTATTTCGTCTTGCGTATATATACACCTTTTCGGATTGCTGTAGAGAAGGCTAATACTGCCAGAATGTTTCCCTTAATGATTATTGATAATACCCACAGGAGCCGGTGTGATTCTATTGAAAGTAGAATCCATTTCTACAGTTTGCAGACGGCCTTAAATTTCTAAGTCATTTGGAAATCTATCTGAAATCTTAGCAGGAAAGGTGACCGAATTATTGAAATTTATGGAAATTGCCTTTGAATTACATTTCGACACAAAAAGAGTAAAGGTTACAAACTGTTCTTGTACATTCTGCATCTAGATATTGAAACTCGATGGAGAGTTTTTGACATTAGAGTCAATTATTTTATTCTTAGATCTTCCTTAGATTTATCGCTATCATATACAGTGGTTTCCATAAATTAAAGAAAACTCAGAAAAATTACATAAACAAAAAACTATAGGAATGATTTTAATGAAATTTGATGAATTCATGAATTAAAATGCTAGTTTCAGAATGGCATAAAATATTTTACACTAGAAACACTTTTCATCAAAAAATAACACTTACAGGAACTTGTCCAAAAAATGAAGTGTTAGAATGCAATGGGCAAAGTTCTTCAATAAAGGAGTGTGATCACTGGTTATTAAAAAATATATAATGGTCTCCTCTTGAAAGTACTGTCCCACTAGTCGAGCTCTATGCGGAAGAGCATTATCGTCTTGTAAGATGATAACTGTATATCTGTAAGATGAAGTCTGTAAATAGTAGCTAGGTAGTCACTGGAAGGAGAGCTACGCACCAATCCCCAATGATAATGCATAGAACCGGCAAGGACTAGCACCTAATGTCCGACCCCACCTTCTCGTGGTGCAGACCGTTAGTACCTTTCAAAAGAGATACTCTCTTGTGGAAGTGAACGGAAGGGGAGGGCTGCCAGATTAGTGTGGCCTACTGATCTGGACAACTATGGCTACTTTTCTTTTTTTTCTACCCTGCTGAGGAGTGGTCAACCACACAGGGTCCTGGTGCTGACCATATAAACCCACTGGACTGGACAGATATATGGCTCTGAGCTTGATTATGGATCCTGATTTTGCTGCACTGGTGGGCTTCTGTGGAAGGAAAATCTTCCGCTGCGTTTTCTGTTTGTTTGTGGGTTCACAGCCCCAAGTGAATAGATTCAAAGGATATGTTTATCAGCTGGTGGATAATCCTGACCAGAGGTCATCTCAGGCACCTGAACTCTTTGCTTCTATTAGCATCATAAATTTCTACATTGGAGATAGTCTTCCAGTGTAAATGGCTTCAGCCTTTAGTGGTAGGGGAACGGGTCTGCCCCACGTCTGCGATTAGGGGGCTGATTGATATTGTCGGCATTCCCTCTCTCAATAAACATAGTTTATTTAAACATCCCACTAACCATTTTCTCTCCATAGGTAGTTGGAATGTGAGGACACTGCACAAAGCTTTTTCTCTTGATGTCCTCACACAAGAATTCCACCATTAAAATTTAGATATTCTCGGCTTGCAAGAGACTAGATGGACAGATGAAGGTCAGATTCTTAAAAATAATCTTAAATTTCTCTTTTCAGCGAGGGACGACAATAAGCATCACCAAGGCGTGGGTCTGCTTCTCAGCAGACACGCTAGTGATGCTCTTCTAGGATATGAGTGCATTAATGAAAGGTTTAGTACAGCAAAATTTCAGACAAGCGTTAAAGACTTGAATGTTATCTGCTGTTATGCCCCCACGGAGGATGCCGATGAGGATGAGAAGGATAGGTTTTATGGGCAATTTCAGGATATTTTGAATTCTGTCAAGAAAGGAGATATTACCCTTGTTCTTGGTGACTTCAATGCCAAAGTTGGTACTGACTCTGACCTTTGGGGAGGAGTAATAGGTCCTTTTGTTATTGGTAGCTGCAATGGCAATGGGAAACGTCTCCTACAGATACGTAAACTCAATGGATTCAGAATAACTAACACTTATTATAAACACCGCGACATACATAAGTACACATGGGTTTCACCCGATGGGCTGCATAAGAATATGATTGATTATATATTAATTAGCAGCAAATGGGCTAGTTCTGTTAGGAATACCAGGTCATATAGGGGAGCTGAAATTGGATCTGACCATTACCTTGTTAAAAGTGTCTTGCAACTTAAACTTAAAAAGTGTTGTCCTAGGATTAAAAAATTTACTTTTAATACTGAAGCTCTGAAAGACCCAGTTATAGCCAAAGCTTACCATGATAGGTTACTTAGTCATTATGACAGTCATGGTATGCTTACTACTGAAGTTGAGGAAGAATGGGATCATTTTAAACAGGCTTTTTTGGACACTAACAGTACTCTTTTAGGAAAAAAGGAGCAGAAGAGACAGAATTATCTAAGTGATAAGGCACTTGAGCTTATTTCGGAAAGAAAGAACTGCAGGAATGTCCTTAATCAATACCCTACTAGTCCTAATAGAAAGCATTACAGAGAACTTAATAAACGTGTAAAAGATCAATTAGCTGCTGATAAGAATCTTTGGCTTGATGGTTTGGCTGACAAAGCTGAGGAAGCAGTTAGGCAGCACAACAGCAGAGAGCTGTACCAGATAGTTAATGTTTTGTGTGGTAGAAAACGGACAGGTATACAGGTATTGAAGGATAAACAATGTAAAGTTATAGAAGGTGAGGATTCTGTCATGGCTAGGTGGGCTGAGCATTTCAGTGATATTCTAAACAATGCGGTTAGTTCTATTCCCATTGTTTGCAATGATGATAGGTGCATTGGTGGCTTTAATGGTGGCCCTATAACGCAATCTGAAGTTATTTTGGCTGTTTCTAAACTTAAACTTCATAAATCCCCAGGGGTAGATGAAATTACCGCAGAAATGCTTAGAGCTGGAAATGTTTCGGTTACCACTTGTATGACTGAAATTCTGAATATCTTTTATGATAAAGGCATGGTTCCTAAAGATTTTACCAGAGCTATTGTTATCCCTATTTTCAAAAAAGGTGATCGCAGTTCTTGTGATAACTATAGGGGTATTAGCCTACTCTCTGTTCCAGGTAAAGTTCTTTCCATGATTGGGCTTAATAGAATTAAGAATCTGGTTGACAGTCATTTGCGTGATGTGCAATGTGGATTCAGAAGTAGTAGGGGATGTGTAGATCAGATATTTTCACTTAGGCAGATTCTTGAGAAATGTTTAGAGTTTCAGAAACCTTTGGTTGCTAGCTTTGTTGATTTCAAAAAGGCTTTCGACTCTGTTGATCGACATAATTTGTGGTTGATTGTGAGATCATATGGTATACAGACAAGTTAGTTAACATAATGAAAGCTCTCTATAATAACACTGAGTCGTGTGTGAGAGTTGGTAAGGCTTGTAGCAATTGGTTTAGCATTACTTCTGGTGTTCGACAAGGGTGCATTTTGTCTCCTTTTCTCTTTAGCTTGGTTATTGATTATGTTATGCGAAATTCACTTCAAGGGAAAGATTTTGGCCTTAAATGGACTGGAGATACGAAACTTTCTGATTTAGATTATGCTGATGATTTAGCCCTTTTGGCAAATGATGTCGATGAGATGAACTCTTTCATTCGAGCTGTTGATGAGAATGGTAGTAGAGTAGATTTGGTTATAAACAGAGAGAAAACTAGTGATGAAAATTGGTCAAGCAGGCTGTGATTCAGTTAATCTGAATGGTTCCAGTCTTGAGCAGGTGTCACAGTTGGCTATGTAACAGATAATGGTGATGTGCGGCATGAGATTAACAGACGAATAGGGATTGCTGCCGGGACTATTAAGAATCTATGGAGAGTGTGGAGAAATAGGGGTATACACCTAAAGACTAAAATTAGACTGTATAATAGTTTGGTTCTTTCTAGGGTTAGTTATGGTAGTGAAACGTGGACACTTTGTAAACAGGATAACAGGAAACTAGATTCTTTTGATTCCAGATGCTGACGTATTATCTTGGGCATTAGGTGGTTCAACTTTGTAACTAATGATGAGGTTAGGCAAAGGAGTTTGCAACCTCCTTTAAGCAGCATATTGCGCAGAAAGAGACTCCGTTTGTTTGGCCATGTTGCCCGTATGGATAATTATAGATTGGCGAATAGGGTTATGAAGAGTGTGCCTAAAGGCCTCAGAAAGAAGGGGAGACCTAGGATGCGGTGTGCAGACAATGTCAAACAGAACCTTGTTAGAATTGGTGTGCAGTGGCCAGATGCAGTAGATGTAGCTCAGGATAGACTTGCTTGGAGAACTAAGTTGCACGGTCTGGTTGGACTTCCGTAGCCCATGGCTGCTTCAGGATGATGATGATGATGAATAAGAATGTTTCACCTATTGCACCAGCATAAGGACGTACATAAGTGTCCAGAATGTCATCTCTATACCTCTGAGCATTAAGGTTCCCACTCGTTGCGTGCGTCCACCAAGGGAAATGGCCCCCCAAACACACACGCTACCTCCGTCGTAACTGTCTCTTTGACGGATGTTACTAGGATGATAGCGGGTACCTACTTCTCTACGTATCAAACAATGTCAGGAATCACTCTGCAAGCAATATCTGGACTCATCTGTGAAGAGTACGGACCTGCGTTGCTCTTCTGTTCAATTAACGTGCATGTGTGCCCAATTCAACTGATCTCTCCTGTGACCTGAGGAGTATAAAAATTATTGGCCTTCTAGCGTACAGACCTCCCTTATGAAGCCTTCTATGCACAGTAGAAGCTGATACAACCCTCCCAGTGACTGTTGCAAGAGAGTATCGTAGCTGAAAGGAAGTAGACGTCCTGCTCCTTCATGCTGTTAATCTCAGATATCGGTCTTGTACAGCGGTCGTAACTCTAGCCCTTCCTCGGCTAAACCTTCGAGACACAATCTATGGACCATAGAAAGACTCACATTCAGCCATCTTGCCACGTCTGACTGACTTTGGCCTGCTTCGAGCCGGCCAATAGCTCTCCACCGCAGTTCATTTGGTAAACGATGTCTCGAGATCATTCCTACAAAATGGCTATTTCGAATTTCTTTACTCACATTTAGTAAACAAAATAACGATCCACTCCAAACCACGCGTTTTTATGCCCTATCCGATTACGCAAATTGACGCAACCTAGACTAATTTCATATGATATGCTCACTAGTCATTACTTTGCTGGTTACATGAACAAGTTTGGTGAGGATCGCAAATATATGTTGCCGAATTATCACGTTTTTTTCTCATTTTTCCTTAATTCATGAAAATCAGTGTTTTTATTCTGCTGTTGAGTTATTATCAGTGTTCATGTTAGCCATATTTTTTAAATCATAAACCGGGACCTTTGAACATTGAAATATTTGTCTGAGACATTTATCCAAAATCAAATTTATTGCAAAATTGAATCATACTTGTATGCACATTATGAAAATGCAAAATGAAATTTATGCATCTGATATAAATACATATAAACTCCAAACATCATACGTGACGTTAAAGAAATGCATTAAAATTTAATTAATTATTCATATATTTCAGATTTGATCGGCTTCTCTAAAATTTTCTTACCAGGGCTAACTAGGTTCTCAGGTTTGGTTGAGTTGTTTTACCTCTGAGGCACTTTTTTCCACACAAAGATTTAAGTGGCCAGGTCACAAGAACCCTGAGGGCTCAGAGAAGATTGGGAGGAGGGAACCCAATGGACACCTGCTGGGAAACAGATGGAAGCCTCCCATCAAGGCCATCCAGCGTGTTTTTTTAAAGTGCACAGGGTATGGCTCTTCCGTACACAGGCCATGGCGCTACGTTCCATGAGACGGGCCACTGCCTTTCCAAGGACATCGGTGTCCCTTACTAATGAGCGCAGTGTGAGGGTTTTGTGGGGATAAATCTCAACCCTGGCACAAATGAGACTCGTATCTGGGAATACAAATTACTAGTTTGCAGTGTTAGGATTCTCAGGTACTTCTTACCATGGGAATCTCAGGGTTTTGCATTCAGACGTAAACACATCCAAATAAAAAAATACTGCCTTTCAAGAGAAAAAAAGTCGTTACTAAGAAATTAAGAAAGCAATTAAATCTAACGAATTTTTAATTGCCTTTGGTGTGCAGTATTTTTTGCTGTCAAATAAGGACTTCCTGGCAACCCTGTCTATGTGTGCTATGAGTAGTAAAATTTTATTGCTATGAGCAAATAAATCTTGATCTAAACTACACATGAAATTTCAACGAAGTTTAACATTGCCATAAAATCATGGCCCGTTTCAAAGACTTAATCTACTAGTAAATAATAATTGCTATTTGTATCAAATCGTTTCTTAAAATTACGGTACTTTTAGTAGATTTGTTCATAATGTTTTCAGTTTTGAAAAAAAAAAAAAATTCTTGGTAGTGTCGTTATTGTTTACCAACAAACTCTGAATCCCGTTCAAGCGCTAAAAGGATACTGCTTTAAAAAAGTCCATTGTGAACTTCTATTATTTTACACAACTTCCTTATTTATCTATTATTAAAATATAATTTTAAACAATCTTTAGTGTATTATAAGATTTCTTTACTCGTATCGCTCAGTAGCTGAGTCATTCTTAATCCTATTAACGTTAAAGTTTTGCACATAGACTCTCATTATGGTCCTCACAAAGCACATATTTAAATGTTGTATCCACTTAGAGTATAAAGTCCTATTCTAGGATTCTCCTGTTTTCTATACACAGTTGGAAGGCTGAAAAACAAAGAGAATAGAGAGACGCTTGTGAATGATCACAGAGGAAATTCCGTTTGTGATCTCACCCATAAACCTACCAACTTATAGGCAGATTATAACAGAATAAACGACCGGGATTCGAACCTGGATCCCAGCAATTGCAGTGCTACTGTGTCTTAAAAGTTGAGAATTTAACTTTCCGTCGAATTTTTCTATTACTTTATCCAACTTCCTTCTACCCTTAGTCGTATTATTTATCTTCCTCTCCACGCTGCACAACGACTGCTTTAAACAATCTAAGAAACTGGCTGCTACTGTGAATTTCTATCCTAAGGGCCTTGCTCAAATCTTTCGAAGTCTTTCCCTAACTGCCAAGCAATGGCCGCTGTATATACATCGAACCAACTCCTTGTCGGTTTGTTCGTAAATAACCCTATTAGGACCTTCGACTCATCGTTGCTGCAAAAGGCTGATAACAGCTAGCCGCACTAACGAGAATTTCTGGGACACAGTGGACATAAATGGGATCGTTTATCTGCTATCTGTGGTGCAACGGCTATTGGCAACTGCTCACAACCTTGTAGCTTTAGTGATTCGTCAGGGCTATCAGTTCTGAAACCGTTCTCAGCGTGTTTCAAACTAATACCCTAAAACGCATAAAGAAAATGAAGTAATCATCTCATTTAAACAAATGAACAGATTTAAATTACATGGAATGCTTAAGACAAAACAAATGGATCTTGGGGTAAATCATGACGATTCTTGAAGATAAAATGGCACGGCAGTCTTAGCTGTTACTAAATACTGCAGTATGACATGTATAACCATGAGATCCGTTGGGGGAGGAGCAATAATGGTAATTACCCCCTAAAAATTTATTGGAAAATTAATTTATGTCGTATAATACTAGATGTACCAAAAATTAATATTTGCTTTTCAAAAGATATAAATCTTGTTGCTTGTTTTTACGTTTTATTTTATTGTCAGAAGTATTTCATTTATTATTATTTAGTATTATGAAAAAAATATTTGCATGTATTTTTAATAATAGGTTTCTTTTTTCCCGTTTTAGGGCATCCTTAGTTGTATAACATATGCACGATTCCTTACATGCAACTGCACTCATTAGTGCAGGATGGAGACTCTTCGTTTGGCTTTTCCATCGATAAGCCTGTCAACCGAGGATCTTTTCCAGTCGCAAGCCTTCTACTGCACTCATTAGTTTACGCTGAGAACGGTTTCAGAACTGATAGCCCTGACGAATATATCTATCTTGCTCGACATAATATATATCTATATGCTCGACATAAATATATCTATCTTGAAACAGTGTTTGCTCCCACCCTCTCCCGGAAAAGTTTCTGCATATCCCCCATATGCATAATATTAAGGATTGAAGTGGAATTATACATTAGGTAAAAGCAATTCCCAGTTGTACCGCAACATAAGGCTGCACACCAACTATGGGGAGA
The DNA here is from genome assembly GCA_038380435.1 of Ryuthela nishihirai. Lineage (NCBI taxonomy): Eukaryota > Metazoa > Arthropoda > Arachnida > Araneae > Heptathelidae > Ryuthela > Ryuthela nishihirai. The sequence continues at coordinate 55,060,572 of JAWZYU010000010.1, forward strand.
ATGCCATAATCTCCACTAGCTACGCCAGGGCAAGACAGTGCCACAAGGACACAGCTCATCCACGGCTACCTATGGCGAACAATCCTATAGAAGGAAGGTTCATCCATCGGTCAAAACCTAAATTTAATCTGTTCCCCGGTTAGCCACAAAAATGGTATATAGAACCAAGTTGAATCGGTTCCCGGGGTGGAGACTCTTCGTTTGGCTTTTCCATCGATAAGCCTGTCAACCGAGGATCTTTTCCAGTCGCAAGCCTTCTACTTCGTTCTCTCCATCAGTGCTAACGCACCCTCTGCCCCCCAGAAGCAATCTGTACCCCAACTTCACCGAGCTGCACCGATGAGTCCACTGGACCGTTGCCCCCCAACACCAGTCAGCAGTACTCTCAGCCACAGCCCCTCTATCGGGGCTGTAACCTAAAGCTTCCCTGAGCAAGCGAATAAGCCCACTAGATTGGCCCCACTCAAACCAGTCTGAAGACAATCACACTTTGTGGCAGATCTGGAAGTCTGCCAACAAAGGCCACATCCCATCGTGCAAATGAGGAAACAACGGGCCGTGACCCTACTTCACAGAGGCACCATTAAGCCCCACTCCAAGTCAAGATGGTCTCCTATCGGGGGGGGGGGGGGATTGAAGTGGAAAAGGCTAACCTCAAAGTTTGTACATAAAATGTAACTTGTTATATTTTTGTAAATAATTAATGTGAATAGTAGTATTTATTTCCTGTGCCTTATTTTTTGTCATAGCTATCTGATTATTGGGATAAATCTGTCTTCTAAATTAAGTAGATTTTGTCTGTCAGCAGAATCGTTATTTCTGAAAGCATATGCTAAGAAAAATGCGCTCTAATAAAACAATGTGTGCATTGTCCATTCTCATTTGACAAAAATGGGGATGATATATATATTATTTTTACTCCCGGATCTAGAACCAAATAACGGGTAGGGCAAGCGATGCAATCGAGTCAGGTAAGAGACTGGATTTTCATTGTAATGTAATATTTTCTTCTTCGTTTCAGAAGTTTTTAGTAAACTTCATGAAAAATGCTTGAAATACGCGCAAATTTGTTTCGAGTCGCAAATTCTTCTGCACTGAGAGACGGGTTAGTTTCTTTGGTTTAGAGACTTTATTGAAGAGAATTAAGAAATAAATGGATTTGTTAATTCTTAAGATAATTGAGAAGAGTGTCAACTGCGCACTTTTCAAATCAATCGAAGCTGTCTAATTTCCATCACCTCCTTGGTTATTTATCATCCAGTAATATTTATAGACTAGTGAAGTGGTTTCAATCTGTGGTCCCCAAACCCCTAGGGGTCTGCGAAGATAAGTAAAGGCAGTTGGCGTGCTATTTTCAGTACTTCAGAAAGATTTAACGGATATATTATTTACATTTATTCCGATTACATAACCGCTTTTATTTTATTGCTTTTATCTGGAAAATTATGTGAATTCAGTATGGCAACACGGCTATCTCATGCTGATCACAAGAAAAATTAGCTGTCGCTGACATAACAATTTTTGTAGCATCGAATTCATCTACTCAAATGTTTTGATTCGAATTCCAGAATAATAATAAATGAACTGCAGATAAAGAACTAGAGATATAATCCATTCTCACAAATGGGACTTCCTTGAAGTCCCATTTGTGAGGATCTATATTTTAATTAAAATGTATTAAGATATAATGGTAAGAAAATCTGAAGGAAGAGCTAAACTTCGTAGGAGGTCTACAAAAGGAGTAGGCGGTCCGCAGAAGTAATGAGAATCCGTAGGAGGTCCGTGCTGCTGAAATGATTGTGAGCCGCTGTTCCAGTCCATCTAAAGCCTCAGTCTCTTACACGCAAATCTTTCCTTGTTAACAGAGTATATATTAAACAATGATTAATCTAAAGTATTAATAAAAGCTCTAATAGATATGTCCTTGCTCAGAATTGGAACAAATTACTGTCGCGCCCGAGGCAAAAAAATTATGTCACCGCCCTCTCCCCCTCTCCAACTCTATATACACACACACACATACACAATCATTAAAGATTTATTGGATAATAAAACTACATGATGCTACGTATATTTACCACAAAATAAAGCAAACGTAAAAATTTTAAGGAAACAAAACCTGCTGAGAAATGTATTCATAATTGATGAGTAAAATTTTTATGAATTAAAAATGTAAGAAAATAATTACCTAAATTAGGAGTTCTTAATGTGGGGTACGCGGTAAAATTTTTGGGGTACGCCGTGAGAGCTCAAAAGTCGCTAGATATATGTTACATACTGTATATATGTTTTATTTTACTCCCATTGTTATAATATAACTGTAGTTTTATCTATCTATACAAGGGGTACGCCAGTTACATACACATTTCCAGGGGGTACGTGAAGCATAAAAGGTTGAGAACCACTGATATATATGTTTTATTTTATTCCCATTGTTATACTATAACTGTAGTTTTATCTATCTATACAAGGGGTACGCCAGTTACATACACATTTCCAGGGGGTACGTGAAGCATAAAAGGTTGAGAACCACTGATATATATGTTTTATTTTATTCCCATTGTTATACTATAACTGTAGTTTTATCTATCTATACAAGGGGTACGCCAGTTACATACACATTTCCAGGGGGTACGTGAAGCATAAAAGGTTGAGAACCACTGATATATATGTTTTATTTTATTCCCATTGTTATACTATAACTGTAGTTTTATCTATCTATACAAGGGGTACGCCAGTTACATACACATTTCCAGGGGGTACGTGAAGCATAAAAGGTTGAGAACCACTGATATATATGTTTTATTTTATTCCCATTGTTATACTATAACTGTAGTTTTATCTATCTATACAAGGGGTACGCCAGTTACATACACATTTCCAGGGGGTACGTGAAGCATAAAAGGTTGAGAACCACTGATATATATGTTTTATTTTATTCCCATTGTTATACTATAACTGTAGTTTTATCTATCTATACAAGGGGTACGCCAGTTACATACACATTTCCAGAGGGTACGTGAAGCATAAAAGGTTGAGAACCACTGACCTAAATAATGAAATGAAAAAAGCTACAGATATAAATTTATGTAACCATTAACATTTTTCACCACAGATTAATTTTTTTAAAACGCACGAAGGACGGAGATAACCTGCAAGCTTTTCACACTGTATATAAATACTTACATAAAGACATCCGACTGGCTAAGTAATCAAGTTCTCGAACCACCACACCAGTTCGGACTTGCTACATCCAAAATGCTTAGCCGACGTAAAAATAGTAAATGGAAGCCATAAAAACCACAATCAAATAAGATGAGCACCTTTCTTCTCTTGGCGCTTCAGAGATCTTCATCATTTTCTATCATGTTCTCCCTTCACAATAGGAGGACTGCGTGCTTATAAATTCGTTCAGAGTCGCGAATTCGTACGATCGACACTTTTTCCGAATTTGATACAGATGTGTAAGTCGAGCTGAATAAATTGCCACCACTACTGACGCAAAGGAAAAATCAATTGCTCTTAGAGAACAACAACCAGAGACCTCGAGTAAAGTGATACACCTAGCAATTTAATTTACCCGAACTACTTTTTATTAGGGATCTAATCGATATCTGAACTGGCCGTAAACCAAGAAACGGTTAAAATATAAAGTTGCATTTTTAATCATAATTAATTCTCTAATACAGTGAAAGTTAGTATAAGGATAACTAGAGGGTGACCACAATGCATTCATTATATTGATATGCAATAAAAAAGAGCTATAATAGTTACATACTACAAAACAATCACTGGGGCGGGGGTGCTCAGTCGGTAGCGCGCCAGACTCGTAATCTGTAGTTCCCAGGTTCGAGTCCCTGCTGGGTCAGCGTTGAGATTTATCTCCGCAAAATTCCCCGCCCTGCCCACGGTCAATAGGGGACACCGATGGCCTTGGAAAGTCCGTCGGATGGGACGTTAAGCCGTGGCCCCGTTTACGGGAGAGCCATACCCTGTGCACGTTAAAGAACACGCTGGATGGCCTTGACGGGAGGCTACCATCTGTCTCCCAACAGCTGTTCCAGTGGGTCCCCTCCCCCAACCTTCTCTGAGCCTTCGGGGTCCATGTGACCTGGCCATTTAGCCCATGGTGTGCAAAAAAGTGCCGCTCAGAGGTAAAACAACCCAACCCAAAACAATCACTATGAAAGAAATTTACTGTGTTACCTCTTAGCAAAGTGAAAGGACTTTCCTCTGACGCTACCGTTACTTGCAATGCAAAATAAACAAGCGTAGATCTCCAAGTTTGAAAATCACCTTTTATGCTAAGAAATATGGCAACGCCGCTTTAAAGCAATATGCCGGCACGTATTGAGGGTATCCTATGCCAAGCAGTGAAATCGGCAAAAATGCTGCCGGGAGTATACTATGCGAAGGATGTTCAAAATGTTCTTGACATACATCTGCAAAACAAAAACTATTGCGCTGACCTCAACAAAACTCTTACTGTTTTTCAGAGATTTTCCTCCAGAATCTATGCAAAGTTGCAGACGTCTACGCCAATTCCGGAACGCTTGGTGTTGCTACTGTTGGGGAATACTCCGTAACTCTGAATAGATGCATTTTGCAAGTTATTGCACCCTTAAAAAAGACTTCCCAGGAGATTCCTTTTCAATTTTTGGAAACAACCGAAAAAGACCTGGTGAATATGTAGGATGAAGTAGCTATTTGAATTTTTCCTGCTCCAGATAGGCCGTAACTTGTCGGATTACGTGAACACTGACATTGTCTTGAAAAAGGACAACCCTTGACACTCCTGTTGCTGGAAGCTGCTTTTACATGTCCTTAACCATTTTGGGCAAAACAATGTTGGTGTCTACCGCCAATTCCGGAACGCTTGGTTTTACTACTGTTGGGGAATATTCCGTAACTCTGAATAGATGCATTTTGCAAGTTATTTCACCCTTAAAAAAGACTTCCCAGGAGATTCCTTTTCAATTTTTGGAAACAACCGAAAAAGACCTGGTGAATATGTAGGATGAAGTAGCTATTTGATTTTTTCCTGCTCCAGATAGGCCGTAACTTGCCGGATTACGTGAACACTGACATTGTCTTGAAAAAGGACAACCCTTGACACTCCTGTTACTGGAAGCTGCTTCTTCATGTCCTTAACCATTTTGGGCAAAATAATGTTGGAGTAGTATTGGCCATTTATAGTCATTTTTCAATAAGGTGTCCACGGCTACCACTCCTTGAGCCCCAAACATAGTTGTCCACCTTTTTGGGAGTTGTATAGTAATAACGCCGCATCTCATCGCCTGTGGCAATGTATGTTAACCGTTTGGTTCAAATATTCAAATACAGCCACAAACCATTTACCACGCTGTTCCTATGAGAAACAGCAATCCCTATCAAATTCATTTTTGCCATTTTCTGCTCCCAAATTGTGAACATAGAATCATAACAACATGCAAATTCTTCGGATACTGAAAATAGGCGTGATTTCATCTTTCGAATTTCGCAATACTACATTTAATCATTTTTCCTTGTTACAACATCAACGTACGTGTTGAATGTGAACTAAGTGGTTGGGGGGGTGCAAGTGGGTATGTGCACATATATACGTGTTGAATGTATGTATGTATGTGCGAAGAGGGGGGGTTACTTACAAAACTAACCTTTAGAGCAGTGAAAGTCAGAATATACAAATCGTATGTTAGAAGTGTGACCTGCGATACGACTGGTACAGTTCAGCTAATAAAAATAAATACTCTGTTAAAATTTCATTTATTTTCCTTCGACAATCGTTTATTTTAAATGGATTGGATTGTTTTACCTCGGCATTTTTTGCACACCATGGGCTAAATGGCAAGGCCACAAGGACCCCGAAGGCTCAGAGAAGGTTGGGGAGGGGACCCACTGGAACAGCTGTTGGGAGACAGATGGTAGCCTCCCGTCAAGGCCATCCAGCGTGTTCTTTAACGTGCACAGGGTATGGCTCTCCCGCACACGGGGCCACGGCTTAACGTCCCATCCGACGGACGGCGGCCTTTCCAAGCCCATCGGTGTCCCCCTACTGACCGTGGGCAGGGCGGGGAAATTTTGCTGAGATAAATCTCAACGCTGACCCAGCTGGGACTCGAACCTGGGAACTTCAGATTACGAACCTGGCGAGCTACCGACTGAGCCACCCCCGCCCTTATTTTAAATGCAATTTTAATCATTACATTTCTGAAAAAGAAATTTGACATTGTCTTGCTCGATGTTTATGCAGTTTTATTAAATACGTGTTAGTCCATATCTCGAAGAACTGAGTTTTCTTTATAGACTATTTTTAACTAAAATATACGACGACACGACTTGTTACAGATTTAAGAGACTACATACGTAGCTTTTTATGTCAAGAATAAATCCGGTGACTGTAATAGCTGTTGACAAAAGAAGGAGAATTGAACTATTTTCTCGGTGAAGTTTCCACAAGAGAAGTTTCTAACAGCTTCTTAGTTGCTTAACTTTTTACGAAAGACAACACGAAGCGATTAGGAAGAGAGCATTGCTTTGCGAAAGGGAAAGAATCAAGATCAAACTTATCAAGGATGACGCCAAATCCTGAAAGTGACAACCTGTAAAGCAATGAAGATATATGCTTTAGCGCTGAAAGAGATTTTATAAGGGAGCTTTTAAAAGAGGATAGCTTTAATCTGTTTACCACTTCTTCATGCTTTCAAAGTAGTGTTCAGTTAACTTTTAAGTGATAGATTGGAGTGGGTGTAGAATTTTCTCTTTGTGATTTTAGTGCATTAAGTTGTTTTTCTAGGTATTTCGTAACTCTCTAGCACTTACTGAACTTGAAAGGTTCAATAGTAGACAAAGTTTAATAACAAGAATTTGAATACAATGTGATATTTGTTTTTGCTTGGTTAAGCAAGCTACGATTCTATTCATTTCATTTATCATTATCATACCTTTCATGGAGATTCGGAGCTAAAAAATACCAAAACTCTCGATCCCAATATTTTCCGCATTATACACACGATACGAACAAAAGATTTATCTACGTTAATCCCCTCCCTTCACTCAGTCATAAAGGGGCATCGTTGGGCTTGGAAAAACCGCCATATATCGGATGGGACGTTAAGCCGTAGAACCGTAGTCCCAGAGAGTCACACCCTGTTTATGTTAAAGAACACACTGCATAGGCTTGATGAGAGGCTTCAATCTGTCTGTTAGAAATCTAAAGTGGATCCCTTTCCCCATATATCTCTGGCGGTCACAATGATCTCAACCTTCCTTGGGATCCTTGTGAACTGGCCATTTAGCCATTTATGTGTAAATATGTGCCTCTCAGATTTAAACCACCTGAAATAAATTACGAGCCCGACGTACCACCGAGTACGTTAACGGCTTCCCCCATGCCACAGAATATTGAAACATCCGGCTGTTCCCACTTTTTTTGGAAACAAATAGTACAAAGAAAACTTCTTTGATACTTCAGCATTTACACTTCTTGAAATAAATGATTGTGTTCTGAATGAATTTTCTGAAACGATGAGAAGTACTAGTTACCTCCGTCTATCATGGAACTTATGTGAAGACTACTAACAGATTTACCCGGCGTTGCTTACCGGTCTGAACTTTCTAAAATATAGAGAAGAGGGCACACCCCACCTTACAAGCATTCATTTGGCATATAATCATTACGATCCATTCCCTCCAGTTTCATTTTTCTCCCTCTCTTTTAGAAAAGGAAAGAAATGGACATATTTCGAGGTACAGTATGATTCTCTCCCCACGTCAGAAGTTTCTAAACCAAAAAACGGAATTGCCTGGCTCAGATAATCGAACTTTTCAAATCACTTCGTATCCATCAGTACCCGTGGGATACAGTTTGCCAGGCATACATTGTACAGTATAACTCTATAGAAAAAGAAGATTAAATATGGTCTGAGTTGCCCAAAAAATGTATAGGTATTGCGAAAAATTTATTTTTATTATTAAAAAAACCTGTTACTTAACGTACAACTTACAAACTTTTATTAATTAACATATGAGATATACGTTAATTAACTTTTACATGCTTTTCAAATTAAGTTAATGATTTTAATTTCTGACACGAATTCTTAGTTTTTCAAGTTTTCCTTTCAACAAAGAATCTCGTACCCGGCTCCTGTTTAATTAGAATGATTTCAATCTCCCAAGAAAAGCTCGTGCTTTTTACGTACCAAACAAAACAACGACTTTATCACGCGAATCAGAAAAAAAATTAGTTTGATGCTTTCCTTCTTTCAAATTTATTGGTAGCAACAGTTATTTTGAATAAATTTCAACCTTAATACTAAGTCTATGGGAATTTTCAGAAATTCAAAACCAGTCCACACCAATATTGGTTGCCCCAGCGGTTTCGCACATTGTCTACATTCTTTCCTGGGTGACGGTAACGTTCATGCAACGTTTAGTGCCTCTAGCTCTTCTGGAGACTGAGTGCATAAACAGACAAACAAACACACAAACAAACTTTCTTCTTTATATATTAGATAAGACATTGAGATATTGGGCAAATCCATCCTACTGGCGGAGACATTTCACGTATTTAAACTTTATGGTGGAAAAGCCAAATTTAGTTGATATTGCAGATTGAAGTTCTAACTTTTAATCATTCACCCATGTAGGAAACTAAATTTTAATGAACGCGTGTTAATCTATTTTATGAGAAGAAACATTTGCGAAATTCGTTGGCGTTTATGCAACGCAATGCTAACGGATTTTCGATATCATTAATCAAATATATATCTGCCACGGCATAATCCAAAACAACTTTACACACATTTTCTAGATGTGAATATATTTGCTTAAGTTAAGGACATATTAAATATTCAAAGAATTTTTTCTTTCAGCAATGATTTAATTTAGCTTCAATTCATTAACTTCAACTGCCATCAAGTTCCAACAAGGAAATAGATATCCTTTTGAGAATTGTGCGGGAATCAACATCAGAAATATTTGAAGTCAAACTCAAAGAATAAACATCATTCAGCAAGCTAACTTAGCTCGAAATTCATTCTAGAAATGAACTTAAGCCTATAACGACCTTATTTCCCAAGGGAGAATAATAAATCAACTTGTAATTGAAAAGAACAAAGGATAAATTTGTGGTTTCAAGGATCCGAAATCAAAGAAGTGTTTTTGAGACAGAATGTAAACCACATAGATGATCTGCTCCTTCGTATTCCCTTTAAAACGTCTTGTTCATTAAATAAATATATTCAGTAATTAAAGATGCTACTTTACTTAGAGCATTAACAGAAAACATTGGCTAATTTCCTTAATTATTGTACTTCTCCTTCCCCCCTTTTTTTCCCTAATTAACTGAATTCGCACAATTAATTTGAGAAAGGAATACAGCACTGCAATGTTTTTATCGTCTGTTCTCATTTATTAAGTTATAAACTTCCTCTTTTTCGAAACAAGAATAAGAATAATTCTTTATGTTCTTGATTTGGCACGTATAATGTATAAAACAAAATCTCTGATGGGCGAACTGCTTGCAAAAGAAAAAAATTGTAATATTTAAGAAAAGAATATGGGCAAAATATCCTCGGGAAAAAATATGTCCTCAAATGAGTTATAAGATTCAATAGAAGAAAACTGAATTTTTTATTTTATTTACTTACAGACATTACTAACCGATGGGTCGTTTAGTAAAAACACTTCTGCCCCAAAGCTTTTAACGCATAAAGTTAGAAACAAGGATATAATAGTAAAATTAAATACAAATTTCAGTATTTATATGTATTTGAAGAACTAAAGTACATATATGTGCTTCAGGCTGAAGATTTCGATGAAAACTTGATTGTCTGAGAGAGCTAAAAAAAACTCTCTCAGTTAGAATGGAAAATTTAAACTGTAACTATATCCATGAATAAAGCGAAGTCTCAACCAAAAAATAAAATAAAATATGAGTTTATAACGCAAATACATTGCAGAAATAATGTTGCTAGGATTTAATTATTACTTTGTAAGTTACTAGTTTGCAGTGTAAACTCAGTTACTTTACACTTCTGTTGAAGTGCTTCAAAACGTTTCTCTCCTTGAGCTGCGTATCTTGTGCAGCGTCATAAAATATGAGGAATTGTCTCCTTTTGTACTTCAAATTGTACTAGAAATGCCTAAATTTGTGGTCAGTTGTGTTTACATCATTCACAGTTATGCAGTACATCCTCAGTCGGTAGAGCGCCAGGCTCGTAATATGTAGTTAGCAGGTTCGAGTCCCAGCTGGGTCAGCGTTGAGATTTATCTCCGCAAAAATTCCTCGCCCTGCCCCGTACACCGGGACACCGATGGGCTTGAAAAGGCCGCCGTCCGTCGGATGGGACGTTAAGTCGTGGCCCCGTGTGCGGGAGAGCCATACCCTGTGCACGTTTAAGAACACGCTGGATGGCATTGACGGGAGGCTACCATCTGTCTTCCAACAGCTGTTCCAGTGGGTCCCCTTCCCCAACCTTCTCTGAGCCTTCGGGGTCCTTGTGGCCTGGCCATTTAGCCCATGGTGTGTAAAAAATGCCGCTCAGAGGTAAAACAATCCAATCCAATGCAGTACAGCCTATAAATTATAATCATAAAAGGCACTCTCAGTACCTAGCAAGAACCGGATATTAGAAAATTCCGGTTGTTTGAAAGTGCTGCTTTACTCTCTGTATCTCCTACTCTGTGCTCCGTAACAAGTACCAACATACAATATATTGGTCAGTTGACAGAAGAAACATTTTAATGAAAAAAAGAAATGTGCCTTGATTGACTGCTGGAAAATTGGCTCTACAATTTGTGAATTTTGATGCGAAGTGGTGCTCCCACCGTTCCATAGCGGAGTAGATTATAAAAATTCTGAAAAGTACAATTTTTCAAGAAGTACCGGATTTCTGATAATTCCTCATTTCGAGTGCCGTGTTTATGAGGTTTTACTGTACTTACTTACATAAAGGATATTGGGTTATACAATTTACCATGACTGCCTTTGAATAAAAACACATTCACTTCACATAAATTCAAAACAAAGGTAAAAGGGAATATTTGAGATGAGTTTGAATATGGGACTCATGAATAAGTTGACTAAAAAATGAGTTAGGCATCGAAATGGGACTCGTATCCACGTCTTCTGAATGCATGCCAGGTGTTCTATCCAATAAACTATCTGCGGCGGACTCTGAATCTCCCCGATTTTTTTTTTATCCTAGCTCATGGAGCCATCTATATCGTAAATGTAAATACTAACAAGTTGCCTGAATGACAGTAAATAAGTAGAAAGCAATCGCTCTTTCGGCGCTATATCAGTGCAATATTCAATAGCAGGGTAGTAGAGTATATACTACAAAGAGTCATTAGTTGGAGATAGAGTAGCAGTTGATAGTTAAGTGGTGAGAATACCTGGCAGACTTGGGTTCGAATTTCACTCATGGCAAAATTTAATCTTTTCAGCGAACTATTCATGAATTCCATGTTTACAGAACATTTCCTGTACTACTATTAAGTTTAAATATTTTAAAAGTAGGGGCGGATCAAAGGGGGCGGGGCTTGATGGGCATGTCCCTCCCCTTTTCAGAATGCTGGCAAATGTAACAGATATAAAAATTTATAAAAGTATGTATATTTCATGAATTAATAAAAAATATTTTTAAATAGCTGTTAAACAGATGGAGAAATGCTGCAATGGTAATCCAGTCTCTTGCTTTTTTGCCAGTCCCTTTTACTTTTTTCCGGTTAGACTGAGTCTCTTTCCTCCCTCACCACCACCACGATATTTGTCCTCGATATCCGGGTCTGGTAAGGATTAATCTTCAGTAGATCAAAGGCATTTCTCTCACAGACTCTCCTTTGTTCATGTCTGCATATCTAAAATTTTATTTCCTCAAAGAGTTATTCTTTAAATTACACCATTATCTCCGTTTTGTAACTAATACTCTCGTCATTTATAACGAGATCATTAAGATAATAACAAATGAATCATTGCTATTCTTTTCATACATTAATTCCATAGCTAGATTAGTCTTTCTTGAAGATCATCAGCTACTTTATGCATCCGCACAGCTACATTTTGTTGCATCTACATCTAAACAGTTTCTAGTTAAACCACAGCAAAATTCAAATCTTATTATCTAAAAATTCAGATGAAAGCAGCAGTATTTCAATGTGTAGATCTTTCGCAAAGCATAATTACTTTTTGGATATTAACATTGGTGCATTCGTTCCCGACCTCCGTTGTTAATTAAAATGTAGGGGAAGCAAAACTGAGGATGAGAAACAATGCAGTGACTTTATTAATGCAGGCGCTCCCGAGAGCTTTACGGCAGAGTTGCTCTTTAATAAGACAATAACCAAAGTTAAAATAACTTTTCGTTGCTATTACCTCCAAACTTAAGTCTTTGATACGGTAAAAGGGTGAAAGTATTTTTTCCTCCAAACTCAACTGTTCTCCAAAGTCTGCATCTCGCTTTCCGTTAATAATAAGATGAGTTTGCAGATGCCCAAGGATCTAGTCTATAGCATATGTTGTCCTTCTTCGAACTGTCTCCACTACGATAAAAACACCTGAGACAATATTAGGATAGTCAGACTTATTAGGCTGCTGCTTTCCGACTATTAGAGAGCAAGGATAAAGAAAGCGAGGAGATCCCTAATCTTTAATTAGGTGGATTGTTTGCCGCTTAATTCTTAATAACTTTTGCAAACAAAGCTCCAAATCTTGTCGATATGGAGTTCGTGACATAGGTTGCCTTTCAAAAAAAAGAAATGTTGTTCACTATCTAGGGATAGGTAAGGGGGCCATGTACCAGCCCACCTCATTTCCTTTGAGAATGCTATTAAGAGTAAAAAAAGGCAAAAAATTATTAAACTTGTACATATTTCACGAATTTTTCGAGTAATTTTTAAAGACCTCTGAAAAGAAGGGTAAAATGTTACACTTCAATGGAAATCTCTTGCCCCCATCTTTTTTTTACCTAGATTGCTCACTTCCCCCCCCCCCACATACACAGATCTTATATTTTTCTAGATCTGGACCTGTCTTTGTAAATTAATTTCGGTTTTGATAAGTGGCTTAACTTATGGGTACTTTTTCATGTAATTACGTACAAGTACCTTTACAAGAATAATATGTAAAAAATCAGCTCTTCCGTTAGTGTCTTTATGTTTTCGTTTTCATCAAGAAACTTTTTTTCTTCTACGTTTCTGTCATTTTTTGTTACATTTTTGTCAATTTTTTGATACCTTAAAAATGAAAGTATTTTTAGAATCCATATCTATAATAATAAAAGATTTGCCTGTGGCAGCCATAACTCATTAGAAAATCGTGGTAGAGGTTTCAAAATTTCACAAAATGTTTCTGGTTGTTTTCTGAGTTACAGTGGCGAACTTCAAGTCGAAATTGCAAACAGAGGGACTTGCTACAATCAAACATATTTACCATGCTATTCCTACGGGAAACCGAAGTTGCTGCTAAATCCACTGTTGCCATTTACTGATGCCAAACTGTGAACTTAAGAGTTATAACAACATTTAAATCTGCTGCTGATATTGCCATATCCTCCACATTCCCAAAGGCTTTATTATATTAATGTCCCACTGCATGTATGAATCTGATTTTTTAACCCAACACGAGTGGAACCCAGGGTACGAAATATGGGACCGCTCGATCAAGTGTCTCGGTAACTACAGGATACTAAATTCTGTCGAAATGGAGAAAAATATCGATAATTTCCGTAGAAGCGAAGTCACGAGCTATGAGAACGGGGAATAACATTAGCAACGCCGGGCAATTCGTGTTGAATCTATGTACTAAGGGGAGGAGTAGTAAGGTTAGGAGTTCTCACAAAACTAACCTAGAGTGTGTGAAAAATCATAATGTGCAAATTATAAGTGAGACCAGGACAGTGCCAGGTTCCTCTCAGCTAGTAACTCAATAAAATTGCAGTTTTTTTCGTAAAGGTATTTTTGATTCCATAATAATTATTTTTTTCAATTGATTGCTTATTATAAATGCATATTTTCGTTTCTAAATAGAAAGTTTTCCTTACAGTTTTGTATGAATATAGTTTTTTAAGTAGCTCATTTGTAAGCTGATATTGCCTAGATCTGAATTAATCGTATAAAGTGTCATAAATTTCAGTTTCGCTGCTGTACTGAATAACTGTTTCCATTTCGGACACTATTTTTGACGCTCTATTTTATATAATCTCTAACTACCCTTGGCCATGCTGCCAAGAGACTGGCAGCGAGAATTTCGTTTTGGCCGCATTAAGAAAAATTAAATGGACTGATGAGCATATTGAATAGTCTCAAGTAGAGACAAAATGAACTCCTAATAGAAAGCATTTTTGTTGTTGATTTTTGAGACAATAAATTTTTAACATATAATTAGTGAATCATCATTAAATATGCGCAGGCTGCTTATGCCCACCATGCTTTATACGACATTGGTTCAAGGAAAGGCTTTTACAATAAATAACGAATGTTATAAGTTTGAATATATATTGATGTGTTTGTTTTAAAAAAATTTTTCTTTTTCTGTAGAATATGTATGATAAACAAAAATTGCCATTTTTTTTCAGTTATTGATATTATCATGTGGCAGCACTTGAGAACTACTGTGCCAAATTATTTGAAATCATATATCGAAGGTTTATTCGCACAAAATAATAATTTAAATCATTCTCTCCCATTTATTCACACATTAATTAATTAATTAAAGTGGGTGAATAATAAAAATAATTTTAATTTTTTCGACAGTTTAATTAGTGATCGACGTTTGCGCACAATTTTCACCAATTCGGATAGGGAAGTTGATAAATGGATTATCTTACTGGGTAAAACATCATTTATCTGCACGTCTATAATTTCAGATTTCTAATTTTGATGTATTTAACCAAAAGTGCATATATATATATATGTGTGTCACGTAATTAACATAAACCTGGAACTGAAATTTCATTAGGCTTAAAAAAACTTGCTACGTATGCAGTTTAGGGATCTTGCTACGTATGCAGTTGCTACGTATGTAACTGCACTTAACTTGCTACGAATGCAGCGTATACTTAAACTTGCTACGTATGCAGTTTAGGTATCTGAGAGAACAAATAACCTTTAAAAACTAAATAGATCCTTTGAAAGCTAAGATGCTACTAATTTGAACTCCGTTCTGCAAACTTCTTCCAAACTACTTTACACTTGCTGATACTCGCAATTTCAAATTTAGCTATCTCTACTAATGGTTTCAATTTGTATTTTTTTAATTTAACCTAATTCTCATTTCGTTTCACCAGGAGATCAAAGAGTTCTCTCTTTACACTTAAGTAATATTTCAGCGTGCAAAGGGAAATTCTGAATGAAAAGTAATTTCCGCCAACTCTCTTTTGCTGACAGAAAAAAATGATCATTAAGGTGAATTACAGTTGCTGTTTACGCTCACGTTTCGGATGAAAGTTATTGTTTTTTTTTTCTCCAGAATTATGTTTCAGTGGTAACAAAGGATGAAGATGCTAACGATTCTATATTTAGTATCATTATGAGGTTGTAATGAAGGTAAATTATGATGTTCTTTCTTTTCTTCTATATCATTTTCGCTTTAATTAAAAGGTGCAATAAGAGCTTAAAACTGCGGACAGAGCGTGCAAAATGATAGCCCTTGATATCAAATAATCTGCTTGATATTTACAGTACTGTGCGAATTAGTTGGGACAAGCGAAGCCTGGAGAATCTCTTCGATCCAGCCACATCCAGCAATCCCCCAAACACCCATCTAAGGTCATGTTTTGGGGATGTTTCACAGCTTCCGGGCCACAGATGCTTCACCCCATTGAAGGAATGATGGATAGCAAAAAGTACATAGACGTTCTGGAGGCGAAAATGGTCCCAACACTGCAGAAGCTGTTTCCTAACGGCGATGGGGTATTTCAACAGAATCTGGCTCCACGCCACAATTCTAAGCTTGCTAAGAGCTTCTTCACCCAGCAACATTTGAAGGTATTGGAGTGACCAGGAAATTCACCCGATCTAAACCCCATTGAAAATTTGTGGGCCATTATTAAAGCGCACATATCTAAGATGGATTGCACGACGAAAACCAAAATGATAGAAAGTGTCATGAAAGTGTGGTACCACGACCCTGAAGTGAAGGAGATGTGTGGAAAGCTAGTGGCATCAATGGTTGAGAGGTTGATTGAAGTAATTAAAGCTAAGGGAGGTCACATTCACTATTAACTACACTATTAAACAAATAAATATTTTAGTTGTGTCTTTGTTACTGCATTTTCCTATTGTCTCATCTAATTTGCACAGTACTGTATGTCATTTACATTATGACATATTTAAGTATTTAATAAGTTTGCAAGACCTTAAAAGCATTTGGATGGTTAAAATACGTAGGTTTTTTTATTTCGTTAAATCCAAATAAGAGAATTTGTCATTTATGGTGAAAGGCTAACAGAAAGAGAACGTAGGACTTTTTGTTCTTCCTTAAAGTAAAAAAAAAATCTTCCCGTTGATCTAGGTCGTCTGGATGCAATATTAAAGAAAGCAAAGTTGAAGAATAGCTTCTGGTATACGCATCAGAATGTTGCTTTTAAGCCCTGTGACATTCCACTGTTTTATCTTCAGTGTTACGAATTTAGTGCTCCCGGTTTGCGCCAATTACGTGAAGAAATATTAGAGTTAAATAAACGAAATTGTTTATTTTGGAGTTATTGTTTATTTTTTTCAGTCGGTAACGCGCCAGTTTCTTTTTCTGCAGTCCCCAGTTTACAGTCCCAATTCTTCCAGCGTTGAGATTCATCTCCGCTAAATCCCACAATGAAAAAGCGGACACCGATGAGTTTGGATAGGCCGCCGATCTTTGAATGGAACTTTAAGCGTGTCTCAGTGCGCAAGAGAGCCATATCCTGTACACGTTAAAGAACATGCTGGATGATTTTGATGGAAGTTTCCATCTATCTCCTAACAGGTGTTCAGTCCCCTTTTCCCAATCGTCTGCAAACCCTTGGTGTCCTTGTGACCTGGCCATTAAGCCATTGTGTGAATTTGGCCATTATGGGAAAATAAATGCCTCTTAGACGTAAAATAATCCATCGCAAGACAATTCTAGCAACTTTTAATAGGGCTTTTCCTTCTGCCAAAGGTTGCTCTTTGTGTAAAGGTTGGGTTGTTTCCCCTCTGAGCAAACACTTTTCGCATACGATGGTGCAGTGGTGGCGTTAGGGGAAATAAATACAAATTAGCACACAAAGCAATCATTAGATATAACGCAAAAAGTAGTGCTGTCTTGAGAGATGGCAGTCTCTAAAGATAATGGGCTAAGGACTCCGAGCCTTCAGAGAAGGTTGGGAGACAGATGGTAGCCTCTTTCCGTCAAGGCCATCCAAGTGTTCTTTAACGTGCACAGGGTATGCCTTTCCTAGCCCATCGGTGTCCTCTACTTACCAAGGTGAGTACGGCGAGTTTTGCGGCGATAAATTTTAACGCTGGCCCAGACTGGACTCGAACCTAGGAACTACAGGTTATGAGACTGGAGCGCTACCCATTGAGCCACCCTGACCTCCTTCGTGCAAGGAAGTGTCGTTTGAGACCAGCCATTACGTACAAATTATGTGCTATTACCTGGATGCAATTTAAACATAGGCTATTATCTAGGCCCCGGAGTTTAATATGTCACATAAGGTATGTTACAAAAAATGTTCAGACACGTTCATGTTATTTGAATGGAAAGCCACAGTTAAAGCTCTCTAATTTTAAAAATAAGCTTTTTACGTAAAAATGTCACTGGAGATGAGTTCTATTTCTCACTTCAATCTTCTGTCTCGATTGTCAACAATAGAGATGAGTTCGGGTTCAATTTTTCGATCCCGGTCCCACTCGAGCCTCAACCATTTCGACAATTGTGGAGTTCGAGCACTACATAGCCCAATTCAGGGAAAACATTTCTCTGACATATGCAGAAATGCATGTCGCATATAATTTATTTTATTCTTATATGTGTCGTTTTTCTGCTGAGGTCCTGCCATCCTCACAGACCTTCTACTGTGGCATATAAACTGACAGGCTCCTGTCGGATCTCTGTGGCAAGCAGCTGCTTGAGGGGGTATTTATTTATTTATTATATTATTTATCATTAGTTGTAATCATTTTATGACAAAATTAAAATGTTATTCTTATTTTGAACCGAAAATATTTGGAAAACTAACGGCAGAAACTGAAACTTCGTGGGTACATCGTTATAAACGCAGAGAGCGATTGAAAAAGCCAATCCTAATAAAATTATGTTTGTTTTAGCATAGGTTATAACAGTTATTATTTGTTTTAATTGCAATTTAAGATAAATTACTATTTACTAATAGAATTTTCGCTCAGCTATCCCCGTTTCAATTATTTGTAAATTTTCTTAATGAATAATATTGTTAATCGAAATACAGTATAGATCTGAGAGAGATCCCCAATTCAATACTACCGCGTACCTGAATATTCTTTGCTATAGCATAGATTTTAACAAAGTGCAATGTTACTTTATTGTTTATTCTCTCACAGTCTCATTAATACATAAACTTTATCTTAAACTTGAATGAATAACGCAAAGGTAGCTTTATTTCCACATAATCTTTTCACCAATTTTCTAACTCTCTTTCCAAGTAAATAATTGATTGCAAAGTTCAGAAACACGAGATACTTTTTGGAAACAGTATTTCTTTCCCAGTTCTGATTTCTTTTCTTTCTCTTCCCTGCTGACCTTTTCTTTTAAAGTCGTTTCTCCCATTACGTTGAAAGAGATAAAGAAATCACCTTTTTGAAATCTGACCTACATTTTTCCAGCAAAGGTATTGGGTTCCGAGTGCTTTTATTTCTGCAGAAATGAACAGAGAAAATAAGAATGATACTAATAGAACCTTAAAAAGGACTATGCATTTAAAAAAGTTAAGTAAGATTGATTTGCCTAAAGCTGGCATTTTCGCTCGTTTTCATAAAAGCAAAAGCTATTATTTCGCTTAATCAATTATCCCTTTTTTTTTAATTTTTCCCCTTTTACAGCTATGGATATTTTATCTTAGCAAACATACATGCTATTTTCTATTCCTCTTGATGGCCTCTGCATCAATACTAAAGGCGTCACTGCGAGACCTAGATTGGGTTGCTTTTCCTGTGAGCGGCAATTTGTTTTGCACAAAATGGACTAAATGGCTAGTCACAAGAATCCCAAGGGTTCAGATAACGTTGGGGGAATGGGACCCACCGAAGGAGAGGAGAAATTATGAAGGAGAGGAGAGATTAGGAGAGATATGGAATCCTCCCCTCAAGGCCATCCAGCATGTTCTTTAAACTGCACAGGGTATGGTTCTCCCGCATACGAAACAATGGCTTAACGAACGATTGCCTTTCCAAGCCCATTGGTGTCGCCGTTCTGACTACTTGGAGGTTTAAGCGGAGATAAATCCCAACGTTGATACAGTTACGACTCGAACCGGGAATTACAAATTAAGAGCCTGGCGCTCTACTAATTGTGTCCACTCTCACCTCATTGATACCTGGACAAAAGGATTTATACTTCGTACAGAATTCGAATCAAACCAGATTTACGATCAGGAAACACAGAAACCAGTCATATTTAATAACAAAAAACTATGTTAATTAAATTACCTTACGAGATGGTTTTTGCCATTTCGTGCATACTAGTTGTTTGATCTGTAGTTTTACTAAGCCCTGCAAGTAGACTGCTAATAGGCAACAGATGTGTGAAAACTTTAAAATTCTATTATTTAAACTAAAAACTTTCGTTATTAATTTCAAATTAATTATCATTCAATGTTTTATTAAGTTATTACTTTTAGAAAGCATTTACTTCTAGATTATAGCAAATCAAATCTGGCGAAGTTCATTAATGTGCGACGCACTAATAATTAAATGTATTTGGCTTTTATTTTTATTTAACTCTACTTACGTTATCTCTAGAGGCACCACTACTTTTTGCGCTATTTCTAGTGATCGCCCTGTGTCCTAATTTGTATTCATCGCCTCAACGCCACTACTGCACCATGCAGTAACCATGAAAGCCGCCGTTACTCCATAAGAAAAATCTAAACGACATCGCTATTTTATGCACCTTTAAAGACCCCGTCACTTCATGTGTTACGTCTAAGTTCACCATTATTTCATGCATTAACTCTCTAAAGGCATCATTACTTCATGTATTAAATCTAAGTATATGTCATGTCCCTCTAATTTATTTATTTTTATTTATTGTCGCATTTTTATAGTATCTTTGTTGTTGTAAATATTTTTATGTATTAAATGTGTTTTTGGAAGTGCTATTGTGGGATGTGATTCATAGATGTTGTTTTCGGTTCTGAGCTGGCTGCCGGCACACGACGAATCCGAAAGAACCCTTTTATGGCCATTTACAACTAGCCTGAGGCTCGAGTTCGAGCGCTGGAGACTACAACAGTAAGAGTAAGCAAGTCTTGAGCGTCATTGTCAAACGGGAAGGACGTTTGAACATGCGTCAAGGGATGCCGCTCTTACTCAAACAAAACTCTTAAGGAGAGGATCTAAAGCTACCACTGTTTCGTGCAATAACATGCGTCAAGGATGCCGCTCTTACTCAAACAAAACCCTTAAGGAGAGGATCTAAAGCTATCACTGTTTCGTGCAATAACATGCGTCAAGGGATGCCGCTCTTACTCAAACAAAACCCTTAAGGAGAGGATTCGATTCTATGTGAGAATCAACATTCTTGGTAAATCAAATACAGTCTGTGGAACTGAAGTGAGTTCTGTGTGAACCACATTGTAGGCAATGGTTAAATATCCTTTCGCCAAGTTTGAGGTCTGTAAAGCGAGAATCTGCAAAGGAGTTCTCCACCTCATTGCATAATTATTTGCAGCAGCAAAGCAGTAAAGGTCTACGGAGTCGAGAGCATCCCCAGCACGGGATTTTATATAAGTGTGAATAAACTGTATCGTCCCTATACAACTCCGTGCGGGTGCGCGAATTGTTGGACATATTTCTGTACATCACTTGGCGCAGCAAGTCTGAGGCATACCTTGGTACGGGGGTGACCACCGGCGAACCTGTTATTTCACCGAAATAAGGGTGTAGGTAATCAAGGGACTATTTTACGATAAAGTGGGTAAATCGTTTATCATCTGGCCCAACACCACATTCAACGCAGTTCAAACAGAACATTTAATTCCACCTGACGAAGCAAAAATCGCATTCACCGGCCCACGACAGTACACCACCACTATTTTAGGCATTGCTTCTAAGGACCCCATTACTTCATGTATTGTGTCTACGTACACCACTAAATAAAAAAATTAAATACCCCCTCAAGCAGCTGCTTTGCCACAGAGGTCTGACAGGAGCCTGTCAGTTTATATGCCATAGTAGAAGATCTGTGAGGATGGCAGGACCTCAGCAGAAAAACGACACACACATCCATGCCTTACCCAGGGCTCGAACCCGGTACCTTAGATCAATAGCCAAGCGTACTAACCACTCAGCCACGGGACGGTTGTACACCACTACCTCAGGCATTACCTCTCAAGACCCTATTACTTTATCTGTTAGGTCTATGTTCACCATTACTTCTTGCGTTACCTCTAAAGGCACAATTACTTCATGTGTTACGTCTAAAAGACAGCATTACTCCATGCGTTGCAACTAAAGACATCACTATTTCATGCGTTACCTCTAAAGCCATCATTATTTCACAAGTTATAGGAAAATCAGGCCCGTCCAACCCATGGCTCATGAGCAGTATAAGACTCATAAAACGAATAATCAATCTACGGAATCTGACTCATTTCTTCCAACTCTTTTAACCAAACATTTTTAGCTGCATAACTAAATGATTTTCTCAATTCATAGTACTAATTAAAAATGTATATTTTTATTTTTTTAATCAAGACATTCTCCTGGATTCCTTAAAAATATATTTTGTCTAATTCATTACTCATTAGAAATGTATGGTTTCGTTTCTAAGTAAAAATCTTTCCTTGGCTCTTTCAAAAATATAATCTTTTTCTTTAGCGGCTCTTCCCCAGGTTGGGTTGGACAGTCCTATTCCAAAGCTACTAATGCATCATTACCTCTGAATACACCAATATTTGACGCGGTAACATCTAAAGATACCTTAATCCATCCGCTACTATTAAAACTACTACTACTGGGTTTTCTCTAAAGCTACCACTGTCTCGTGCAATAATTCTAAAAGTCACCACACTACATGCAGTATTTTTAAAACCACTACTGTTACATGCGTTATCTCTAAAGTTTCATGCATTAAAGCCATTCTTGTTGAGTTTTCTATAAATCCACCATTCTATAAACGTAAAAGTCTCGTAAACTGAAGAATAAAAGTTTCAGTCCTTCTTAGCAGCATTAGGCTTTTCTTTGCTTGTTGTGGTGATTGGGTTGGGTTGTTTTACCTCTGAGCGGCACTTTTTTGCACACCATGGGCTAAATGGCCAGGTCACATGGACCCCGAAGGCTCAGAGAAGGTTGTGAGAGGGGACCCACTGGAACAGCTGTTGGGAGACAGATGGTAGCCTCCCGTCAAGGCCATCCAGCGTGTTCTTTAACGTGCACAAGGTATGGTTCTCCTGCACACGGGGCCACGGCTTAACGTCCCATCCGACGGACGGCGGTCTTTCCAAGCATATCGGTGTCCCCTACTGACCGTGGGCAGGGCGGGGAATTTTGCGGAGATAAATCTCACCGTTGACCCAGCTGGGACTCGAACCTGGGAACTACAGATTACGAGCCTGGCACCCTACCGACTGAGACACCCCCGCCCAAATGTGGTGATTGCGGAAGGGTCTAAGGTCTTCAGGAAAGTCTTTAAAATCTGCATCATTACTTCATGTGCGAATTAATACTGTGCTCCAGTACTTAGTATAAACATTAGGCTTAGAGATAAAGTAATCGCCTGTACCTCATAATCGATTTTAGAGGTAATGCTGTGTCGGATTGACGCAATGAGCAACGGTCTCCGCAGAGAGCCATACCCTCGATGAAGGCATTACTTTTAAGGAGAGAAATGTCTAAAATTTTTGAGAACTATCCCAATAAAAGAGAGAAGAAGCAGAGAGATGAAAGAATGACAAATTTGAAGGTAATGAAAGCTTAAATCCCCATCCCCCTGTATGAATCTCTCTTATCTCTTATAAGATAGGTAATATATAATAAGACAGATGATAATTAAATTTTAAAACATTCATAAATATTTCAATAAAGTCATGATGAAAAATTTATTTTTTTTATGAGGTTTAAAAATAAACAGAATTTAGTTAAATTTTAGACAAATTAAATCGCTTAAATTTTTTGCATATGTATTAAATTTCCCTTCTTTTGTTCAACAGATCTCTAGGCCTAGTCGACTAATCTGGCCTTGCTATAGGCACTGAAGGCAGAACAGAAATATAGATCAGTAAATTGATTCTTGCAGAATATTAAATTTCATACTCAGTCTAACAGAAATTTGCTGAATTTATTATTTATAGGGTGTCTTTAGATGTTACCGCGTCAAATATTGGTGTATTCAGAGTAATGATGCATTAGTAGTTTGTCTACTCAGAGGTAATGATGCATTAGTAGTTTGTCTATTCAGAGGTATATTCAGAGGTAATGATGCATTAGCATTAGTATCTATTACTAATCAGTATTTTGGTCATTACATATTCTGTTTCCCATTGTACAATCAACCACCCAACTGTCATTATTTTGTTATTTCTAACTTCACCAATTTCTAGGGGGCGGGGGTGGCTCAGTCGGTAGCGCGCCAGGCTCGTAATCTGTAGTTCCCAGGTTCGAGTCCCAGCTGGGTCAGCTTTGAGATTTATCTCAGCAAAATTCCTCGCCCTGCCCTCGGTCAGTAGGGGACACCGATGGGCTTGGAAAGGTCGCCGTCCGTCGGATGGGACGTTAAGCCGCGGCCCCGTGTGCGGGAGAGCCATACCCTGTGCACGATAAAGAACACGCTGGATGGCCTTGACTGGAGGCTACCATCTGTCTCCCAACAGCTGTTCCAGTGGGTCCCCTCCCACAACCTTCTCTGAGCCTTCGGGGTCCATGTGACTTGGCCATTTAGCCCATGGTGTGCAAAAAAGTGCCGCTCAGAGGTAAAACAACCCAACCAATTTCTAGTACGTCTCACTTAAGTCTCCTTCGATGTGTGCGACGAGGAACGAACCTTTGGTGCAAAATTCAAACAGGACATTTTATGGATAACATCATCCTGATGAGGTATGGTTAATGGAAAAATCCAGTAATAACGTTAATATATATATGAAATTGACATATTCCAATAATTGTCAAATGAAATTATTCCAAATAAATTATTTTATTTAATATATCAGTTTTATTTATAATTTGATTTTATAGTTGTTTCAGTTTTGATAATCGGATGATTCTTGTTGAAACAAACAGCTCAATTAACAAATGAGGCCAAAGGGCATGAAATTAATCATCTCTGTTCTGTAGTAAATAAGAATATTCATAAGTGATTCAGTTTACGCTAGACAATTTATAGTACATTAGGGAATTGAAAAAAACTTGAACGCAAAGAATAAACATCCTGTTTAGTACACAACCTGATTTTTCTTCATGTTCTAGCCACTTAAATTTATTACTTAAAGCACTTCGTTAAACAAAGGATTAAATGTCAAAAGAAAACGAATATGTTATAATAATTACCTGTCTTTTATGTTACGTTAATTATTCTAATTAGTTCCAGGCAATTACATTAAGCGACAATCATTATCGTGTTAGCTCTTAAATTTTCTGCTTCATTCGAAGAACTGAAGACAAAACTAATAAATGCTTAATTAAGTAGACGAGGTAGTGGTTAGATCATTATTCTTTATGACATCTGGCTATTTTATCAGTTGTGTGGCAGAGTGGTTAGCATGACTGCTTACTGATCAAAGGGAACTAGGTTCGAACTCAGGGTAAGGCATGGATGTTTGTGTTGTTTTTGTGCTGAGATCTCGCCATCCTCACAGACCTTCTAGTATATCTCAGAGGGGGCGGGGGTGGCTCAGTCGGTAGCGCGTCAGGCTCGTAATCTGTAGTTCCCAGGTTCGAGTCCCAGCTGGGTCAGCGTTGAGATTTATCTCCGCAAAATTCCCCGCCCTGCCAACGGCCAGTAGGGGACATCGATGGGCTTGGAAAGACCGCCGTCCGTCGGATGGGACGTTAAGCCGTAGTCCCGTGTGCGGGAGAGCTATACCCTGTGCACGTTAAAGAACACGCTGGATGGCCTTGACGGGAGGCTACCATCTGTCTCCCAACAGCTGTTCCAGTGGGTCCCCTCTCACAACCTTCTCTGAGCCTTCGGGGTCCATGTGACCTGGCCATTTAGCCCATGGTGTGCAAAAAAGTGCCGCTCAGAGGTAAAACAATCCAATCCAACTGATCTTTAAAGGGAGGAGGTTGGTCAGTCGATGGCGTCCCAGAATCGTAATCTGCAGTTCCCTGGTTCCAGTCCCGCCTGGGCCTGCGTTGAGATTTATCCCTGCTAAAACGCCACCATGCCCTCGGTCAGTAAGAGATACCAATAGGCAAGAAAAGACCACAGTCCCTTTGATTGGACATTGTCATGTCCCTCTAATTTATTCATTTTCATTTATTTTTATTTATTTTTATATTTATTAAGCATTTTATTGTATTTTTGTTATTGTAAATATTTTTATGTATTAAGTGTGTTTTTGGAAGTGCTATTGTGCGGATGTGACTCATAGATGTTGTTTTCGGGTCTGAGCTGGCTGCCTGCATGGGTTGACGTGTCCGAGTAGACTTTTATGGCCTATTTTACAACTAGCCTGGGGCGCGAGTGTCAGCGAGGGAGGAGGGACCGAGCAATAAGGAAACAACAGTCTTGAGCGTAGCTGTCAAGTGGGAAGGACATTTGGACACGCGTCAAGGGAAGAATCTCTTACTCAAACGAAACCCTTAAGGAGAGGGTTCGATTCTACGTGAGAATCAAGATTCTTGGTGAATCAAATGCAGTTTTGTGTGAACCACAGTGTAGGTAAAAGTTAGATATCCTTTCTCCGAGTTTGAGGTCGCTAAAGCGAGAATCTGCAAAGTGCTTTTCTTCACCTCATTGCATAATTGTTGGCAGCATCATCTTCCGGCAGCCACGACATTTCGCCCAGCCCATCACATTTGGCATAGGTGCACGACAGACGCTAAGCCGTGTCGCCGTTTGCAGAAGAGACATACCCTGTGAACGCACGTTAAAAAACACGCTGGGTGGCCTTGACGGGAGGCTACCGTCTGTCTCCTACACAGATCTTCAGTGGGTTTAATGTCCAGTGGGTCAAATTGTAATAATATACAATATATTACAAAACGTAACTTATATTTTATTTGAATAAAATAAAAAAATACACATTCAGAACGTATTAACTATGATAAACTTTTTTACGGAAAAATGTTACTGGAGGAAACCTGAAAATCTCACGCACTTATGAGGATATTTTTCTAACCCTCGTTTTTCAACAGGATTCGTGCGATATTTAAATACTTAAGGTCTCTCCCACTACCCAACTTGATTTTGAGTCGTTGTTACTTGGTTACCATTTGAGTCGTTGTTACTTGGTCAATTAGCCCATTATGTGCAGAAAAGTGCCACTCAGATGAAATAACTGAAAGAACAACCTGCGTTTAAATTTTCTTTTTTCGATTTGCTTTTTCTGGATTTGAAAAGACGTTGTTCGTTTGCACAGAGGAGACATATAAATAAAATAATAAATACCCCCTCAAGCAGCTGCTTGCCACAGAGGTCTGACAGGAGCCTGTCAGTTTATATGCCACAGTAGAAGGTCTGAGAGGATGGCAGGCCCTCAGCAGAAAAACAATACAAACAGCTATGCCTTACCCGGGGCTCGAACCCAGGTCCCTTAGATCAGTAGCCAAGCGCGCTAACCACTCGGCCATGAGACATATACTTAACTAATTATATTTGATAAATAATGATTGATGATTGCTTAAATAATTATATTTGATTTTGTGTTGTTCTGTTCTTTCGTACGTATATCGTTAAGTCTTCGATTTTCTGAAAACCAGGTCAAATGATTACTAAGATAATTTTATTTAGAGAACCTCAAAATTAAGTTATTTACATAACTTAATCAAACTGAGTGAAGTGTTTTAAAACGTTAATCACTATTCGAGATGTTTGGTAATAAAGTAGTGATTAAAAATTACATTTTGGATCAGTTAATACAGGATTATAGAGATGTTAGTCATTTGTTGAATAGTAGGCGAAATAAGTCCTTTCCTGTTACATGGATCACTCAATTATATTTTGACCAGAATATAATTGAGTGATCTATGTTACAGGAAAATGCGTACTTCGCCTACTAAACAAAAAAATGACTAACATCTCTAGAATCCTCTATTCATTGATTCAAAATGTTATTAGCCAGCTGGCTGCTGGCTGCCTGCATGGGTTGACTTCTAGTTTCAGAACTTGGCTGTGTGAATTCATCGTTGTAGTGATTCAAAATAACATTTTGAATCACTATAACAATACTAAACAGCTCGGAGAGTGATTGACATTTTAATTTAATTGAGCTATGTTAAATCTGTTATATGTGTGAAGTATGTTAGTCCTAACTAACTAGTTACATATTATAAAAATCAAAGTAGAAAGTTTGAACTAAAATAAGTTTATGAAAACGCTTTCGTACTTTCTCTTTTTTTTCGATAGTAAAACTAAATCTCTCATTTCCTTACTGTTACGAGTTCTAAACAACTTAAAAATTTCCGAGAAAATTAAACAGCGTTTGTGGCAGATTATGAAAAGAAACTTGACAGAGAAATCTCTTGTCTATGAAGTATATTTTGCTTGCGTGTAATTAGATTTTGCTTTTTATCTCATCCAAGAAATCTCCGAAACTCGGGACTGAAATGTAGATGTGAACGTCACCGTAATTAAACGTTTAGACAATGACGGGATTTTTTTATTAAAGCAACTTCAGAAACAAATTAACAAAATATTTTTAGCGAGAAATTCCTTTTAGAAAAATGTTATGTTCTTAGTTGAAAATCTTAGTTAAAAAATAAATGTTATGTTCTTAGTTGTAATTAAGGACATATTATCCTCGGCAAATCAGAAATTTGTAATAAACTTTTAACTAATAAATGTAACTTTTTCTTTTTTTTTCGGATAGATTAGATTGGGCAAAATGGACATATTTTCCAGTTTCAGAACGTTTCAGACGTTTTCAGAATTTTTCCAAAATTTTGCAACTCGAGCAAAATTTTGGACTTCTTACCCCCCTCCCCCCCAACCATAGTCCTTCGCTACGTCCCTGGTCGGGTAGCATGGTCCGATGAATAAAGGTTTCAGTTGTTTCGCACTGACGGGCACTTAGAGTGTGGCGTAGGCCCCGTGAAGCCATGGACCCATCCCGTCTGCAAGGTACTGTTCAGGCTGGAGGAGGCTCTGTGATGGTGTTGGGCATGTCACATGGTCTACATTTGGGCTCTCTCGTCCGTTTGGAGCAATCGCTAACATCTCGCAAATCACCTGCACCCTTCATGACTGCCGAGTATCCTGATGGTGAAGGGGTATTCTAACATGATAATGCAACGTGTCACCAGTCTTTGGTTGCTAGGATGCTACACGGAATTTAGCACCATGAGTTGGTCCCCAGGTCCCCCGACATAAACTCCTTGGAACATCTGTGGGACACAATGGAAACAAGCTTACGATTCATGAATCCAGCACCATCCAATGCAACACAATTATGGTCTACACTGCAGGATGTGTTAGCTGCCATCCCTGGAGAACGGTACCGGCAACTCGTTGACTCCATGACTCGACGTGTGGCTGCACTGCTGAGGGCTTAAGGAGGACAAACCTGCTATTAGGCACGTATCCCATGACTTTTGGCCTCTCAGTGTAAATGAATCACAATATGTAGTTAAAAAACAGAGAAACAACTCCTAAAAAGTATTTTCCGTAGTATTATAAACGGGAGGAGGGGGAATCAAATGTTCAAGAGGTGGTTATGTCAATTTTTACGGAGACAAAATTAGAGGTGAAAGCAAATGTATTGAAAACACTGACGAAACTACATATAAATTAGCTTATCTCTGAAATAGAAGGTATATTAAAGAGCTCTCATGGTATTATAGGGATATCCTTGTCTAGAAAATTCGTACACTGTTTCTGTCTGATTCTCTTCCGGACCACAAGCAAACAAATCTCACTATCACCAAAGCAGCATTGTGCAGCGAATCGTAATAGAAAGAAAATTAATTCAATCGAAAGTCTTTCGTACGAGAAGAGATACGAAGAGTTTATGCAAATCAAATGAAAATGAAGAACTCGAAAAGAAAAACGAGTTCGTGTTTCCCCCATGTTCCGCCATTAGCTGCGTTCGGAGCCCACAATAAGGCGCCTCGGGAAGTGCTCTTCCAAATGTAAATGAGGAGCTTCAGCAAAGCTTACGTTGCGCTTGTACGTTTAGAATCAACCTTTCGTGTCTAGTCTTTCGACTGACTTCAGTTGTTGGTGGAAGAGATCCCTTATTTATTGCGTTTGCTATTTCAGGACAACAAGACGTAATGAAAGCTTCAGTCCACCGGATGGGTGCATCAAAGGACTCGCACAGAACCAGCGGAAGCACTTCCTGTTGTCGAAAATCGGGTCGGAGTAGAGACGGAATTCGGTGTGGATCCCTGTCTTCTGGTTGCAACGAGAGTTCAATATAGGAAAAAGCAAATAAACGATAGGAGAAAAGTGAGGATGTATTTGGAAGCAGCGGAAATTGTCAAACTTTATTTGTTACTATAAATAAAGTGATGGTTCAAATTTCGTTTTCTTTCGTTTTCGAGATTCAGATATATTAGGGTAGTAGAGGACGGTATGGAGTAGAAAAGACAAGTTTGCTAGGAGATTTTTAAAATGGGAGAATCAATGTAAAAATTAAAGAAGTTGGGAAAATTTCCTGTGGACGAAAATCTCTATTCTAAACGTTTAGGGCGTTTTCAAAGTGTTAGACATTTTGTTGCTTCATAAAAGGGTAAACAGGTAATAAAATAAAAACGAGCCAATAAGTGGAAAAGTGGTTGCTCGAAAAGTTACACATATGAAACTAAAAAAAAGGGTATATACTATTATTAAGAATTAAACTGATGGAAACTGAGTGTGAGTTCAAAAATAGTATTTAATTGTTATAATTCTAAAATAATATAATTTATTTCAAAATTACGAATGAAAACATTTATATAAACTAAATTCAACCAACACAAATATTCATCAGTATAAAAATAAACCTTCAGAAGAACATAGCACCTTATTATTATTCCTACAAAGAGTTGTTTCCTCTATAATTCTTATTGTCACCACTCAAATCATAAAATAAAGCTTTTTATAATATTTGTTAAGTGGCACATCATATTTATGGTCAAACCTGCATCAAGAATAACCTTACCAATTCCTTAACAAACTAAATAACTATACACCCAAGGATTTCCTTCTAAGGTTTGTCATCAAGTACTCCAAAACTGCGGCTAAGTATACTGATTTCTCAGAACCAATTCTTTTCAGACGTTGATCACCTCCCACAAGATGAATTTTTCTTTTTCTTACTCGTTCAGTAACAAAATTCGCACTAATAAACTTATTTAACCTCCCACGCACACCAAATAAAAACATTTCTTCTTTATACTATAGTGCACAGACTAAAACTACGTTTTCCTTCACACAAAATCTTCCTAATTACAACTCTCTTATTCTTTATTTCTAAGTTCGTTCGAAGTGGACGTAATTCTCACGCTTAGTTCACACGAGCATCAAGACGATAGAGGACATCACGATTCCATTGTTGCTCGATCATCTGTCGTAAGAGTATAAATGTAATAAATTGCCACTCAAGTAGCTGCTTGCCACAGATATCTTAATGTAGCTTTGAGTTGAGTTGTTTTACCTCTAAGAAGCACTTTTTTCCAAACAGTTAGCTAAATGGCCAGGTCACAAGGACCCCGAGGGCTCAGAGAGAGTTTGGAGAAGGAGACCCACTGCACAGCTGTTAGGAGACAAATAGTAGCCTCCTCTTAATGCCATCCAGCGTGTTCTTTAACATGCACATAGTATGTCTTTCCCGCACACAGAACCACGGCTTAACATCCCATTCGACTAACGGCGGCCTTTCCAAGTCCATCGGTGTCCTCTATTGACCATAGGCAGGGCGAAGAGTTTTGCGGAGATAAATCTTAAAGCTGGCCCAAGTTTGATTGGCCGCGTTTCAGGCGGACGCGAATCTGCGAACTGTAGATTATGAGTCTGGCGCGCTACCCACTGAGCCACCCCCACCCCATTCGGGAAATGGATCAATTGGACAGTTATTAGGACACAGATGGGAGCCTTCCTTAACGTAATCCAGTGTATTCTTTAACATGTACAGAGGTAAGACTCTTCTGCACAAGGGTCACGGCTTAACGTCCCATCCGACTAATGGCGTCCTTTCCAAGCCTATCGGTATCCTTTTCTCACAAAGGGTAGGGTGACGGGTACCAGAGATAAATCTCAACGCTGGAACAATAGGTACTCGAACCTGGGAACTATAAATTATGTTCCTGATGCACTACGAACTAAACCAACCCCGCCCGTCTTAAAAGGAATTTGTCAACATAATACGACATTGAGAAGACCTCAGTAATGGAAAGACAACACAAGAAAAGAAATATCCATGGGCTCGAACCCTGTTCTCTTTGATTAGCAGCGAAGCACACTACTACAGTAGCCCATTTGGGTACCATGACGTTACCGGAAAAGAAAACTAGTGGACCAAAAAAACACAATAAGTAACATGAAATATGAGTATATTTTGATATAGTTCCATTTTATATCAATTGTAATTCATGCAGAACTCAATAGCTTCTTAAATATGCTTTTATGTCAGAAAATGTGACTGAAGATGAATTTAAAGCTCTTAATCAAAACTATTTCAATCTCGAATTTCAACAGTATTCGTTCGGTATTTAGGAAGTTAGAGAAATAGAATTATTTAGCAGCAACAATTCCAGTTTAAATAATTGCTCTGAAAAGATCATAAAAACAGTTTAAACGAAAGAAATAACCGTTATTGTTAAACTTTTCTGACACGTGTAAGAGTATTTTTAGCAGTTTGCGTAATAGTCATGTTAATTTTTGCCACAAATTGGGATGATTTTTAGCATAACAAGAACTTGCTAAATGTTTCAGGTTCTACAACACTTCAGCTACTGATGAATGCATATTATTAGTTGAGATCTTTAAACGATCTTAAATCCATATTTTTCAAAATTTAAGAAATCACTAACTTCTGCATTTGAGTTACTTATTCACATAACATGGAACTGTGCCTAATTATGAGGCCGTGGATGTATATGTTTTTTACTGAATTTTAATTTAATAATTAAGCATTTTTGCGGTTTAGTTTCATTTACATAACAGATAAATTTAATAGAACTGTATCACAGATGTCCTGTAAAACATGAGACGCATTTCGCCATGAGTGAGGCTCGAACCCACGTCTCTCAGTTATCGTATTCTCTCAGTCAGCGTATTCTCACCACTAAATTATCAACAGCTAACTTTTTTCTCTGCGAATTCTGACTATGAACATTCCAAAATGTTGTTTCGTTGGTTTGCGCCATCTAAGTCGGGAACGGGCGACCAAGTTGCCCCAGTGATCTTAATATTTAATAGCCATCACTCTGTCAGCGCTACATCAATGTTCAATGATTAATAATGTCGAGTCCCAGCTGGGTCAGCGTTGAGATTTATCTCCGCAAAATTCCCCGCCCTGCCCACGGTCAGTAGGGGACACCGATGGGCTTGGAAAGGCCGCCGTCCGTCGGATGGGACGTTAAGCCGTGACCCCGTGTGCGGGAGAGCCATACCCTGTGCACGTTAAAGAACACGCTGGATGGCCTTGACGGGAAGCTACCATCTGTCTCCCAACAGCTGTTCCAGTGGGTCCCCTCCCCCAACCTTCTCTGAGCCTTCGGGGTCCATGTGACCTGGCCATTTTGCCCATGGTGTGCAAAAAAGTGCCGCTCAGAGGTAAAACAACCCAACCCATTAATAATATCGATAATTACAGTACCATGGCCCATATTTTTAGGATATCTCCTGTGATTACTATTAAATTATTGATAGAACCGTAGATTGATCCAGGACTGGATCTAGGAGAGGACAAATGAGTCATGCCCCTTGCACCCTCCTTAATAACGCTAATAAGATTAATGGAGCATAAAAAGGAAAAAAATATTAAACTTGTACATATTTCACGCATTTTTCATTAAATTTTTTAAACACCTCTAAAACGGAGGAAGAAATGTTACATTGCGGTGGAAATCCAGTTTCCGTCCCCCACCTTTACCTCTTTCCAGCTCGAGTGCGTTGCGTGGGGGGCCGAAAAGCCTCCAACGTTAATTACTGTGTATTTGGGTTGGGTTGTTTTACCTCTGAGCTGCACTTTTTTGCACACCATGGACTAAATGGCCAGGTCACAGACCCCGAAGGCTCAGAGAAGGTTGGGGGAAGGGGACCCACTGAAACAGCTCTTGGGAGACAGCCTCCCGTCAAGGCCATCCAGCGTGTTCTTTAACGTGCACAGGGTATGGCTCTTCCCCACACGGACCACGACTTAACGTCCCATCCGACGGACGGACGACTTTACCAAGCCTATCGGTGTACCCTACTGACCGTGGGCTGGGCGGGGAATTTTGCGGAGATAAATCTCAACGCTGACCCAGCTGGGACTCGAATCTGGGAACTACAGATTACGAGCCTGGCGCAGTACCGACTGAGCCACCCCCGCCCCAATTACTGTGTATATTAAGGCCATTCGAGACAACTTGGTCGCCAGTTCCTGACATAGACGGTGGCACAAGCGAAACCAGAAATCGGGAAATATTTATAGTCACAATTAGCTGAGAAAAAAAAAACTAACTTTGATAGTTCAGTGGTGAGAACATCTGGTATGTAACTGTGAAACATGGGTTGAAGTCCCATTCACAGCTGAACTCAATTTTGTTTTTCAGCTAATTTTTCATGATACATAAAATATTAGCTCAACGTTCACAAGTGAGATTCAGTAGGCAAGTAATAACGTTAAATCGGGACCAACTTTCAAACCATCTAGCAGGTTCACTAAGCTGAATGGTGGTAGTGTGAACGGCTCTCCTGCAAACTGTGTCTTAGCGTCAAGTTCTATTCGACGGTTGGTTGGTTTAAAAATCGCAATATTTTCTTTTCTCTAAGAAATTAGTACATAGCCAGGCAGATAAATTACTATCCTATCTACTAATTGAGAGTCTAACTGAATGCACTAGCGAATCTAAATATACATTATATGCCAATATACATTGCACAAATCTTTGCTACTCTCAGATTAAAACAAATGGAGTTTCACAGTTAACATTTTCCCTAAGCCTCAGACGAGAGGATCGGTAATGGCTGATGGCTCACCGAGAACAAGTTGAGATTTATTTCCGCTATCCCCTACTTTGATCTCGATGAGAAAGGGGACACTAATTGACTCAAAAAGTCCACCGTCCATCGTATAGGATGTTACGCCATGATCTGTGTGCAAGAGAGCCATACCCTGAGTACGTTAAACACGCTGGATGACCTGACGGAAGATCCCATCTGTCTCCTAACAGTCTCCAATGGATTCCCTTCCCCAACTTTATCTGAGCCATTGAGGTCCTTATGATCTGGCAATTTAGCCCATTGAGTTAAAAAAAGTGATGCTCACGGTTAAAAGGACCCAAACCCCAAATATACAAACCCCACAAAATGCGGGACTGTTATATACATATACAGTATACAGGGTGTTTCAAAAAGGACGCAACCCTAAATATAAG
Organism: Ryuthela nishihirai; assembly: GCA_038380435.1. Classification (NCBI taxonomy): domain Eukaryota; kingdom Metazoa; phylum Arthropoda; class Arachnida; order Araneae; family Heptathelidae; genus Ryuthela; species Ryuthela nishihirai. The sequence goes on from JAWZYU010000010.1 coordinate 55,095,453, forward strand.
AGAGTAGAACTTAGGCGCACATACATTTTAAGCCATAATATAAGTCAGTTGGCATTACTGTACACAAGGTTAACATCCTTTAGCAGTTGAAATGACCTTGTCACACGCTAATCTCACTCAAGCATTCATTTCTTTGTGTTGTGTCAGCATGTTGTTTTCCAAAAACGAACTGTATTTATTGTTGAGATTTATTGTGCGTAGAAATCTTAAAAACGTGCGAGAGAGGAGTTGAAGTTGAAGTCTCCTCAGTCTGCAGTTCCCTACAATTCGACAATATCTCGTTTGATTGATTAATTATGTGACACTGGGTCTGTACAGGATCGAAAGAGCTCAGGCCGGCAACCATTGTTAACTGCCGAAGTTCTTGATGATGTGTCTCAGCGTTTAACTCGCTCACCCAGAAAATCTCTTAGAAAGTTATCTTCACAGGTTGGACTGTCACCAGCTACTGTTTTCAGGGCTACAAAGAAGCTAAAATTCCATGCCTACTGCATTGGTGTCGTTCATGAACTGAAAGAACCAGACCATGAAAACGTTTACCGTACTGTCGTTGGTTTCGTTCTTTTGTTGGTGAAAATGGAATTGAGGTGTTCGATGACAGTGACATTTATTTCAGTGAAAAGGATTGGTTTCACTTGGATGGGTATGTGAACAGTCAAAACTGTCGAATATAGAGCAGTGAAAATCCTCACACATTTCACGAACGACCATTACACGCACGGAAAATTGGTGTTTGGTGTGCAATTTCCTGTCGTCGTGTGATAAGGTCTTTATTTTTTGACTCAATTGTAACTGATGCAGTTTATCGTGACCTCATCCAAGAGTTCATTGTACTATTGGATGTGAATGAAAGAGAGTGTTGGTTTTAACAAGATAGAGCAACCGCCAATACTGCAAATGACACAATGGTCATGTTGCAGGAATTTGATTTCAAAAAATTTGTGGCCCCCAAGATCCCCAGATCTTACTCCTCCAGATTTTTTCCTTTGGGGATATCTCAAATGTGCAGTGTTTCAAAACAATCTTCATACACTTGAAGACTTGAAGGCTAGCATTGAAAGAGAGATTTTAAACATAAGAAAACAAACATTACGAAAATGGCTGCAAATGTCATGAAACGGATACGAACCTGCATCCAAGTTGCAGGAAATCACTTTCAACATCTGTTGTAAAGGTAGATATATGTCTAATTTGTATCTTTTGAAATTTGAGTCTTTCGTCAAGTTTAAACAGAAAAATACGATAAGAGGGTTGCGTCCTTTTTGAAACACCCTGTACAATTCAGCCTCACGTGCTTCACATCTGCAGTCGACATGACGGTGCAACTAAACGTCCTTTAGATGCCCTTCATGAGTGAAATCTCATCTGTCCAGTAAGTCACCTTCTCATGCTAACCCTGACCTTATGATTATAGCCGGTTCTTAGACATTTTTAAGCCCATTACACAAAAACGAGTGTCATACTGTCACGTAAAAGAATCCAACCGTGAAAAGATTCATAATGTTTTTAGAAAAAAATCTACCCCTTTCTGACAACGCTGTAGATCAAATAACAGCGTGGAGACGAGGAAAGAGTCTCAGGTTTCTCAATCTGTCTTTTGATTCACATTTTCGACGCATGTTTCTCATTCCTGCGAAAACGACACTACTTTCGTATCAAGTAAGCTTTTACATTTAGCTCTTAACATAAATCATCTCTCCCTCACTTCCTTACAATTAAAATCGTTATTGTGCTTTTTTATTTCAAAAGATTTGGTCATTAAGGTTGATGCGGGCAGACCTTTCACTGCTAATTATGTCGGGGGCAATTAATCGCCCACTTCCGCTTCAATACGGATTAAATTCGAAAGTGTGGATCAGCATCTTAAAGTAAAGTTTCGAGACAAATAAGTGCATATTAAAGGGGACATGCTCCAATTTATGCTGCTTTGGAACAGTAATTACTTTATTTTCGATTCGGCTGGAATTATGTTCATTAAGTGGCGACTTAACCATGCCCAAAAAACAAATCTGCGAGAAATTCCTTGATTGGTTGTGTTGTTGTTTTTTTTTGCGATCCAAGAGAAAAAATAAATTTTTAAGCTGGTTCTGGAAGAATAGTTAATGACTCTTTTAATGTAGTGTTAGTGCATGTTTAAGCGTAAAATATTTTTCCACTACTTAATCAATTAATTAATTAGTTATATAAGTCGCTGATAATGACCGAGTAGTTAGCGTGCTTGGCTACTGATCAATGGGACCTGGGTTCAAGCTCTAGATAAGGCATGAGTGTTTGTGTTGTTTTTCTGTTAAGGTCCCGCCAACCTCACAGACCTAGTTTGGCGTATAAACTGATAGGCTGTGTTGTTTGTGTTGTTTTACCTCTGAGCGGCACTTTTTTGCACACCGTGGGCTAAATGGCCAGGTCACATGGACCCCAAAGGCTCAGAGAAGGTTGGGGGAGGGGACCCACTGGAACAGCTGTTGGGAGACAGGTGGTAGCCTCCCGTCAAGGCCATCCAGCGTGTTCTTAACGTGCACAGGGTATGGCTCTCCCGCACACGGGGCCACGGCTTAACGTCCCATCCGACGGACGGCGGCCTTTCCAAGCCCATCGGTGTCCCCTACTGACCGTGGGCAGGGCGGGGAATTTTGCGGAGATAAATCTCAACGCTGACCCAGCTGGGACTCGAACCTGGGAACTACAGATTACGAGCCTGGCGCGCTACCGACTGAGCCACCCCCGCTCCAACTGATAGGCTCCTGTCAGATTTCTGTGGCAAGCAGCTGCGTGAGGGGATTTTTATTCTTTTATAATATGAATAAAAGAAAATATGCTGATTAACCTTCAGTTGTGAACATTTCTCAAAATATGTGAAGAAAATGTGCAAAATTATAAAATAAAAAATAATTTTCTCAGATTTTTTATTTATGATTTTTTTAACATAGTGTTTCTATTTTCAAAAGTAATTTTGTAGAGTGTAAATTCAAACTTATTATCACAATTGCAGAAAAGCTTATATCTATAGAACCTCCTCATTCAGGAACCGATTAGTGTATTGCGGGGTGGGTTAGATAGAACATAACAAAACTCCTCAACCTCCGCAAAAACCAAACTAGTTGAACTTTAATAGCCAGAACGGAGAGGAAAAAAGGAAAATTACTTGATTTCCGCTCCGATCTTTACCCAGTCATGAACACCAGGTAGGATCATAAACTTTATACTTTTTTCTGAGACCTATAAACCAAAATACCCCTAGCACCAATTTCCTAGTGTAGATTCCAATTTCCACATTACAATTCCAATTCCACAATTCCAATTTCCACATGTAGATCACAGTTGGAGTTCTATTTGACCTTGAAAGACATATCGGATCCCTAATTTCGTAACATTTCCGCGATCTGGGATTGAAAATACCCATAGATATCAATTTTCACATTTCTTGCAAGTGTTGGTCGAAATTTGATCTCTATATGCGGGGGGGGGGGATATTTCAAATTCCTTATTTTTTTTCGTAGGCGTAAAACTTTCAGGCTTTACCTGTTCATCATCATAATGTTTTTACTACCCCCCATCTCCCTACCCACCTACATTGATTAGTTATATATATTTTAGATGTATTGCAAAAACATCATTTTTAAAAGACCACTAGAACGAATGGGCGAAATATTTATTGCACTTTTTAGAAATGGAATTTACTCTGTTCCGGGAAAAGAGTCACGTGATACACGCCCCTAATGTCTGTTCAAGTTCCTCTCCCGTTCCCGTTAAGTCCTTGCGTGCACTATGGCTAGGCTTAGAAAAGAAGCTCAAGTACATAATATTTGTGTTCCATTTTTTGGGGACCATAAGCAAAGAGAAAACATAATTTGAGGTAGCTCATGATATTTCCCAGGGAAGAAACTTTCAATTGAGATGTGTATAATTCGAAACGTTTATATTGCATTGGTTTGTTTTGCCTCTGAATAGGAATTTTTTGCACACAATGGGCCAAATGACCAGGTCACAGTGTGTTTAAAAACAAAAGTGCTGCTCACAGTTAAAAGGACCCAAACCCCAAATATACAAACCCCACAAAATGCGGGACTGTGTTATATACATATACAGTATACAGGGTGTTCCAAAAAGGACGCAACCCTAAATATAAGAGGGTAGAACTTACGCGCATGTACATTTTAAGCCATAATATTAGTCAGTTGGCATTACTGTACACAAGGTTAACATCTTTTAGCAGTTGAAATGACCTTGTCACACGCTAATCTCACTCAAGCATTCATTCCTTTGTGTTGTGTCAGCATGTTGTTTTCAACACCAAGGGTTCAGAGAAGGTTTGGGGAAGGAGACCCACTTAGCAGATATTACGAAACAAATGGAAACCTTCCGTCAAGCCCATTCAGCGCGTTCTTTAACGTGCACAAAGTTTAGCTCTCCTGCACACAGTGCCAAGGTTATAAGTTCCATCCGACGGATATCGATGGAATTGGCAGCCTTTCCAAGCCCATCGATATCCCATAGCTTTATGCAAAATGTTGCTACAATCTTTCTAGACATTAAAAAAGATTTTGATACTGTTCCACATGATTTGTTGCTGAATAAACTTGAAAACATGGCTTTAAAGGAGAAATGCTGAAATGATTCGAAAGCTATTTAGCCATCGAACACAGAGAGCTAAAATTGAAAGTTGTATAAGTGATGCTAATGAACTTAAATATGGCGTTCCCTCAAGGATGTGTGTTAGGACCATTACTATTCTTGATTTTTATTAATGATTTATGTAAGCTGCAGTTTCAAGGTCAAATTCTAACTTTTGCTCATGAAACAACACTGATATATGCAGCACGAGATGAGCAGCGAAATTGGTTCTTAAATGATAAATTACACTGGTTTCCATAAGCTAAGGAAAACTCAGACAAATTATGATAAACAAAAGACTATATGAATGATTTTAATGAAATTTGATGGAAACATGAATTTCAATGCTAGTTTCAGAATGGCATAAAATATTATACACTAGAAACATTTTTCGTCAAAAAATAACACTTACAGAAACTTGTCCAAATATGAGGTGTCAGAATGCAATGGGCAAAGTTTTTTAATAAGGAGTGTGGCCACCCCTTATAGCAATGCAGGCACGACAGCGATGTTCCATGCCGTTTATGATGTTGTGAATCAGCTCAGTATGGAGTAACGACCATTGTTCCTTTACAGCAGTAATAAGCTCCTCATTTGTAGCATGTAGCGGATTGAGGGCAGCAAAACGTTTCCCTAGAGCATCCCACACCTGCTCAATCGGATTTAGGTCGGGAGATGGAGCTGGCCATTCCATGCGCATAATGGTCTCCTCTTGAAGGTATTGCTCCACTAGTCGAGCTCTGTGTGGATGAGCGTTATTGTCTTGTAAAATGAATGTTTCACCTATTGCACCAGCGTAAGGACGTGCATAAGGGTCCAGGATGTCATCTCTATACCTTTCAGCATTGAGGTTCCCACTCGTCAACAACACATAGAGGTCTGTGCATCCACCTAAGGAAATGCCGCCCCAAACACACATGCTACCTCCGTCATAACTGTCTTTTTGACGGATGTTATTGAGATGATAGAGGTACCTCATTCTCCCCATATCCGAAAATCCCACGAATGTCCGGTACCACTTTGCAAGCAATATCTGGACTCGTCTGTGAAGAGTACGGACCTCCACTGCTCTTCTGCCCAGTTAACATGCGTGAGGGGTTACAAATTACTGGCCTTGTAGCGTACAGACCTCCCTCATGAAGCCTTCTACGCACAGTAGAAATTGATTCTACCCTCCCAGTGGCTGTTGCAAGAGAGGATCGTATCTGAGAGGGAGTAGACGTCGTGCTCCTTCGTACTGCTAATCGCAGATATCGTTCTGGTACAGCAGTTATAACTCTATCCCTTCCTCGGCTAAACCTCCGAGACGCGGAATCCGTGCTAAGAAATTGATTCCACAGTTTATGGACCACAGAAGGACTCATATTCAGCCATCGTGCGACGTCTGATTGACTTTGACCTTCTTCGAGCCAGACAATAGCTGTCCACCGCAGTTCATTTGGCAAATGATGTCTCGAGGTCATTCCTACAAAATAGCTATTTCGAATTTCTTTACTCACATTACAACACAAAATAACGATCCACTCCAAAACACCAGTTTTTATGCCGCTATCCGATTACGCAAATTGACACAACCTAGACTAATTGGCATACGATATATTCACTAGCCATTACTTTACTGGTTACATGAACAAGTTTGGTGAGGATCGCACAATACGTTGGCGAATTATCGCGATTTTTCTAATTTTTTCTTAATTTATGAAAGCCAGTATATTTATCAACATTGAAAAAACGAAACATTTATTTTTTTTAGATGAGTGGGCAACCGGACAGACTAAGAAGTAAAATGTTTTACCATGACATAAGTTGTACTGGAGATAAATACATATGAAGGTGATGATCAATATAAATATCTGGGAGTGTATATTGAGTGCAAATTAAATGGATGAGTCATTTATCTCACGTTATTAAATGTATTAATGCAAAAATTTCAAATATATATTTGATTCGAAATTTCCTACATTTATTGGTTTTAAAAACGATATATCATTAAGGGATTAAATCATATGTGATTTATGGAATTACATCATGGGGTGGTACTTATTCAAGTCATATAAAATCTCTTGTTCAGGTTCAGAATCATATTATAAGGTGTACTGCGGAAAAAACTAAATATGACATCTCCAGAATTATTCATAAGTAGTTCGGTATGTTACCTGTATGAAAATTATATGCATTCAGAATCCTATTGCCTTTGTTTACAAACTAGGATAAACAAATTTTAGTTACATCAGTATGATGTCCTCCCTGTTCTGATCCTGTCCGACTGGGCCAGATGTGATGACCCGTGGTTCGAATGTATGGAGACTGACCCAAATGTCGTGGCCGCCGGAGGTTGAGGCGATTGTTGTTAATAATTATTTCACCCTCACTTCGGTGAAAAGACAGGTTCTCGGGTTTTTAGGCCCGTGCCACTACACGCCTTTGAAGAGACTTGTGTTGAATGATGAACAGCAACAGTCTGTTAATTAACTGCACGAGAGTTAGATAGGGACGACACAGTTTCATTCATAATATATACAGCTACGTGCTGGGAATGCGCTCAACTCTGTGGGCCTTTGCTGCTTTGCTGCTGCAAACGTTAATAATGAGTGGAGAATCGCACACTCTGTAAGTTCTCACTTTACAGACCTCAAAACTTGGCGAAAGGATAATCAACCTTTGCCTACACTGTGTTCACTCTGAATCCACAAAAACTATTTTCAGATTCTCACAGAATCTTGATTCCTTCTTGGAATCATACCCTCACTTCAAGGGTTTCCTTTGAGTATGACGGCGTCCTTCTGACGCGTGTCGAAACGACCTTTTTCACTTGACAGCTACGCACAAACTGATTTTCAAATCTACCGCCTATCCTCTTTGCTGCACTAATGCCCTAGGCTAGTCATTTACGGCCATAAACAACTTCTGGAGCTGGTTTCATTACTTGCATGCAGCCGCTTTAGACCCGAAAACAACCTTGTGAGTCATCCCAGCACAAACATTTCCAAGAACACATAAAAATGTATACAATAATAGAATACAACAAAAATACAGCAATAAATAAGCATAAAATTCGGGGGGGGGGGGGGGGTCATGACAATCAGTTTACGAAAGTAGAGGTAGCAAACACTCAAATATTCATATTTCTAAACCTATAAAAACTCTCATCCAAGAAGCATTCTGCCTACAGAATCCTTAAAATATTCAATAAAATGCCAGAATATATTAAAACTTAAAGAAATATTCATAAATTTAGGAAAAAGCTAAGAACTTTGTTGCATAAAATACATGCTATAGAAGTTTTACTGCGACCACTGTTGTATAATATTCTATTACTTCTGTTTAGATTGTAATTAGATTAATATCACTACAAAAAATGTTTTTTTTTTGTCATGCAAAATATGTATATTTTCTTATCCATAGGCGAGTTTGTAACTCTCGTGGGTAATTTTGTTTTCCAACTATCAAATGTAAATGTAAAAGCGTTTCTTGGCACTATATTATCTGGAAATAAATTGATTGATTGGGTGATTTTTTTTTTTTTGGAAACTACGTAAAAAAATGAAATTTCTATATCCTGAAAGTTTAAGAAATTATATATTCTCTTGGAATATAATTTTGAGGTAGTTTTCGGTTTGGTTTGCTTTACCTCTGAGCGGCATTTTTTTCACACAATGGGTTAAATGGCAGGTCACAAACCCATGAGATGAAGTCCATATTTCAATGAATGTGCTGCTTTGCCGAAGGCTCAGAGAAGGTTGGGAAACCCACTGGACAACTGTTGGGAGACAGATGGTAGCCACCCGTCCAGTCTATCCAGAATATTCTGTAACGTGCACAGGGTATGACTCACCTGCACACGGACCATGGCTTAACATTCCATCCGACGAATGGTGGCCTTTCCAACCCTTACTAACTCTGTGCAGGGAGGGGAATTTTGCGGAGATAAATCTCAAGATTGTCTAGTTGGGACTCCAACCTGGGAACTGCAGATTACCAACTTGGTGCGCTACCTACTGAGCCATCCCAACCCCTGGGGTAGGGGACCTACTGGACAGCTTTTAAGAGACATATGGTAGCCTCCCATCAAGCCCATTCAAGCCCATCCTTTACGTGTACAGGGTATTACTCTCACCCACATGTGTCTACTGCTTCAAGTCCCAACCTACGAAAGGCAGCCATTCCAAGTTCATCGGTATCCCATGATAGAACGAGGAGAGAGCTAGAAGTTTCGTGGAGATAAATCTCAATACTGGCCCAGCTGGGTCACAAACCTGGGTACTGCAGATTACGAACCTGGCACGCTACAGACTGATCACCGCGCCCCGGTATTCTTCGGACCTGACAAATAGCATATCATGGACAGATACCAGGCTTTCTAGTAGTTAAGAAACTGGTCTAGAACCCATGCTTTTGACATCACTGACTTCTTGACATGCTTTTGAGAAGCTATAACAAATATTGGCTACAAATATTTTCGAAACAATAATTAATCCAATCAAGAACCTATATGTGTGTGTATATATTGCTTTCATTATGAGCATTTCATTTTATATTTGAAATGTTTTGCTGTTATTTACCACATTCACCTGTAGTGGAGAGCTCCGTTTGTTCTAGTTGTAGTACTCAGTGGTTCCTTTATCAGGTACAGTTCCATGTTATGTCAATAGTAAGTCAGATACTGGGTAACACTATTTTTAGCAGTTCGTGTATTAATAATTATGTAAATTGTTTGCCAATTTTTAATGATTTTTTGCAGAATGAATTAATTTGCTAAATGCTTTAGCTTTCATAACTCTTTAAATACTGAACGCATAGGGGAGGGGGTGGCTCAGTCGGTAGCGCGCCAGGCTCGTAATCTGTAGTTCCCAGGTTCGAGTCCCAGCTGGGTCAGCGTTGAGATTTATCTCCGCAAAATTCCCCGCCCTGCCCACGTAGGGGACACCGATGGGCTTGGAAAGGCCGCCGTCCGTCGGATGGGACGTTAAGCCGTGGCCCCTTGTGCGGGAGAGCCACACCATGTGCATGTTAAAGAACACGCTGGGTGGCCTTGACGGGAAGCTACCATCTGTCTCCCAACAGCTGTTCCAGTGGGTCCCTTTCCCCAACCTTCTCTGAGCCTTCGGGGTTCATGTGACCTGGCCATTTAGCCCATGGTGTGCAAAAAAGTGCCGCTCAGAGGTAAAACAACCCAACAACAACTGAACGCATATTGTTGGAAGTTGAAGTTTAAACATATTTGATTGTGATTTTTAAATTGTGTTGAGTCACATTTTTCACAAAAAGCGTATTTGAGAATCTACATCTAAATTACTGACGTAACATGAAACTGTACCTAATTAAGTGTCCGCTGAATGTATATTGCCCTGTGTATTAACTGAGTTTTCGGTTTTCCACTGAGCTTAAGAGTTTCTGGAAAACCCAGAATTCTATAAGTGTTATTTTTCACAACGTGTCAGTATATTCCTTACCAAACAACATAAAACAAATTGACATAACCCAATTTCATACCCTCTTCAAATAATATCAGTAAAAATCGGTGTTAAGTGACTAAAGATTTGTTTCCATTACTTCCGGCTCCTGTGCCACCTTTATTGTTGCTAGGTTACCACGAAGAGTGGAAGAAGAGTTGACATTTGACGTCATCACTGTTTGGATTTGCTTGCCCTTTTTGCTTCTCGGCCGAAGGCGAAGCGACAGGTCCAGAGAGACTTACGAGCAGCATAATTCCGATCCTCCGGGCCCGCTTCACGGAACGGTCGACCTACCGTCCGAAGCTGCTACGTCGTGTGTTTGAGTTTGCTAAGTTTGTTCAGAGACTGACTCATGAAAACGTCACTCTTCGCATCCCGATTGATTCGCGAACAAAAATTCCAAGGAAAGGTGGATATTATGCGCCTTGCCTTCTACGGAGTTCTCTTTCAGAATGGACTCTAAAAGTATGGTGGAGACGATCTTAATGAATATTTCCTTCGAATAGAGTAGATGTCACTTTCTTCCTTTTTTTTATATGTATGAGTTTTTATTTTACTTTCACCTCTTTGCTGATAAAATGGTAATTGTTGAAATCAGTGGTTTCCAAAAGGGGTGTATTCAAAATCTAGGGGGTTTTCTCTTGAGTTTTTCCGTGGAATCTCTTGAGTTTTTCCGTGGAAACAGATTAAATTTAATGTCGGATAATCAATAGGCTAAAATAGGTGTGCATGTTTCATATATCCATATCGGAATTCCATGAATGCAAAACATTCGTAAATTCTATCTGCGATAAATTTTGTCTCAACTAGTTTTATGCAGGAAAAAGTTTTGAATTCCTTGAAGAGGGAGAAAGATGAAGGGGGAGCTGGGTTGGGTTGTGTTGTTTTACCTCTGAGCGGCACTTTTTTGCACACCATGGGCTAAATGGCCAGGTCACAAGGACCCCGAAGACTCAGAGAAAGTTGAGAGAGGGGACCCACTGGACGGTGACAGATGGTAGCCTCCCGTCAAGGCCATCCAGCGTGTTCTTTAACGTGCACAGGGTATGGTTCTCCCGCACACGAAGTCCCAGCTGGGTCAGCGTTGAGATTTATCTCCGCAAAATTTCCCCGCCCTGCCCACGGTCAGTAGGGGACACCGATGGGCTTGAAAAGGCCGCCGTCCTTCGGATGGGACGTTAAGCCGTGGCCCCGTGTGCGGGAGAGCCATATCCTGTGCACGTTAAAGAACACACTGGATGGCCTTGACGGGAGGCTACCATCTGTCTCCCAACAGCTGTTCCAGTGGGTCCCCTCCCCCAACTTTCTCTGAGCCTTCGGGGTCCTTGTGGCCTGGCCATTTAGCCCATGGTGTGCAAAAAAGTGCCGCTCAGAGGTAAAACAATCCAATCCAATCCCGCACACGGGGCCACGGCTTAACGTCCCATCCGACGGACGGCGGCCTTTCCAAGCCCATCGATGTCCCCTACTGACCGTGGGCAAGGCGGTGAATTTTTGCGGAGATAAATCTCAACGCAAACCCAGCTGGAACTCGAACCTGGGAACTACATATTACGAGCCTGACGCGCTACCGACTGAACCCCGGGGAGCTGGGCTCACAAAGTTTGGAAGCCACTGTTTAAATTAGAGTTATTTTGAAACTATCAATTACTCTTTTATTCTTTCAGACGTATTTTTTTTACAAACAAAAAGTTTGTTTACTGTTATTTTGATTATTTAATTTTTTTATATTTTTTTCATGAAATTTGAATTTTTTTAACGTTTTATTTTATAAGTTTATATAATTTTTATCAATAAATTCAAAAACGTTCATTAATTGATTTTATTAATTAAGCTGATTAATTACTTAATTAAACAAGAATTTCTCCTCGTTAATAAAGAAATTTTCGACAAAGTATTTAAAAACTCTGCAGTAAATGAAGAATCAACTTGTAATAAAAGCTAAAATAATAAGAAAAATAGCCTTATCTTTAATTTTATCATCCACAGTTTAGAAATATAAATCAATGGTACATATTATGAAACAGAGTTTAATGGGTAGTGGACCAATTCAAATCTCGCATTTTGATTTAGGAATTTGACAGAATTTTGAGACGCTCTCAATGTATGCTGCTGGGACCTTTAGAATCTTTGAAGATAGCGGATAAATAGGTGTATACATCTGAAGATTAATATTAGGATGCATAATAAATGCTTCAATCCTTTTTAAAGTTTTCTACAGTAGAGAAACTTGGACTCTTTTTAAGCAAGATAACGGGAAACTTGAAAGGTCTTTCATTCCAGATGCTTGCGCAGCAGTTGCGTACAGGAAAATCGCGGGGAAACCCCCCCCCCCCCCAAGTAAGAAATGTCTCGGGAATAACTTTCAGCTATTGAAATTTTGTAATAAGATTTCATAATATTAATATCTTTGTTTTCATATATTTATTTTTTTCTTCAATATTTTTCTATAAAACCCACAGATATTTTGAGTGAAACCAAAATTACTACACTTTGGGCATAAAATACAAATGTGTTCGTTTTCCTTCAAACGATTACTTAGTTTATATCTATATTAAACACCTTTAAAACATTTATCCACAAAAGTTAATCATATCGCGTGAATTTTATTCCTTAGAAAACAAAGTCTTTGAGAAACGAGTTCTGACCTACAGGGGGGCGGGGGGGGGGCTCAGTCGGTAGCGCGCCAGGCTCGTAATCTGTAGTTCCCAGGTTCGAGTCCCAGCTGAGTCAGCGTTGATATTTATCTCCGCAAAAATTCCCCGCCCTGCCCACGGTCAGTAGGGGACACCGATGGGCTTGGAAAGGCAGCCGTCCGTCGGATGGATGTTAAGCCGTGGCCCGTGTGCGGGAGAGACATACCCTGTGCACGTTAAAGAACACGCTGGATGGCCTTGACAGGAGGCTACCATCTGTCTCCCAACAGCTGTTCCTGTGGGTCCCCTCCCCCAACCTTCTCTGAGCCTTCGGGGTCCATGTGACCTGGCCATTTAGCCCATGGTGTGCAAAAAAGTGCCGCTCAGAGGTAAAACAACCCAACCCAATCTGACCTACAGGCCGCAAGCAGAGTAATGTTTCCTAATTGGGAAAATGAAGCTGATTTTCCACGATCCATCTTTATTCGTCCGTTGTTCATAATCTGTTATTGTTAGTTCAAACCTACAGAAAAAATCTTGGAAATTCTTTTAAATCGCTGTATATCAAATATCCATATAAATTTTGTAAAACATATTTTTGCAGAATCTCCCCTCCCTTAACTGTAGAGCTCTCCCGCAACGCAGGGAATTGGGGGCCCTATCGGTATGCCTCTGTTGCGCAGTGTTTTGGGCATTATGTGGTTTCAGTATGTAAGTAATGATGAGATTTGAAGAAAGTGTCATCAACCGCCATTGGGAAATATCTTTTATAATGAGACTGCGTTAGGTTGACCATGCTTCTCGCAAGCATCACTACAGATTGGTGAACAAAGTTATAAACAATGTGTCTAAAGGCTAACCTGCTGAAGTGGTCATAAGTGGCCAAGTACGATAGTTGTTACTGAGAATAGATATATGTGTGGAGAACTAAATTGCAGTCTGGTTGCACTTCCATAGCTCATGGCTGCTTGATGATTATGTATACATTTATGTATGTACAGGGATCATTATTTCTTTAACAATCACAGCCACTGTACCATCAGCATTTCGTAAAACTGAGAAATGATCAAAAAGTCTTCTCGCAAGAGTATATAGGGTGTCCGGAACAAAACCTACCAATAAAAAGGTAACACAAATCGCTTTTTAACGCAGCTTCAGGTAAAAGACGCATAAATTCACTACGTTTTGTTGGGAGAAACGTGACCTCACTGTCCTGCACGCTGGCCACGCGGCGGTTGTTTTCGAAAATGTTACACAGTGCAGTGTTCACAGTTCACAGTGTAGCAGAAAGTAGAGTACTGTTATTGGCTTGCCGAATTCTGATTTCCAGTGACAGTGCAGAGGGGATTTAAACAAAAATACCAACAAAAACTAGCTGAGAGACACACAATAACAACAAGGCATAAAAAGTTTCTTGGAACTGTCTCACTTGAAAAAGAGAGCGAAGAAAGAAAGAAAAGCGAGAGCTGTATGAACGTGTCGTAGCAACAAACTGATAACATTCGTGAAGTTTTTCAGCACATTCCTGGAAATCTATTCCCTTGCTAGTAGAGAACTATTCAATTTAACTTTTAATGAAGTTCACTGAAACTTTCTGAGAGTGTCTGTCTTTTAACACAAGCTGCATGTTCCTTCTTGCATTAAAAAACGAATTGTGCTACTTTTTTATTAGCAGATTTTGTCTCGAACAAACTGTATAACAGTACCATAAAAATACAGCTGTTTGAAAAAATAAAAAATTTTCAGTTGTAACTGCTTATTGTGCCATCTTTGATGAGAGTGAGGTATAAAGTTCCTCTTCGAAATTGAGGCAACTTTTATTTAAGGAATTTTCTTTTCAAAACTTGGAAAAATCCATACAACATTTCGTGAGTTATTGACCTGCAAGCAAAACATCAACTTACGTAGGAAGAAATGTATGTCAAACAAAAGGCCAAGTACAATGCAAGAATTCAGATTCCTGGTGCCAAATAATGCTGATTTAATCTATGCATCCCTTGTGCAAATAACCCTTTTTTTTTTACTCGCGAAAAGCTGGAATATCGATTTTAAGAGCAAACTCTGATATAGCAGTATTTCTTGAAAAGATTGTAGAGCTTTGAGTTGGGTAGTTTCAGTTCTAATTGGCATTTGCTTGTACATAGTGGGTTAAATGGTCAGGTCACACGTGCCCTAAGGAACAAGGGTTGGGTGTGGAATATCAATAGGTCGTCTCCTAGAAAGTAGATGGAAGCCCCTCCTTCAAGAACATGTCTTTTAGCATGAACAGGGTTCGGCTCTCCTACACATGGGGCTGTGTTTTAATATATTATTCGATGGACTGTTGAGGTTCTACAACTTTTTAGTAGACCTTCATTAACGAAGCTATTTACACATATTAATATCTTATTGCATTGGAAATAAGATATTAAACGGTTTTGGAAGGACTGCGTCATAATATCTTATCCAATGGACTTTTGGAGACTACAGCTTAATATTGTATCCGATGGACTTTTGGAGACTACAGCTTAATATTGTATCCGATGAACTTTTGGAGACTACAGCTTAATATTGTGTCCGATGGATTTTTGGAGGCCAAGGCTTAATATCTTATAACTATGAAAAAAATACATTTTTGTGGGAGCAGGCTAAGGTTTAATGTCATATTTGATGGATTGTAACGTGCACAGGATGTGTCACTCCTACATTTTCGTCTACGACTTAATATCATATTTGATGGCCTTTAAATGTGAACAGGATTTGGCACTCCTATGCATAGGTTTATGACTTAATATCTTATTTGATGAACTTTAATGTGAAAAGAGCTTTGGTACTAATACATGTTAGGTCTACGGTCCTCCTACACATGGGTCTAGCGGCTTACTTTCTTATTTGATGGACTATAATGTGAATACGGTTTGGCACTCTTATACATAATTCTATGGCTTAATAACTTATTTGATGGACTTTTAAGGACTACTACTTATATCTTATCATAATGGGAATAAGATATTAAGCCGTATTTTAGGGGGGAAGCTTAACTGCTTAATTATTTTATTGGAGATTATCATAATGTAAAAGTAAACAAACACTGATATTCAAGTATGTTTAATACAAATGCTTCACATAATACATTTCTGTGTTTTCTACATGAAGTAAAAAACAATTTTTAAATAAAATTAAACCCAAAATGTCATCTAGTGACAGTTACTTTATCTGGAATTTTGTCATTCCACAGTCTGAAACCTACACACCTCGTTCATCACTGCCCAATAACTCTCCTATGAAAGGGTAATCTTATTTTATATTGTCTGCTTCATATCCATGTACTCGAACTCCATTAAAAATCCCTAATCTTCAAATTGTTCTACTACATTATTTTTCATGGCATAAATAAAAAAACATAGCAAATTTATATATATATTAAAGATAACCAAAGTTTCAAGCATTGGAATTAAGGAGTTTACATTAAATTTAATTTTGAATTTTCCTACCTTATCTACTCAACTTAAAAATTTTTCGTTTTATGCTTGACTTCCTCCAAGAAACAAATATGTGGAAAAAATTATAAAAAAATAAAAATATATATAAAAAAAAAATAAAATAAAAACAATATATATATATATTAAAGGAACAATACATAAAAATATATAAAAAATATATAAAAAATTGTTAAAATTTTTAAAAAATATATATTTAAAAAATAAAAATAAAAATAATCTCTTTAAAAAATTTTAAATAAAAAAGGAGAGTAAAATATTAATTAAAAAAAATGAGGAAAATAAGATAATACATATGTCCACTAAATTCTAAATGGGAAAGCCTGAGAAAGGACCTCACAATTCTTGCGACGTATTGAATGAATGAATGCAAAGTTTCATAAAAAAGAAAGACTTCACGACAAACTTCATCCTCTTTGAAAACGAGCATCCCATAGACCAGAGACGATATGTCCCCCAGAGACGATATGTTATTTCTATTTTAGTTTTAAAGCCCTAATATCCGTCTCTGAAACAGTCCTTACCCTTTTCCAACAACTGCCCAACTCCCTTCCGAAATTCCACCATTTTGTCATGATATGATAATCCTCTGCTTTTCGTCTGGCTTAGAGCATTAGCAGACCGTTATTAACGAAACTGTTTACTCCTCCAGCTAAAGCTATTATTAATCATCTTTAGTTTCGGGCACTCTGCCACGACGCTGACCTAATTGAGAATTATTTTTCGTCACTCCTGTTCTGCCAAGTTTTGTAAATTATGTAGCTTCTACCTCATTAAGCTTTATTCATAAGAATTAATAGGCATCTTCCGTTCCACAGTGTACAGGGTGATTGAGAAGTCACCGTATTCCTACCTAACTTACCATGTGGATCTGTAAGAGCACGCCATGGTACTGATCTTACCACACCTGACACCTCTTTTTAGTGTATCATCAAGAGATAAGTATCTGTGCACTGCTATCGCAACAATGGTGAGTTGCGCAGAGGAGTGGAACAGGAATTTACCGATTTAACCACCATAATGCCACAAATGCTGAAGAGCATGTCACAGAGAACATTGTGGCACATCGATTTCCTTTCAGTTTCGAACAGGAAGGTGCACATATAGATCCGTATGATGTACCTTGAAGCTCGTGGCTTGCGATGACTTCTCGGCCATCCTCTAGATTGTTATTCAAACAGGAGTTTCATTAGACAAAAAAAGCTAAACGTCCTTTTGAACAATGGCTTGATTTCAAATTACATCACGACCTTATATTGGAGTTTTAAGTACAAAGTTAAAAAGATATTAGTTTAACGCACCAAAAAAAATATTTCGTAGCCTATTTTCTGTGAAAATTTAAGTGGTTTGAGTAAAAGAATAAAACTTTCCATTTTTCTTACCGTACACATTATCGACCACTCATTACATTCTGCCGTTATGAGATTTCCTAGTCGCTAATTCCTAGGCTTAATTTCCACTTCATCTATGAAATCGTCAGTTTTGTAGATTAATTAGTTTTGCTGCTTATAAGAAAGTTCTGCTACAAATTATTAGCTTTTTGTATTATAAAATCTGTAACATTATGTAATGTATACATATTATGCAATGGATTTATATGTAATGTATGTATTATTGAATTGAATTATCAATTAAATTTAAAGTGCAGCGGACTCCACATCACTTTCTACATGCAGATCGCTGCACTTTAAATTTAATTAATAATTCAATTCAATAACTTGAATCATTCACGCCAAAGATGCCTACTGCTTACAAAAATATTACGACTACATTCAGGCCCAAGATGCTTTCACAGACAGACTGCATTGTAAAAACCAGTTCCTGAGTCAAGAGATATTCAAATTGCACTCTGAAGCAGAAACTTCGAGATCTTTTAATCATCAGAATATTTTCTCCATACATGGAATGAAAATCAAGATCTTGGAATGGATCAGATCACACCTGACATCTTGAGTCGTGAGAGATCTGAATCATATAGCGGAAACCTCAAAAAATCTCACGTCAACTTTTATTTTCCAATTTTTTACTCAAGGCCACTTCGTCCCTTTATTTTCTTCGCGACATGTTAGATTTGTTCCTTAGTTCGTCGTATATAATATGTAAGTGGTGGGCAAGCATAACTAATAAGTGATATCCGCCATATACAGGATTATTAAAATAACAGAGAGCCGCTTCCAAAACTCTTAAAGTTTAATGGAGTAGAATGTCAAAATTTGTCATAAATCTTGGGTATATATACGATGGCTTTTTATGATTGCATTGATAGATTTTTATTTTCATATTACAATGGTTTCCATAAATTAAGGAAAATCCCATGTTAAGTCAACGGGAAGCTATGGTCAAAGCTCTATAACTTCTAAAATAAGTTTTTTTGTTTTGTAAAATGTAATTGCAGATAAAGATCTCAATCAAATAAATCAATATCTCGATTTTCGAGAATATTCGCTCAGTATTTAATGAGTTATGGAAGTTTGAATATTTAGCGATAACAATTAAAAAAATACCTCCCAAGCAGCTACTTGCAACACAGGTCTGACAGGAGCCTGTCAGTTTATATGCCATAGTAGAAGGTCTGTGAGGATGGCAGGATCTCAGCAGGAAAACGACATATACATCCATGCCTTACCCGGGATTCGAACCCAGGTTCCTTAGATCAGTAGCCAAGCACGCTAACCACTCGGCCACGGAACGGCTAGATAACAATGCCAGCCACAAAAATTGCATTCAGAAGTTAGTTAAAACTTAGTAATAAGTATTGCATCAAAGTGTTTAATAAAATAAGTTTGCATTTTAGAACTTTGTGTAAAGAATTATTTCACTATTCTTCAGTTTTGATAAATTTCTTGAGACTGGCATTGCTGTAATTAAATATTCAAACTTCCATAACTCATTAAATACTGTACGAATATTGTTGAAAATCGAGAAATTGATTTATTTGTTTGAGATCTTTATCTGCAATCACATTTTTCAAAACGAAAAACTTATTTTAGAAGTTATAGAGTTTTGACGCTAGCTTCCCATTGGCTTAACATAGGGATTTTCCTTAATTTATGGAAACAAGTGTATATTTACTTTGGCAAAACATTTCCTTTTTTAATTGAAATTCGTTAATGAAACATCGTGGGCCCTAGACTAGGATATCTGCAATAAAAAGTTCCTTCACAAAAGGATCTTAAAACCGAGAGATTTAATTCTACCTCTAAGAAGATT
The DNA here is from genome assembly GCA_038380435.1 of Ryuthela nishihirai. NCBI lineage: Eukaryota > Metazoa > Arthropoda > Arachnida > Araneae > Heptathelidae > Ryuthela > Ryuthela nishihirai. Next base: position 55,114,845 of record JAWZYU010000010.1, read on the forward strand.
TGCAGTTCCATTAACTCTGCTACGTAGACATGCATTTTCGAAGAACTCTATACAAGAAACAACGAAATTCTCTACAGCTTTTTGTGAATTCGCTTTTGAGCAAGAAGCATTACATGAAGTTTCGTCGGAATAGTCGGTTTCTTAATCCAAAAGAAAACCAAAAAGGAAAACCTCATGCAGGAAGAGTCCGGAAAACTCAGATAAGTTTCTAGTCTACAATACGATGTTGAAATAAAATAAAACTAACTCTCTGATCTAACTAAATTCTAATGATCTGATTTCACATCAACTGAACCAACCACACAAAAAAAAGTTCTTCCCCTCCCAGAGACTGTGGAGTCGCAAATCTTAAGATTTCCATATAAAGGAGCAGCCCTTTATATATGGCCCAAGTTTCTTCTCTTAAACGGGAAACTCCACCGGGTCAAGCATACTAAATAAGTTCCTGAGTCCAGATCCTGAGTCCAGAGATATTCAAATTGCACTCTGAATCAGAAAAAATACTTATTAGTTATGCTTGACTCGGTGGAGTTTCCCGTTTAAGAGAAGAAACTTGGGCCATATATAAAGGGCTGATCCTTTATATGGAAATCTTAAGTCTCTGATCTGCATGTAGAAAGTGATGTGATTCAATATAAAGGAGCAGCCCTTTATATATGGCCCAAGTTTCTTCTCTTAAAACGGGAAACTCCACCGGGTCATAAAGATTGTGATCTAATGTAATAGATGTCCAAAGATCGAATAACAGACAATGTAGCGTCGAAATAATTTTGAGACTCAAAGGGGTACTGTTAGGGTTGTAAATGGGTCGTTTACAGGGGCCCATAGTCCTAAATTAGTCTTAAATAAATAAACAAATACCCACTGAAGCAGCTGCTTGCCACAGAGGTCTCACAGGAGCCTGTCAGTTTATATGCCATAGTAGAAGGATCTGAGAGGATGGCAGGCCCTCAGCAGGAAAACGACACAGACAGTCATGCCTTACCCGGGGCTCGAACCCAGGTCCCTTAGATCAGTAGCCAAGCGCGCTAACCACTCGGCCACGGGACGGCATAAAAGAGATATAAAAATAATTTGTGCTAAAACAGAGAAATTATCAATGGATTATTGGGCTCCTATACACTACCCTCCAGAAAGTATTCGGATTACGCTGATTTTACATTGACGTCACTGCCACCCGCATCTTAGACTGGTTGATTCAATCAGTAGTAGACTAGGCTCGTAATCTGCAGTTACCAGGTTCCAGTCCCAACTGGTCGAGAATTGAGATTTATTTCTGCTAAAACCCCACCCTGCCCTCAGTCAGAATGGGGACACCGATTGCTTGGAAAGACCACCATCGGTCAGATGGGACATAAAGCCGTGGCACCAGGGTCAAGTGGGAGTCTGTCGGTAGCGTGCCAAGTTCGTAATCTGCAGTTCCTAGGTTCGAGTCGCAGCTGGGCCAGCGTTCAGAATTATCTCCGCAAAACTCCCCGCCCTGCCCTCTGTCAGTAGAGGACACCGATGGGTTGTAATGGCCGCCGTTCATAGGATGAGACATTAAGCCGTGGCTTCATGTGTGGGACATCAATAACCTGTGCATGTTAAAGAACACGCTGGATGGCTTTAACGGCATGCTACCATATGTCTTCCAACAGCTGTCCAGTTGGTCCCCTCCCATAGCCTTTTCTGACCCCTCGGGATCCCTGTGACCTGGCCATTTAGCCTACTGTGTGCAAAAAGATGCAGCTCAGAGGTAAAACAATCCAACCGAACCCTTGGCACCGTATACGGGATATCCATATCCTGTGCAGATGAAAGAACACGCTAAATCGCCTTAACGGGAATCTTCTATCTGTCTCATAACAGCTGTCAAATGGGTACTCTTCCCTCACCTTCTCTGAACTCTTGGGGTCCTTGTGATCTAGCTATTGAGCCCATTGTTCGCAAAAAAGTGCCCCGAGAGGAAAAACAATCCAACAACCCATCCGCCTCGATGGCGTGTCTGTCTCCCTTTCGCCCCTCCTGGGTAGTGTCGCCTGGGTAGTGTCGCCTGGGTAGTGTCCTGGGCACCAACGAACGATAGACTAACAGGTATAATCCGTCATTCCTCCTGAACAGTGACCAGTTCAGCTACCTGTGTGGAATGTATTGATCTGACCCTCAACTGATGCTCCCCTTCATCCCATAGGTGTTCAATAGGGTTTAAATAAATCGATTTCTATCGATAGGTACCCTGCATAGGTCATTCCAACTTCTGTACATTCATGTCCATGAACCATTGTGTAACAGCTGCTTCTGTATGGCATGGGACATTATGCTATCAAACAAGCATGGGAGTGTACCAAAGATCTGTCACATCTCAGGTAACCTGGAATTTTCCGAAACGTTAAGATACGATTCAAGGTTCATGGTTCCCGGCACAACCATCAAATGTCATTTGCCATAACATGACAAACAGCTACGAATCATAACATTATGGATTATAAAAACAGGGTTCGGGATTCTTTTTGGTGGGGAGTGTATAATCAAGTTTTCCTATTGCAGAAATGGTGGCATTCGATTAACATGCTGTCTCATTTCATTAATTCCTAATTCTGCAGGCCCTTTGAATATGAATCATCTTTTTTTGAAGGAATTTTTACTTTCAACACTATCCAAAACGAAACGAAAAAAGAGCACTTTTCTATAGTGAAGTAAACTGTTCATGTCTCTAATTTTCTACCATAAAAAGATGACGCATAATAACTTTTTTCCCTGCATCGTATGTCGTTAGCTACACTTGTCAACAACCTTACTCCAAGCTTCTATTGATTTTATTATAAAACTATTTAGAATAAAAAGCAACTTCAGATTAAAAACGAACTCATGGGAAATTGTTAAAAAAATTAATGTTATAGTATTTTAATAACTATAAGAATAATATACCGACTCTGGTGAATATGGGATGCTGGCTTGCAAAAAGAATTAAGTTTTTTATTTGCTGAATTTAGCGATCAGTTCATTTGCTGAATCTAGCGATCAGCTAACAGTTGATGATCGGGAAAATGCCAATTGTAATATTTTATTTGTATCTAAAACACTCAAAAGAGAATTTCGTAACAGAGGCATTTTCCCACACCTCTGGGTTCAGGGGAAAAATCGTTGCTGTCACTGTAAACACTTTGATCATTACACTCCACCTCCAAAATTTCATATATCTACCGTAAAAGGAATGTGTATTATTAAAGTTTTATTTTAAAAAATTTAGCTCCCTGTAAACGATTAAAATTGATGCTACCGGAGGATTCGTAAAACGTAAATCATAATATCGGATTAGTACTTACCCAAGTAAAAAAGGAGTTTTCTATTCGTCTTTTAAAGCAAACAAAAGTTGCCGTTTTCCACCACCCACTTGGGGGTAAGGGATTAAATCATTGCTGCCAATGTAAACCTCTTGAACCTTATATTCCTCCACCAACATTTCGAACTTTTACTTTCATTAAAATGTTTGCTTTTTCCAAAAAATTTCCATCTTTGGAGGGCGCTATTAAACTCCCGGAAGGTTCTGAAAATGTAAATCGTAAAATTTCATCAGTACTTATACAAACATTTTTTTATTTATCTCTATAAAAATAACAAAGTTGAATGAATACACTTGGACAGACAACAAAGATAAAACATCGGCTCTTTTTAAACAAAAAACAACAACCTAAAAACAGGCAATTGATTTATTCTACAGGGAATGTAGAAATATTGTAAAATATTGCAGCAATTTTGAAAGAAAAGACATGGGGAATTTTAATACTCACTCAATGCCAATATCAGTTAATAATGCCATTCATAGTCAACTTGAAGAAGACATCGGAGTAATTCCGGCACCATGTGAGAAATAGGTGAGAATATTATGGCTCTTTGGTTAGGATAGGTTAAGTGAGGACTTAATTACTATGATAATAATGGATACTGAAGGAATTGAACTAAATTAATTGCTGCGGCGTCTTATATTAGATTTCAGTTGTTTAACAATAAGGATCAGTCACAGTGTCAGTCTGTAATTAAATGTCTTCAGGAGGAAATATGAAGCTCATTATGTGCTAACGTGAAAGTCCCGTTGTTCATACCATATATTATGTTCCTTAGTTAAAGGATTCCGTTTTGAATTATTAACATGACTCGAATTTTCCTGTTATATAACGCTTCATATGAAGAATTGGGTTTGGTTGTTTTACCTCTTAGCGTCACTTTTTTTCACACAGTGGGCTAAATGACCAGCTCACAAGAACTTTGAAAGCTCAGAGATGGTTGGGGGAGCAGGCCCACTGGACAGGTGTTGGGAGACAGATGGTATCCTCTTGTCAAGGCCATCCAGCGTGTACTTTAAAGTACACAGGGTATGGCTCTCCCGCACACGGAGCCACGGCTTAACGTCCATTTCCAAACTCATCGATGTCCCCTACTGATCGTAGGCAGGGCGGTGAGTTTTGCGGAGAAAATCTCAAGGCTGATCCAACTGGGACTTGAACAGTATGAAAAGTGATAAGCAACCAGTTTATTGTAAGTTGGAAACAAACAAGAAATGCATTCTGCAACTGCTAACAAGTACTGCAACAATCCTCAATAAGACATTATTCAAAGAGCTCATGCTGAAAATTATTGCTCTATCGGCCTGGCCAAATTCCCCTAGTTGCAAAGCCATTCGAGGTTCTAAACCATGTTCTATTATAGGTAGAGATAGGTTCTTTTTCCTCTGAGAAGCTTTTCTTTTTACACGCAATGTTCTAAATCAGTGATGGAGAAACTTTTTTCTCTGCGGACCACTAAACTTAGACACTAAGAAGGCCGTATTGAAAATCCTATAAAACCATATATTATATACATACGTAACTACGAGAAATAATAAAGAAGTGATTATATCGATCTTGAAATAAAACTATTTATTAAACGATGATAAGAAATTTTACGTTTAAAAAACATGCGTAATTAAACTCTTGTTTTAATGAGATAGATGCAGTTGCGTTTTTCCGGCGATTTCACCAAAATTTGGTTGTATACTGGATGTCGACACTTTGATTATGGTCAATAATAATATCCTTTAATTGCCGACTGGCCACAAAGAAAAATACCTTGCAGGACGGAATTTCCCCATCCCTGGTCTAAATGGTCAGGTCACAAGGATTCCAAGGGCTCAGAAAGGTTAGGAAAGGAAAACCGTTGATGGAAGTCTTCCATTTACACCATTCTTCATTGACTCGATGGAAGGCGTCCATCAAGGCAATCCAGTGTGTTCTTTAATGAGCACAGAGTACAGCTTTCCTGCACACGGGACACGGCTTTACATCCCGTCCGACGAGCGGGATCCTTCACCATCCCAAACAGTGTATCCTTTCTAACCGAGAGCAGGGTGTAGTGGAGATAAATTTCAACGCTGTCCCAGTTGGGACTAGAACCTGAGAACTGTAGATTAGCAGAGCCTGACGTGCTATAGACTGAACCAACCCCTTTCCCCAAATTTCTGTACACTATCTTCATAGATGACATGCTATAAAGATGAGTTCTACAGTCGAAAACACTCTAGTGTATTTACAGCTGTTGTTAAATAACTATTTTGCAAGAACTTTAAAGCTTTTCAAAATTTATCAATGTTCCAATCTAATGAAATCTGGTCATGTGATACGTGTTTATTTTATATCATTATGAATACAAATACCTCCTCAAGCAGCTGCTTGCCCAAAGGTCTGACAGGATCCTGTCAATTTATACGCCATAGTAGAAGGTCTGTGAAGAGACCTCAGCTAAAAATCAACGCAAGCATCAATACCTTACCCGGGGCTCGAACGTAGTTCTCTTGGACCAGTAGCTAAGCGCGCTAACCACTCGGCCATGGAAAGGCACTATCGTGATGAGATATATAAAATAACGTGAATTACTTCTGTCGATTCTCTATAAACTTCAGTTTAGCCATAAATCTTTGATATATGGCAGTTTAGCCATAGTTTTTTTTTTGGCATTATTCGTTTTCCGTTAAAATAATTTACCAAACTTTAGCTTCGCGTTAACCGATATTTCGCCATCTCCGATTTCGCGTTTTTTCGATTGAACATACAGTATTTGAGTCTGTCCCGTGGCTGAATGGTTAGCGCGCTTGGCTACTGGTCTACGGGACCTGAGTTCGAGCCCCGGGTAAGGCATGGCTGTTTGTGTCATTTTTCTGCTGAGGTCCTGCCATCCTCTCAGACCTTCTACTATGACATATAAACTGACAGGCTCCTGTCAGACTTCTGTGGCAAGCAGCTGCTTGAGGGGGTATTTATTTATTTTAGACAGTATTTATCTACATTTAAAAGGACCACTTTACACCGAGCGTCAGGAAAATGATCTCTGCTTGATTCCAGTAGTTCGTGGACCTTTGTAAAAAACAATTTCACAAATATTTACAAGTTTTTCTTTATGTCTAGGTGGGTAATTTTTTTTCTAATAAATGCTCTAAATGAAATATATTTAATATATAAAATGATATGATATATATAAAAGTATGAAAAACTGTCAATGTTTCAATTTCAGTAAAATATTTAATTCATAATATAAGACGACACTCGTGTTTTGAAAGGAAACAGAAAAACGCATTTCAAATTCAGGTGAAAATGATATACAGGAACAAAAGTTGATTCCACTTTAGGAAAATGAATTGTCACTCAGAAACCAATAAAGAAATTTAACAAGGAAATTCAAAAGCGGAGATGAAATGGATAATAAAAGAAGTAGCGAGGCATTCAGACTGTAGAAGTATTATCTTTGTTTTCATTTGCAGCAACAATTGCTGTAAGAACAATGTTATCGAATAATAGCAGAGATTGTTATTCTTGTACTTAAATTGTTATCTCCAAATAACAGTCGCTTTGTTTAGCCCATTGTTTAGTTTCAAATTACCTCGGCAGCGTTATGATGCGAATGTCCTTTAGAATGACGTTAATAAACAGGAATTTAGAGAAGCTCTTAAAGGATATGTTGCAGTTATTGAAAAGGTATAAATGCTTTGGGGCATATTATTCCTAAAAGCAGATTGAATAGACAGTCTCTCTTGACTAATTCAATATTCATGAGTTTAATATTCGTGAAACATTGGCTTCTCTTCTCTGTTCTGAATTTGACGAAGGTTTTACTATATTCGATGATTATGTGAGGTGCAGCTCAGGTGATGACGATTGTTTGACTCAAAATACAGCCAGATGCGGCTGCAAACAGCTGTTCGATTGCATAGATTTGAAATACTTATTTAAGAATTTATATTACATATATAATATTCAAATAATAATATTCATTGCGAATTTATAATATGTGATGTTTTCTGTGAATTAAAACAGCACGGAAATCTTCTGACGGTAACAGCTAAGGCTTAAAAAATACGCTGCTCACAAAAATTAGGGAATATTTCAAAATGAATATGAAGCGATAAAAAAAAGAAGTATTTGATTTTTTTTTATTAAACAAGAACATCAGAAAAGCAAACGACAAGTCAAAGAAAGTTGTTCGATTATGCAAATGAGATGCAAAACCAACTTTTATTTCATTCGTGAAAATGCACTATACAAAAGGCTGAAAGTACTGGAGTATCTGCACGTTCCCTGATCTTGAAAATGCACATCCTGCAATTTCCCAGCCCTTGCAATGCCCTGCAACACGATTTGGCCGAATGCGGAGCCTGGAGAGCCATAGGACGTCTTGAAGCTGGTCAAACACAGACGACAGTGGCAACAGCACTTGGAACATCCCAATGCGTGATTAGCAGACTGTGGAATCGCTTTCAAGAGACTGGCACAGTACGAAGACGACGAGGGCAGGGTCGCCCATCTGCCACAACAGCAAGAGATGACCGCTACTTGATCTTATTGGCAAGAAGGAACAGGCGCAGCAATGCAACAGAGCTGCGGGGACAGTTTCTTGCTGCCACTAGACAACGGATATGCAACCAGACCATACGAAATCGGCTCCATCGTGTTGGATTGCATGTCCGGCGACCAATAGTATGCATTCCGTTATCTGCTGAAATCGTAGAACCCGTAGAAGGTAGGCTGATGAGCATCGTCATTGGACCCGTGATGAGTGGTCAACTGTCCTCTTCTCTGATGAGTCACGGTTCAGTCCTGATTGTCAGAATCATCGTGTCCTGATCTGGCGTGAACGAGGAACACGGGAGAATCCACGTTTCATGCGAGAAAGGGACTTCTTCGGTGGTGGTGGAATCATGATGTAGGCTGGCATTAGCATTGGTGGTCGTACCGACCTCCACGTCATCAGAAACGGATCGCTGACTGCTGTCAGATATCGAGATGAGGTCCTTCACCCTATAGTGGTACCCTATGCTGGAGTAGTTGGAAACAACTTTCTTTTCATTGACGATAATGCAAGGCCCCACCGTGCGCATCTCGTCAACAACATGCTTCAGGAGGCAGGAATCGAACGCATGGACTGGCCTTCGCGTTCTCCACTCCAGACCTGAATCTCATTGAACATGCTTTAGATGCACTGGGAAGACGTCTGGCAAACCGTCCAATGCCTCCCAAAACACTTCTTGAGCTGGAAGTTGCCCTGGAGCAAGAGTGGCAGAGGATCCAACAAGAACTGCTGGACATTCTGATCCTGTCCATGCCCCATCGCTGTCATTGTGTTTTGGCAGTCTTGGGTGACCATACACCCTACTGAACAGTCAATGGGTGGCACTCTCGTCCAGTTTGACATGCTTCTGTTCACCCCCACCAATATGTCACATGCTACTCAATCACAACAATTGAGTTTGCGTCTCATTTGCATAATCAAACAACTTTCTTTGACTTGTCGTTTGCTTTTCTGATGTTCTTGTTTAATAAAAACAATTCAAATGCTTCTTTTTTTTATCGCTTCATATTCATTTTGAAATATCCCCTAATTTTTGTGAGCAGTGTAATAATACTGTATATGAAAACTTTAATGGAAAGTATAAATATCTGTACCAATAGCATATACAATCACATCGAAGGAGCATATGACGTATTGTTATCACATACAATTGATAACGTGAACAATTATATTTGCATCGTATTCTTTTATCCATTAATCTAGTTTGGTTGTTTTGTTGGGTCGTTTTATCTCTGGGCGTCACTTTTTGCATACAATGTGCAAAATGTCCAGATCATAAGGACTTCAATGGCTCAGAGAAATTGTGGGAAGGGGATGCACTGGACAGCTGGTAATCTCTCGTCTAGATCATCCAGCATGTTTTCTGACTTGCATAGGGCACGGCTCTCTTGTACTCGGGGCAACAGACTTATATCACATCCGACTGAAGACGGCCTTTCCAAGCCCATCGGTGTCCCCTTTCTCACAAGTGGGCACGGCGGGGAGGCGGCGGTTAGCGGAGATAAATCTCAAAGCTAGTTCAGGTGGTACTCGAGCATGGAACTACATATTACGATCCTGGAGCGCCACTGATTGAGCCAACCCCCTCCCCGATTATTCTATTGTTCAATAATAGACAATCACAGGTAGGCAACCTATAGGTGATATACATTATATGAGTTTAGATGAAAAATTTTCATTAACAGGTGTGATCCTAAGCCATGATCTCCTGATAGCATTTCATGATCTCACCCGGCTAATGATATTTTTCCTCCATACTTATCTAATAAAAATCTAGTGTTCTCCAAAAGTTTCCCATCTTGTACACTTAAACCAATTCTTTTATCGTAATGTATTCCCTACTCCTTTTTTCCCCATAACACGTACTCCTAGTTCAGTATTTTAGATCTTTTTTAAGCTGTGTATTGCTCCTTTTAACGAATCTCTAATATTGGTTCCCCTTAGAGACGAATTCAGGCTCAAAATTTCGAGCCTGAGTCCGAAATTCGTGAGCCCGGTCCGACAGTGCCACCAGCCATGCATGCAGCTAAACTTTTTTTAAATCTTTCCTGTTTTAGGTCACTTTAAACTTTAAAATTATAATAAATATTTGATCACAAAATTAAAATAATAGTATTTGGAATTAAAAATGCTTGAAATATTTTGTAGAACTTGAAAAATCTTGTGTAACATTATTATAAACACTAATAATAAGTATATTCCCTCAAGCAGCTGCTTGCCACAGACATCTGACAAGACCCTGTTAGTTTAAAAGCTATAGGAGGAAGTCTGTGAGAAGGCTCGTCAGATAGACAACACAAACATTCATACCTTACCTTGGGCTCGAACCCAGGTCCCTTTGATCAGTAGTAAAGCACGCTAACCACTCGGCCACGGGACAGCAAAATAATAGCGGACATTAACAACAGAGAGAGAATATCTGAAACATAAGAAATGGGTGAATGAAGTTCATATTAAATTACTAAAGACTGACCAGAAACTTGAAACTAAAGCCAAATGAAATTATTCATTTTAAGTTCTTACTACTTTTTTCACAATTACGAGAAAAATTATAAATTGAAATTAAGACTGAATCCGATAACACCCGGGCTCAAACTAGCTCCCTTGAAGCCAATCTAGTTCTATAAATAAAAGCCTACCCAGATAATTCGGCGAGTCCTTATTTGTAAAACCCATTTAATTTATTAATATTCTCCATTTAAATGTTGAAAGTTTGATTGTTTGGGTAGTTTTTGTTAATTTTACTTCTGAACGGCACTTTTTGGCACACAATGGGCTAAATGTCTAGATCACAATGAACCTAATGGCTCAGAGAAAATTGGGGAAGATGACCCTCTGAAAAGCTGTTAGGACACAGATGGGAGTCTTGCCGTCAAGGCCATCCAGTATGTTCTTTAACCTTCACAAGGTGTGATTCTCCTTCACATGGAGCCAAAGTTTTATGTCCAATCCGAAGGGCGGCACGGCAGCTTTTCCAAGGTTTGTCGGACTTACGCTTAAGCTAACTAAGCTACAGCTTAGGGCCTCGCAATATGAAGGGGCCTCAAAGAAATGCATTTCATTTTTTATTATGTTACGAAAAAATAATTTTAATATTTAAATTAATTTATTGTGCAAACACTGTTCATCTTAGATTATAATGCTAGATTACGTTTTTACCACATCAATTTTGGGTGTTATTTTTAATAACCCCTTCAATCAGAATATATATATATATTTCAACTTTCGAATTTTTGTGGTCACTTAAATTTCTATATATTAGGGTCTCTCAAGTTTTCCAGAGCTGATGGCCTCGGATGGTCAGTCTGGCCTGCATGTCAACATTTTGACACCTACTTCGTCGTAACTACCCAAATATTTCACTGTCCAATCCCAAATTTTCCCAACAGTTTTACATTTCCATCGCGTGTAGCATTCAATGTTGAAGCCTTTGCCCATGATAGGACCCGAGTTCGAGTTTAGAAAACACTTTTATCTGTATATAAAATATAAAAAGTTGGCTCATAAGCCCCAAGGAGAAACGCAACTTTTTTTTTTGTTTTTAGAGATAAATTGAAAATTCTTTTTAGATTCGATAGGTATCAATGGAATATTACGATTAGCGATTTTCGAATTTCCCGAAAGCTGTAATTGCCCCTTCTGACAGTGGAGAAAATGAAAATTGCAAAATTTTAAACAAACGTTACAACCTATGTGTTTATGCTAGAAATTTTGGTGGTAGAAGTTTCCATTGGAAACAATAATTTGACCCCTTAACTCCACGGAAAGTGGGAAACGCAACTTTTATGTTTTAAGGGATAACTCTTTGCTTTTAGAGATAAAGTAAAAAAAAATCATTTTGTGTCGGCTAAGTATTGATGAAATAATGCGATTCGCACTTTTCGTGTCTCCCAAAAACTACAATTGCGCCCTCAACCGTGGAAAAATAAAAAAATTCCATAACTTTAAACAAATATCCAAACGATTTATTCATGCTTGACGGTCCCTGTGGCCTAGTGGTCAATGTGCTTGGCTACTGATCAAAGGAATCCGGGTTCAACTTCTCATAAGGCATGAAAGATTTCTTTCTTGTGTTCTCTTTTTGTTGAGGTTACCTCTACCTTGGCTTTACCGTAATCCTTTGCATGGAATAAATTATATTATTATTATTATTTAACCCCTATGGCAGGATTTCTTAGTGGGGGGTCCCTTACTTTCTAACCATTATTTAACGTACTTGACTTTCAATATGATATTGAAGCATCAATGAAATGGTTAAGTCCCAAAACCACTACTGTAAGAGACCCAAACTGAATACAACAGACTTCAATGTTACAAATTTCATAGTTAAATACTGTGTGTAATTAATTATGGTAAATAACTCATATGGAAAATAGCATATACGTTAACGAATAAATAAATAAAAAATTAAATAAATACCCCCTCAAGCAGCTGCTAGCCACAGAGGTCAGTTTATATGCCATAGTAGAAGGTCTGTGAGGATGGCAGGACCTCAGCAGAAAAACGACACTACATCCATGCCTTATCCGGGGCTCGAACCCAGGCCCCGTAGATCAGTAGCCAAGCGCTCTAACCACTCGGCCACGGGACGAACCAAGATTAAATCGAAATTTGAAAGAGATTAAAAGGTAACGCTGTATCCCTTTAAACTTTTTGATATCGCATTTTTTTTACTAAATTTTATCGACTTGACGATATTGGTCCTTGAAAGAAGACTATCATCTATCTCCTAACAGCTACCCAGTGGATCCCCTTCCCCAACCTTCGCTAAGCCCTTGAGATCCTAGTGACCTGATCATATAGCCGTTGTGTGCACAAAGCGTCGCCCAACCGATATCGGTTTTTTTTCCTGCACTATTATATCGTACTACTCTAGCTCCTAATAACTGGAAATAATTTATTGTGCGATAAAGATTTTCATTCTGATAATAGCAATAACACACACTTTCCTCTAATTAGGTTTTGTGACGAAATACGATGTAGGAAATTACAACTTAGACTTTGAAACGAAGCAGTCGAAAAGATGGAATAAATTACCACTTCATCTGCACTAAGAGACTGAGGTTAATCGATAAATGCAATTTCGCAGCTGTTCATTTGCAACGGCAGGAAAAGAAATCAGATAGAAATAAAGTATGGAAAGAGATTTCACGAAGCACTACAAATGCAACATGCGATCTTTCACCCATTTGAAAACTCCACTTGAGATAGGAAAACACTGAAAATCTTCGCAGTAACTTTCAGAATCTATTTTGCTCCCTTCTTTGTATTCTGGGGCGGGGGTGGCTCAGTCGGTAGCGCGCCAGGCTCGTAATCTGTAGTTCCCAGGTTCGAGTCCCAGCTGGGTCAGCGTTGAGATTTATCTCCGCAAAATTCCCCGCTCTGCCCACGGTCAATAGGGGACACCGATGGGCTTGGAAAGGCCGCCATCCGTCGGATGGGACGTTAAGCGGTGGTCCCGTGTGCGGGAGAGCCATACCCTGTGCACGTTAAAGAACACGCTGGATGGCCTTGACGGGAGGCTACCATCTGTCTCCCAACAGCTGTTCCAGTGGGTCCCCTCCCCCAACCTTCTCTGAGCCTTCGGGGTCCTTGTGGCCTGGCCATTTAGCCCATGGTGTGCCAAAAAGTGCCGCTCAGAGGTAAAACAAATCTAAATCTTTGTATTCTACTCATTTATCAGCACGTGCTCTTAAAAATAGGTAGACTTGATGACACTCGAAACCAATTACTAGGTCAACTAGGATGCCCAACGGCTTCCGGCAAATGTAGAATGTTCGTTTTCAAAGAGAAAAATAAGGTTTCGCGACTGTCAAAGAAAACCTTTTTCACCACTTACTCTACGGCTTAAATGTTAAAGTCACTAAAGATTACTTGTGTAACGAGACTTGTAAGGGCCCGGAAAACATATTAGCAAGAGGAGGGAGTGGCTTCCCCCTCAGGCACAGGCGAGTAATCGTCAAGTCAGTATCTATATAACGATAGATATTCACTGCCTTACAAAAGCGTTTATAGACCCTTCCATGTTACGTAAATGGCAAGTTACATTCAGAATTCTCAACTTTCAAAATAAGCTTTCTACAGAAAAATATCATTGGGTTGGGTTGTTTTACCTCTGAGCGGTACTTTTTTTTTGCACACAATGTGCTAAATGACCAGGTCACAAGGACACCGAGACTCAGAGAAATTTGAGAAGAGGAGACTCACTGGAAAGCTGTTAGGAGGGAGTTTACAACGGGTTAAATGGCCAGGTCACAAGAAACCCGAAGGCTCAGAAAAGGTTGGGGGGAGGGGAACCACTCGAACAGCTATTGGGAGATAAATGATAGCCTTCCGTCAAGGCCATCCAGAGTGTTAACGTGCATGTCTCTTCCGCATACTGGTCACGGCTTAATGTCCCATCTGACGGACGGCGATCTTTCCAAGCCAAAAATCTCATTGGAAATAGAGAGATTTGAGTGAGATCTTCAATTTTCCTCTTGTAATATTTCCCCGTAAAACTCTTATTTTTAAAGTTAGAGTTCTTAATATGATTTTCCATTCACATATCATGGAAGTATCCGGAAACTTTTGCAATAGAATGTATTATAGAACTACATTGATGTATATTTATATATATCCTAGAAACTGGAACTAGAACAAGTACATTCCTAAAAAGCCCTTTTTCATCAGTAACTATTATGATTACTGTATATTATTGAATCACAGGAAGAAGACGTAGTATATAATTTCAATCATAGATCATTCTGAGTCTGTTCGTCATTGGGTGTCAGGTTGCAGTCCGAGGAAGATCTGCTCTCAGTCAGAGCAGGGAGCGGGGGTGGCTCAGTCGATAGCGCGCCAGGCTCGTAATCTGTAGTTCCCAGGTTCGAGTCCCAGCTGGGTCAGCGTTGAGATTTATCTCCGCAAAAATTCCTCGCCCTGCCCCCGGTCAGTAGGGGACACCGATGGGCTTGGAAAGGTCGCCGTCCATCGGATGGGACGTTAAGCCGTGGCCCCGTGTGCGGGAGAGCCATACCCTGTGCGCGTTAAAGAACACGCTGGATGGCCTTGACGGGAGGCTACCACCTGTCTCCCAACAGCTGTTCCAGTAGGTCCCCTCCCCCAACCTTCTCTGAGCCTTCGGGGTCCATGTGACCTGGCCATTTAGCCCATGGTGTGCAAAAAAGTGCCGCTCAGAGGTAAAACAACCCAACCCAGTCAGAGCAGAGGAAGGGGGAAGATTCCTTCACTGATTATGCTAAACGAAATATTGAGTGGTGTACTCATTACAAAGTCTGGGGTCATCTCCATACGGCGTCCTTTCCCCAAAGTGTAGGACTGATAGCCAATTGACTCCAATTGACTCTGCAATAATGTTCCCTCAGTTGCTTTCGTTGCATGTACTCTACTGATGTCTTGACGAATGCCAGGGTTAGTTGGAATCAGGAATGGGTCTTGCTGTCATTCGAACTTCACTATTTGGAGATTAAGTGAGGATAACTCTGTCATGTCCCTCTAATTTATTTTTATTTATTGTTGTATTTTTGTTCTTATTTTTATTATTGTAAATATATATCTGTATTAAGTGTATTTTTGGAAGTGCTGAGATGGAGATGTGACTAACGAGTTGTTTTCTGGTCTAAGCTGGCTGACTGCACCTGCTCACAAGTCGAAAGCACTTTTATGACTAGCCTCTGGCGCGAGTGCTAGCACTGCAGACAAGGGCAGCAATAATGAACAACAGTCTGGGCGGCACAGTCAAACTGGAAGGACGTTTGAACACGCGTCAAGGGACGCCGCTCTTGCTCAAAAGCAAAACCCTTAAGGAGAAGGTTCGGTTCTGTGTGAATCAAGATACGGTTCTGTGTGAATCAGGTTGTAGGCAAGGATTGAATATCATTTCGCCGAGTTTGAGGTCTGTAAAGAGAATCTGTGAAGTGCAGTTTTCCACCTCACTGCATGAATGTTTGCAGTAGCAAAGCAGCAAAGGCCCACGGAATCAAGCGCATCACCAGCATGTAATTATATATAAATGTCAATAAACTATGTCGTCCATATACTACTCTCATGCTTGGATTGTTGGACATATTTCTAAACATCATTTAGCGCAGCAAGTCTGAGTCGGTACGGTGTAACATCCTACAAACCTCTCTGATTTCACCTAAGTAAGGTTGAAGGTAATTAAGGGATTAGTTGATCTCCTCTGCTAAAGAGTGAAATTTATGCCATCTAGCCCAACACGACATTCAGCACAGTTCAGTTTGCAGCATGCATAATTTTTCCATTCTCGGGACCACCTGCACAATGTTGCGGGCATTGTTCCCTAATGACTGTCCCTGGTTTCAAGCAGATAAGGCGTGCGTGTACATTGTGCGAACCGTGTCAAGTTCTTGTTTGCAGAGCATGAAGATGAGGTACAACAGCTACCCTAGCCACCTCAATCTCCAGACTTCAATATTATTGAACATTTGTGGGAATATCTGGAGCGCAACGTCAGATCATACTCTCCACCTCCAGCATCACTGGCACGGTTGGGCCATATTTTAGAGGAAGAATGGTCCCACATTCCATTACTGTATGTGCATGACTTATATAACTCTATTCCACGTCGAATTGCGTCTGTTCTGAACGCCCAAGCTTATTAATAAATTGTTCTCCAAACAGTACGTGTTTCCATTATTTTGATAAAACCCTGTATATATCCTCTCCACTCATCTCTTGATCTCTCTGAGGGGATGGGGTGCTTAGTTGGTAGCACGCCAGGAATGTAATCTTCAATTCCCACGTTCAAGTTCCGCCTGGACTGGTGCTGAGATTTACCTCCGTAAAACTCCCTCCTCTGCCTTCGGTCAGTAGGGGACACCAATGGACTTGTAAAGATCGCCTTCCGTCAGATGGACGTTAAGACTTGACTCCATGTGTGAGATCCATACCCTGTGCATGTTTAAAAACACGCTAGATGGTCTTGACGGAAGGCTATGGCTGTCTCCCAACAACTGTCCAGTGGGTCCCCTCCTCCAACCTTCTCTATGCTCTCAAGGTCCTTGTGACGACATTTAGCCCACTGTATGCTAAAATGTGCCACTCAGGTATAAAAAACAACTCTGCAGGAGGCCTCCTGCGCCACCATTGAGGTTTATTTCTACTAAACCCCCACCATTCTTCTGGTCGAAAAGGGGCACCGATGGATGTGGAAAGACTACCGTCCGTCTATAGGGAGGTTAAATCATGGTCTTGTGTGCAGGAGAACATACCTGCACTTTAAAGAGCATGATGGATGGCCTTGACGGGTGACTCGCATATGTCTCCTAACAGCTGTCCTATAGGTCCTCTAACCCCAACCTTCTCTGAGACTTGGGGTCCTGATGACCTGACCATTTAGCCCATTGCGTTCAAAACGTGACGTTCAGAGGTAGCCCAATTCCTTCCAAAGCATTCCTCTGAAAACCTACATGAGGATAATTTAATCCCGAAGTCTTCCATCTGTATGAGCTTATAACGTCAGTTCTACTTCAATAAATAGTACTCTAATATTCCTCTTGAAATGAAACAAATAAACTTCAACCTCTAAAATATCGCAGATTAAATATAAATATACATTTTCTCTTTTCAACCGCTATAGAGATGCTTTTCCAAGCATCATAAAAAAATAAGTAAAGTCCACCAACTTGCAATAACCCTGAACACGTTTTAAATGACACACTCTACTCTGAGAAAATATTTTTCCGCACCTACACAACTTATCGAAACACGTCATATCACGAAGCGAAGTCAAAATCCTTAGAGATATAAGATAAATAAAAGGGCAAAATGTGCGATATCTGTGAGAGTAATATGTTTTCGGCACTGCCGATAGTCTTAGACACAATGGCCCCAGATATATCAGTCTAGATCTACTTTCCTTCCAGCAAACACGTTACACCAAAAATAATTTATAGGATAAAGAATGTTTCCACGTAGAACTAAAGTTGGTTTTCCGAAGAAAGCCAAGAGACTGTCTTCTGATTTACTCAATAAGCTTCATGACTCCACAAGAACTGTGATGTCATCTGGATTTTGTGAGTAGTTTGGCAGCTTGCTTTATCTGGGCAAAGCTCGGTTGAAATAGCTTTTGACCGCGTATAATTTATCTGTGCAATTATCTTAGGAAGAGAACCGACCAGTTCAGATAGATCAGTTCTCAATTTTGTTGTCAGATTCGCTGTCGCGATGCTTTGATCTAGCACACCCTGGGGTGGGATGGGGTTGGCTCAGCCGATAACGGGTGCAGCTCCTAATCTGCAATTCCTAGGTTCGAGTTCCAGCTTTGAGATTTATGATTTGTCTCCGAATCCTCACTGTGCCCTCGGTGAAAAAGGGGGACCCCTATGGGCTTCGACAGGATGCCTTTTGTCGGATGGGATGTTGAACCATACCTAGTACATTAAATTTAACGGGCTCTAAGTGTGGCTCCATGTGCAGGAGAGCGATACCTAGTGCATGTTAAAGACACGCTGAATCCTGGCAGATGTCCAGAGTGTCATTTTCCCCAGTGACGTAGCAAAATGGTCTGGGTCCTGGTGCGAGATTTCTTTACCAAACTCTGGTGCACGATTTCTTTTTCCAAACCCTGGTGAGATATTTCTTTACCAAGCCCTGATTATAGATTTCTTTACCAAGCCCTGATATCTCTTTACCAAACGCTGGTGAGAGATCTCTTTACCAAGCCCTGATGAGAGATCTCTTTACTAAGCTCTGGTGCAAGATTTCTTTACCAATCCCTGGGGGGGGGGGGGGGCAAGATTTCTTTACCAATCCCTGAGACAAGATTTCTTTACAAAGCCCTAGTGAGAGATTTCTTTACCAAGCCCTGGTGGGAGATTTCTTAACCAAACCCTGGCGAGAGATTTTTTACCAAACCCTGATGACAGATTTCTTTACCAGGCACTCTATCCCCAATCAATTTTTTTTTAAAGATTAAGCAGATAAAAAGAGCGCGACCTCGCGTCCTTTTCTGTAGACTACGTTAAATGCCACCTGTAATAATTAATAAAGAAACGCTTCTAAAAAACAAAAAAACCTGGCGAACATCATGTTCTGGTTCCAATGAACCATTGCAACCACAGAAGCTACGCCATTGCCCTTCCCCTAACCTTCTCTGAGCCTTTGAAGGTTTTTACGACCTGCACATTTGGCAGAAACGTTTAGAGAAGGGGAACATCGATGGGCGTGGGAAAACGCTCGTCTATCGGATGGGAGGTTAAGCAGTTGCTCCATGTCAGAAGAACCATACCTAATGCACGTTAAAAAATACGCTAATTGACCCTGACTGGAGTTCCGAGGTAGGGATCTCCAGCATACAGAACCACGGTTTAACGTTCCACTCTCTGGACGGCGACCTTTCCAAACCCATCGGTGTCCATTCCTGACCGAGGGCAGAGTGAGAGTGTCACGTCCCTCTAATTTACTTTTATTTATTTATTGATGTATTTTTGTTGTATTTTATTATTTTATATATTTTTATGTATCAAGTGTGTTTTTGCACTGGGATGTGACTCACTCTTGTTGTTTTCGAGTCTGAAGCTGGCTGCTTGCGTCAGATCGGTTCCAGAAGTTGTTTATGGCCATAAATGACTAGCCCGGGCGCGAGTTCTGCGCACAAGACTAGAGAAGGGAGATTGAAACATTAGTTTTTAGTGAGCTGTCGAATGAGAAGGTCGTTTCGACAAGCGTCAGAAGGACGCTGCCCTTTACTCGAAGTAACCTTTGAAGGGAGGGTGCGATTCCAGAGGGAATTGAGATTCTTGTGTGAATCTGATAATAGTTTTGTGGATTCAGAGTGAACCAGAGTGTAGGAAAAGGTTGATTATCCTTTTGCCGAGTTGAGGTCTGTAAAGTGAGAACTTGCAGAGTGTGCAATTCTCCACCTCATTTATTAATGTTTGCAGCAGCAAGGCAGCAAAAGCCTACGGAGTGAGCACATCCCCTGCACTTGAATGTATAAACTGTAAATAAACTGTGTCGTCCTTATCTGACTCTCGTGCAGTTAATTGATGGACTATTATCATTCATCATTCAACGTAGTATATCTGAGGCACAAGGCGCTACGGGTGTAAAATCCCGCGAATCTGTCTTTTCACCGAATAGAAGGTGAAGTAACAAGGTGATACAACAAGTGGACATTTGGCCAACCACAATATTTGGCCCAGTCCCATCGGATTCCGAATACAGAGAAAGAAGGACATCACATCTATCTCAGTCTGAAGGGATCGAATAGGGAGTACATCACATCTCGCTCAGTCTGAAGGGATCATATAGCGAGGACATCACGTTTCACCGCATTCGGACAGGATCCGAATTGGGAGGACATCACAGAGAGTTTAGCTGAGATTGTGTGCATAAACGTACTCAGAGGTAAAGCAACCCAACCCGTAGCGTATCGACTTCCAAATCCAAAGTTCATAAGTTCTATCAATCATCTTTCAAGTGTCGAGACTCAATTCATTTGTTTGCCATTAGTGTGTTGAGGAATGGGATAATTATTGTTCAAAAGGTAAATTTTATTATTAAATAAAAAATATCTTAGGTAGTGTAATTCCATAACAACAAACAGTATATATTTATAATCAATTTAAAAATAATTCATAAAACAAATTTGCTCTTAAGACTACTTAAAGTATTTTAACTACTACTTAAGACTAATTTGGCTAGGCAGTTAAACTGCCTTGCCAAATTACTGTGAACACCGTATCGTCCGCGAAGTGCCATGAAGCATGCCAGTGTAGACAGCATTTCTTACTGACGTAAGTGCTCTACGTCACTACGAAGTCCTATAAGAGCCGTAAAAGCATGATCGAAATAAAATCAAGTGCGACGTCAGAAAAAGACTGATCTGATTGACTTCGAAAAGGAGCTTATCGTTGGAAGGCGATAAGCGGGAGCAGCAGTAACGGAAGTGATAGAACTCAGAGGAAAATCACATGGCACAATATCCCCAGTGTATGAAAAATGCCAACGGCCTCAATAAAACGTCCGCAAACGTCGTTGCAAATGTGGAAGAAAAATTGCCCTTAGACAATCGTTTATTGGCACGAAATGTACCGCGAAACAGAAGTGCTACAGTTCATCAGATGAAAGATACGACCGCTAGTGGCGCTTCAAAACGCATTTCAACGAGAACTACACGCAGAAAAGTGAAAACTCTGACATTTGGGAACTGTATCATGATGCATAAAGTGAAATATTGGGTAGGTGCTCAAAATAATTTGACCAAGTAGTGTATGTTGATTTTGAACATAGTCGAATGAAGCATGCCAATGATGTATTTATCAGTTACTTTTAGGACAAACGGACAGTTCCCTTTGGCTTCAATATTATGATATAACACAGGTTACATTTCGAAAAGTGCTAGAGTGACTCAAACATCCACCAGCAATAATATTACAAACGGGGGTTGCTTATTCGAACATTTTACGTAAATTTAGTTTTCTGCTTGTAACACTGGGGCGGGTGTGGCTCAGTCGGTAGCGCGTCAGGCTCGTAATCTGTAGTTCCCAGGTTCGAGTCCCAGCTGGGTCAGCGTTGAGATTTATCTCCGCAAAATTCCCCGCCCTGCCCACGGTCAGTAGGGGACACCGATGGGCTTGGAAAGGCCGCCGTCCGTCGGATGGGACGTTAAGCAGTGGCCCCGTGTGCGGGAGAGACATACCCTGAACACGCTGGATGGCCTTGACGGGGGGCTACCATCTGTCTCCCAACAGCTGTTCCAATAGGTCCCTCCCCCAACCTTCTCTGAGCCTTCGGGGTCCATGTGGCCTGGCCATTTAGCCCATGGTGTGCAAAATAGGGCCGCTCAGAGGTAAAACAACCCAACTGCTTGAACATTTCTCTAAAAATATTTTTATTTTTGTTCTTGATGCTCCTTGCTGATCGCATGGGAAAGAAGCTGATGAACAGAAAAGTTTTTTTAACTCTTCCTGTGTGACATTTCGCGTAGGGATGGTTTAATCGGTAGCGTGCCAGGCACGTAAGCTACAGTTCCTAGGTTCCGGATATATTCCTAGGTTCCAGCCTATAGATTTCTCTCCAATAAACTCCTCGCCCTTCCCTCCATCAGTACGGGACACCAGTCTTGGAAAGGCCGTCATCTGTCGGATGGGACATTAAGCAGTGGCCCCGTGTGTGGGAAAGCCATACTCTGCGCAAGTTAAAGAACAAAATGGATGTCCTTTTCGAGAAGTCATCATCTGTCTCCCAACAGCTGTTCAGTTGGATCCTTTCCCCCAATCTTCCCTGAGCCCTTGGGGTCCTTGTGCCCTGACCATTTAGCCCATGTGTGCAAAAAAAGTGCTGATCAGAGGTAAAATACAAAACAAATGTCTTAAATCATTGCAAAATACGTAAATGATTTAATTTTAAACCCATTTTTTACCCATTTATGAAGCCTAATTTCTTGGTGTTAGACAAACAAATTTAATCATTTTTCGGTTTATATTTAAAACACGAAGAAACTTTATAAGGGTGATGTCTTGCCCAGAGGTGCTTGTTCAAAACAATGTTTTTAGGCAGGAGGGATACCCGTATATTGTTTTCTAAACTCAACGGCTTCTTTATTAATATTATTTATTCATTATCCACCTTGTTCCCCTCAAGTCTAGATACGACCCTGAGTGTGGTCCTAATAACAAATGATTCTTCAATGAACAATAAAGTACATTGCTTTATTAGAAGACTATTAGATTCTTCAGTTGTTTCAATTCAAAAAGAAACTTCTGTTGTAGATGTTGTAGATCCAAAGGGGGAACTCATCGAGTTATTTATTAGGAAGAATTACCGTTCATTCGGTGGCTTTGATTAGGGTTGTTTTTCCTTTGAACGACGCTTTTTTTTTTACAAACATTGAGCTGAACGGCCAGGCTACTAGTACCCTAAGGGTTCGGAGATGGTTGGGGGAAGGGTACCCACTAGACAGCTGTTACGAGACAGATGGAAGCTTTTCTTCAAGTCCATTTAATGTTCTTTAACGTACACAGTGTTTGGCTCTCCTGCACAAGGATCAAGGCTTTCCTTCCCATCCAACGAACGTCGGCCTTTCCAAACACATCGGTGTTCCCTTTCTGATGGGCGGCAGGACAGGAGCTTAGCGAGGATAAATTTCGACGTTGGCACAGGTGGAACTCGAACTTGGAAACCGCAGATTACGAGCCTGGCGCGTTGCCGATTGACAGAACTCCAGTCTCCCATTTGGCATTGAGTACTCTTAAGTATTAAAAAAACTGCTTTCGTGAAAATTGTTATGGGTCTGAAATGAATTTCGCTATCAATCGAGCTGTTCGGAGCAGATAACAGTTGCATTTTATTCTTTAAATCAGGGATGATAACCCTTTTCTGCAAAGTGCTGGAAATGCTGGACATATGCTGGAAATGTATCTCATGCTACTGAGGGCGAAACTGATTTGGAGGAGCAAAAGAAATCGAGAGACTACTCACTCAGTTCCTTACCTAGAGGAGGAGAGTGGAAGCTAAGTAACCCACCCCACCACCATTACCACTTCTGGCAAGCCCATGAGTTTCAGCTAGAAAGATTCTGAAATAAAGATTAATACTTGATTATAAATTAAAATCAAGCCCTCTTAAAAGAGTACTAAAAGAAAGGGGTAAAAATATGTGACAGCTCACCTTTCGTCATAGGTTAGTAATTACATTTCTCTTTTCTTAAAAATTATTTGGCCATTAGTCATCACCATCCCTATAAATACCAAAGCCCTTATAAACACTAAACCCACCTATTGCTTTGAACTTTTTAGGCCAATGTTGCTTTGAACTGTTAGGTCATATGATAAGAGCCAATGGGCCACAGCTTAGCCACTTTTGCTCTAAATCAACAAAATATTCTGAATATAAATATATCCATATATATTATCTATATACGATGTCTGTGTGTCTGTGCCTGTGGCAGCCATAACTCATCAGGAAATCACAGTAGACTTAAATCACAGTTTTACAGAGAATGTTTCTGATTGTGGTCCGAGTTTCAATGCCAAATTTCAAGTCGAAAGTCCAAAAGGGGAGCTTACTAGAAGCAAACGTATTTAAAATGCTATTCCTACGAGAAACGAAAATTGCTGCCGAATTTGTTGTTGCCATTTACTGATCCCTAACTGTGAACGTAAGAATCAAAATAACATTTAAATCAGCTACTGTTGCCAGATTCTCACATTTTCAAAGGCATTATTATTATTTTTAGGCCTCTCATTGCAACCAGGACCCTGATTTTTAACCCAACACGGGAACAGGTAGGGAGAACAAGCCTACGAAATTTGGGACCTTTCGGTTAAGTACGTCGGGAATCATAGAATACCAAATTCTATCGAATAAAAATCTCGATAGTTTGTGACGAAGACAAGGCCTACGATAGCGCGCGTTGAGTCAACAATGACCTTTGCACCACGAGGAGATTCTTCGTGTTGAAACTGCGCTAAAATGTCGGGCTAAAATAACCTTTAGTGCAGTAAAAAAACAAAATATGCATATTAAAGGTGAGACTCGAGCAGTGATAATTCGTGTAGAAGCAAAGCCACGGGTCAAGTTGGAACCTGATTTTTTTTAAACCAGCCACTGGGGCATACGGGAGAAGCCATGCAGGAAATTTGAACCATGCGGTGAAAAATCACGGGAACCATAGAGCAGCAAAATCTGCCATAACGGAAATAAAAATTCTCGGTAGTTTAGGTAGAAACTAAACCACGGGCTATGAGAGAGGGCGCTGACGTCTGCAACGATCCAAGCAAACACCAGGAAAATTTCTTCGTGTAGAAATCTGCGCTAAAGTGTCGGGAGTGGGGAATGGGGGAGTAGTACTTAAAAAATCTTACCTTTAGTGCAGTGAAAATAAGAATATACAGATTAAAATTGACACCCGAGCATCGTCGGTGTCAATCATCTAGTAGTCAATAATCTATAATATTGGGCACGTCAGATATCATATCAAAGTCAGTTATCTGTTTCATATCAGATATTTTACAAAAGATTTTACGAAACGTCAATAAATAGTTTTTTTTTACACTTTCAGGTTTAATGATACTCTAATCACAGTTCTGTATACTGACGTTTCGAACAAGTTTTGGAATAAATGAATGTTCTCGTTAAATTGCTAATTCGGATAATTGTTTTCTTTTATTTTTGAGGAAAAGGTATTAAATACAGTACTCTTGTTATTTATCTTACTTCCACCAGCAACAAGCAGTCTAAAGTTCTGCAGTCGGATTGGCTGGAATTGATGCCTGTTGTCAGGGTAACGAAGACGCCTGCGTTGTCAACGTAACGTGAGAGCTCTCTCTCTCTGAACGTCGATAGCGCAATGCAGCCAGAGAGGAAAAAAAAATCGGAGATGAGAATGAGTTTCGATTTATAAATAGAGCTTCGGCAGACAGCGCTGATGCAACAGCTGCAATAGTTTTAGTTTCGATTAAGTTTCAGTTAATTACAATTTAATTATTGTTCTATAATCTCTCATAGTTATTCTTTGTTTTTGCTGAAAATATGATTGGATTGGATTGTTTTACCTCTGAGCGGCACTTTTTTGCACACAATGGGCTAAATGGCCAGGCCACAAGGACCCCGAAGGCTCAAAGAAGGTTGGGGGAGGGGACCCACTGGAACAGCTGTTGGGAGACAGATGGTAGCCTCCCGTCAAGGCCATCCAGCGTGTTCTTTAACGTGCACAGGGTATGGCTCTCCCGCACACGGGGCCACGGCTTAACGTCCCATCCGACGGACGGCGGCCTTTCCAAGCCCATTGGTGTCCCCTACTGACCGTGGGCAGGGCGGGGAAATTTTGCGGAGATAAATCTCAACGCTGACCCAGGTGGGACTCGAACCTGGGAACTACAGATTACGAGCCTGGCGCGCTACCGACTGAGCCACCCCCGCCATGCTGAAAATATGAAAAAGCGTTTAACTACTACTACGACTAGCACACCAGACACTAGCAACTGCTACAATAGATGAACTTTGGCTACGTATCGAAACTGCATGGACTGACATTCCCCAAACACACATCCGACGTCTCATCCTCTCAATGCCGGACCATGTAGTAGCGGTTATTGCCACTCATGGTGGCTACACAAGATACTGATTTCTTTGTATTCCACAGGTCTAACTGAGTTATATTTGTAATCATTTTCGGGAACCGCCTCCCACCCCAATTATTGAGAGGTCCTTGTAACATAAGCTATGTATTCACTAAATATGGCTTTGATATCTCTCTTGTCTTTCCTGGTGTTACACTTTTAATGGCCAGCAGTGTAATATGCTGGCCATTAAAAGACGGAAATGAAAGGAAATGAAAGGAAATTCGAAAATGAAAGGAAAAATATTTCTTCCTTTCATTTTTGCAAAATGAACAAATGATTTCATTCGACTTCACCATAATCTATGTGATTAAAAAAATAGAAATTATCACAACAATAATAATATATTTCTTTTTGATTTTAACGTGGTGAATGGGATTTTAGTGAGCCCTTCATAAGTCCAAGGCCAGTGGCATTTAGCCACCAATGCCACCTTATTTTGATGCCACTGGTCACACTTAGTCACGCATTGCCACACTTAATCAAATTATCACATTTCATCATATTGTCACACTTAATCACATATTGTCACACCTAATAATATTGTCGCTCTTAGTCGCACTCTCACACTTAATAACACTCTCACACTTAGTCACACTTTCGCACTTAATAACACTTTCTCACTTAAAATTTAATCACTGCCACTTTTAGAACATATATCAACAGCGCTGGTTAATATCATCATCAACTCGTAATCTGCAATTCTCAGGTTCGAGCCATCGTTAAGATGTATCTTAAAGGGGGAATTAATGACTAAATGCTGGTCCAATGCGACTTGTAATCATAAAGAAAGTCAAGGTTGGTTGTTTGGTTGTTTTACCTCTGAGCGGCACTATTTTGCACACCATGGACTAAATGGCCAGGTCACACGGACACCGAAGGCTCAGAGAAGGTTGGGGGAGGGGACCCACTGGAACAGCTGTTGGGAGACAGATGGTAGCCTCCCGTCAAGGCCATCCAGCGTGTTCTTTAACGTGCACAGGGTATGGCTCTCCCACACAAGGGGCCACGGATTAACGTCCCATCCAACGGACGGCGGCCTTTCCAAGCTCATCGGTGTCCCCTACTGACCGTGGGCAGGGCGGGGAATTTTGCGGAGATAAATCTCAACGCTGACCCAGCTGGGACTCGAATAAGGGAACTACAGACTACGAGCCTGGCGCGCTACCGACTGAGCCACCCCCGCCCCTAAAGAAAGCCAATCGCATGTTTAAGTTTCTTTATTATTTTTTTTTCTTTTCCATGTTCCAGAATTCCAGCTTAAGAATTCCGTATCAATTAAGGTAGGGCTCGTGCTGACGTCAGCATGCCGTAAAAGTAATATACGCATTTTTCTCTCCATGGTTTCCCGCTCTCCAGTTCATTTTGCTATTCCCATTATGTATTATGGTGATTAATGTTTTGAGAAATTCTGGGCTTCTTCTTCTTCTAATTACCAAATGAATATCATTCACAGCAATAATACAAGATTTACTTAGGCAGATTACTTCAAGACAATACGTATAATCTATAATTATATAAAACGTAATCTACAACTGAAGTTTTCACTTTGTGTATAGTGAGAGGCTCTCAGACGGGGCCTAAGAAAAATGTTACAGTTTAAAAAAAATAAATGTTCACACTGAACCGTGCATAAACCTATTCTCGACGGTTTGTGACGTTTCGTAAACACTTTCTAGCCCACGAACGAAAATCATCATTATAATGTAAATCTCATTTGGATCTCCTGTCAGCTCTTCTTTTCAAGATTTTACTCTCACTTGGAAGCACTGACTCCTTCTGTTGTCGTCATTTAACTCTCACTTGGAACCACTCTCAACTCCTCTCATCGTGATTTAACTCTCATTTGGAACCACTGTCCTCCCCCACCCCACTCATCAGGATTCAACTCTCAGTTGAAATCACTGTCAACTTTTCTCGTCCTGATTTAACTCTTATTTCAAATCACTGCCAACTCCTCTCATCATGATTTAACTCTCATTTGGAACCACTGTCAACTCTGCTTATCATTATTTAACTCTCACTTGAAATCACTGGCGATTCTTCTCGTCATAATTTAATTCTCGCTTCCAGCCAATGGCGACCCTTCTTGTCACGATTTAACTCTCACTTGGAACCACTGTCGACCCCTGTCGTTATAATTTAACACTCACTATAATTAATATATAATTATTATAGTTATAATTAACCACTGTTGACTCCTCTCGTCGAGACTCACTTGGAACCACTGTTGACTCCTCTCGTCAGAATTCTCAGTTGGAGTCAAGACTCCAATCGTTATGTTTTAACCCTTACTGTCGACTCCACGCATCTTGATTTAACTCTCAGTTGTCTACGTCTCACCATTGTCTCACCATTGTCTACGTCTCTCCTCATGATTTAACACTCACTTGAAACCACTGTCTAACTCCATTGTCATGGTTTAACTCTCACTTGGAACCACTGTTGACTCCAATCGTCGCTGAAGATTTCTCATTCCTATGCTTGTGCCTTCAAATGGCATGTCTTATAAAAGATATTTATGTGCTCTAACAATAACCTTATTTTTTCCAAAAATCATTATGCAAATTTGTCTCTTTGAAAGTAATCACATTTTACATAGATTTTTAAGATATTAAATTTGTTGTTTCATTACGAACCATTTTATTATGACATTACTTAGTTTGTGTTAGAAGTACTTTCAGATCTTAAACATTTTTCATCCAATTAAAAAATCAAAAAAGCAAGAATTACGAAGAGTTCAAGTTACGATCACATAGAGTTCGACTTTCAGTGCTAATGACAAAGCATCTGACATCAAGACTCGATCACAAAGAGTTTTGCTGATGCTTGAAGTCAAAAACTTCTAGTTCACAAAGAGCTCATGAGTTTGATTTTGAGTTCTAATCTTGATCACCAAGTGTTCGACTTCGAGACTCGTATGGGACTTCGCACATGCTGACGATTAGGGCTGCCAACTGTTCTTTCTTGCAGAAGACAGGTCCTTCCTATTTTCTTATGGCCAAGAAAATAGGAAGGACCTGTCTTCTGCAAGAAAACAGGTCCTTCCTATCAATTATAAGAAAATAGGAATTTCTTAAGGTCGAAATATCTTTCCTAATTTCTTAGGGTCAAAATGTCCTTTCTTTAGCGAAATATCATGGACGGAGGAAACTTTTGCAAGTTCTAAGTCTGGTTAACTCAACAGTATTGCTAACAAGTCGTGGAACACGTTTCGTTGCGAACATGCAAGCTGACAAAGATGGAGCTTTCTGAGCACGTCCGTTTCACGCAAACTGCTTTAGATTTGAGGGGGAAAAAAGTGTGGATTTGCATCATGGAGATTGGCAGAGATGAATGAGAATACAGATAGTCAACTCCCATAGATCCCATGTTATAATGAAACAATCTCAGTGCCAGTTATTATAGCCCCGAACATCCAAAGAACCATTCACCATTCTCTGTTTCGCATAACTAAGCTTAACCAATGAAGCTTATGTTTCGCTTAGAACGTAGCATTAGCATGCAAATTTTTTATAATACAATGAATTAAAAAATAACTAAGTTGCAAGTAATAACATATATGGCAAGGTTACATATCTTCGTGAGTTGTTGGCAAAAGAAAAAAAAAGCGAAGTTTTCCTAATGTCTTTCCTTCGCAAAGCAAAAAGTTGGCAATCCTACTTACGACTTTCACTACCACTAAAGTTTCGATTACCTTTAGATTTCCAGTAGGGGACACCGATGGCTTGGAAAGGCCGCCATCCGTCGGATGGGACGTTAAGCCGTGGCCCCGTGTGCGGAGAGCCATACCCTGTACACGTTAAAGAACACGCTGGATGGCCTTGACAGGAGGCTACCATCTGTCTCCCAATAGCTGTTCCAGTGGGTCCCCTCCCTCAACCTTCTCTGAGCCTTCGGGGTCCATGTGACCTGGCCATTTAGCCCATGGTGTGCAAAAAAATGCCTCTCAGAGGTAAAACAACCCAACCTAACCTTTCAATTTCCTGTTCAAAGGTTAGCTACTCATGAGCGAGATAATGACGCTTTCAATTCTAGGATATTACTTATGCGAATGCATTCATCTGAAAAAAGCCAACATATAAGAATACCGTCAATTGAAAAGCACCTTTAGGGAATGAGAAATGCATTTTAATATTAAGAGAATTATGATAAAAACGATAAAGAAATGTTTCTAGAAATGTTTGTTTATGTTTGAAATGTTAGTTTAGAAATGTTTCTGAAAAACGATAAGGAAATATATCGAGGCTACAAGAAAGCGTAGATTTTCTGAGCTTGGGAATGAAAGCCTTATATGCAGAGTTTCAATGTGAGCCTTCTTAAGCACGATATCAGATAACAGCATAAAAGCACTATTAATGTAGATTACGAAACATTACTAATGTATGAGACAACCTTGGTAGAATGTTGAATGCAAGCTTATGAAATCAATCTGTAAAGAGATTTCCAAGTATGGGGAATATAATCCCTTTGAAGTTCTATTTGTTGTTTCAATCGAAATATCAGCAATAATTTTTGTAAAAATTTACAATAAAAGCTGCGCGTCTTTATGCAAATCGAAGCAACTGCAGATAAACGACGGTGCGTGTGAAGGTCATGAATCAGTATAAATAATACCTGATACTCAGCTCTGTTAATCAGTGTTATTCTTGTTCTTCAGATGGGAAAGGCAGCGGACTTAAGTGAGTTTGACAATGGCCGAGACGGCAAGGCTTGTGGGGTGCTCATGGTCAGCCATGGTTAGTAACTTCAAAAAGTGGTCCGAGGAGAGAAAAAACACGAACCGCCAGCAAGGTGTGTGGGCCGACCACAGCTTATCAATTCTAGAGGTAAGCAAAGACTATCCCGTATGGTAAGAGCCAACAGAAGGGATACTGTAGCGAACTCGCCCGTAATTTGAATGCTGGTTATGGGAGTAATGCGTCACAACACACAGTACATCGAAGCCTGCTGAAAATGGGGCTGCGTATCCATAGGATACTCCGAGTGCCCATACTAACTAGGTTCACCGTCGAAAGCACCTACAATGGGCACACAAGCATCAAACTGGACCTTGAATGATTGAAAGAAGGTTGTTTGGTCCGATGAATCTCGTTTCCTTTTGCACCATGCGAATGGTCGGGTGTGTGTCATTTACCTGGGGAAGTATTGGCACCATGATGCAATGTGAGACGAAAAGAAGCCGGTGGAGGAAATGTAAATCTTTGGGCAATGTTCTGCTGGGAAACTCTGGGTCTAGTCATTCACGTGCAGGAAACTATGACGTCTACCACCAATCTAAACATAATTGCAGACCAGGTACGTCCTTTCATGACAATAGTATATCCCTCTAATAGTGCCTTCTTTCAACAGGATAATGCGCCTTGCCACACTGCCCGGACTGTTCGAGAATGGTTCACGAAAGATGAGGAAGACTTCCAAATATTATCCTGGCCACCAAATTCCCCAGATATCAATCCAATCGAACATCTGCGGTTTGTGTTGGAACAGCATATTCGATCTGCGGCAGCAAAACCATTCATGTAACTTACAAGAGTTAAAGGATCTGCTGGTAACGTGTTGGTACCAGATATCACAAGACACCTTTTAGAAATCTTGTAGCATCCATGCCTCGCCAGATAAGAGCTGTTTTGGTGACACGTAGAGGACCAACTTCATATTAGGCACGTGGTCATAATGTTTTGATTCTTCGATGTAGATGGAAGCCTCACATCAAGATCATGGTACGTGTTCTTCAACGCGCAAAGGGTATGGCTCTCCCGCACATGGTACCGCGACTTTAAGTCCCATCCGAAAGACTGCTAACTTTCCAAGCTGATCGGTGTCCCCTCTTCGATGGAGGATTGCATTAGGTTGTTTTACCTTTTAGCTCTAATTCTTTGCACAGAATGGGGTAAATGACCAATAAACACGAACCCCAGCACTCAGATAAGGCTGTAGGAAGGGGACTCAGTGGACACGAGACAGATAGACACTTTCCATCAAGGCCATACAGAGTGTCTTTAACGTGCACAGGTATGATTTTCTTGCACACGTGGCAACGGCTTTACATCTCCTCCGATAGACGGTGACCTTTTCAAACCCATGAGTTGAATTGTTTTACCTCTGAGCTGAATTTTTTGTACACAATGGGCTAAATTGCCAGGTCACAAGGAATTCGAGGTCTCGAGAAGGTTGGGGGAAGGAAACCTACTTGACAGCTGTTAAGACACAGGTGATAACCTCCCGTCAAGGCCATCCAGTATGTTCTTTAATGTGCTGGAAGGCCTTTTAGGTGGATGGCCTTCAGCGTATTCTCTGCAGCACATGGAGCCATGGCTTAATGTCTCATCTGATTGACGGCAGCCTTTTCAAGCCCATCGGCATCCCGTACTGACCATGGGCAAGGTGGGGAGAGTGTGGCGTCCCCCCTTTCTGACTAAGTGCAGTTTGATGGTTTAGTAGAGATAAATCTTAACTCTAACGCAGGTAGGATCGGACCAAGTAGATGAAGATTACGAATCTAGCACGCCACCGACGGAGCAAACCCTAAATCTTCTGACCAATGGCAAGAGTGGGGGTTTAGAGGAGGTAAATTTCAACACTTACAAAGTGGGACTCGAACCTAGGAACAGCAGATTACGAGCCTGGCGCTATCGAATACGCCAACCCCTGACCCCTAGAAAACTAGTTGGGTGAAAACATATTAATAAGAAAAACTTGTTTTGTTAATACCCCGGACGACGGACGGTGGCCTTTCCAGGTCCATCGATGTTCTCTACTGATCGAGGGTGGAGAGTTTTGCTGAGATAAATCTTAACGCCAGCCCAGGCGGAACTTCAACCTGAGAATTACAGATTACGAGCTTGACACGCTACCGACTGAGCCACCCCCGCCCTTCTGACTAAAGTAAAAAGTGATTTGCTACTGAATTTCACTCTGAAGAGATCTAGAAAAGAAGAAAAGGTGTATTGGGGGAGAGGGAGTATGATCGTGACGAAATGAACTGGAACGTCGTTCCAGTATCAATTTCCATCTCCCTTTTAGTGGCCTTTAACATCATTTCTTGAAAATAACATGTTTAATATTTTTTCTCCGGTTACTAGTACTCTCAGAGAGGAGCATCATGCCCCCCCCCCCCCCAGGTCTCCGCTGCGGTGAAGTATCGACGAAAATAGTACTTATTGAACAGTTAGTGTAGAGTTATACGCTGTAATATACGCCTAAAGTACCATTTCACTGAAAACTAATGATCTGGTGTGATTAAGCAAGTCTAAAGCTACCTTTTTTCCGATTCTTTTCTATTGATCCATTTGCTAACTAGTGACAATGTTGAAGGAAAAGTTATAAATCTAAGTGAAAAAAAATTCTTAGCACACAATGAGAACTTAATCAGCTTTTGAGAAGAAGTATTTAACGTCTTTTATCGCTTAATGTGTAGTTTCCTCCAGAGATTGCAAAAGATTACTATATGCTCTTTCTCATATCCTAATCTGTTTTACCGATCTTCTTAGAGAGCACCTGAAGCCATTAGCAAACGTTTGCAGTTCACTAGGAAACTGGTTGTTCAAGTGTAATCTCATTCTTTAAGCCCTTCTAAAGAAAAGGCTATGCAAACAAAACACACTCAGAGATTCTATGTTCTTTAGGCTCAGTTGTAGGAGGAGACCCAATAAATATCAGAAAAGCATAAAAACTCCAAACCGTTGCCTGCCTAAGATCAATGGTTCCCATCCGGTAGTTCCCGAACCACTAGAGCAGTGGTTTTCGACCGGGTGCCAAAGAGAGTAATAGAGACTTCCATCTGTCTCCTAACAGCTGACTAATGGATATTCTTCTCTAGCCCTCTTTGTGATATTAGGGTCCTTGTAACCTGGCCATTTTGTGTAAAAAAAATTCTGCTCAGAGGTTAAAAATCCAACCCAGCTCAAATCTTCAAAAAAACCCTTTGAAAAATCAGTAATGAAAAAATTTCGTCCCATTTTTTTTTAAACCTATTATTCGACTGTTGCACTCTAAGTTCTATTCTGAATGTTTAGTGTCTTCAAAATGTCTAAGTCATCAGAAAGAGGGGGGGGGGGAGACCTAGGATGCAGTGGGCAGACAATGTCAAACAGGACCTTGTCCTAAAACAAAATATTTCATTTTCGAACGAAAGTGAAAATATTTCATTTTGGAAGGGAAAGAACGAAAACAAAATATTTCATTTTGGAAAGAACGACAACGAAATATTTCGCTTTGAATAGAAAAGAACGAAAGCGAAATATTTCGTTTGAGGGAAAAGGAAAGAATGAAAACGATATATTTAATTTTGGAACGGAAAGAAATAAAATTTTCGTTTTTGAACGGAAAGAACGACAGCGAAATATTTGTCTCTTTTAATACCTGATTTTAATATATTTATAATTAATTTATTACCGCGGCTGCAATCTCCAAATACAGAAACTTATCCTTTCAGTAATACCTATTTCATTTGAAACTTTTCAACTAAGTTTCGGACGTTATTTAAACTTAAAATCATTGAATGACTTTCGAGCTTCATATACTTTTTATTTCCCTTTGCTTCCGAGCACTTGTTGGCTTTTATATTCAACCACTCCTGATATTCCATCGCAAATTGCATTAATACAACAAAGGCAAGTTCTAGTAGTCACTTGGTTGTCTTTGGGTTGCTTCTAAGAAAACAAATCTTGCGTGATTGAAAAGATTTCCTTCCAGATTTCAATCGATTAGGAGGAATGCCGAATTCTAAACTGTATGAATCGAAATCAGATCTCCAAAACTATTTTACTATAAACAAATTGAATAACTCGAACTATTTCATCACAATATTTCCATTAGAAGACTTCATTGCTGCCTTTCCTCAAAGGTTTCTCACCGATATTTCTTTGTGCAAACAAACGGATTATACTCGCCAAATGGACTCGAAAGAAGGAAAGCGACGTTGGCATTTCGAAGTTTTCCAAAGAATTCATTTATTTATTTCCACCTAAATGAATAAAGAATTCGAACTTGGAAGTTTCCTGAGTAAAAAACACCAAATTTTCTTTATGATCGCTGCCAGATTTTACTACCAAAAACAACAGCCAAAAAAAAGTATAACTTATATAATGTAGTTTATTCTTCCACAGTGACAGCCAGAGAAAAATGACAAATGAAAAATATAATCCTTTTTTGCATAGTAACGATTTAATTAACAAATCTGTGCCTTGCCCGGGCTAGGCCACCAGGATGGTATAATACGAAAATAATATTAAGCACATAGAAAAGTAATGATAATTCCGCTTATTGTTTGAAATTGAAAGTATAAACAAAATATGAAAACCATCAGTTCGCCGCATAGTTACGAATGTATCTGAGATCATGGATATTTAGAGACAGACTGCATCTCTTCTCAAGGTTTCAGCTGACTGCTTTATCGTCGCAAAGTAATGCAATTGGGATCACTTGAGAAATCATCTCTTCTGTAACGTCACTGTGATTTATTGAAGGTGAAACATGCATTTTAATTAATATTAAGCCGTGGAGGAGATTCGCACAACATGGAATAAAAAAAAAATGCGACCTGGAAAGGTAACTTTTAGCGTAATTGAGCATCGGCATATCGCTAGGCGATTTCTCACACTGTGCTAAAAAAACTGATAGGAGTGCATTAAGCAAATGCCTCTGATTTCCATGGAGCATATATTACTTTTAGGTGGGTAATATTTCAAGAATTGGACTTAATGAGACTAAAGAAGTTATTTCAATCAAGAAGAAACTCTAAGAGTTCTTAAAATGCCAACTAATCAAGTCAGGAAAACTGGATTAAAACCTTTCGTTGCAAAGAAACTGAGCAAATCGAAAATGAATACTTCAAGCTATATATTTTTCCCTTTTTCTAATGTACTGCTCATGCCATTAACTGAAATATGTTCTAATTTAGATTTACTGAGCATTTCTTTAAAAAAATGTAAGAAGGTACTTCCCTACACAAAGGATAATGATAATATAGACGCTATATTAGGCCAGTTTCTCATACAAGAATATGTAGTCTTGTACGCTAACACTAGGTAGATCTTTCGTAAGGTTGTTGCCTATGACAATATAAAGTATCTGAAGTCGCATTAAACCCTAGGCGAGCACTTCATGAGCTTGTTCGGTAATCCGCTACTGTTGCTCCTTAATATTTCTGGTAAACAATTGTGATATAGTTTTAAAAACAAAATAAGTAAGACTGTAGCAAATGCTTCTTCTTTGGTTGGATATTTTTAAGATAAAATCTTGAATATTGTAATAATTCATTTCCCTATCAAAATATTAGAGACTCTCCATCAGTAGGAATCTAATTTCGAAGCTCTATAACTTCTATAATGTGCATTTTATGGAGAAACGTGACTGAAGATAAATTAAAGATCATAATCATATCTATGCACATCTCGATGCTCACCAATATTAGTTCAGTATTTAAAGAGTTATGAAAACTGGAATATTTAGAAATAAATCATCCTGTTTTATAAAAATCATTCATATCATCATCATCATCATCTTCAAGCAGCCATGGGCTACGTATGTCCACCAGATTGTTCAATTTGGTTCTCCAAACCCATCTGTCCTGAACTACACTGCCGCACCTGGCCAGTTTAGCCCAATTCTAACCATAACTGTCTAATATCGAAATAATCATTACGCAGTCATTTAAATGTATATTTTGAAATAGTTTCAAACAAAAATTGATTTTAGAATAAAGATTTTATAAGTTACAGAGCTTCGAATTTATATTCCCATTGGCGTAATTATAAATTATCTAATATTTTGGTAGGCAGTGTATATTCTTATACATTTTTTTTGGTTTCAATGAGGTTTTATTTACTATTTTTTATTCATTTGAAAATTAATTATCAGCTTTGGTTTACAGACCCTCATTTCATACTACCAATGGGGGATTAAAATGATCTGCAAATGAGATTTGGTTGGGTTGTTTTAACTTTGAGTGGCACTTTTATTAGCACAATGGGCAAAATGGCCAGGTCACAAGGACAACAAGAACCCAGAGTTAGATTTGGGAAATAGGACACACTGGACTGCTGCTAGGAGACAGATAAAAGCTTACCGTCAAGGACATCCAACTTATTCTTTAATTTACACAGTGTGTAGCTCTCCTACACACAGATCTACGATACGTTTTTAAACATCTGTAGTTGAACTGCATTTTATAATAAAAGAAATATTATTATGGATATTTTATGAAGCCATCTCGTGACCGAGTGGTTACTGACCAAAGAGACTGGGGTTCGAGCCGAGGGTAAGACATAATGCTTGTGTTGTCTTTCTGCTGAGGTATCTCCGACCTCACAGATCTTCTCTAAGACGTATTAAACCGACAGGCTACTGTCAGACTTCTGTGGCAAGCAACTGCTTGAAGAGAAATTCATTTTGTTTTTGTTGTTTTCCTCCGCCATTTTTTTTCCTAATTCATTGGTCTAGAAACAACTCTCATTGCAGTCGAAACTCCGTTTTGAGAACTTTTGTAGTATAAAAGAACAGGCACAATGGAACAATCGATTTAAAAGCCTGAAAGTTCCAGTGGAATGTGTGTTATCTTGAATAAAAGACTAACAAGAAACTAGAAAAAAATAATCGATTTCAGGTTTAAGTAAGGTTAAGGAGCCTGAATAAATTTTTGAAAAAAGAAGAAAAATCGAGGTCCCACAAGTTTAATATTTGGGACACAAATATTTATTAAAGATAATTTTTGTTTGTTTGTCTTTTCCTACGTAATTAAGCTTAATTCACTGTCTTTCTATTTGTAAGTGCAGTAAATTAATATTTACCTCATTAATATCGCAGGCATACTTAATATATTCCTACATACTCTATTCATTCTTTACTATTTAACGAATATATCAATGAAAATAAATCATTTTCTGCAAGTGGAAATTCTACTGCTTATGGAAATTCCTTACTATTCATCTTTCGAAAATCTTTATTATTTATTTTTGTAAAGTCCTTGTTGTTTTGGGGCGGGGGTAGCTCAGTCGGTAGCGCGCCAGGCTCGTAATCTGTACTTCCCAGTTCCCAGGTTCGAGTCCCAGCTGGGTCAGCGTTGAGATTTATCTCCGCAAAATTCCCTGCCCTGCCCACGGTCAGTAGGGGACACCGATGGGCTTGGGAAGGCCGCCGTCCGGCGGATGAAACGTTAAGCCGTGGCCCCGTGTGCGGGAGAGACATACCCTGTGCACGTTAAAGAACACGCTGAATGGCCTTGACGGGAGGCTACCATCTGTCTCCCAACAGCTATTCCAGTGGGTCCCCTCCCCCAACCTTCTCTGAGCCTTCGGGGTCCATGTGACCTGGCCATTTAGCCCATGGTGTGTAAAAAAGTGCCGCTCAGAGGTAAAACAACCCAATCCAAATCCTTGTTGTTTTCTGATGGGAAATTCTGACATTTGCCTTTTGATAATCTTTGTTCTGTACTTATGAAAGTTCCTTTTGTTTACTAATGGAAACTATTTTTATTTACGTATGCATTTCATTTCATAAACTATTAATCTCTGATTTTCTGCTACTTTAATGTAAAAATAAAACTTTTCTATAAAATGTGTGTTATCTTGAATAAAAGACTAACAAGAAACTACTTCGAGAATTTTCTTTTACAGTAAATATCCTTTGAACTTGAGATATGAGAAAATACGGAAATCAATTCTGAAATGTCCATACTTCTTATTTGACGATAGTGTAATATGTAAATATGTAATACATAAATATACATGATGATATTGTTTCATGATAGATCATCATTTTTCTTCAGCTTGTTGCAAATTTTTTTTGTTAAAAAAGATTTGACTAGTATAGAAGTTTTGTTTTATTTTTGAAACTATCATAACAAAATAAATTCCAGCTGTAAGGTAAACTTCCCAAGTTGAAGACCAGAATCATAAACCAAAGTACTGGCTACGTTTTCTCTATCTGAAAGATTCGTGATGTCCACTGAGATGTAATAAGGCTTTGATCTTTCTGGAAAAAACAATAGTTCTAAAAACTTCTGTTGAGTTCCGATTTTCTGTTTCAAAGTCGGATAGTCGTCGAAGCATCACGGAAGCGCCCTTTAATAATAAAACTACCTGCTACAACAAGAATGTTGCCATTTGGGCATATCTAACTTAGTACTTGAGTATTTGAGCATAAATGCGACGACTGCAAACTACATCATGTACGTACAGAAGAGTCAGAGACGATTTCTAAAACGTTCGAATGTAGAGTGAGCAAATTGTTTTTGTATTGAATTGGGAATAACATGCAAACTCACTGACGTTCCGATAGATAATAAAACCATTTTTACTTTTTTTTCTTTGAAATATATAAACATGTATATGTATAAAATATATTTTTTTAGGTTCCCTTTGGAACCGTCCGTGCTGAAATTTACTTCCCTAATCTCAGTGAGATAAGAAACACTGTTGCACTTCTTAAGGTGGTAATCTGCACAAAAGGATTTTGAACCATATCCCCTTGCACCAAAAAACCTGTGTGTGCTAAACTCACGATGAAAAATATATCTTTCCCTAACAGATATGCAATTAATTCCCATATATATTTCTCCTCAGACTTTGAGTCCTTTTTTAGACTGTAGGGACTCGGTCAGCCAAAGCGGAAAAGCGAGAACCAGAATCGCCATTTCGGCGACAGGACCCAGCGGATCCGGTTTGGGGAGAGGCTGGATGAAGAAACGCCACATGTGCGTTTGGTTAGAACCACAGCACCCACTTACATGGGGACGAGAATAGACGTGGCACAATAATAAATGATGTCCCATTGGCGAGAGACCTAATGTCATAACAGATACTACCACGGAATTAAACCCACACTTTAGGCTGCAGAGAGATTGCATCGTCGAGAGTTACACCATAACTATGAGTGCATTTTTGCTTTAATAGTTACTTCTAGATTATATTTTAAACATCTGGAATACTGGTGTATAATCGTCTTATATCTAACATGTTTAGACGATTGTGATTATATCTCCGCAAAATTCCCCGTCCTGCCCACGGTCAGTAGGGGACACCGATGGGCTTGGAAAGGTCGCCGTCCGTCGGATGGGACGTTAAGCCGTGGCCCCGTGTGCGGGAGAGACATACCCTGTGCACGTTAAAGAACATGCTGGATGGCCTTGACGGGAGGACACCATCTGTCTCCCAACAGCTGTTCCAGTGGGTCCCCTCCCCCAACCTTCTCTGAGCCTTCGGGGTCCATGTGACCTGGCCATTTAGCCC
Organism: Ryuthela nishihirai; assembly: GCA_038380435.1. NCBI lineage: Eukaryota > Metazoa > Arthropoda > Arachnida > Araneae > Heptathelidae > Ryuthela > Ryuthela nishihirai. Next base: position 55,155,025 of record JAWZYU010000010.1, read on the forward strand.
ATGGTGTGCAAAAAAGTGCCGCTCAGAGGTAAAACAACCCAACACACCGATTGTGATTGAGTGACTGAGTGAGCGATAGGAGATCTCGTTCCTGTCACGTGAGTGACAGGAGAATTCTAACTATAATGCTCTAAAAATTTTAAAACTAAAAATTTGCTCTTACGGGTAATCTAGGTTATAGAGCTCGGGAAAAATCAAAAATTTGACCTCTGACGTGTCCTTTGAAAGTCACATAGAGGTCAAACCTTGACCGTAAAGTGCTAAAACCTAGAAAAAAATTGTTTGCGGGTTATCAGGCTGTATTCTCAGAAACATTACGAAATTTTTGATCTGGCAGTCCTTCGAAGTAAAAGGTCAAATTTCGATCTACTGGTGCTAGAGAGCTAAAAATTGGTGCCTGGGGGTATTTCCGACCGTAGTAGAAAGCAGTCCGTCGCGAAAGCAGATATGCCGAAGATACTGATTGATTTCTAATAATATATACAGGGTGTTCCTGAATTCATGGCCAAAACGTGAGGGGATGGTAGAATACACCAAACCCACCAATTTCGTCATAGAATATGCGGCCGCAAACGCAGTGAGGAGTCGGAAATGAAGGACAGACACAGAGGTTTTCAGAGTGACATTTATTGGAGATCATTACAGCAAATTCTCAAACGTGCGCCCACCAACGTTGATACAGGCGGCACAATGGCGGAGTAGGGATTGGCGTACCTGCTCATAAACTTCGGGCTTGTCGCGCACATCGGCGGTTGCGACGGACAGTCGGGTTACCAGATCCTCCGCGGACTACATGGGCGTCTCGTGCACGACATTTTTCAAAAAACCCCACAGAAAGAAATTTATACAAGTAAAATCGGGCGACCTGGGGGGCCACGGGATGGGACCACCGCGCCAAATCCATCGGTTCCCAAATGTGGTATGAAGATGCTGACGCACGTCCATGCTGAAATGGGGGGGTACCTACCGCCACCTACCTGCGCCCCTACTGGCACCAGGCTGCGTTAACGGCCTCATATTCTATGACGAATATTGGTAAGTTCGGTGTATACTACCATCCCCTCACGTTTGGGCCATGAATTCAGGGACACCCTGTATGGCTGTTTTGAGTGAGTGGAGATGACATTAATATCTGACTGTGATACAGATGTGGTAGAGCTCTGAAAATTTGGATTCGGGGTAATTTGGGCCGTAGGTCTTGGGGAAAATACGGAGTTTTGAATCAGACTATCCTTAAAGGGTCAAACAGAATCCATTTTGGTCAAACTCTGTTCTAAATGTGGTACAAACGTTAAAACTGGTGCCTAGGAGTCTGTCGAATTCGTAGATCTCAGAAAAGTTGCGAAATTTCGTGCGACCTGTGGGTCCCTTGTGATCAAAAGTCACATGTCGTTCTACCTGTACTTAAAAGTGAAAATTGGTTTTTGAGGGTATTTTGTGTCATAAATGTCAGCAACGTTACGAAATTTCTAATCCGACCTGTCTTTCAAGGTCAAAGAGAGAGGACATTTTTACGAAACTCTGATCTCTGTGGGCTAGAAACATATAGATTGATGCCTAGGAGTGTTTCGGATCGTATAGCTCGAGAATGGTTTCGAACCGACATGTTGTTCAAGACCAAAGAGGAGTTAGAATGACTATCGAGTAATTAAGAGACTCCGAAGGTGGCGATTGATGGATTTGATGACGACGCTATATAGACTGAGCGATGCAATTGGTTTCCAGTGACGCTTCTGTTGTCTATGTTTGAATAATGGTTTGTTAGTAAGGTTATTTGATCTACCATGACTTATTGCTTTGTGTGGTCTGAACACTAAATTTAAAAAAATGCCAGGAGTGGTTACTATCAAACAGTGCTAGAATAAAATAAAGGGGGTGGCGCAAAAACCTCAAACGATCCGGAAAAGAGAGTAAAGAGGGCAAATGACTGGATTTCGTTCGCAACGTAACATTTTCCTCTTCATTTTAGAGGTTTGAAAAATATTTCTGGAAAAAATGAGAGAAATATGCACAAGTTCAATAATTTTTTGCCTCCATTATCCTTACAAGCGTGGGACGGGGGTGGCTCAGTCGGTAGCGCGCCAGGCTCGTAATCTGTAGTTCCCAGGTTCCAGTCCCAGCTGGGTCAGCGTTGAGATTTGTCTCCGCAAAATTCCCACCCTGCCCGCGGTCAGTAAGGGACACCGATGGGCTTGGAAAGGCCGCCGTCCGTCGGATGGGACGTTAAGCCGTGGCCCCGTGTGCGGGAGAGTCATACCCTGTGCACGTTAAAGAACACGCTGGATGGCCTTGACGGGAGGCTACCATCTGTCTCCTAACAGCTGTTCCAGTGAGTTCCCTCCCCCAACCTTCTCCGAGCCTTCGGGGTCCATGTGACCTGGCCATTTAGCCCATGGTGTGCAAAAAAGTGACGCTCAGAGGTAAAACAACCCAACCAAATCTTACAAGCGTTTTAAAAGCGCAAGGGGCGTAGCTTCTAGACCCCCAGCCCCCACCCCCCCCCGATCCGCCCCTGTTACCAAATAACCTCATATTCACACACCGACATAAATAAGAATCCTTTGAATTTGACATTTAAATCTCTCTCCTATTTGGCCACCATGTCATTTATTTCGATCTTATTCATTGTATAAAGTACTCTTCAAAAAGCTACTTGCCATCGAGGTATAACATGAATCTCTGCTCATAACGCACCACAGAGAAGATCCTTGAAAAAGATGAGGTCTCACCCGAAAGACAATAAATATGCAAAGGGCAGCTAAAAGAATAAATTTTATTTATCGCTTTAAGACATTATCGGTATTGCATTATCTAAGGAACAACATGAATATACATATGTGTGGAACAATATACATTATCTAAGGAACAACATGAATATACATATGTGTGTGTTTTCAGTGCTTCAAAATATTTATTTTATATTGTGCTGTACTTCGAATCACTTAAACGTTTGTGACAATATTACTGTTTCCAGTTTTGGCGCAATTTGTAACTTAGAAACTTAAAAGTGACGATTAAGACCTAGTGCTATTATTTTAACCACATTCAATCAATCTAAGGTAGAACATTTTAATGCAAAATTTCCACTAGGAAATGCAAACACCTTTCCCCCTTCCCCTACACCCCCAAAAATATATATATAAATTGGCGCGGGAGGAAATCTGGCAGTGCAGCATTGCCCTCCCCCCTCCCCGACACACTCGCACAGACATACCTGGAAAAGTTGATCGGTGAATTAATTTACGTTGAATAACATTAGATGTATCAAAAAAAAAAATCAGTTTTTTCTTAACAATATGCAATCTTCATTTTTTTTGCTTTTCTCATTGTTTCCGGGAGCATATTCTGTATTTTCATTTATTAATATGAAAAAACATTTTAATGTGTAATTAGACAGTCAGATTTGAAATTTCGTACATTTTTGAGATGCAGGACCCGAATACCCTTAGACACAAATTGTCGATTTTGTAGCACGTATAGATCACTATCTGGCTTCTCTTTGGCCTGAAAATACACATCAGATCCCAAATATTTTAACGTTTCTGAGATTTACGGCCCAAAATACCTGTAAGCAAGAATCGATTTAAAAATAAATAAACGGAGTAGGTGGAGGGGGAGTTGCAAGAGACTCGAACTCCTTTGCAATGTAAAATTTCCCCTCCGTTTTTAGCGGTCTTAAAATTTTTTTTCAAAAATACCTAAAACATGTAAAAAGTCAATGTTTTTTTGTCTCCATTACCTTTACTAGCTTTCTCAAAGCCCGGGAGGAGGGCAAGGTCCTCTTGTCTCCTCTCTCCCCCTCCTCCCTCCCTTCTCTACTTCCGGCCCTTGCTCTAGGAGCCGGAACTAGAGAAGGGAGGGAGGAGTAATTATGATTTAGCTTTCATCAATTTAGCAATAGCTTTCCAGCACCAGTAGACTTTAACTTGTATATTTCGGCCTTTACTGGTAAATTTTAACAGAACTTGTATATTTTCAGAATTTTTGAGCATATTTACTTGAAAGATTGTGATCCTTAATTCAACAGTTGAATTAAATATGCTTTCAATGGGATCAATGTTAAAAAGTTGTTTACATGTTGTTTTTTGCCGATTTAATCGGATTAGTTTTTAAGAAACTCATATAATACTTTAATACCAGCCAACAAATGTGTGATGCTTTTAATTTTACTTTTTAAAATTTCTGGTAGCTAACCTGGCATCCTATTTAATGTAGCATCTTATTTTTTAAGGGAAAAACTAATGCTGATTAATCCAAAACTGTAAGATATCTACGTCTTCTATGGAATGACGAAAAGCATATTTATGAAAATTAAACGTACATTTGCTGCTCTTCTAAATATTTGTTTAGTTTAAATTAATAGGTTCTATGTTATTCGCCTTCAATCAGTTACGTTACAAATAATTAATCATCTCAACATTTCTTTGCATAGAGATTTGTTTTCGATCATCTGAGTTTCGGCTAATCCTTCACCTTTCTGGAAATGAGTTGCAAAGGGGAAAAGGTGGAAAAAATGGCCGCGCGCACAGTATGAGATCTGATCAGCGATGGTCATCTGAGATGCAGAATCGTAAGCTCCTTACCTGAAGTCCGTTGATCCCTTTTATCTACAGAAAACTTCTTCGGACTAGGGAGATTAAGAAGAAAAGCTCCACAACTCAGGAAACAAGAAACCAATGGGTAAGTATTATGATTCTGCGAAATACGACAGTATTGTCAAGAATGGGAAATGTGAATGCGTAGTCATGTTTTCTCACCTTTTGGTTATCTATATTTTCATGAACGTACGTCGGCAGTAATTTTTTTAGGGGAGGGGGAAATATTTTCAAGGCAGACAAAAAATATCAGGGTGGAGGGGGAGAGGGAGGGGAAGAAAGAAATTGTGTTGTTTAACTTGAACAAAAACCGTGTTGTTTTAACTTTGAAACAAAAAAATTGAAATATTTTAAAGGCTGCAAAAAGGATGAGAATCGCAATGTGCTTATGCAGGAATTCAATGTTGGTTCGTCAACGATATATGACATTAATGGGCAAAGCGGAACGCTTCAATAGTTCTTGGTGAAATCCGAGAGTGATAAAAGCATAGAATGGTGTCATACACTCCATGCCCCTACGGATGACTTGGATAGTGCATTGTATGATTTGTTCTCTCGTTTAGACATTTACATCTGGGCGGAGGTGGCTCAGTCGGTAGCTCGCCAGGCTCGTAATCTGTAGTTCCCAGGTTCGAGTCCCAGCTGGGTCAGCGTTGAGATTTATCTCCGCAAAATTCCCCGCCCTGCCCACGGTCAGTAGGGGACACCGATGGGCTTGGAAAGGCCGCCGTCCGTCGGATGGGACGTTAAGCCGTGGTCCCGCGTGTGGGAGAGCCATAACCTGTGCACGTTAAAGAACACGCTGGATGGCCTTGACGGGAGGCTACCATCTGTCTCCCAACAGCTGTTCCAGTGGGTCCCCTCCCCCAACCTTCTCTGAGCCTTCGGGGTCCGTGTGACCTGGCCATTTAGCCCATGGTGTGCAAAAAAGTGCCGCTCAGAGGTAAAACAACCCAACCCATTTACATCTATATTAAGGGAGTTATACTTCATTTTTATCAACATTGTTTTTAAATGCATTTTTATTTTAACTAAGGCATGGCCGAGTGGTTAGCGCGCTTGGCTACTGATCTCAGGGACCTGGGTTCGAGCCCCGGGTAAGGCATGGCTGTTTGTGTCGTTTTTCTGCTGAGGGCCTGCCATCCTCTCAGACCTTTTGCTATGGCAATAAACTGACAGGTTCCTGTCAGACCTCTTGGCAAGCAGCTGCTTGAGGCGGTATTTATTATTTGAATTCAAAATTGTACCTCAGTATTTGGTTTCTGTAAAAATATTTCTCATTCAATTGGCAGATTCATCTAACCAGCAACCCCATTCTCCATAAATGCCGGATAACCGCGAGTTACTGTGCTATTCAACCGGAAAACTTATCATTTATTTTTTACCTTAAACAAAACAAAATGTTTTCCCTCCGATCCTTCCCTGAAATGAGGAAGTTGGGTTTTTTTTACCATGAATGACACATTTTTCGCGCACAATGGACTAATGGACAGGTCACAAGGACCCCAAAACTACCGTGTAAAGTCACAAGGTCCTCACTTTTCATGGCAGTTTCCAGGAACGCATTAATAGGGCAAATCGAGGACTACCTGTACTGTATTCTATATTTTTGTGAATTTTTCATTAGTTTCAGTTTCCTCCGCTGAAAGGTGCATGACAAAACTTTAAGATAATGTAGTAAACAGCCTATTTAAACTAAAAAATGACATTCAATGTATTAATAGCGACTGGCAACAAAATACAAACTCAGCCCCTTTTTGAGAGAGCATTTAATGTTTGCCAGAGTCTACAGCACGTTTCAATTTCTTTAAATCTGGTTAAGGATTAGGATGAACGGTTAAGTGATGAGTCCCTGGATTAAAGGCTCAGGCCCCCGACGAATAAATGCCCTGAATTTGGTTTTAAATATTTTTAAAATGTTAAATTGACTGTACAGCTGGAGCAGATCTTTACTAATAGAATAGTACTGGCAACACTGTTCTAAAATATTTCGGTCACAATGCAGATGACTAAAAGAATGAGGTTTTTTAGTAGTAGTAGATATATTTATTCATCATCATCATCTCACAAAACAATAGATACAGAGAGTTTTTTAGATATGACCCGCAAAGCCAATAGCTCATCAGCAGGAAATGCAGATGAATATTATTTTTCATACATGAAATATTACGACATTAGTATGTATATATATAATATTATGACAGTATCTCATATAACGAATTAGAACAATTGAATTTATTTGATAATGAAACTGTGCTTAACAATCTAAACCAGGCGTGTCCAACCTTTTGACTTCCCTGGGCCACATTGAGTGAAGATGAATTGTTTTGGGCCGCACACGAAATATGTAATATAGTTAATGTACATGAAAAATAAAACTTCATTTATTTTCTTATGTTTTTTATTATAAAATTAAAAAAGGGCAACATAAAACTAGTGGGATATCAAAAACTCGCTGAAAATCACATAATCATGTTGAAAGCTGATGTCGTAAACACGTAAACTTTACGATTTTGTGGGCCGCATTACTAGCTGTCCAGGGCCGCGGGTTGGACACGCCTGATCTAAACAAATTGTGCAGAGATAGAAATGTACACTGTAAAAAAATGAACACCAAAAAATTATATATACAGTTTTTTCAGGATTACTGATTAACAGACATTCTTTAAACAGTTTTTATCGTTTAATAATTAATTTAATGATAGTGGGAACCGTGCGAATAACAGTAGAGAATGCATGTCTTTCTTCTACTTACTGATACCTTCTCGTATTTTATGGTTGCCGATGGTTTAATTATTGTATTATGCAAGTTGAAAGGTTTCATCTCTGTTTAAGCAGATTTCGGCGCGCTGTAGTTTCCAAAATACTTGGCCCCCATATCCAAAATTTGGAACACAGGTTTCCCCCTATGTTGGGTTAAAATTTTGAGTCCTAACTTGTAAGGGACGGGGTTTAGAATCTCTAAAAGTGTTTGCGAATGTGAGAGAACTGGTAACGGTGCGACATCTGGCATTGTTCTGACTCGGCTTTCTCAGCTTGTGAAAGAAGAAATCAGTGGAGAAATTTGTCGGAGGGGAATTTCCCTTTCCATCATGGCAATTGAAAGATTATTTTCAAGCATGAATTTAATACGGACGGATGAAAAATCACGCATAAAAGTGAACGTTGTGAAATCTTTAGTGCAAAACTGACCAAAGTTAGAATATTTTACAGAAAATTCATTAGAATGAAAACTATGCATAATAACAGATATTTTTTGTTTATTAACCATTATTCAAGTTTTATTTTGTGCCGATAGATATTAAGGCAATTTCTATATATAGTAATATACAAAACATGTGGGAAATGAAAATGATTGTGTCGCTTTTTTAACATATTAATATCGTCAAAACTCAATCTTTCAGATTGAATTTTTAGAAGTCTTCGAATCTTTTCTTTAAAAAACTAGTCACTCTAATAAAAAGCAGATTCTTCAAGTAAAATTTTTAAAAGTCTTCCGATCTTCTTTAAATCTGGTCACCGTAGTCAAGAGAGACTTAAACTATCTGAATGATGCGTCAGTTCCTACGTTTATTTTCGAACTCTTAAATTTTTCTCTAAAATCTTCGTCGACGTTTATTCTCCAGAGAGCTAATTAAATCCGAACTTCACTACTTTTCAAGAAGTTTTCGTTTTTCCTTCGATCTTGATGCAGCTTTCTTTTAGAGCAGGTACGTTATTTGCAGGCTCGCTTCAACCTGGATCTTCCTCAAAGCTGACAAAATACAGCCACTAGGATGCAATGTTTCGCTAAAAATATTCAAGACAATCGCTCTTCGTAAAAGAAAATCGCTTTGAGGAATGTTTTGCTGTGTAGGTGTGTTATTTGCTCAGTAAACATATTTCGCACAGATCATATCGAACTAGAGGGAAATACAAAAGGAATATTCAGTGTTTATTTAGGGATATATTTATGTACTTAGGTTGTTGTTTGAGGCATGTTTACAGTGAATCCATCCATCAATCCATATGCCTCCTAACAGCTGTCCAGTGGTCCCTTCCCTCCAACCTTTACGGGGTCCTTGTGACCTTGCCATTTAGCCCATTGTATGCAAAAAGTTCCACTCAGAGGTAAAGCAACCCAATTCTTCTACATAATATACATTCATTTATTTATGACAAATTTTACATCCATTGTCATGTCGATGACTTCATTTCAAAAGAAATGCACATAATAAAAAAAATCCGTAAATATTTGCTCATATATGTCTTTTTTTTTCTGATACATACAATATAATAAAAAAATGCCCCCTCAAGCAGCTGCTTGCCACAGAGGTCTGACAGAAGTCTGTCAGTTTATATGCAATAGTAGGAGGTCTGTGAGGACGGCAGGACCTCAGCAGAAAAACAGCACGAACATCCATGCCTTACCCTGGGCTCGAACCCAGGTCCCTTAGATCAGTAGCCAAGAGCGCTTACAACTCAGCCAAGGGACGGTCAACATACAATATATAATTTGAAATTTTCACAAAGTTCAATTGAAAAATAAACTAAAAATAACATAAATACAAAAGTATAAAAATTAATTCAATGTGAACTGAATGAGGAACAAACATATATAAACATGCATCGGAAGGGACACTACCTTGCTCATGATCCAGCACCAACCCCTACGAGCGATGTTTTTTTCGCTTCAAACTGTATGTAAATTCAAGTTTTTATAAGTCGGGAACTGCCTCGATTGCCGTCTGTCAGATAGGAGGTTAAACCTTTGTACTGTGTGCAGAAGAGTTATATCCTGTGCACCTTAAAGAATACGCTGGATGGTCTATCTACCGAATGTCATTAAATTCTAGCCAGTCGCTGATATATCCACTTTTATATTTGCAACTTGCCTTTTGCCCACCAGTAAACTTCAAGTGTACATTCTTACGTATCTTTAATTATTAGAAACGGCAGTATCATATTCTCGTTATTTGTTAATCTAAAGCCAAACTGCAAGCTTATATTCCTAATTAAACTTATCCGCAATTTATTCGAATAAATCTTCTGCCTGTGCTTTCAAACTAGTAACTGTAGCATGAGTATCAGCATTACAACACGATTAGCTGAAACTCCAACAAGCATCAATAGCACTATATTCCTGACAAAGTTCTCGAACTAGATATCGCACCAATAGCTATTAATGAGGATGTCGTATGTCCTAGATCCTCATAAGTAGTGTTTAGTTTTCCTTGGTGATAATTATACTTATGTATAATCCTTAATCCGATTAATAAAAGTCTTAAGATCGTCTATTTACAGCAGAGAGATCCTATTCGAAATAAACGCCCTCCTTTGATATGTAGTGATTAAAGGTTTCTCTATTGAGACGTATGATTCTAGAAGTGAAGAGATGTGGGATTATTACACTCTCATGCTATTTCATTTCACCATAACGACCGAAATTAACTAGCTTACAAAACTCGCAAATCTCAGACCACACAGAAGCTTCTGGATATATGCTAAGGCATTGTTTCTTCGTTTTTTGATGAGCGGGGATATGGGGATATTCATCGAAACAGTATTGCTATTGAAATCACATGACAACCTACAACAATTATTGAAGGAAACGTGTATATTATGTCACGAGGTGCTTTACGTGCTGTGAAGAATTCGCCATAGTTATAAAGATAAAAGTGACGGTTAGATTAAAACAAGTTTGGAAAAGAATAAGTTGGGTTGTTTTACCTACGAGCGGGACTTTTTGCACATAATGGCTAAATGGCCAGGTCACAAGGACCCCGAGCACTCATAGAAGGTTGGTGGGAGAGGACTCACTAGACAGCTGTTAAGAGACAGATGGTAGCCTCCCGTCAAGGCCATCTATCATATTTATTAGCATGCAGAGGGTATGGTTCTCCCGAACGAGTCGCGTCTTTACGTCACATCCGACGGACGGAGGTCTTTCCCAACCCATGAGTGAGGGCAGGGGGGGGGAGTCTTTGGGATAAGAGTAACTTCTTAAAAGTTTATTTGTGTGTGTTATCGCGGGTGTGAATTTGGATACTGTAATTGATATATTAGTTTTAATTAAGTGTTACCATGCAGCGTTAGTGTTAGTTAAATGTCTTCACATGTGATTGAAAGGGATATTTGTTACTAGTTAACATTAACTTTATGAAACGCCAAAATAGTATTTGATAAGAATCAACTTGTAATTTGTTACCAAAAAACGATTAGTTATTGGTTGGCCAAGAGTATGGTTACTCCGTTTATTTATTAAAGTATTATTCACTTCTCGTAAAATAATTGTTTTTTTTTTTCATCTACTAAATAAGCTCATTTTTTTTTATCAGTCTCCTTAATTAGAACCCATTACACAGTATAACTAAATAAGCATTACAAAATTTTGCAACATTATTTCCACAGACTTACCAATGACAGAGCACTAAAGTTTTTGGTCTGTCATAGGATTGCCCAAACTTTATAATCTGGGGAACAATTTTTTTCAGTGCTACTTTTTTCGGCCCAAAAATGTAAACGTATAAAAAAAATGAGTATTTAATCTTATAACAATTGATCATTTATTTTGTGTGTATAATATCACTTTTAAATAACTAAGAAAGAAATACGAAATATACGATGGGAACTAGTTATACAGGGTGAATCTGAAAAAGTGGGCAAAACTTTACGGGGTGGTAGAACGCAGCTATACGAGCAATAATCGTCATAGAAAGTACGGGCGGAACGAAAACGGCGAGCCGCTAGGTGGCGTTGGAAATGGTATGAAAGGGTCGGTCCTCGCACCCAACGGCATTTCTACCGTGGATTGCCGAGAGGATGGCTGGTTATACTAACCACGAAATGGCGGATATGCACTTTGTGTACGGTGCGGCAGACGGGAATGCAAGTTACATTCCTGCTAATAAAATGTTTTCTGAAGTATCTCCTCTCCTTCTTGTGTTCATTCTTTAAATGTGACAGTGGAAAACTACTTTTAACTTCTCACCGCTTGCGTTCCGACCATACATTCTATGACGAATATTGCTCGTATAGCTGCGTTCTACCACCCCGTAAAGTTTTGCCCACTTTTTCAGATTCACCCTGTATATTACCACATTCATCAATGTTGCACGATAATAACAAGATCGTGCGATCCCAGGACCAAGAGAGTTTTTCAAGGGCTTGTACTCTGCCGCAAAGGGGGAGCGATGATAATTGTTAAGTCGATGACGCGCCAGGTTCTAACCTGCAGTTCCCGGGATCGAGTCCCAACTAGGACAGTGTTGAGATTTATCTCCGCAAAACTCTCCGCCTTTGTTGTTTGGACACTAGGGAATACTGACGGGATTAGAACAGCCGCGGTTTATTGGATGGGATGTCAAGCTGAGGTCTCGTGCGGGAGAGCCATACCTGTGCACGTTAATGAACACGCTAGATGGCCTTGTTGGGAAGATACTGTCTCCTAACAGCTGTCCAATGGGTTTCCTCTCCCAACCTTCTCTGAGTCTTTGGGGTACTTGAATGTGATATTCCTTCTGCAGATCCCTGTGCACATTAAAGAACACACTGGATGTGAGGCTACCACATGTCTCCTAACAGCTATCTAGTGGGTCCCCTTCTTTAACCTACTCTGAATCTTTTGCTCCCTGTGGCCTGGTTATTTAGCCCAATGTGGGCAAAAAATGCTACTCAGAGGCAAAACAACACGGTCAAAAAAATCGTTTTTCATTCAATATAATCTTGATAATAAGCAAATAGATGTCATAGAAATTAATTATAAAGTGTACAGTCGAAATAATTGCAAAAAGAAATTATTAAAATTAGATAGTAATATATAAGTGTGATAACCAAGAATTTAAAACCTCTTAGCGTTACAAAAAAAAAGGATTCGTTTAATGAGTGGTATCGTGCAATTTGGTAATGAGTTCATCCTCAGTTTTAATTTGTGACTTTTTTTTCTTGTGAAAGAAAACAGCAAGAATAAATAATAAAATATTTTTTTTTATTTGATTATAATTTTAACTTTTTAATAAGAGTTTTGTAATTAAAAATGAGAACCATTCAAACTTTGCATATTTTTTATTTTTTACTTTCATTAATTAATCGCTCTCAGGGTTTTTTAATGACGTTACTCAAAAACTTTCAGAACTTAAAAATATTTGAAATAGCTGACCAGTTATTTCAAGTATTTTTTTGTTCCAAACAACGTTAAAAGTTTATTTTATCCCTAAAATAATTATAATTATTTTATAGTTTGTAATAATTTATAATACGAAGAATTAAATAATAGTTTAACGGCAAAAATTTAGGTATATATATTTTAAGATGTGCTAAAAACACATATTTCTTCCCTTCCTGGTCCGGTGGGTTAGTACGCTTGGCTACTAATCAAAGGTTCCGGGTTCGATCCCCGGATAGAGTATAGATGTTTCTTTTCTGCGTTGCATTTCTGCTGAGGTCTCGTCTTCCCCACAGATATTATCGCTGGTGAATCATATTGCGATCTTGTTAGACCTCTGTGGCAAGCAGCTGCTTGAAAAGAATTTTTTTAAAACCTGAGTTAGAGCTCAGTAATTATGTAAACGGTTCGGGCCCGAGCTTAATGGCTTCAGGCTCTTTCTCGAAAATTTGAACCCATTCTCATCTCATCGATCATTTATGGTGTCGTAAGCCAGCGCTGAGATTTATCTCCGCAAAACTCCCATCCTGTCAGTAGGGGACACTGATGGGTTGGAAAGACCACCGCGGAGAGCCATACTCTATGCACGTTAAAGAACATGCTGGATGTCCTTGACGGGAGGCTACCATCTGTCTCCTATCAGCGTTCAGTGGGTTCCTGTCATGTCCCCCGAATTTTATGTTTATTTATTTATTGATATATTTCTATTGTGCATTTATTATTGTATATATTTTTATGCATGAAGTGTGTTTTTGTGCTGGGATGTGAATCACTGTTGTTGTTTTCGGGTCGGAAGCTGGCTGGTTGCATCAAGATCGATTCCAGAAGTTGTTTATGGCTGTAAATGACTAGCCTAGGACGCTAGTGCAGCGAGGAGGCTAGGCGGGATTTTTGAGACAACAGTTTGGTGTGAGCTTTCAAAAAGAGGGAGTCGTTTCGATACACGTCAGAAGGACGCCGCGCCTTACTCGAAGTAACCCTTGAAGGGAGGGTGTGATTTCAAGAGGGAATCGAGATTCTTGGAGAATCTGATAATAGTTTTTAGATTCAGAGTGAACCACAGTACATGCAAAGGTTGATTATCCTTTCACCGAGTTTGAGGTCTGTAAAGTGAGAACTTGCAGAGTGTGCAATTTCCCACCTCATTATGAATGTTTGCAGCAGCAAGGCACCAAAGGCCCACGAAGTTGAGCGCATCCCCAGCACTTGAGTGTATAAAGTGTAAATAAACTGAGTCGTCCTTATCCAATTCTCGTGCAGTTAATTAATGGACTATTGTTATTCATCATTCAACGCAGCGAATATCAGGCATACAGTGCCAGGGGCCTAAAAACCCGCGAACCTGTCTTTTCACCGAAGTGAGGGTGAAGTTCTCTAAGTACTAATCGCATCGTCTTCCGGCGGCCACGACATTTGGCCCAGTCCCATCGCATTCCGAATAGGGAGTACATCACATCTAGCTCAGTCTGAAGGGATCAGATAGTGAGGACATTACATCTGGCTCAGTCTACATAGATCGGAATAGGGAGGTTATCACATCTGGCTCAGTCTGAAAGAATCCGAACAGGCAGGACATCACAGTTCCTACCCACAACCTTCTCTAAGCCCTCGGGATCCTTGTGACCTGGCCATGTAGGTCATTGTGTGCAAAAAAAGTGCCTCTCAGAGGTAAAACCCTGGAGAGTCAGTATTACCCTGGAAGAAAGTTCGCGATTTTCGTTACTTTCATATCATCTTTCATAACTCAATCTGGAGACTTCGCGTAAATATCCATCGACCCATTATCTTGTAACTGCAACATAAAAGCTCAAATCGAGCAACTTTGTATCGAAGAGGTCATACAGTGCCTTTTACACGTCAGAATGAATCAAGACAAATGGTAAATGTGTTCGTTTCTGCACTTGGCAGGAGAAGGGAATGTGATTTATCATTTCTGACTTCTCCTACCAGTAGCCCAATGCGTTGAATTATAGATAAAGCCATGATGAGGAAAAAAAACTCGTTTCACCCAATTCTCCCATCCCGGAATGAAATTTGAAGTGAGAAGCATTCTAGGAATCGTCGTTGTTCTTTTAAAGTGGAGAGCACTATTTTCGGAACCTAGCCTCTACTATGAAACTCTGCTGACCTCTCAATCATCAAAGCTTCAGACGAAGAGATTACATAAACGAACTAAATATAAGTTCAATCTCTCAGTCTATATAGAGAAAGCAATTTCCACTTCAGTTGATTTACAGCCAATAGACAGTCGTGTTCCTCATATAAATGATTCACCATTTGATGAAGTTCGTTTCTCTGCATCTATTTCATGCACGAATATATCACGCTATATGTCATATGTGAATAATGAAGGAAATACAGTACATAGAAAGCATTTACTGATATGTCATCCTAAATTGAAGGCTTTGGAAAAAAGGAGGGGTTTACTCCGTTTTTGCAGCAGCTGAGAAATCAAAAATTTATTTCAGAAAAGACTAAATTTACTGATAGGGAATCAACCTTTTCCATGGTGTTACTTCTTCCATTGCAGAAAAAAAAGCACCATTTTTGATCACACGATAATGGTGTTTTATTCGTTTTACAGTTACAAAAAAAAATCAACCAAAATGGAGCTATTCCATTCTTTGAAACTTTCCCGATAGACATTATTTAAAAATTTTCAGGTCCATGATGATTTATATTCGATTACAGAACTTATCTTCGTCTTCTAATGCTATCTATAGTCATCACCCACGATGAAATTTGAAAATAATTTTCCAGACGAAATTATGAATGATTCTTAAATCTATTCCGACTACTCTTCTAAGTGAATCTCAGAGGTTCGATTTCAATCTTGTTCAAAACTTACCCTTGTTCGGGTACCACACCCGAAAAACCTCAGTTGCTTTAGCTTCCGTCTTACATCTTATATGAGGATTTTTTAGCTGGCACCAAGTCCGGATCTGGGAAGGAAGCTGCAAAAGGACCATGGCCTTCCTTTCAGAATGCTAGAAAGAGTAACAGAGGCAAAAAAGGTGTTAAACTTATATATATTTCATGCATTTTTCAAGAAATTTTTAAAGACCTTTAAAACGGAGTGGGAAACTGTTATACTGTATTGGAAATCCAGTCTCTTAGCCGTTTATATTTTTCCGTATTGATGGTGTTTCTTCCTCCTCCCCCCTAGAGTTTTTTCCAGATTCGGGTTGAGGCGGGGGTGGCTCAGTCGGTAGCGCACCAGGCTCGTAATTTGTAGTTCCCAGGTTCGAGTCCCAGCTGGGTCAGCGTTGAGATTTATCTCCGCAAATTTCCCCGCTGTGCCCACAGTCAGTAGGGGACACCGATGAACTTGGAAACGTCGTCGTCCGTCGGATGGAACGTTAAGCCGTGGCCCCGTGTGCGGGAGAATCATACCCTGTGCACGTTAAAGAACACACTGGATGAATGATTATGAATGATTGACCATCTGTCTCCCAACAGCTGTTCCAATGGGTCCCCTCCCCCAACCTTTTCTGAGCCTACGGGGTCCTTGTGACCTGGCCATTTAGCCCATGTTGTGCAAAAAAAGTGCCGCTCAGAGGTAAAACGACCCAACCCAACCCAGATCCGGGCCTGGCTGGAATCAATAACAATTTGTTGTCATAGTCAGCATTATAAAAAACGAAGTAAATGCAAATGATCGTAAGCTTAATGAATATTCTTATAAGGGCCAGATCTACGCCTCTCCCCTCCCCTTTAAAAATGCTGGTAAGGATAATAGAGGTACAAATGAATAACTTATGTGTTTCACGCATTTCTCAAAACACATTTGAACGCCTCTAAAATAAAAAGGGAAACGTTATTGGTGAACGTTAAACCCTTAAAGGGAAACGTTATTTGACAGTAGGGGCCCAAAAGATCTAGTGTCATAACCAGAATTGTTTAATCCGTGTTCGACGTTAATTCAAATATATTTAATTGTTAAGAAGATGAGAGAGCACAAAACACTCATTAGGCAACAATAAGCTGTCAAAAATAGCTAAACTACTACATACTAGACAATAGTAATAAACAAACACGTATCGTTTTAACATAAGCTGACCGAAGTACACAGATGACGTCATCTTTCAGATGTATGAAACAATGGCAGAAAAGCAAACAAATGTTAACAAAAACCATGCAATTCTAGCCACAGAAAGCACAGAAGTTCGAGTTGTCATAATTTAAATTTTGCTAATAATTGAGAAAAAGAGATAGGAGTTAAATTTTATCTTTTCGTAACGATTTGGACCTTTTAATCAGCGAATAATAAAATAAATGAAAAATTAATACGTTTATGATTATTTTCAAAGTTTTTTTTCTTCACTCAGGTAAAATAGTCCTCCTTTTTAGAACGATGTTGCTCGAAATTTTTTAGTTTTCTCGACTTTTCTAATATTTTAGATCAATTAACAATGAATTTTTAATCTTCTGTACAATTGTTCAAAGTTTGTGATAACGTATAATACCAAGAATTATAAACAATTAATAAGCGGTTTGCATTTTTATATATAAGCTTTTTACAATTGCGTGATTTTTTTCCCTGGACGGTTTCGAAAACTTGGACTTGAAATCTTCTCGAATAGGGGAGCGTGTCGGCTCAGTTGTTACTGTACCAGACTTGTAATCTGCAGTTCAAAGGTTCGAGTCTCACCTTTGCCAGCGTTGAGACTTATCTTCGCTAAACCCGCACCCTGCTCTCGGCGAGAAAGGGGACACCAATGGGCTTGGAAAGGCCGTCGTCCATCGGATGGGACGTTAAGTCGTGGCTCCGTATGCGGGAGAGCTTATACTCTGTGCACGTTGAAGAGCATGCTAGATGGCCTTGGCAGAAACAGCTGTCCAGTGAGTCTCCTTCCTCCAACCTTTTCTGAATACTGCAGGTACTTGTGACCTAGGGGCGGGGGTGACTCAGTCGGTAGCGTGCCAGGCTCGTAATCTGTAGTTCCAAGGTTCGAGTCCCAGCTGAGTCAGCGTTGAGTTTTATCTCCGCAAAATTGCCCGCCCTGCCCACGGTCAGTAGGGGACACCGATGGACTTAGAAAGGCGCCGTTCGTCGGATGAGACGTTAAGCCGTGGCCCCGTGTGCGGGGAGCCATACCCTGTGCACGTTAAAAAATACGCTGGATCGCCTTGACGGGAGGCTGCCATCTGTCTCCCAACAGCTGTTCCAGTTGGTCCCTCCCCCAACCATCTCTGAGCCTTCGGGGTCCTTGCGACCTGGCCATTTAGCCCATGGTGTGCAAAAAAGTGTCGCTCAGAGGTAAAACAACCCAACCCCACCCTTGTGACCTGGCCGTTTAGCCCACTGTGTGCAAAAAGTGTCGTTCATAGGTAAAATAACCCAACCTATCTGTAGAACATATTCTTTCGGATGATCAAAATAGAAAACATAAACCTGTAACTTTATCTTACGTTTGCTAATACTTGAGCCACAGCCTATTTCGGGAAAAAATTCTTTCGAAATAAAGACAGAAACCCAGTTGAAGCGAAAGAAAAATTGATGTGGAGAAAAATAAAGATTTGCTCTTTCTGCCAAAATGGCCTGGAAGTAACAACTGACTTCACAATTTACCGAGACAATAAAGTCCAGTAAAAAACACTTTGCAGGGCTCTTTAGAGTCTTCAAGGCTACAATCAGAAGAGTCATTCCCACCTTTTGAAACGAGGGAATAGGAGAAAGCAGCAATTTAGGTTCGGACAAAAGGAAACATAATGATCAAACGGTGAACGCAAACATTCCGAAGCGACTGAAAAAAAAAAGAAAAAAAAATCTACCTTTAAGAATGAGATTTCACTTCAGGAAGAGGAAAAGATAAAATCTTTTCTACCTTAGAAGCAAGAGAAGTCATCAATTTTAAAACATATATATATAACGTTGTTGATTTTAAAGCATTAAATCTTACAAAAATTTTCATGTGGTCTTATACACTCAAGAACAACTTTATTAGCTGTATTGTTTTACCACTGAGTTATGCTTTTTTTTTGTACACAATAGGCTAAACGAGCAGGTTACAAAGCACCCGAGGGCTTGAGAAGTTTGAGGGAAGGGAACCTATTAGACAGCTTTTAGGAGACAGATGATAGCCTCCCGTCTAGGCCATCCAGCGTGCTCTGTAATGTGTACAGTGTATTGCTCTCCCGCACACTGAGCAACATGAGTATTTCCTATCTGACGGACGGTGGCCTTTCTTGACCCATCTGTATCCTCTACTGACCGAGGTAGGCACTTTATTAGGTACTGTTACATGCTATGTCAATAGTATCTCAGATACAGAACTCCGTAACATCTTAAACATGCTGTTTATGAAAAAATATCTGAATTAAACCTGTTCGAATTTCGATTTTTAACGATATATCAGTTTTAAAAAAGTTGTGGATGCTGAGACATTTATAAAGTTAGCTCATTCTGCAAAAAAGTTTCAAAATTGGTGAAAATTAACGTAGTTTATACACAAACCTATTAAAAGAACTCCGTAACATCTTAAACACGCTGTTTATGAAAAAATATCTGAATTAAACCTGTTCAAATTTCGATTTTTAACGATATATCAGTTTTAAAAAAGTTGTGGATGCTGAAACATTTATAAAGTTAGCTCGTTCTGCAAAAAAAAATTCAAAATTGGTGAAAATTAACCTAGTTTATACACAAACTATTAAAAGAACTCTTCATGTGTTAGTAAAGTTTAGTATAATTGTTATTACTTTCGTTTTAACTTTTTTTTACCAACTTTTTACAGTAAATATTTAAACTGTCATTGTTTTCTAATTTCCGTAACTCTCCAAATACCTAGCGAAGGTTATTGAAACTCACGATTGAAATATTTTTTGATTGAGATTTTTAAATTATCTTCAGTCACATTTTTCTTTTTGCGGAAAGCTTACTTAGGAAGTTATCTAAGTTACCCTTGACATAATATGGAACTGTATTCAATAAACTAGCCTCGCAATGTAAACTTTTCATATTTTAACAAAGTATATGGTAGGAGACGTAAACTCCAGCTGTTAGCTTAGTCTGCAGATAAACTGAAAGAACAATATAATAGTAAATTCTCGATTATCTGAATACCATATATACGGATTTTCCACTGGAACTCTCATATCGATTATATGACTAAAAATGTTATAAAGGAATGGACATACATACAGTGGATCTATTTCCAATCGTTAAATATACGGGATAAAAAAAAAACTCTCAAACTAGGGGAATGGCATCCATCCGCGTTCCACCCAATTTTCAGCCCTGATTCGGATTCGAATCAGATTGCATTCGTAAATAAAACTGTCAGAATGATCTGTTCATGATAAAATGAAGTATTTTTCCGTTGTTTGTCGATTTTCTATCCGACTTTGAGGTCTCAGCTTGGTTCCGAAAATTCTATGGGCAGCACCGGTCACATTATCGCCCCGTACAAAAAAAAATACTCCCTCAAGTAGCTACTTGCCACAGAGGTCTGACAGGAGCCTGTCAGTTTATGCGCCATAGTAAAAGGTCTGTGAAGATGGTGAACCTCAGCAGAAAAACAACACAAATATCCATGCCTTATCCCGGGACTCGAACCCAGGTCCTTTAAGATCAGTAGCCAAACGCACTAACCACTCGGCCAAACCTTAAATGTCTTCTATAACACTGAGTTTTTGTGTTGTCTAGCTGTTTCTTCAGCTTTGTAAGCCAAGCTATGAAACCAAAGATTCTTATCAGCTGTTAACTGATCCTTTACACTTTTATTAAGCTCTTTATAATGCTTCCTGTTAGACTAGTAGGATGTTGATTCAGATTATTCCACCATGACGAAATACTACCCTTTAATCTGTTGATTCATTCTTTTTGATCCCATCGTATTTTCTTACACGATCTAACTGCGCTAAATAAAAGCTGGTTTAAACTGTAGTAGAAGTTAGTGGCATGACAGAAAACTTGTTACTGAATTAAGGTTACTTGAACTGCCTAAGATATTGTGGTGACCAACCCTGTGTATATTTAGGGCGGCGCACGCACTTAGGCAGTGAGTTGTTTCTTGCTGCCAAGTCTAAGGCCGTTCCCGAACCGAACATTAAGAATACAGACATTACCATAATGAAAACTGAGATAATTTGTAATTAACAAATAAAACACAACATTTATTAATAAGTTACTATTTCGACACTTTCACACATGTAGGTCCACTCATCGGACAATTTCATCAGGCGCCCTCGGCGCAACATTTCTCAATTTAAGGGGCTTACCCCAGCGATGGCGCAGCACAGTCCAAAAAGTTACTTAAGTTCAGTTCCAAAAGGTGAGCAGATGACACACCATGTATTAGTTCCATACAGGCCACGTGATGGCAGTAGTCATTGCAATTGACTACTGCCATCACGTGGCCTGTATGCATGGCAGTAGTCATGCAATTGAGTGGGAAAAGTTAAAACCAGAGTAAAATCGATTTCAATCCTACCTCCTCATTCTGTGCAGCCTCATCCCAGAGGTCGACATCGCAGGTTAACTGGCCGCTTTCCCGTGGCTGCAGGCTTTCGCTCCTCGGCAGCTCGCTGTATCTCACATGGCTCTGATGACAACTCTCGTCATTTTCATCTGTCCAGCGGCAACAGCTCAAGATTTTCTTCCTTTTAGAGTGACAAGTAACAACTGCCACCTTTTCGCTTGTTTTTCGAGGAACACTGTCTGGTCCCCCTGGCAGAGGTCAGCTACACTCATGCATGGCTGTAAGTGATTGGCCAGAATAGCCGAGGTGCGAATCTCAGATACCCTCTGGTCAACGTTGTTTACCAGGCATGTCACATAGTCCCTCTACCATCTGGGGTTTCAGGATCAATCTGGAAAATTCCGTGCCTGCGGCCGAGTTCCTCTTCATCGAATTGGACACAAAAATGGAGGCAATATGAAAAGGCGCTATCGGAACGAGGATAAGTGCGTCCATGACCCTCCACGCCAAAAGTCGTGTCCACATGATAAAACAAATGTGGGCACGACAATATCATATGTATAATGCATCATTACTGGCACTTCAGTAAAGTTGCAAACGACTGTTTACATATTATCATATTCAAAGCTATTATTTGTTGCCTTTAAAATTAAAATACACAAGTTCATGAAATATCCATATTTGCAAAAAACATAATTACTTTGAAAGGAATTAAATATATATGTTACCGCTAAAGCTCGAAAGCCGTTAATGTGCACATTACCTAGCTAATCTGCAGATTAACTGATTTGCTCCTTTAACTTGCGGAATCAAGAGTTTTCCGCATTTTACCTAGGTAATGTGCACATTAACGGCTTCCGTATCGTTAAAGTTCAAAAGTTTGTTTCTCTCATAGTGGTGAATCTCTTAAATATGAATCTTCGTGTCACGTGATTCACTCGTCCGCATTATAAAAAAACGCCCCGGATGAGCGGAGGCCAAGTGAGAACGAATCGGTAAAGTGATTCATTCTTGGTAACGAATCACTAAAATGATTCGTTCTCACTTGGCCTGCTCATTTTGGGGGCGTTTTTTATAATTCCGACGGCTGATTCATGTTGACAGAGGGATGACCCTGGTTTCAACTCTACTCTCGGACACTAGATAAATAACATTATGTTAATTTAAGCGTACAGAAACGTTCCTGTTGTTCCAGCAAAGATCTTATTTTCACTTTAACGAGTGCCTAGTAGGTAATGTGCAGATTACCTAGGTAATTTGAGAAATGAAACAATTTTCCGCACGTTAACGGATCACCCTAGTTAATCTGCACAATACCTAGATAATCTGTAGAATAACTGATTTCTGCACTTTAGCCGTAACATATATAAGAGTAACAAAGGTATCATATTTATTTCACTTGCTTGTATATAACAAAACTATTTCAGAAATCAGATACAATTTCATTTTTTTCATATTATTGTGTCCCTTCTCAAAAATCAGAAACAGGTTTAGTACCAACCCACAATACCCGGAACATATCATTAAGAAGACAAATTAATATCTATTTGTCATCTTGTGGATATGTTCTTAATATTGTGGTTTTATGGGAAGTCGTTGGGTTGTTTTACCTCTGAGAGGCATTTCTTGCAAACAATGGGCTAAATGTCCAGGTCACATATATGCCGAGGGCTCAGAGAAGGTTTGGGGAGGGGACCCACTGGATACAGCTGTTAACCTCCTGTCAAGGCCATCCAGTACGTTCTTTAACATGCACAGGGTATGGTTCTCCCGCACACGGGACAATGGTTTAAAGTCTCACCCGGACGACAGCCTTTCCAAGCCCATCAGTGTCCCCTACTGACCGAGAGCAGAGCAGAGAGTGTGGCGGAGGTACATCTCAACGCTGGCCCACCTGGGAACTACAGATTACGAGTCTCGCGAGCTACCGACTGAGCCACCCCCGCCCCGTATGGGAGTTAGAGAACGAGAGTGTTTACTGCGACTGCAACAGCCCACTAGCAACGTAAGTCTCGACAGAATCTTAACACTGTAATACATCACAGAAGACGAGGCTTCACAAGAAAACTGGCAAAAAAAAACAGTATGGCTTCCTCAAGATTTGAACCCGTTGTTCAAAAGAACAAGGAAACTGCTTTATTTCTCCCTCGCACTCTGTAGGAGATGGATCAGAAGGGATTCAAAACATAAACCTTTGTTGCTTATTAAGTCCTACGAATTTTTAATGCGTGGTAGCATTAAAGGTTTTATTGAAATGCTGTTCATCAGCTTTCTTGTGAATCTTAGCAGTAGACAGATATTCAGTGGCATGATTAGTGAGAGTGGGGTCAAATATTTATATTTTGACTTTGCGAATACATAAAAAAATTATTTAATTTTATTACATTTATTAATTATTATTTTGATTTCATTTGTGATTATTTTCTACTGAGTGTTCTGCATTTTGGCCACTTTAAGCAAAAAAAGGGAAGTGATATGAACTATAATAAACTATTACGAAAACTATATGAAGCCGAAAAATTATGCCACTGAAGAGGTCAAAGGTTACGATTCTTCATTTTCATATCAAATATCATTCTAAAACAAAACACATACATAATGATTGCATAGTTATTTGTTGTTATTTTCGTATTAACAGGTATTTAATTGGTTTGGAGTCTAATCACGATGTCATCCACCAAATTTGTCAGAGTCTGCTGTGCGAGAGATTGAGGGGAATGCAATAGAGTCGGTCGTCTGCGCATAGAGCTATTTCTGATGAAGACTCCTGCCTGGATGTTGCCCTCTCAATGGATGCAGAAAGCTCCAGAGAGAGTTGCCTGGCTGATATTACCGTTTGTCCAGGTCACATATATGCCGAGGGCTCAGAGAAGGTTTTGGGGAGGGGACCCACTGGATACAGCTGTTAGCCTCCTGTCAAGGCCATCCAGCACGTTCTTTAACATGCACAGGGTATGGTTCTTCAGCATTTATTCAGGGTATGGTTCTTCCGCCGTTATTGCATTAGCCAGGACAGAGGTCATTCTGCGCTCTTGTCAGTCTTGGACTACTTTGTACTGGTTTGCTGCTCCCGTCTCTTTTCCACTGTAACCATCTTCAAAGTCAGGCACTGATTTGGAGATATTTACAGTCCTATCGACATCAATTTGCGATCGGCCGGACTCTATCACACCGTTCTTCTACTACGTGTAAAAGTATCCATACGTGTCTGTGTCATGCAATTGTTATGAAACGCTCTACCAACACGAACACAACGCTTACTCCTTAGAAATTTGCTATTCGAGTCACAAATGCAAATTTATTCCAATAGGATGATTTTTGGGAGGTGTGCGACTTTGCACATATTTTACTTCATTGACACACAAAATGTAATATTAATAATTTCAATCATTTGTGGAATATTTAGGAATTATGCTTAACTTTTGGACGTCAGTGTACAGGTACTGGACAGAAAAATGGAAACAGTTCCATGCTATCTCAATGGAAAATCACATTCAGAGCTCAATAACTTCTTTAATATGATTTTTCACGGGAAACATATCTAAAGACAAATTAAATATCCCAAATAAATCTATGTAAATCTCGATTTTAAAATATCCCTGTAAAACTCCCCGCCCTGCCCACGGTCGGTAGGGGACACCGATGGGCTTAGAAAGGCCGCCGTTCATCGGAGGGGCGTTACGCCGCGGCCCCGTGTGCGGGAGATACATGCACGTTAAAGAACACGCTGGATGGCCTTGAAGGGAGGCTAGCATCTGTCTCCCAACAGCCGTTCCAGTGGGTCCCCTCCCCCAACCTTCTCTGAGCCTTCGGTGTCTTTGTGACCTGGCGATTTAGCCCATTGTGTGCAAAAAAGTGCCGCTCAGAGGTAAAAAGCTAACCAACCGACTCTATTTTAAACAACATTTGTTCAGTATTCAAAGAGTTATAAACACTGGAATATTTAATAAGCTACATAAAAAAACTGAGCCCAAGAGATCATAATTAACTCTACCACGTAAGTTGTTTTAATACTTAAATTTCGGGGGGGAAATTTTTTGCAGCCTATTAAATATTCCAGCGTTCATAACTCTTTGAATACTGAACAAATATTATTTGAAATTGGGATTTCGGTAGATTTGATTGAGACCTTTAATTTATCTAGACATATTTTTCATTAAAAAACGCATTAAAGGAGTTATTGAGCTCTGAATGTGATATTCTATTGAAATAGCTTGGAGCCGTTTCCATTTTTTTGTATGTAGATTTTTCTCAGAACTGTATGTAGAAATAGTTCAGTAACTGTATGTATTCAGTAACTGTATGTAGATTTTTCTCAGAACCAGCAAGAGAATAGCATACATGAACGAAACATTAACATTAATGAAATATTAACATTATAGATAAACCTAAAATCAGCCAAAGAAGAATAACGTTTTTTTACATAGATGAATACCAAAGTTCGTAAAAGTGACTAATATATAAAGCAAATTTAATCAATGCACTTTTAAATAAGAAAAAAAAACGAGGAAACGGAATTACTAAAGAAAATAAAGTTTTTATTGAAGCTAATATTTTACCAGTTCACTTTCGTGGAGAGTTTTTTCTCCCTCCCTAAACCTTACCTTGGTGTTGTTTGACATCGTACATCAGGAGGCTTCAAAAAAATAAGAATAAAAAAAAACGGAATCCATTATTCCTAACAGTTCCCTTTGTTGTTGCCAGCAAGAGTCTCATTCATCAAAAAGTTTTTGTGGGCAGATGTTACTTCTCTATTGACAATAATGTGCCTAAAGGGTATTAAATACTGCTGACTTTATTCACAGACTTTCTTTCCCTAGTCAGTTACGACGAATCATTCAGTTGCCCTTCATTCTCTATGCACTAGAACGTTTTCTACAAAACGATTATCTATTTTTTTAACGCGCAGTTTTTCCGAATTTTTATTTTGTAATTGCGAGCCAAGGCCCCAGAGAGGCATTTACCAATCTCCCGCCGGAATTTAGTTCATGTAAAAGAGAACTCTTATTAAGAAAATGTACCCTGAAAACATATTCTTATTATGCTTAAATATATTCTTTCGAGTCCTTTTTTAAACATGGAATATTTGAAATCCAAATGCCATTCTAGATTCAGTAATCCCAATTTAGACTACTGTCTGAGAACAGGTTGGGGTTACCTCTGAGCGGCACTTTTTGCACACAGTGGGTTAAATGGAAGGGTCACAAGGATCCCAAGGGCTCAGAGAAGGTTGGGGGATGGGACCCACTGGACAGCTGTTAGGTAACAGGTGCGAGCCTCCGGTCAAAACCACAAGTAGATAAATACCTCCTCAAGCAGCTCTTTGCCACAGAGGTCTGACAGGAGCCTGTCAATTTAATACGACAAAGCAGAGGGATCTGTGTTGATGGCGGATCCTCAGCAGATTTTTTTGCCAACTGCACACGCTGTTCCCAGGTGGTCAGCGTCCAACGCTTCATCCTCCCAGGTACTGACCGCGCCCAAAGCTGCTTAACTTCGGTGATCAGATGAGAACCGGTGTTTTCAGCTTGGTACTACCGTTGGCCAAGACCATACAGCGTTCAGTTTAATGAGCACCGGAATGGCTCTCCTCCACATGGTAAGGTATCTTGCCACGGTTTTATGTCCTCTCCGACTGACGGCTGCTTTTATTTATGGAAAAATATATATAAAGCACTGGCTCAATACAGGGTTGAATTATATCCAAGGAAATCATGCTTCTCCCAATAGAATGTATTAATAACCGAGATAGAAATACAAAGAATAATAACGTTTGTGTTGAACTCAGTTTACAAAATTATTTTCAAAATTTAAAAAGACAACTAAAATGGAGGGAACCACAGTGTTTACCTCTGAGCTGCTCTTTTTTTTGCACACACTGGACTAAACGGGCAGGTCAAAAGGATCAGAAGGGCTGAGAGAAGGTTGAAGGTTGAAGAAGGGTATCAACTGAACAGCTGGTAGGAGACAGATTGTACTCCTCCTGTCAAAACCATCCAGCATGTTCTTTAACGTGCAAAGGCATGACTCACCTGCACACAATGCTATGGCTGGTAGCGCGCCAGGCTCGTAATCTGTAGTTCCCAGGTTCGAGTCCCAGCTGGGTGAGCGTTGAGATTTATCTCCGCAAAATTCCCCGCCCTGACACCGATGGGCTTGGAAAGGTCGCCGTCCGTCGGATGGGACGTTAAGCCGTGGCCCCAAGTGCGGGAGAGAGCCATACCCTGTGCACGTTAAAGAACACGCTGGATGGCCTTGCCGGGAGGCTACCATCTGTCTCCCAACAGCTTGTCCCAGTGGGTCCCCTCCCCCAACCTTCTCTGAGCCTTCGGGGTCCATGTGACCTGGCCATTTAGCCCATGGTGTGCAAAAAAGTGTCGCTCAGAGGTAAAACAACCCAACCCAATGCTATGGCTTAACGTCGCATACGATGGACAGAAACCTTTCCCAGCCAATCGTGTCATGGTGAGGTTTAGCGGAGGAAAATTTCAACGCTGGCACAGTTCAGTCTCGTACCTGCAAACTTCAGATTACGAGGAACCCGCAGGTGGAATAGAGTTAAACTAGAATG
Source organism: Ryuthela nishihirai (assembly GCA_038380435.1). Lineage (NCBI taxonomy): Eukaryota > Metazoa > Arthropoda > Arachnida > Araneae > Heptathelidae > Ryuthela > Ryuthela nishihirai. Next base: position 55,182,757 of record JAWZYU010000010.1, read on the forward strand.
TATTTGAACAACAGGGGATCCCTATACTCAGACAACATGATAAATTTCAACGAATAATATTTTTATTTCAATGAGAGAAGTTAACAAATTTTTAAGTTACCCTCTTGTCAGGGCCCCCACATCCTGAAGCGGGCCCCCAGGCCAAGGTCTTTGGAGGGTCCCCCTACCTACCGCTAAGGTTAAGGACAGCGTGCTGCTCTACAGGATTTAGGATAAAATAAGTCAGTTTAAATGATGACACAAAAGTAACATTTATGTTTATTAAAAAAACTATATGGATTTACATAATAAAAGTTGTAAGTTACAAAAATATAAAAAATTATCTCAAAGTTTTTTTTCTAGTTTTTGTCGTTGCAAATTTTTCAATAACTTCTTAAAATCAACTTGCTTAGCAAAATCATTTTCGATGTACAAAATTGATAGATGATTAAGTCGCTCTTGACTAGTTGTGTTCTTTACCATGTTTTCAATGAATTTTTCAGTCTTCTGAACGATCTTCAGCTGAAGAAACAGTAACTGGTACTGTACGAAACAGTCTAATGGCGAGGCAGATATTGGCAAATAAACTTTGCGAAACAAAAAGTCGGTATGATGAGAGGATAATGTAATGCGCCTAATAAAATAATTAATTTTAGTTGGATGGACAAAACAAAAGTCAATATTTTATAAAATCGCTTTTTGTCACCTGTTCATCTCACTTAGCTGGCCGACCCGGCACGCCGGACTCCCCCCCCCCCCTTAATCCTGGGCTACCAGGCTAGAACCCTGTCAGCGCCCCCCTCCCCCCCCCCCCCCCCCCTTGTGGGGACCATGACCCTTGTCATCATTTGTAGAACTTTTACGAGTAAGTTGGGTAAGCAACTTCGGACAAAAACTGTAGACAAAAGGTGTCAAGAAAGAATCTACAGCCACTAAAATCTTAGCAAATGAACTATCTACAACTCTGTGATTGACTTTTTTTTATTTCTCAAGGTTGCAACATTCTGCCATCACCACTTTAAGCCCTTTTTTTTCTGAAATCTTGTCTAACGAGAAAAAAGTTACTCTTTAAAGCCTTAACCTTTTTTTGTATGTGTTCCTTATTGAAGATGATGAAAAAGACATCTATAAGGGGAAAAAAACCGTAATTGAACTGAAAAACCAAAACAAGATGAATGCCTCTAAGTTTCGGAAGAGAAATTTCTTTTAACGTACTTTCCTCTCGAAAAGCATCCCGATTGAAACTTTTATTAGATTTCAGAAGACTCTCTGCTTTATCTCGGATGGAGGCATTTAGCTGATTCTGCTCTTTTTTAACAGGACTCGTTCCTTCGCGTGTTTCATTAGAGCGATGCCATTTCCGATTAATTGCCGAGCGGAAGAAGAAATTCAACTGCGATATAAGTGAAAAAAAAGCGCTAAAAAATAAGTCCATTTGACATTTCTTTCTAAGGTTCTTGAGTTAACGCACATTTGAAATCACACCGGAAAAGGCTACGGTGAGAGCTGTCGCTGAAAGCATTCCACTTATAAGCGACGTCATTGAAAGCGAACATCTGGTTCAGGAGCAATACCATATTTACTAGAAATGGAGACTATCTTAAATATAAGACAAGCTAGCCAGAAAAAAGATTATACATAAAAAATGTTAGAAAGATAGAAGACTTCGGTCAAGGGCATTCAGAGTGCTCTCTCATCATCATCATCATCCTCAAGCAGCCATGGGCTACGGAGGTCCAACCAGACCGTGCAATTTAGTTCTCCAAGCAAGTCTATCCTGAGCTACATCTACTGCATCTGGCCACTGCACACCAATACTAACAAGGTCCTGTCTGACGGGCATAAATTATGGCTCCTCCGTGAAATGTGGAGACACCCTTGTTCTTGGAGAGACCTCCGTCCATCGTATGGAATTAATAAGGCCTTCTAGCAGAGAAAAAAGTTCGAAAATTGGCAAAATTGTAAACGAATAAAGCAAACGATCTATTTATGGTAGAAATTTTGCTGGTGGAATGTGAGGATCACTAGGTTTACAGCACATTAACATAAGGTTTGTCAGCACATTAACATAAGAGGGGATGGTAAAAGGCAACTTTTGCCACCCCTTTTTGGATGGCTGGGCTGTTTTGCCTCTGAGTGACATTTTTCTGCATACAATGGCCCACGTGCCAGGTCACAAGGACTCCGATGGCTCAGAGAAGGTTTGGAGAGGGGACCCACTGGAAAGCTGTTAGCAGATAGATGGTAGCCTCCTGTCAAGGACATCCAGACTGTTCTTTAACGTGCACAGAGAATGGCTCTGCTGCACATGGGGCCACGGCTTTACCTCTCATCCAACGGACATTGGTGTACCCCTACTGACCGTTTGACCCCCCTTTCCAAGCCCATCGGTGTCCCCTACTGACCGAGGGCAGGATGGGAGTTTTGCCGAGATAAATCTCAACTCTGGCACAGGCGGGATTCGAACCTGGGAACTGCAAGATTAGGGGCCTGGCACGCTACAGACTGAGCCACACTGTTCCTTTTTGGATGGTCCACCGTTTTAAGGGATAAATGAAATTTAATTTTTTTTGCTTTGTAAGCGCAAATAAAATATTACTCTTTACATTTTTACATCCACTGGTTCGATTTAGGTATCTTCTATAGCAGTGGTTCTCAACCTTTTCTGCTTCACGTACGCCCTGCAAATCTGTATGTAACTGGCGTATCCCTTGTATAGATAGATAAAACTAGTTAATAATAACAATGCTTATTTTTACTTTGTTATTAGATCTAGCGACTTTAGAGCTCTCACGGCGTACCCCAAATAATTTTACCGCGTACCCCACGTTGAGAACCCACGTTGAGAACCTCTATAGCATTGATTCTCAACCGGCAAGCTCCAAGGTCTATCCTGCTTGGCGGCGAACTTATTTTGAAAAACGTTATTTAAAATACATTAAAAAGTTATAGAAGGTTTTGGAAGATAGACGGGTTTTTATTTGTTATAGGCAGGGCCGGATCTAGGAGAAACACGATGAGGGGAGGGGGGGAGGCTAGAGACTGGATTTTCAATGCAGTATAAAATTTTCTCCTTCCGTTTTAAAGGTCTTTGAAACATTTTCTGAAAAGTGCGCGAAACATAAGTTGAATAATTATATAATAACCGTGAGCAGGGAATTTAGCAGAGATAAATCTCAACGCTGACCCGCTGGGACTCGAACCTGGGAACTGCAGGTTACGAACCCGACGCGCTACCGAATGAGTCACCCCCGCCCCTGAGAAACGTTGCTCCATAGCGAATTTTACTAGTAGGTTCCTGTCGGCTGAGTTAGGTTCCTTTGCTTCTGAGCATAAAAAGAGCTCTTTTGCGTACAAAGTGATAAACAGTCGGGTCACAAGCAGTGGCTGTTCCAAGGGGGACGGTAGGGCTATCACTCTCTCCCTTTCCAAGTCTAAGAGAAGGAGACAGAGAAAACCACTGCGCAGTTTCACTGAGTTCCATTTTTGAGACTTCCTCACTGCCCCCACCCCAGGGGCTTAGTCGGTAGCGCGCCAGGCTCGTCATCTGTAGTTTCCAGGTTCGAGTCCCAGCTGGGTCAGCGTTGAGATTTATCTCCGCAAAATTCCCCGCCCTGCCCACGGTCAGTAGGGGACACCGATGGGCTTGGAAAGGTCGCCGCCCGTCGGATGAGACGTTAAACCGTGGTCCCGTGTGCGGGAGAGCCATACCCTGTGCACGTTAAAGAACACGCTAGATGGTCTTGACGGGAGATTACCATCTGTCTCCCAACAGCTGTTCCAGTGGGTCCCCTCCCCCAACCATCTCTGAGCCTTCGGGATCCTTGCGACCTGGCCATTTAGCCCATAGTGTGCAAAAAAGTGTCGCTCAGAGGTAAAACAACCCAAACAAAAGCCCCACCCCAGCCAAGAATGTAATTCCTGCGATCGCCCCTGGTCGCTAAGATCCAAAGAGCTAAAAAAAAAACGTTGAGGAAAGGGAATCGAATGGAAACTGATAGGAGACAGATGGTATAAGGTCATCCAGCATGTGGTCTTAATGAGCCATGTCTCTCGACACGGACTTAACGTCTCACTGACAGCCGTCAGTCGGTGAGATGTTTCAAGTAACATTTCATTAAAGTAAGGTTTCTTTAGCTGATCTCCTTTCCAAACTCATCGGTTTACCTATTTTTCACAGAAGGCAGAGGGGGGGGGGGGGTTGCACAGTTGGGACTCGAACCTGGGAACTGCAGATTACGAGCCTAATGCGCTGCTTACTGGTAACCTCAGAAGTTCCTTTTGGTAATTCATAGCAAGTGAATTCAAGAAGATTTTTTTTATTGTCTTTGTTAAGGAATATACAGCATTTATTGCAGTCATGGTGAATACTGAAAATGAAAAAATAGTACAGTCGCTCAAAAAAGTATCCGAACACTATGGTTGATTACAGAATTCAGAAAAAATATCTGGCAACGATTTTGTTTAGAAATTAGTGATCTGGCAGCCTTCGTGTCACGTGACACGAAATTAGTGATTATGTCACAAAGTGACATAATCACTAATTTCAAACTGGGGAAAATACTTATATTATTAATCAGTGCTGCTTAAAGTATGGAATGTGGCATCTTGTAGAAATAAATCTAATGCTGTTAAAATTCGAAAGCTAATTGAAATAAGACGATAGCGACAGTAATAAAGTACATCAATATCTAAAATATTTCACTGATATCTGTATTAATATTTCAATATCTTCTTATCTATAAAAGAAACAAAAATCTAAAACACTGCACCAAGCAGAATTCAAAATGGAGGCGAAATACATTTTAGACACACAAAGAAGTATTTGTAGAATCACTCAGCCAAATTTTTTGAGACTATGGATAGCATCTCCATCCTATCTGAGATCTTTGCTTGCTACATTTTTAAAACTCATATTTGTTTCCTGTAACTCTAGAAAGTTCCAAAGACAAATCAAAGAAAAAATATATTCTCTTTTTCTGAATCATTATTTTATTTCCCATTCAGAAGCTTTTGATGCATTCTATGACAACATGATGCTACCACAGTATAGTCCCTCATTGCTCTTCAAGTAACTTTTTTTTTGCCTAAGATTGGATTTTCTATCCACAGATATTATTCTGAAAACTTCAGTTCAGGTGAAGTTAAAGGAAGTAAGACTATATATTTTTTCTCCGCTGTGGAAATCAAAGGTTACATTTGTTTTGCTTCTGAAATGGGAAAGGAATGCAGTCGAAAACAAATTTACCTTTATGTTTTCCAAAAAGGAAATCAAAGTATGTCTGCAAAGGATACAATCCTGGTTATACCTCCTCAAGTAGATGCTTTCCAGAGAGGTCTGACAGTAGCCTGTCAGTTTAATGCGCCATAGAGAAGATCTGTGAGGAAGGCGAGATGCAAATTCTGACTGTAAGGAAAGCAATGTCTGTTTGTAAAGAAGGCAATGTATGATTGTGAGGAAAACAATGTATGGTTGCGAAAAAAAGCAATGTGACGACTTGAGAAAAGTCGTGTCTGACTGAGGAAGACAATACATAACTGTGAGGAAACCAATATATGACTTTGAAGAAGACAATGTATGATTTTGAGGAAGACAATGTATGACTTTGAGGAAGGTAATACATGATTGTGAGGAAGGCAATGTATAACTGTGAGGAAGGCAATGTATGATTGTGAGGAAGACAATGTATGATTGTGAGGAAAGCAATGTATTACTTTGTGAAAGACAATGAATGACTTTGAGGAAGGTAATACATGACTGTGAGGAAGGCAATATCTGACTGAGGAAAGCAATGTATGACTGTGAGGAAGACAATGTATGACTGTGAGGAAAGCAATGTATTACTTTGAGGAAGATAATGCATGACTTTGAAGAAGGTAATACATGACTGTGAGGAAGGCAATGCATGACTGTGAGGAAGGCAATGTATGATTGTGAGGAAGGCAATGTATGACTGTGAAGAAAGCGATGTATGACTTTGAAGAAGGTAATACATGATTGTGAGGAAGGCAATGTATGATTGTGAGGAAGACAATGTATGACTGTGAGGAAAGCAATGTATTACTTTGAGGAAGGCAATGTATGATTGTGAGGAAGGTAATACATGACTGTGAGGAAGGCAATGTATGGCTTTCAGGAAGGTAATACATGAGTGTGAGGAAGGCAATGTATGACTTTGAGGAAGGTAATGCATGACTGTGAGGAAGGCAATGTGCAGTATGACTTTGAGGAAGGCAATGAATAACTGTGAGGAAGTCAATGTATGACTGTAAGAAAAGCAATGCTTAGCTGTAAGGAAAGCAACGTCTTGCTGTAAGACAATGTCTATGCAGACATTGTCTTACAGCAAGACGTTGCCAATGACAATGTCTACGTATAAAGAAAGCAATGTCTGGCTGTAATTAAAGGAATGTCTCTCTGTCTGTAAGGAAACCTGATGACGTTTATGACGACACTCATGCAGAGTCGTCATAAACCTAATTGCTCATTTACACCATGAGTTATATAAGCAGTTTCAGTTTAAATCAAAAATTGCAGTATTTAAATAAACGTTTAGAGTTTTCAAAAATACGAGTTCTGCATTAAACACACCTAGGATGCTTATTTACAGTAAACGTTCTTCTCTCTATAGTTCCACAGAAAACGGTTACTCAAGACGAAAACTTCTCTCAACTGATTAAGCTTTTAGTTCATTAGTTAAAAAATCAATATGAAATTGAAGAGAATTCGAAACTTAACAGCTTGGAGCCAAATCACGAAAGTAATTCAAATAGTATCTTCATTAAAGATTTTCTGTATAAATAAAGCATCAGTGGCGCCATCTCTTGAGAAAAATGAGACTCTTAATGTATGAGAAATTAGTGAGCATTTTGTTTGAAAAATAACTGAGAAATGCAATAATAATTGCATTCCTCAATTAATAATTCCTCAGAAATAAAAATAATTAAGGAATGCAATGTATGACTGTTAGGATGGCAATGTATGACTGTGAGGAAGGTTAGAGGAATGCATATCCTCTAGCCTTCCTCTGTATGACTAAGGGAATAGCTTAAATGAAAATTGCAGGTACTCTAATGTTCGGTAGTTGACGCTCTGATCAGTTCTCAAAGATTGACCTATCAAATACTTGTTACTCAACTTTGATCTGTGAAAACTTGGAAACTTCAACTTCCGCAGTCTCGTAATCTCACCATAGTCTCCACGACTCGAATCTTTTTCTACAGCACTTGAAATGACATATTCGGAATCGTTACCAATATACGTATAAGGTCGATCAAATGAAAGGTGGACGATCGTATATCTGAGCAATGGACGGAGAGATTTTTGTATAGTCACACTGAGAAACGAGTATATACAGTAGGAACTCATAAAAAAAATTCATCTTTATAAATGTTTTATAAATTCCAAAAAACCCTCGCATGGAAGCATGCAAAGTTGAATAATGTGCGGTATACTGGTATTTGAAACTGACTGTCAGAGGTCGTTGTTGATTAAATTTCTGAATCGTGGTGACAATATCAACTAACAACGATAGTTTGAAATTATGGACATTTGAAGGCAGGCAATAAAGTCGAAGCTCCAAACACTTTAAGTAAAATGTTTTGTTTTTTTTATGCATGACGTGTTTTACCATACTGCTGAAGTAGCAATAGCAATGTTCAACATGTATGGTTAGTAATGGCTAAAAGATCCTCCCTATAGTCCTGGTATCTCCCTTAATAGATTTTCCTGTTTTTGGACCTATAAGAACCGCCACAAAAGAAGGGCGGGTGTGGCTCAGTAGGATCCCTATAGTCCTGGTATCTCCCAATACCAGGACTATAGGGAGGATCTTTTAGCCATTCCCAACCATACATGTTGAACATTCACCAGGCTCGTAATCTGCAGTTCCCAGATTCGAGTCCCAGCTGGGTCAGCATTGAGACTTATCTCCGCAAAATTCCCCGCCCTGCTCACGGTCAGTAGGGGACACCGATGGGCTTGAAAAGGCCGCCGTCCATCGGATGGGACGTTAAGCCGTGGCTCTGTGTGCGGGAGAGCCATACACTGAGCACGTTAAAGAACACGATGGATGGCCTTGACGGGAACTCGGTTCCCATCAAGTAATTAAAAGGAAGTTTCGGTTCCCATCATTAAACGGGAACAGCTGTTCCAGTGAGTCCCCTCCCCCAACCTTCTCTGAACCTTCGGGGTCCATGTGACCTGGCCATTTAGCCCATGGTGTGCAAAAAAGCGCCGCTCAGAGGTAAAACAACAACACAACACAACCGCCACGAGAAGAAGGAAGTTTAAATCTGACGATGAGGTTCTTGGTCTATCTGTGTAATATATGTAAGAATTTTTTTGCATTATGTCTTCCTCTATATATGTAACGTTAGTATTGTATAATCACATTCTAAATATTTCATTCTCTCAATCACTTCGAGGCAAAAGTGCATAAATAAACACTCCAGAGGCGTGTAATGTAAAACAAATAATATGGAAAGAACCAGGAACACGCTATCTTGTCACAAATATCTATGAACGGGACACCTACGATGGTGATAGTGACATAATTTGGGGAAGGATATCTTTGGGTGGCTGCATAGATCTGAATATACCTCGAAGAGATGACGTCACTGTTTGCAGGTACAGGGGGTGAATAGCTTGAACTCTTTTATGCAACCATATATGGGTGCAAAAGATGACACCTTCCTACTTAAATACTACAGGACGATCACACCAGCCCACACTGTTGTCGCCTTGCTGATCACTCTCTGGAGAATAACACCATTAGCCAATTACTTGTCAATCAACTGAAGAATCATCTAAGTCGAGAGAATCAAACTAAGATTCACGCAAACCGGGAGAACCAAAAGAAGAATCATATAAGCTGGAAGAACATGGATGGGATGTTGTCGGGAGACAGATTGCTGCCTTGAATCCGTTCCTGGAAATCTCCTGGAGCTTCGACGTGTTTTGGAGGAGCAATGGAGATTATTTTTCATAGCTCTGCGGGACAGCCTTATCAACAGCATGAGATATTGCTGCGAGGCCTGAGTAGTGGTAAGAGGTTGGTTGGTTGTTTTACTTCTGAGCGGCACTTTTTTTGCACACCATGGGCTAAATGGCCAGTGTCACATGGACCCCGAAGGCTCAGAGAGGTTGGGGGAGGGGACCCACTGGAACAGCTGTTGGGAGACAGATGGTAGCCTCCCGTCAAGGCCATCCAGCGTGTTCTTTAACGTGCACAGGGTATGGCTCTCCCGTACACGGGGCCACGGCTTAACGTCCCATCCGACGGACGGCGGACTTTCCAAGGCCATCGGTGTCCCCTACTGACCGTGGACAGGGTGGAGAATTTTGCGGAGATAAATCTCAACGCTGACCCAGCTGGGACTCGAACCTGGGAACTACAGATTACGAGCCTGGCGCGCTACCGACTGAGCCACCCCCGCCCCGAGTAGTGGTAAGAGGTGATCACACTACACATTGAACCACTTTCACTTTCACCTATTTATCATATGTCTATTCGCATATAATTTGGCAATTAAAGGTACTACGCCGTTTTTCAACTGTTATTCTTATGCCCGGTGTTTACATAAACCTGTCATCGGACTGACGTGCAGCATGTTCATTTAGGTTGCCTAACTAAACTTTGACATTCCTACGAAACAGAATTCATTTTTCATGATAATCAGTTTTTCGATTTTATTGCAATCGCCTTGTTCTAAAATTCCTACAGTGTACACTTTATTGTGTTAAATATGCTTAATTTTTATATCGAAATTTAATTATTCCAGCTAGATATATCACTTATACTTCGAATAATTCTTGTTTGGTAATACTGCAGCTTCCATGCTGCAACTTTAGTTGATAAGAGCGTCATAAAACTTTTAAACAACAACCTTCAAATGATGCAGACTCTTTTGCATAATAAATATTTCTTAGTGTGATATACTGTTTAGAGATAAGTGGTAAATATTATTCTTTTGCATCATTATTCTTGTTTCAAGAGTTTTAGCAAAATGAAACTAACTTCAAGTATGATTCTGAAATGACATCACTCCTTCAAAACGTAGCTTTAGTGGCGCCATCTTTTGAAGAGATAGAACACCATCGAAAAAAGGACAAAACCACAAAGGTAAATAATTAAACGTAATAAGTTAATTAAATGTTTCTGAAAAAATAATAAGGTAATTAGTTTTTCACATACGTAATTAAATTTTCCCAGTGACTTTTAAAACACGTTTGCAATGGCTATTAGGGAATTATGTAGAAAGAAATCATAACAGATAAAAACTCTTTATATTTTGTAAACTTTTACAGCAAAAAAAGAATAAAATTTCCACTACAAGAAGGATGTGAAAATGGAAACACATTTTCCTTTTCTGTTTGCATTTTACTATTTATTAAAGAAGTCGTATCGTAATTTCTGCTTTCATTTTATTAAATATAAATAAACAAATTGATACAAACAACAATTAAATAGAATGTGAAATTGCCCACATTCTGATATAAATATATGAATAATGAAATCCACATCATGTAGCACACTCTTGCCACAACACTATTATATAAAGGACAATTACTGATCAAAATACTATGGTACTGAGATAATAATGCCATACGTAAAGATTATTTTTAGGAAAATGGTTGGGTTGTTTTACCTCTGATGCGGCACTTTTTTGCACACCATGGGCTAAATGGCCAGGTCACATGGACCCCGAAGGCTCAGAGAAGGTTGGGGGAGGGGACCCACTGCAACAGCTGTTGGGAGACAGATGGTAGCCTTCCGTTAAGGCCATCCAGCGTGTTCTTTAACGTGCACAGGGTATGGCTCTCCCGCACACGGGGCCACGGCTTAACGTCCCATCCGACGGACGGCGGCCTTTCAAAGCCCATCGGTGTCCCCTACTGACCGTGGGCAGGGCGGGGAATTTTGCGGAGATAAATCTTAACGCTGATCCAGCTGGGACTCGAACCTGGAAACTGCAGATTACGAGCCTGGCGCGCTACCGACTGAGCCACCCCTTTTGGAAAAGACTTGCACAAAAGATTTTTTACACCGTATAAATTTCGTATTTGTTAAAGGCGATATGTATGGAAAGTTATTTTTCCTTTCCAAAAATATGCAAAGGAATACAGCAAGTTATTTAACCACAGAATAAAATCTTAAAATATAAACAATTGTTTTAAAACGCGATGCAAATAGTTTAAAATCCTATATTCTGGTAATATATTATTTTTATGCTATAATAGCAAAGGTTTTTCACGGCAGTTTTTAGAATTTGAAAGCCAAAATTCAAGTAGTTTCTAAAATTGCAAAAAACGTTAACTGATCATTAAGTGATGAGAGAAAATTGTAACAATGTTCTTGGATTTACACAAAGCCTTCGATACAATAAAGCATAATATTTTATTGAGTAAATTGTAAAATTACGGTATTCAAAGTACATTGTTAGATGGTTTCAGATTTCTTTTTCAAAGAGATACACAATTGCTGAAATAGAAAACTATGACAATAGTAAGTAATTATATTATATAGAATTGCCCAAGGTTCAATATTAGGGCCTTTATTGTTCCTGTTATACATAAGTGAATCGTTCAATGTAACATAAAAAGTTATTTATTTTTATGTTGACGACATTGTTTTAATAAACAATAAAAAATATTTAATTTATAGCATTTTAAAGATTAAATCAGATTAAAATAATATTGTAAGATGTTAAATCAAGAAATCTACTTAAATGAAAAGAAAAATGTCTAATTGTAAACATTTAGCAGGATTTAATAGTCAACGAAACCTCTTTATCAAAACCCATAACATGAATTGGAAAAAAAGGATGTTTCTAATTGTGAAACAGCGTGCAGTTGTCCACGTGTTGAACAAGCATATCAAATAAAATACTTAAGAATATTTTTGATGAATAGTTTAGGCGGAAGGCTCATAATCTTATATTTGAGAAAGCTTAAAATATCGTGGATAAAAATTAAAAAATTAAAATATGCACTTGATATAGAAACCTATGTATTATTTTACAAAGTAATATGCGAATCGATTTTCAATTATGGAATTGTTGTACACAGAACAATAAATTTGACAAATATAAATAAAATCAAAAACTGAAATCTATTATAGCTAAAAATATTTTTCCTTTACATTGTAAAAAAAATTATAAAACAACAACAGATAGATTGAAATTCTTAAAGCCGGCATCCTACAGCAATCTGTATAAACATAATTTAATAAATAAAAATATTTTTGAGAGTACATGTCAAATAAAAATTCAACACATTAGAAATACAAGACTTCAAAACCAAAGGTATTACTTAACACCTAATTTTAGTAACAATTTCGGAAAATGCATATTCGAATATCAATTATCATTTATATTTAAAGCTACACAGAGAAAAATATTAAATATAGATACATATAACAGATTGAAAAGTAAATTCAAAGAATATTTGCGAAAATCAAATTATCTGAACATTATATGCGGAATTTCGTGAAATATTTATGATGCAAACTATTATCATGGCTGAATGGCCAATGCTTTATTTAATTTATTCACTTTCCAGCACATAAGATGAAAGCAGAAGCTTTGCGAATCAAATCGTAAATCTACTGTATTCTTGACTTCTATGAATAAAAATCAGTTTAAAAAAAATGTGCAGAATTTTTTTTAGATGAGACAGAAATATTAAAGAATTTTGCTTTAAATAGTGTTGCAACTTACACTAAGCACTCTTTGAGCAATGAGGCAGCAGTTGGATAGTATATATGTGGCAAATCGGAAGATTTACCTGACAAACATACTGCGAAATTGGTGCTTCAGCACTTTTTATAGATACTGGTCAATGATGTTTCAATTATCTCTCATAGGAATTGTCGAAGTGAGAACTACGCAATCTCATAGTTTCTTTAGTTGACACTCAAGTACGTCACTGTGTACAACATTTTAACAAAATGTTCTACGATTGGAGCATAAATTTAGATGCTTGGGTTTACTAAGATTTCACAATGCTGAAAGTGCAGGATATAATGATTTAATTTTCGATAAGGATAAATGGTTTAGAAATTGACATAATTATGACTACAAAATTTTACCATTTCTTGCTGGTGATCTTATAAGAAAGCCTTGACGGCGATGGAAGTATGGTCAAATAGCTCCATCGTTCAAATCATAGTGATAATCTAACACAGAGTGTCATATAGGATTCAGTCATATTGAGATACCTTTTCGGAAGATTTGTTAGAAGTGCAAGGTATCTTCTCACAGTTTCCGTCTTTCATCGATTCAAAGAGCATCTTCAGTCCCATGGTTTCCAACCAGGAATCGTCCAAGAGTGTAGATGCCGTGTAGAGTGTTTTCTGAACGATTCTGGGATTGGATTTGTCTCCTCCCTTGGTCACCTGACAGAGGATCTTCTGCATGCAGTTGGGGTCATCCAAACTCTTGACTCTGAATTCAGTGATGGCTTCCAGGACTGGGTTGAGGAACATGGTGCTGTTGGCGAAGCTTCGTCCATTGTTTCCTGTGGCTGTGGTGGTAAAAGTTGGGATACCTTGACCAGTCATCATCATGTTGATCACAGTTGGCATGATGGCAGCAAGAATAAGGCTGAGAGGAAGGAGTGCAGCGACGAGAAAGGTCATGGGATCAGCACGGAGCTTGTCGAGGAGACTTCCCTTTGCATTTCCCTTGTCCGACAGGCCTTTCATAGAATCTAGCATCGTTGCGAATTCGTTCTTCCAAGGGTTAGAATTCCATGGGTCAGCATTCCAGGGATCACCTTTCTTTGCTTGGTCGAATTTGTGGAAGTGATAAAACTCAGGAGCACCTTCTTTCATCGTTTTGCTGTCTTTGCTGTCATCGGCGTTGTCAGCATCATCTTCCCACACACTCCAGTCATCGTTAGAACTGCTCGTAATGAATCCTTCTGGCTGGGGTTTGTAGTAACTCGGACGCTTTACAACCCTGTCTCTGTAATAGCGTGGGAAATATTTCGGTGGATACGGAGAGGAAGGCGTGTATTGAGCAAATCCTGCAGAGGATCCGTAATTAGAAGTCGGAGCATGATCGTCCTCAGATCGGGCAAAATTAGGATCAACATCAGAATAACCTGTGGCTTTTTCCCCGTCTTTTTGACTGTAGCTTGGGAAGTGTTCGTAATACTTTCGTCCGGTGCGATTGGCAGGCTTGGTGAAGTTGGAGGCTGCTACATCGGCATCTTTGGCCTCTGTTCGCCACATGGAATGGAGGAACAGGAGAAGTAGAGGAACTAAATGCACCAAAACGACGGCTACTGAGCGACACATGACAGATTCTGGGGAGATGCAACTCGATGTTCCTTTATTACTAACACTCTGAAGCAGTAGAGGAGACTTAATAGTGAGTGTGATGAGAATGGCAGGGGATCCACTTTATATACGAAGCAAGACTGTTCAGCACGTGACTATCTTAATAATTGACCTTAAGGCATCGTAATATGGGGCAAAAGAGTTACTTTTTTCTAAGCACTTCTCACACTCCAGCGCTGTTACCTGAACCGTCATCTTCGTTAATGCGTACCAAAGAGATTAATGAGACAGCTGCACACCTTTTTGGCTTGTATGACTCAGCGAAGCAGATCAACATTGCTTAGTGATGAATTCACAGCTCAAAATTCATCTTTTGTACAACATCCGCCCTTGTATACGCACGGGATACTTCAGAGATTAAGCTCAAGCCCAATGACCCACTGAACCTCAGGATCAAGACACGACACCAAACAGATAGGGAATACTAATAACAGAGAGAATAGAGCTTACGAAATTTTATTACACTTATAGGGTCTTTGCAATAACAAAAAAAATGGAAAAGGAAAAAATAATAAAGAACGAATGACAATCGAAATTGAAACTAATGCTAAAGAAAATATTATGGTAATCAAATCATCTAACAAAATTAAATGAATTAATTAGAAAATTTGTTAATTAGGCAAGACTTCTGATCTGAAGTCAAGAGAAAGGAAATCAATAACTTAAATGTTGGGTAGGGTTGTTTTATCAATGAGGGGATTTCTTTTCCCCACAAGGAGCTAAATGGCCAGGTCACAAGAACCCCAAGGACTCAGAGAAGGTTAGGAGAAAGGTACCCACTGGACAACTGTTAAGGGACAGGTGATAGTTTCTCATCAAGGCCATCCATCTTATTCTTTAAAATAACAAGAGAATAAACAATAAGAAACGACAAATTAAAATAACAAGAGAATAAACAATAAAAAAGAACAAATTAAAATATCAAGAAAATAAACAATAAGAAACAATAAATTTAAATAACAAGAGAATAAATAATAATAAAGGACAAATTAACACAACAAGAGAATGAACAATAAGAAACGACAAATTAAAATAACAAGAGAATAAACAATAAGAAACAACAAATTAAAATAACAAGAGAATAAACAATAAGAAACAACAAATTAAAATAACAAGAGAATAAATAATAATAAAGGACAAATTAACACAACAAGAGAATGAACAATAAGAAACGACAAATTAAAAAAAATAACAGGAGAATAAACAATAAGAAACGACAAACCTCTTTGAAAAAACTTAGTGCTAAATACATATTTGAGCACAACATTAACTTCATATATTGAATCGTATTGTGTATCCAGTCTTTTGATTTGTTACTATTAATATATATATGGTTTGAGTTGCTACCGATGCATTTATTGACGTTAAGGCTCAAATTTTCGCTCCCAAGCCTCCTCCAGCCGAACTCTTTCAATGCTTAATGAGCCTAAGACAGTATACAGAAGAAACGTTTCTGAAAAAATTGTACAACTTGTTTACAGAAAGGTTTTTATAATTCTTCGTATTTGTATACGTTATTAAAAACTTTAAAATAATTGTAAGTATTGAAGACAAATTCAAAATCCTTATGCAATTTAGAATTAAATTTGCTGGAAAATTTTCTAGAAAAGTACAAATTCTTCAGTAACATCATTGTAAACAATCAGGACGATTTATTAACGAAAGAAATCTAAAATGATACAGAAAAATATCTAAAAATAATAATCAAAAGTAAATAGTAAGTAATTTTAATTGTTAAAAGCTGATTAAAAATTCGAAATTATCCCATAATTAATAATTTGTTTATCCTGTTTTTTTTTTCTTTTATCATTTTTTTATTATTATTAGAAATGTAAAATGATTTTATGGCCGAGAACGATCTGTTTGTGACATTTCGAGTTTGATCCCGGCTGCGCTCTAGCTCAATATAGCTCAAACAATTCAGGGTCCTAACTTAATATCTATGATAAATACAATAGTTTCGATATTTACTCAGTGGGACGATACATAAAATATGACAATTTCATAGCCGAATTTTTTTTAAAGTTTAATTTTTTGTTAATTTATAACAATATAATGAAAATATTTCAATAAATTATTTCTTCGAATACAATTTCTCCCTCGGCTACTGATCAAAGGGACCTGGGTTCGAGCCCGAGGTAAGGCATGGATGTTTGTGTTTTCCTTCTGCTGTGGTCTGGCCTTCCTCAGAGATTCATCTCTATGACGTATTAAACTGACAGGATTCTGTCAATACTTTTATCTCCTCCCCTTAATTAACTTTAATTAAGGGGAGGAGTAGCTTTTATCTCCCCCCCCCCTTTAATTACTCTGTATGAAGTCACAGGACTGGATCTAGTGGAGGGGAAAGAATGACATTATCCCCCTCCTTCATCTTTCAGAATGCTAGTAATCGGACGGAGGCAAAAATATTACCGAATGTTATAAATATTTGGTTATAACGCTTGATTCCATTTAAAATGAAAAACACATATTTAAAATATATGCAATGTTTTATCAAGGTCATTCGATTGTCACTGAGAGGGCGTTCTCCATGACGTCACAGAGGGGAAAGCACAGCCAACAAATGAAAGTATTTACATAATCGTATGTTCTTTCATGTTTTCTTTGTTCTCCGCTTGTGAATCTCTATCTGTGAAGTCTTTCAGGTATTTTTGTAATTATTCCGAACTGTGCAATAGCACACTACGTGAGTAATCCTTGGAAGAAAAATAAAAGCAATGTTTCATATTAATTTCCATTAGAAGCAAAAATTAATATGAACTGGATGCTGCAGTGTCAGCGTGAAAATAAATTCGATGCGCAGATGCTAAGATATGAGGTAAACATTTTTAAGATGCCTGTTAAGATCGATCACCTGTAAGATTCATGAAGCAATCTCTTAGGACTACCTATTAAATGTGAACTAAATGATAATGCCATTCCAGATTTTAAAAAACCTGTCACATAAAAAATTCACTCTTCTTATCATGACAGATTCTACTCCGACTAAAAGATTTTCTCGGGAACAATGAAATGATTTTTGGAAAAAGAAGCCATTCGTTCTGATAACTATGACAGTGTACCCAATAAAAAAGTAGCATTATCTCAGGTAATTAATAATTTAAATACCTTGGCTTATACTGTATTGATTCATGGGAATAAAAACTTATGTCACTGTGTCATAGTCTAAGCATTAGAAATTTTCAGCAGCGGTTTCAAATTGCTATTAAAAGCTAAATATACCAGAGGGGGAAATCTCTGCGATGCAAACAAGATTAAGATAAAAGCAAAAGCAGTGCAAAGCAGACTTTTCGTTGGAGAACTCCAGGAAAAAAATTCTTAGTAAATTGATAACTGTATTTACGCCAGGTCACGTTAAATATTTTTTGGAAGGGACAAAATTTAAACCACTACTCACGGCGTCGAAACAAAATTTTTTTATTATTTACATCATGATTATTACTATAGTTGGTAAAAATGTAAATTGAAATAAAGATCTGCATCAATCTCTTACTTAAAGAAAAATCAAAATTTAATACCAATAAGAACTTTGAAATTTTATTCCTGAAATATTGTTTAAAATTTCCTGTTGACAAATCCAATAAAGATACCTCCCATAAAAAAATTCCATTTCATAATGCAAAAAACTTTCAACACGTTAAATATTAATATAAGAAAGGAAAATGTTTGACAACATTTAAAATATATTAAATGACTATCTGTTAGCAACTGGAAATTTTGATATGATTTATGATATAAAAAAGTAACAAATATTAAACTTTAAATACCACTGAAGGCTGACCTTAATTCAATAGAACCCTGCCACATTTCGTTTATTTCTAATTGTTTCTTATATTTTACTTTTAATTTTAATTATTATGATTTTTTGTTACTTTTAATTATTTTGATTTTAATTTATTCTGAAAGGTATATAAGGAATTTTATTTTGTAAACTGGATGATCTTGTATTTTAGCTCATTTGTTATACATATTAAATAATATATTTATA
Source organism: Ryuthela nishihirai (assembly GCA_038380435.1). Lineage (NCBI taxonomy): Eukaryota > Metazoa > Arthropoda > Arachnida > Araneae > Heptathelidae > Ryuthela > Ryuthela nishihirai. The sequence goes on from JAWZYU010000010.1 coordinate 55,201,072, forward strand.
TATTATTTTTTAATTAATGTGTTTGTTTATATGATTTGCTACAACATTATACATTGTTATTAAAATATTATTCTAATGTGTTACCTCGACGAGCTTAATTGCTCGTGGTTTCATGCAAATATATTATTATGATTTTATATACTATTTATGCACTATATGTGTGAAATGAAATAAAATAAAATCTTGAAGTGAATTCCTTTACATAAAGGTGCAAAGATTAAGTAAAATGACAGATTTCTGAGAAATATAAAATACAAACCTGCCATTCTCATCCGCGTCCTCGGTGGGAGCATAGCAACAGATAACATAAAAGTATTACCCCCCCCCCTTTTCAATTTAGATCCAAGATCGAAATACTTTATGAAATCTTTTATAAATGTAATCATGTCTTAGAAGAACATCACTCTAATTTCAGCTCAGAAGCAAATCTGCACATTGCTAATGTTTGCTGTCCCCTAATCATAAAAAGAGAAATTGAAGATCATTTTTTTAATTCTGACCTTTACCTTTCGTCTGGTCTCTTGTAAGTTTGGGAAAGGGTTGCTCAGTTGGTAGCGTGCCAGGCTCGTAATCTACAGTTCCAAGGTTCAAATCCCGCCTTGGCCAGCGATGAGGTAAAGTTTCCACAAAACTTCCACTTGCCGACGGTCAGTAGGAGATACCGATGGGCTCGGAAAGGCCGTAATCCGTTAAATGGGACGTTAAGCCGTGGTACTGTGTGCGGAAGAGCCATAGCCTGTACACGTTAAAAAGCACGCTATATGGCCTTGACGGGAGACAACCATCTGTTTCCTCCCGTCAGCTGTCCAATGGGTCCCCTTCCCCAGCCTTCTGTGAGCCCTCGGGGTCCTTGTGGCATTGGCCATTTAGTCCAATGTGTGCAAAAAAACTACTGCTCAGAGGCAAAACAACTCAACCTATGGGAAGTCTCCCTCATAGTATTTGTAATAAAATAATTCATAAATCTATATCTCTCTGTATGTAAGTCTTTTAATAAGAAGATCTCTGTTCACTAATTCATTCATTACATGTCTATGGACCCACGAAAGACATTAGCTGTATTTCTAGGCAACATAATAATTGATTCATAATCGTGAAAAATAACTCATTATTATTCGAGAGATCTGTCCTTGAAGAACATTCAGGTAAAGTTGACTGTCCACCAAGGTCAAAATGTTAAAAAAAATCTCAAAGTGGCAATTTTTTAAGCTTATAAACATCCCCCAACAATAATTAATTATATATCCTTCGAATACTGTTTCGAAGCATCATAGAAATTAGCTAAAATGAAATCCTCGAATTCCTGGTATTTAGCAGTTTTTTTTTGTCATAACGAAACATTTATTAATTCCGTTGAAATCATAGGTTAATTTTCATGCGGGTATGGGACTTTAATGGGTAACTCATTTGAATAGGTATTTTCAATTATAACTACTTCAAAACAAATATATTTCAGATTGTCTTAAATTTAATAACAGAAAATAAATTCCTTAACACGTCATTACAGGCACGGTCATTACTAATTTAATTCTGCGTTTGATCACTAGATGGCAGCACTAGTTTGGCTGGCTAACAAAGCATATATCAGTTCTCTAGCATTTCTCAAGGTTCTATTGCAACAGCACTAGATAACTTCCTGTTTTGGTTTAGCTATTAAAATATTTAAATGGTCTGTTTTCTAATATATCACCTGAGATTACAAGCAGTTAAGCCATTTTAATATTTCTCTTTTATAAGAAACATATTGAAGAGTACAAAAAACGAGTGGAGTAAGGAAGTAGCGTATCTCCATCCGTCCCTGACATTGCCAATAAGTTAAAAACGTTTCGACTGTCAGTGTCTCTCCTTATTAGGCTACTATTCAAGTTCAAAGGAAAATGGACAAAACCAGACCCATATAGATGGAGAGGCCAGCAGAGGCATTTGGCCCAAGCACCAAATATATATATATCATTGTCAAATTATATGTCGTGTAAATTGCAAAACACTGTAGTATTTCAGAAACACTGTAAGCAGATGTGTAAATTGCAAAACATGTTTCTATTGTATGATTTAAAATTTCATTTACTAAACGATAAAAAAACTGATTTTTTAAAGTAGTTATTAAATAAAACTTATATTTATTTATAAATAAGACTTTCGGAGTGGGGTGGGTTTTACATTTGTGACTTATTTCTCTCAGGTTCTGCAAAAAGTGTACATAATGCAAAATGGTATTCAGAAAATATTTATAAAATAGGGGCAGGGGGGAACAAGTAGGGAGCGCTCAAGGCTCGTAATCTGATGTTCCCAGGTTGGCGTCCCCATCTCGACCAACGTTCAGAATTATCTCTCGTCGGATGGGACGTTAAGACGTGAACCATGTGCGGGAGACCCATAACCTCCTTATGACCTGTACATTTTACCCATTGTGTACAAAATAAGTGTTCTCAGAGGTAAAACAACCCAACGCTACACTTGGACAGTTCCTAAGGATTATTGAACTGCCGCTCCAACCTTCAACTATGCCATCTTCTCCAATAAAAGAGCTTGTAGGCTCTTCCCCAGTTCTATTCTCTTCTTCCTCACCATCTAATAAATCATCATTATATAACCATATTGCATTTAGTACTTCACGAAAAATAGTGTTTTAGGTTTTAGACACGCTTAGTGTCTATGAGAAAAGATTACAAAAAAAATATTCCCTCAAGCAGCTGCTTACCACTAAAGTTTAACAGGAGCCTACCAGTTTAATACGCTATGAAAGATTATCATACGCAATTTTTTTTCTAATCGTAGGTGCTTTTTTTAGCTAGGTTGCATCCTTTCGGTTTTAACATTACTGTAAAGTAGTGTAATATTTTTATTATTGTAAGAAATAAATAGTACATAATGAAAAGTAAATCAGCAGAGGAAATGCATGTACGAGTTTTTAAGCAGCTTATTCCTCCACACACACACCAATCTCTACCATTTCCTTTATTTCTTAGAAAATAAATTACCCTGGATTTACGCATCCATTTTTAAGAAGGCAACCCCACATCAATCGAGAGTCGACGTCATCTGTCATTCTCGATCATTTATCGAGAATTGACGTCATCTGTCAGTTCACTGGTGTATGTTAGGCACTCATAACACAGTCACACGAGACATTAGAGGGAGCCGGCTGGGCCTTCTGGAGTTGGCCAGCTTACAATGGGGCGATGTGTTAATGGTATACTACTACTCATCACAAACGGTACAGATAAGGAGTGTCTTTGGTTCAGAGACGGTGAAAAAAATAAGAATAATATAATTTTTGAGACAGAGTCTTGCAGAGAAATGCAAAACTAAATACGTTTTAAAATCAATAAGAAAAAAATGTCCAACTATATTTATGGACTGCTGAAAGAAATCCAAATGACCGCCGTGGATTATTTCCAAATTAATGATAAGTGGGGAAAAAATCTTATTTTAATACTTCTTTTAATTCAGATGGGAATTTCAGAGGTTTTAAGTAGTGTTGCTGCCGTTGTTCTTTTACATGTGATCGGAACGTTTTTTGCACACGATGGGCTAAATGGCCAGGTCACATGTCCCCTGAGAGCTCAGAGAAGATTAGGGGAGAGGACCCACTGGGCAGCTATTCGGAGATAGATAGTAGCCTACCGTCAAAGCCATCCAGCATGTCCTTTAACGTGCAGAGTGTATAGTTATCTCCAAACAGAGCCTCGGCATAACGTCCCATCCGACGGACGGCAGCCTTTTCAAGTCCATCGGTGTCCCCTCCTGACCATGAGCAGAGCGAGGAGTTTTGTGGAATTAAATTTCAACACTGGCTTAGGCGGGACTCGAACCTAGGAACTACAGATTGCGTGCCGGCGCGCTAATGATTGAGATTCCCCCGATGTAGCCAGAAACTAAGCGGGACCACTACACCAAATTCGGGACCGATCGATCAACTATCTAAGGAATTACGGCGATCCGAAAACTTCTAACACCGATGACATCATCCCTGACGTTGACGAATGAGTATCCGTGCATCGTTACGAATACTCCTGCTGCTCTGGGTTGTTATATCGATGCCCGAAAGACGCCGGGAAATTCTGCTCGTAACTAATATTGAAACATTGAGAAAAAATTCTAAAATATGCCTATTTTATTAAATAGTTTTAATAAATACTTTTTTATATTAATTAGGCTTTAATTTCTGAAGTAGTCTTATGACGCATTACTGTTGGGAAATATTCCAAATTCTATAATTCTCTAAGTACTAATGGAATATAGTTGAAAACAGAGATTTAAATAGATTTGATTCCGACTTTTAATTTATTTTTAATCACATTTTTCTATTAAAGGCATATTTTTGAAGTTACAGAGCTTCGAAATTAGATTCCCATTGACCTAGCATGGAAATTATCTAATATTAAGGAACGTAATGTTTTTTGAATTTCGGGAATATAAATGACTCTAGAAATAGTATTGCAAAAGAAAATATTCTGGCGTCTTTATACGTCATCGCAAAGAAAATACTGTGAAAGAAAATAACACCATTATCGGATTGAAACTCGAATCATGGTGATCAAAAAACCAAATTACTTAACTTTCCAAGACGTCGGAGATTGAAATTCAAAGTCGCTTGCAAACAAAAAATGAAGTACACACAAAATTTATTGTTGTCGACAAGAATATTTTTCGTCTGTTTAAAATTGAACTTCCTCATATAGCAAATGACTGAGTTGCGAACAGATGAAAGCATATTGCTCCATAATTAGGAAGTTCTTTGACACTCTTATTATCCAAGAATTCCATTTAATTAAAGAAATTCCTCGAATCGTATTCGTTAAAGAAATTTTCCTAGATTCTAATCTTTTTTCTTTGGTCGTTCCATTAAATAATTTTCCTTCTCGAACGCAAAACTTTTATTCTGAGTATTTGACGGAACCCTTTTAACTTTCAGATATATTAAGTGTTTGTCCAAAGGCTAAATAATAATAAATTCTTGACATAGTTTGAATTGAATTCACCTAAGATTTACAAGCCTCAGGTAGAATTAGAATATTGTTTGTGACTTTTAATCAAATGCTTCATATAATTTAATTCTGAGGGGGGGGGGGTCTGCAACAATTTCAGCTGCTATAGTTCTCGTATGGGCTCCTTTCAAACTATAGCAGAATCTCTATTATCCCGACTGCATGGCACATTGTAAAAAATTGGTCACCGCCCATTTCTCTGAAGACAGTGACGCACAACGTTTCTGACAATACAGTTCGAGTTTCAATATCGCAACGCAGCAGTTGGGTTGTTTTACCTCTGAGCGGCACTTTTTTGCACACAATGGGCTAAATGGCCAGGTCACATGGACCCCGAAGGCTCAGAGAAGGTTGGGGGAGGGGACCCACTGGAACAGCTGTTGGGAGACAGATGGTAGCCTTCCGTCAAGGCCATCCAGTGTGTTCTTTAACGTGCACATGGTATGGCTCTCCCGCACACGGGACCACGGCTTAACGTCCCATCCGACGGACGGCGGCCTTTCCAAGCCCATCGGTGTCCCCTACTGACCGTGGGCAGGAGTATTTTGCGAAGATAAATCTCAACGCTGACCCAGCTGGGACTAGAACCTGGGAACTACAGATTACGAGCCTGGCGCGCTACCGACTGAGCCACCCCCGCCCCAACGCAGCAGTACTTTATTTGTACACAAACCATATGTTTAATTGTATCTAATCCATTTAAAGACCGTTGTTATTTTTCTTTTTGATCTTTCCCTTTATTTATGCAATGACCTAAAATTTAATTTGTTAAATGCTTTTTGTTACAATACTTTCTTCAATACACAATAAAAAAATTATATACATAATACATATTCCTGTTTTATTTGAAATCGAGTATCCGGATTTTTGATTATCCGAACTACCTACATCCGCAATTATTCCGGATAATCGACGTTTTACTGTACTTGTTCTTTACCACGGTAATATAGAAAAGATTCACTGTTTTTTATCGTCACCCGTTTTAATAAACGTCACCCTTGGTTCTAGGTGAATCCACAGATCCCTGGGAACCCAGGGATCTGTGGATTCACCTAGAATTACGGGTGACTATTAATTAAGTGAAATAAATCAGTCAAAGGAAATTTTAGAAAAGGAATTCGGCGGGACCACCACTTTCTTTCATCGAGTGCGAACACGACAGGTACATCGGAAGACATACATGCTTTCAGCTTCACATAAAGCAGCCCAGTTGCAATAGGCTAGGTGCTTAGACATTGGATTGCAGACAACTGGAAAATCGTTATCTTGTCAGATGAGTCGCGTTTCTGTCTGTATTCCAACGGTGCATGGCGGACAGTGCATCGCAAGAATAACGACGCCTTCCATCCGGACTGTATCCAAGATGTTATTCAAGCTAGAGGTGGTTCTGTGATGTTCTGGGGATGCTTTACCTACCATGAGGTAGGCCCATTACTTGAGGTATCGACATGTTTAAATGAGGAAGGCTATATACAGATACCTAGAAGACAAAGTGTTGCCTTTTGTGCTTCGTGTAAAGAACGAATACAACAAAGACACTCCAATGTTCCAGAATGGCAACTGCAGGGTGCAGGGCCAAAACTGTTTCTGACTGGCACGAGGAAACATTGCGATACCTCCACTGGCTTGCAAAGTCAATGGATGTAAATTCCATTGAAAAACTTTCGAACTATCTGGAACAGAGGGTGGAACACCGAAATAAGCATCCACGATATATAACTGAACTACGACTGCTGTTGTTGGAGGAATGGACTAAAACTAATGAAAACTACAAACAATAAAATGGAAGCCTTCTCGTGTCAATGGAGAATCATATTTGAAGCTCCGTAACTGATTGAATACATTTTTATGGAAACATATGGCTGAAGTTAAATATGAGATGTCGATTAAACTGTCTAAATTTCGATTTTTGAGCAATATCCTTTCAGTACTTAAAGAGTTTTAGAAGTTTGAATATTGAATAACAGAGATGCCAATCATAAGAATTCACCTGAGAAAATAATTAAAACTTCAAAAAATAAAGATTCTTTTCAAACCATTTAAAAAATAAGTGTATGTTTTAAAATTTTGGGCAAATAATTCTTTCAACAATTACCAGTTTTTACACATGTTTCTTAGGCCTGACTTTGGTGCTGTTAAGTACTCGACCTTCAATAGCTCTTTATATACCCAACAAATATTGCAGAAAATCGAGATTTTGAATGAGATTTAAATTTGACTTATCCTATAAGAGAATGTAGAAAATTACGGATCTTAGAATTTGACTCTCCATTGACTTAACACGAAATGTTTCCGTTTTTCTCTCCAGTATCTGCATAGCCGACCACTAGTGGAGTCCATTACCTAACAGGATTGCTGATGTTGGGTTGGGTTGTTTTACCTCTGAGCGGCACTTTTTTGCACACCATGGGCTAAATGGCCAGGTCACATGGACCCCGAAGGCTCAGAGAAGGTTGGGGAAGGGGACCCACTGGAAGAGCTGTTGAGAGACAGATGGTAGCCTCCCGTCAAGGCCATCCAGCGTGTTCTTTAACGTGCACAGGGTATGACTCTTCCGCACACGGGGCCACGGCTTAACGTCCCATCCGACGGACGGCGGCCTTTCCAAGCCCATCGGTGTCCCCTACTGACCGTGGGCAGGGCGGGGAATTTTACGGAGATAAATCGCTGACTCAACTGGGATTCGAACCTGGGAACTACAGATTACGAGCCTGGCGCGCTACCGACTGAGACACCCCCGCCCCTATTGCTGATGTAATTCATGCGAAAGGATTACGTGAGAAATTACAGAGGTGACTAATTTTTTTGTCCTGTGAACTTATTTTACCCGTACATTTGAAAAAACGTGTTAGTGACCAGGGGAGGGGAAAAGGAGTTCATCTCCCCTCCCTCGTGCAATCGATGAATCCTAATAAAGGTAATAGAGGCAAATAAACTATTAAATTTATATATGTATATTTCATACAATGTTTAATAATTTTTAAAGACCTCTGCAAGAAAGGGAGAAATGTAGTCCGCAATAATATAGTTATAATATAGTCCGCAATAATATAGTAGACTGCAATAGAAATCCAGTCCATTGCCCACCCGCCCGCCCTCTTTTTACTATTTTCCGGCTTGATCGAGTTTTTTGGCTTCCTCCTTTATATTTTTGTAGGTCCGGACCTGTTAGTGGCCATTAAAACGAGAAGGAAAACGTTTTTACCGGAATGGCATTCCTGTTCATTTCAACTCGATCTTGCTCCCATCTCCAACTTTATTTTTATCTTGTTTCTTTTTTTATTTATTTTATTTTTTTATCACATGGCCGAGTGGTTAGCGCACTTGGCTACTGATCTACGGGACCTGGATTCGAGCCCCGGGTAAGGCATGGATGTTCGTGTTGTTTTCTGCTGAGGTCCTGCCATACTCTCAGACCTTCTACTGTGACATATAAACTGACAGGCTCCTGTCAGACCTCTGTGGCAAGCAGCTGCTTAAGGGGGTATTTATTTTTTATTATTATCCTACCTTCATCGTACATCCAATTCAAACATTCCTTTAAATGTGTCCAGTGGTGTGATCAAGCAGGGAGACTAGGACGATGTCCAGGGGTTGTAACTGCTATCTTATTAAATTTTACAAAATTTGGTGGAATAGTCGAAAAGACGGAAATCAGTTATTGGTGAATTTAGGTGCTGGTATGCCAAAAACGTATATTTACTTTGAACTCTTAAAACCCCCCTCATAAAAAAAAAATACTTTTTTTTATATCGTTCCGATGAAAAAGCAAAAAAGTACAGGTACTATTTTCAGGACACTTTTATGCCAATGAAAGAAACACCGTTATTACCAGGCCTGAATGTAGAGAAAAATAAATAAAGGTGGAGGGGCATAAGACTGTATTTCCATTGCAATATAACATTTTCCCCCTTCGCTTTAGAGGGTTTTAAAAAAAATTGTTGAAAAATGCGTGAAATATGGACAAGTTTAACGGTTTTAGCCGCCGTTAACCTTACCAGCATTCTCAAAGCAAGGAGGAGGCATGACCCATTTCCCCTCCCCCCCCCCCTAGAAAATGTGTAAATCCTTAGGCTCATTTTTCCTTATAGTATCTCTTTACCGTTCATACTATCTTTTGATTTAAGCTTTCTTTACCCAACCGTAAAATATTAGAGAGATTAGATAAATCAGTCAGACACTGTGTAAATTCTTCCCCCCCCCCCAAAAAAAAAATGTAGAAATCATTGTCATGGACATTTCGCTTCTGTAGTGTCGAGAACTTAATCTTTTTTATGGATGAAGCTATACCTTCTGGAAAAGAAGTAGGTCAGAAAGGTTCATTATCCATTTGTGGCAGACTACGAAAAAACAAGCCTGCTATGAAAGGCCTTTTGCGCTAGAAAAAGGATAATGTTATCTGGGACACGAGTACATTGTATGAACGTCCAATGCATCATGCGGCCATCTACGTTTGTGTGTGTATTTGGACTTATTGCTGCAGTGTTGGATAAGCCAGAATACCACAGAAAATATCTAACACAAACGTACTTAACAAAAGCAATTTATTTCTTCATAGCAGAACGAATTTTTAGAAACAGTGATATCATCCGTTTCATGTTTTTACGTTTAAAGTCAGCGAAATCTTTTGGCTCAGCATTCTCACTTTTAGTAATAAAGATTCTCCTCAGCTCTAAGCATTGTTTATCTACAGCAATTTAATTTCCGATTTAAATATACTTAATGTCCTTACTTCTTTTACCCACTACAACGAAAAATATAATAGTAATGATAATTTTTCCCTTTTTTTTTCATCAATGAAATACTAAAGAATGTAAGTTCCGTTGTAATGGCATAACAAGCCTGTATTGGATTGGATTGTTTTACCTCTGAGCGGCACTTTTTTGCACACCATGGGCTAAATGGCCAGGCCACAAGGACCCTGAAGGCTCAGAGAAGGTTGGGGGAGGGGACCCACTGGAACAGCTGTTGGGAGACAGATGGTAGCCTCCCGTCAAGGCCATCCAGCGTGTTCTTTAACGTGCACAGGGTATGGCTCTCCCGCACACGGCGCCACGGCTTAACGTCCCATCCGATGTACGGCAGCCTTTTCAAGCCCATCGGTGTCCCCTACTGACCGTGGGCAGGGCAGGGAATTTTGCGGAGTAACAAGCCTGTAACCAGCTCAAAACAACAGGGAGCGCTTTAGCATTTATGGTGAGAAGGGGTGGCTAAAATTTTATGAAAATAAGATCTGAAAATGCGAGCCTATGAGAAAGATACAGTAAAAGTTTGCATTGAAAATCCAAAAAGGAAGCATTGGTTTAGAAACAATCAAAAAATAAAAGTTCAAAAATTCAAACAGATTTAAAATCTTTTAGAGGGGGAGGGATTATGAGCCATTCAGGTGGGGCTGAGCCCTCTCCCTCCCCCCATCCCCACCCTTATCTTTGGTTATGGGCATGTATCTAATGCCGGATAAAGAAGGATATATCTTTTTTCTGATGAAGTTCTTTCCGATCTCAGTCGTGCACTCTGTGATATTGTAAAAATGGAAATTAGTTCATATAAAGGTTAATTTTTTTATCAAGATTGCTAAAAATATTTTAGAGAAAGAGAAAAGCAATTGTAAGATCAAGCTTTTTGATTCGTGAGATTTGACAATGCTGATTCATCTCACAACCAGGGGCAGACTGCGGCTCTTTTTTTTTTTCATTTGGGTTGCTTTCCCATGAGGGACCTTTTTTGCACACAATGGGCTAAATGGCCAGATCACAATGACTCCAAGGGCTCAGGGAAGGTTGGAGGAAGGGGCCCCACTGGACATCTGTTAGGAGACATATGGTAGCCTCCCGTCAAGGCCATCCAGCTTGTTCTTTAACGGGCACAGGATATGGCTCTCCTGCATACAGAGAGACGGCTTAACATCCCATTCGACAGACGGCGGGCTTTCAAGCCCATCGGTGTCTTCTACTAACCGACTTCAGGGTGCAGAGTCTTACGGAAATGAATCTCAACACTGTGCCAGGAGGGGCTCGAACCTGGGAAAACTACAGATCCCTTCCTTTTTTTTTTCAAAGATCAGGGACGCAGCTACATAAAGAGGGCCCAGGCTAAGATAAAAAAAAACTCGATTTTTATTTTTTGCAAAATATTAATACTTATTCTGTTGATAGTATGTTCTCACCGCTTAAAATAGTCCCCCCCCCCATTTCCTTTGAACGTCTCTCAAACATTTTGATAATTTTTTTCCCTGATGGTAATTATATTTTCAGTCGGCATCATTAACAGTGACTTCAGTAGTTCTTGGAACGTTGTGGAATGCGGATTTTTTTATGATTTTAAGTTTAGAAAATGTTCTTCACTATTTACTTGGGTTTAGACCATTATTATTAAATATGTGTACTCAACATCTAAGTTACTGTATTCTGCAGGATGGAAGTTGTATTTTCATATATGGTACTTAAATAACCCTTGAACACGAACGTATGGTTGAGACATTAAGCCATGGTCCCGTGCGCAGGAGAGCCATAACCTGCGCACGCTAAAGAATATGATGGATGGCTCCTAGCAGTTTCCTTCCCAAGACCACCACCACCCTTTTCTGAGCTCCTTGGGGTCCTTGTGCCCTTCCATTTGATCCATTGTGTGAAAAAAAAAGTGCCCCTCAGAGCTAATGCAATCCAACACGGAGAGAGGTGGTCATAATTCAATGGCTACTGAGTGTGTCACAAATGTATTTCTGAGAACGGAAAAAAAATATTTACTATCATAATTATTAAAGGAATATTTCTACAAATATTGCAAACAAAATGAAAAATGACTGTCATAAACTAACAACTGGAAACCAACAAAAGAAAAAAAACTGGAAACATTGTAGCGAAAAGAGAGCAAAGTTGAACCAACTTCTTCGTGTTAGTGTAGGGTAGGCGAGGGTATGGGAGGGGTAGAAATCATAAGGAACAAAAACACGTCTGTTCTGGACACTTGATCACATCTAGAATCACGTGTCTTCGGGTCATTTGTTTTTCCAAGAGAGAACACGATCTTTAGCTGCTGCTGATAACGTCCAGGTTGACCCTTTTAGTGACACTCCACTGCACGACATCCAGTTTCTACAACAGATAGCATCACTAGGATCGGACATCTCCTCTGCACTCCTTCCACAACTCTTCTTCATCCTCTCCGGTTCTCCTTTTCGCTGTCACTATGATGAGAGTCAATGAGCTAAGTCTCGCGTTGTCTTTGACAAGTTGTTCTCCTGATGTTCTTTTGGTTCTGATAAATGAAATCATCCAGCTAATTAATCTTCCTTTTCTCTGGCAGATCCAACAGGGCGTCGAATGTGCTTTGTCTCGTCAATTGCTCTGTTTACCAACGTTGATTCTTCTCCAGAAGCGAAGAGGGAGGATTAGTAGTAATGTGCCTCACCAGCGTTCGCAGGTTCGAATCCTAACTGAGGACGAATCGAGATTTTTTCCACTCAGCCCCCATCTTGCTCATGTTCAAAATGACAGAGTGGGATTTGTTTTACATCTGAGCGGCACTTTTTTGCACACCATGGGATAAATGGCCAGGTCACAAGGACCCCGAAGGCTGGGGGAGGGGACCCACTGGAACAGCTGTTGGGAGACAGATGGTAGCCTCCCGTCAAGGCCATCCAGCGTGTTCTTTAACGTTGGATTGTTTTACCTCTGAGCGGCACTTTTTTGCACACCATGGACTAAATGGCCAGGTCACATGGATCCCGAAGGCTCAGAGAAGGTTGGGGGAGGGGACCCACTGGAACAGCTGTTGGGAGACAGATGGTAGCCTCCCGTCAACGCCATCCAGCGTGTTCTTTAACGTGCACAGGGTATGGCTCTCCCGCACACGGGGCCACGACTTAACGTCCCATCCGACGGACGGTGGCCTTTCCAAGCCCATCGGTGTCCCCTACTGACCGTGGGCAGGGCGGGGAATTTTGCGGAGATAAATCTCAACGCTGACCCAGCTGGGACTCGAACCTGGGAACTACAGATTACGAGCCTGGCGCGATACCGACTGAGCCACCCCGCCACCCCGCCACCGTTAGCTTCGGTAATCGTTTAGTATTTACCAATGTTGCGTAAAGCTATAATGCTTCAGTTACGATTATGATTGCCTAAAGCCATGTAAATACGTAATCGGTACTGCTCTACAATTTCACCATTGAAATTTTGATGTTATCCAAATATTTCCTTAGTTAATATTGCACGGTTCCGCGCTTCACCATCAGAGGCGTTGTAACGTGCTCGTAGGAAGAGCAAAGCCACTTTCCTACGTTTCCAAACACGTGGGATCACTTGATCCCGAGTTATTGCCCTGGAGAAAGTTTTTATGCATCATCTTGTAAAAGAAATATCGTATTTTTATATATTTTTGTTTAAATTTACATTTCATATTAAATTGTGGTGTATGATTTGTCATTGATTATAGGTGTTTAAGCTCTGTAGTTAAAAAATTACATACATGTATTTTGATATCATGGCAGAACAAAGGTCCGTTTTTACCCTGTTTCATGTTGGCACGTAATTAGTCATAATTTTGCACTTCAATTGTAAAAATCATACTCTCACTCCGTTTGAGTTGTCTTTAAAAAAAATTGACAAATTTGCAAAATATACATGTTTGCTAGTTTTTGCACTTTCGTTCCGATTATTAAAATTCTTAAAAGAGGGAAAGCATGGTTCCTTTTGGCATCTCTCTAGATCTGGTTCTGATGACTGCCGTATTATTTACAGATTGAACCTTTTTCAAACATTTTCCATCATATTTTAGGGCGGGAATTTCTCAGTCGGTAGCGCGCCAGGCTCAAATACCAGTTTTCTGGTTCGAGTCGCAATTGTGGCAGCTTTGAGACTGATCTCTACTGAACCTCAATCCTACTCTCCGTGAGAAATAAGACACCAATGGACTTGGAAAGGCCATTCTCCTTCGAATGGAGCATTGTGACGTGGTTCCGTGTACAAGAGAACCATACCTGTATGCGTTAAAGAACACGCTGCAGGGCCTTCACGGGAAACCAACAGATCTCCAGTGGTTCCCCTCTCCCAACCTTCTTTGAGCCTTGTGACCTGACCATTTATCCCATGATGTGCAAAAAAGTGCGCTCAGAGGTAAAACTCCCAACCAATGATATTTTAGCCTTTTTTTTTTTCGTGTTTCATCGCCAGATGAAATTTAACAATGTTTACAATTTATCGCTTTTAGATTTTCCTTCTTCGGATAAAATTCGCGTCTTCAATTAAATTAGCTTTCTCACTAACAAGAAAAGTAACTAGAAGATCTTGCTCTCTTCGCTCTGGCGTCTTAAACATCCGCAATCATTAATTACCAGTGATTAATTCCACTCGAAGTCTACTTTCAGCATTGCAACTACACTGCACAAGAAACACTAGTAGAGATCTCGTGAAAGTTTACTTCTGTGTGTCTTGTATTACAAGGAATTCTGAACGGATCCCTAATCCTTCCTAGTCAACAGGGTTTTCTTAGTAATCTTGAAATATCTTCGTAATTACACTTCACATACTTCTTTTTTTTTCTTTAAAACCAAATTTTACCGAAAGAACTTTTTTGCGTTCTTTTCATTGTTTTTCGTTTTGCGAAAAATTACTACGACAGTTAGTTACTTTTTTAATTTTGCATGGTTATTAAATTTAATTTTTTTCGACTTCACCATGTTTTTTACTGCAATAATGTTTTTTTTAAATCAAACATAAAGAAGAGTTTTTAAGAGACATCATCAGCGTTGCTGCGTGTAGTAAAAAATCACGATAGCTATTAATCGTTCAGAAAAAAAAATCGCTGAAATTGGGGAAAACTGTTTTTTACCATTTCCCTAAACTTCAAATTCAGGCTTTTCCAACCAAACTTCCAAAAGAGCCACTAAGTACTAAATTACAGTCGTAAAGAGCTGCATGAAAAATTTTCTACTAAATAACAAAAATATGCGTTTCTAACGAGTAAAGAATTAAAACAAAAATCTAGATTTTTTTAAGGAATGAATATAAAATATGATTTAAAAACCAAAATATACATTTTTAGTGAGTATTTTGAATTAGCAAAAGTGTTTAGTTATGCACATAAAAATGTTTATTCTAAATATTAGATGAAATGAGTCAGATTCAGTATATTGATAATTTCTGTTATGAGTAGCAGGGTCTTTTGCAATGAATGCTTTAATTAATGAATTATCACTTACTCATTCAACGCATATAGTTTCATATATACATGAAGGGCCGATTCTACGCTCCGCCCTCCTCTTGATAATAATCTGAAATGTAATAGGGAAAAGCAAAAGTGCGTATTTCATACACTTTTCAAGACCTCTAAGACGGAATTGAAAATGATATACCGCACTGGAAATTCAGTCTCTTGCCTCCCCCCCCCCAACTTTTCCCTTTCTTACGGCTGGATTGCGTCATTTGCAACCCCTTTTATTTTTTCCTGGGTCCACGCCTGCATATTTACAGTAGTGCTATTGGCAACAGGTTCAGTTGAGGTTCAAATTTTACGCTTTTTTTCAAGGTAGGAAAACAACGATGTTTGAGAGGTTTTCATTTCTTTTGGGTTTAAAACTTCTGAGTTCAAACAGCGTTATTCTAAACGCAAATCAACCTACATTGAAGAAAAGTTTAACAGCTTTCAAAGAATTGTTCAATTAACTCTCCTACACCTGCAATTATACTCTCTTCCTCGTAGTTGCATTATTTCTTATGATCCAAAGAGAAAATGACGTCAGAAATGCAACCTACAACTTTCTTATTAACTTCCTGCTCGAGACATCTTGTTTAACAGGATATAACCGGATTTCCCCTCAATAATGGGAAAGTTCGACCAATCAGATTTCAATTTCTATGGTTACAGTTGTTAAATTCAATCTTTCTACTCTAACGTTCTTTAACGGAAATTTGTTCCTTCACAGCCTGACTTTGGTAGTGAATACGCGTAATATGTATGCACATATTAAATATGTCATTATTACTCAGATCTTTATTTTCAAACTTTAAATTATTATTTATTTATTTTACTATTAAGCATAAAACTATTAAATTAATTAACTATGACACTTCTTTGAATAATGACAACAGATAATGTTTGATATGTATAATATTTAAAATATTCTCTTGTTTTTCTTTATACTTCTTGTATTGTTTTTAACTGAACTTGGTTTAGAAGGGACTGGCCCTAACATCACCATGGTTGTTAGGTGTATAAATGAATAAATAAATAGAAAATCTAGCCTAAGACGTACAGTCGCTCAAAAAAATATCCGAACACTATGGTTGATTACAGAATTCAGAAAAAATATATGGCAACGATTTTTTATAAATTAGTATACAATACACGAAGGTTGCCAAATCACTAATTTCTAAAAAAATCGTTGCCAGATATTTTTTTGAATTCTGTAATCAACCATAGTGTTCGGATATTTTTTGAGCTATTGTACGTGTCTTTTAATACATGTCACTTTCATAGCAGGGTTTTCTTCATTGTCCACCACGAGTTATTTTCCAGCGAAACAGGGATTACCAGAATGCGAGCTAATGATCATTCCTAAACTAATAATAAATATATTAATGCAATTATAAATGGGTAGTTTATTCATCTTATTTTATGTATAATCAGACAGACATAATAATTTGTAAAAAGTCCGAATACGAAACACGTTATAAGAAAAGAAGTTGGGTTGTTGAATTGTTTTACCTCTGAGCGGCACTTTTTTGCACACCATGGGCTAAATTGGCCAGGTCACATGGACCCCGAAGGCTCAGAGAAGGTTAGGGGAGGGGACCCACTGGAACAGCTGTTGGGAGACACATGGTAGCCTCCCGTCAAGGCCATCCAGCGTGTTCTTTAACGTGCACAGGGTATGGCTCTCCCGCACACGGGGCCACGGCTTAACGTCCCATCAGACGGACGGCGGACTTTCCAAGGCCATCGGTGTCCCCTACTGACCGTGGGCAGGGCGGGGAATTCTTGCGGAGATAAATCTCAACGCTGACCCAGCTGGGACTCAAACCTGGGAACTACAGATTACGAGGGTGGCGCGCTACCGACTGAGCCACCCCCGTCCCTAGAAAAAAAAGTTATGAAATAAGTTAGCAAAAACAGTTTTGCGAAAAATCCTGAGTTTTGTAAAACAAAATCTGCAGACAGATGGGTCTGTTGCTAAACAACGAGAGTTCAACTAAATAACTTTATTAAAGGATATTTGAAGACCGATGCCGAACTATTGAGTCCAGGCGTCATATGAACTCATTTCTCATATATACCTTATCGGCTTTCAAAGATTATTAAAAAGTAAATAAATTATATCTCAAGCAACTGCTTGTCATAGAAGTCTGAGAAGAGCTTGTCAATAATAATACGCTAGAGAGAAGATCTGTGAGGAAGGCGGGACCTCAGCAGAAAGACAACAAAAAAGAAACATTCATACCTAATCCGTCGCTCGAGACCAGGACTCCTTGATCAATAACCAATTGCCAATCAACGTTTGGATAATATCGTGCAACATGCTGAAGCATGTTCAACCACTCATCAAGGGGCGAGGATTATCTCAGTCGATAGGGTGCCAGGTTCATAATCTGCAGTGCCCAGGTTCGAGTCCCAGCTGGGTCAGCGTTGAGATTTATCTCCGCAAAACTCCCCGTCCTGTCCACGGTCAGTAGGGGAACCGATGGTCTTGGAAAGCCCGCCGTCCGTCGGATGGGACGTTAAGCCGTGACTCCGTGTGCGGGAGAGCCAATACCTGTGCAGGTTAAAGAACATGCTGGATGGCCTTGACGGGAGGCTACCATCTGTCTCCCAACAGCTGTTCCAGTGGGTCCCCTTCCCCAACCTTCTCTGAACCTAGGGGGTCTTTGTAACCTGGCCATTTAGCCCATTGTGTGCAAAAACGGGCCTCTCAGCGGTAAAGCAACATAATCCAACGAGTCCCTAATATGCCAGAGTTGAGATTTATCTCCTCTACACTCCTCCTCTGTCCTCTATAAAAAAAGAGGGCACCGATGGGCTTGAAAAGGCTTTCTTCAGATGGGATGTTAAACCACGTATCCGTCTGTAAAAGAGCCATACCATGTGAACGTTAAATACAAGCTAGTCGGCCTTGTCCCTTCTCCCAACCTTCTTTGAGCAATTGGGGTTCTTGTGACCTGGCCATTTAGTCCATTGTATGCAAAAAGTGCCGCTCGCAAATGAAACGACCCGGCCAAACATCAAATTTCAACCCTATTTTTATAATTTAGAAACCCCATATACTTATCGACTCCACTTTTTCTCTAATATCTCAATTTACTTTACAAACCAAGAAGACCTTTCATTACATCCTCTTATTTATCCTGGACGTCTTTAACTCAATTTCTTCCCCTTCATACCTCATCCATTCCTACTTCACCCTGCAAGCATCCTTCTCCTCAACTCAAATCCAACCTCGTCGTCTCAACCACATGCTGTGACAGCATCAGAAAACATCTCTGCTCTCTTGATCAACGACGCACCTCAGGAGATTAACATGACCTCTGTCCCGACCTCTCTCATCAGAGAGAACTCGACGACTTGGGAGCATTAGAACTACTCCAAGCTGCGATAACATCTCTCGTCTCTCTTCTTCCGCTGCTGCTCCTTCATTCACTCAGCCGCTTAGAGTCATTGCGAAGACGGAAAATACCGAATGCCACTTCAGTTCTTCCTCTCCTAGGCTTCCTTCAAGATGACCCTGCTCCCTTTAAACTACCTCTGTCTCCTCTTACCGCGGTCCTGCTGCTAAATTTCCACCGGCAAATGAACAGTTTCCCGTTTCGCTGATCTGCTATTGGATTCCATTTATCTCGCTCCTTAATGCGCACCTGCTCCTCTCTGCTCTTTCCGACCACAATTTTTCTCGTCACTTTTGAAATTAGCGCAGACATTGTAATCCGATGAAACTTTTCGAGATTACTGCGCGTTTGAAAAGCAGTTTAACCCCGATGTAACTAACAAAGAAATCGAGATAGAAATTAATTTTTAAGTGTTTTGTCGACGTACAGTTACTCCTCACTAATACACCACCATTTATTTTTAAGGAACTTTTTCACATTAAGCGAATTTGTCTTGATATATCATTGACTACTTGTTTGAGCGACTACGGCTATTTAGAATAGGGATTCTTAACATTTTTCAGGTCCCTCACTCCCTTGCAATGATGTACAAAAGTCTCACACCAATATCAATTCTCTTTGCAATATCAAATCTTTTTTCCTTTCTTCTTGTTTGGTTCCAAATGTTTTTCTCGGTCCCCCTGGACATCCTTCCAGCACCCCAGGTCAGGAACTCCAGATTTGGATATGGGTATTCGCCTGCGAGGGAGGAATTCATCATTGCCGTTCGCAACAATATATTATTAAAAAAATACCCCCTCAAGCAGCTTCTTGCCACAGGAGCCTGTCAGTTTATACGCCAAATTAGAGGATCTGTCAGGAAGGTGGGAACTCAGGAAAAAAGCAACACAAACATCAATGCCTTACGTGGGGCTCGAACGCAGGTCCCTTTGTACAGTAGCCAATCACTTAGTCACGGGACAACCAACATTACTCCTTTCTATAAATAGTTTTATTCTGTATTTTCGTATTATATACTGCATGCTTTATTTAAGTTAAGCCGTTTTGTCAAACACCCATGGCCGAGTGGTTAGCGCGCTTGGCTACTGATCTAAGGAACCTGGGTTCGATCCCCGGATAAGGCATGGATGTATGTGTCGTTTTTCTGCTGAGGTCCTGCCATCCTCTCAGATCTTCTGCTTTGGCATATAAACTGATAGGTTCCTGTCAGACCTCTGTGGCAAGCAGCTGCTTGAGGGGGTATTTATTACTTTATATAAGTTTTCAACGAAACTTGCCGATGTATATGCACTAAAGATATTCAAACACGAATATAAATAAACAAATAATAATAAATTATACTAATAATATATTAATAGTAGAAATGAATCAGCTTCTACTGCGCTTCTTGTTTTCTACACCGTCGCTTTGTTTCCTATTTGACCTTGAATGCAACACCGGGTTTGAAATTTCTTATCTACGGGGCCGAAATACTATTATGCGCCATGCTTAGCTCTCTAGCATCTGTATATCGAAATTTGACCTTTGTCCTCAAAGGACCTACCGGATTCCAAAGTTCAAAACGTTTCTGAGATCTACAATCTGCAACGCTTTTGTAGATACGAAATTTTGAAATTTTTAGCTTTGCAGCAGTAGTAGAACGAAATTTGACATTTGACCTCGAATGACCCACCGGATCCGAAATTTTGCAACGTTTCTCATATCTACAATTCAGAACACCCCGCAGACACCAATTTTCAGTTTCTAGTTTTCGTAGATCAAGATTTGACCTCTACCTGATCTTTATTTGGCTTTGAATGATGCGTCGGAGGTCAAATTTCGGATTTTTCCCGAGGTCTGCGATCCGGATTACTCCCTAGATGCATTGAGATTTATCTCCGCAAAATTCCCCGTCCTGCCTACGGTCAGTAGGGGACACCGATAGGCTTGGTAAGGCCGCCGTCCGTCGGATGGGACGTTAAGCCGTGGCCCCGTGTGCGGGAGAGTCATACCCTGTGCACGTTAAAGAACACGCTGGATGGCCTTGACGGGAGGCTACCATCTGTCTCCCAACAGCTGTTCCAGTGGGTCCCCTCCCCAAACCTTCTCTGAGCCTTCGGGGTCCATGTGACCTGGCCATTTAGCCCATGGTGTGCAAAAAAGTGCCGCTCAGAGGTAAAACAACCCAACCCAACCCTAGGTGCAAATTTTCAGAGCTCTTCCATTTCTAAGCATCATAGTTTAGAATTGGCATGATCTCCTATCAGTCACTCACTCACTCATTTTTTGAAAAGGATGGAAATTACCAAGAAGTGCAATCAGTGGCACTTGGGCATGACTCTTTTCGCCATGACTCAGTCCGATGGACGGCGATCTTTCCAAGCCCACTAGTGTTCCCTTTCTCACCGAGGCCAGAGTGGGGATTAGCGGTGATAAATCTCAATACTTGTCCAGGTTAGGACAATAAGGGAAGTAAGAAGTAGCAAAAGAGTACACCAGGATACTGCGTGCTCAATTCATTTGCTCCACATCTGTTCAAATCTCTTTTTAATCACCTCCTATCATTTAAATAATTGTACCTCTCTGTTTCAATTTCTTTTCTTTCAAAAGACATTTTGCAGCAAACGAGAGTTAAACTGTACCGCATCCTTCCTAGCACGCAAAGCATTAACCTTTAATGAACCCATTATTATCCGCAAAAAGAAATTTTTTTCAAATTTCTGTTTTTCCCAATTTGTTTACAGATCTCATTTTGCAATTAGCGTCGCTAAGTATGAATTTGCTTCCATCATTAACTCGAGTAACCAACTTTTTCCACAGAAATCCTCCTTTTATAACCGTCACTGATCATTTTTCCGCTCTTTAGATAACTTCATTAACATCCAACCGTGTCATTGTTATTGGAAGACTACCATAATATTTTCTTATCCTTCCGTCGTTTTAACAAATAATTTCGTTAACTTAATAAAAGCACTCATCACTAGGAATTACAAACATCTACTTCCGAAAGTTAATAAAGGAAGACTTTATTGTTTCTCTTGGTTGTATTCCATGATTGGATCAGAATGAATGAATTGTTTGTATGGAAACTTCTATTTGATATCATTTTGTTGGGTGGCTAATTCGTTTCTTCGATAAACTCTGTAAATATATTCCTGTTAAGTCTGATCGTGAAGGAAATATGTCTGCGAAAATTCTCTTCATCATACGCTGAGAAAAATTCCCTAGGGGTTTCGCTGAGTGGATTCTTATGCAAACTGAACCAATTTTTCTTACGTTTTAATTATTCACAATAATACAATATTGTGCGCACCAGTGAGCTTCTCGTTTCCTGTTGAAGAAAATATTTGAATTGTTTACTTTTGATAATTATATTAATTTAGTCCTTTATAGTTATCAGTTTATATTTAAATTCAATTACGAATGTCAACTGATTGAAAGAAAAATCCAATCTTGTAAACTTAAGAGTTTCTTCCAACTGAAGGAATTGAATCTTGGTTGATTCCCGAGTGTGTGATCTCATTTCTTCGATAGTCATCCAAAGAATAAGTTTGAAAAGTTCTGAATCACAAGATCAGTTCGAAATGATCTCATCGACCTAAATGGCCGCAAGTGCTCTCCTTATTCCCAACTGTAGATATATTTTTCAGTGGGTAAGATAAAATAATATATAGACACTAGAGTTAAAGCATTAGAATTAAGTAATTGAAAAATTTCATTTGTTTAAAACTAAATGCGACTTAATTACATGACTGCATTTTTAAATGGTGTCCGGCTTATACACTACTTAAGCACACAATTTAAGTCAAATAAAATGTTCATTTCCAAAATAATCTTTTTTATGGTAAAAATGCTACTGAATATAAAGATCTACATCAAGTCTACCTAAATCCTGAATTCAAAAATATCCAGTCAGTATTTATAGACTTATAGGAGCTGAAATATTTAACAAAAAATGACATCCCTAAGAAACTTTGCCAAACTTGATGAATTATTTACACAAACTTCTAAAATGTACACTTATTTTACTAAATAGGTTGAAATTATAGTTAATAATCAAGTTTTAAGTAGGTTCTGAAAATATCTTACATCTGATATTGTTAAATAACTAAAGTTTAGCTACCCCCCACAAAAGGTGCTAAAGCGTTCCACATTTAGTGTGGAAAAGGTTCATACGCATCATAAAACAGGAGTTTTTTACTATGGGATAGTCAACATCTGTAAGGCGTCGCGAGGTGGCCGAGTGGGTAAGTCGTTATTTGCCATGTTTATTAATTTATTTTTAAATTCAAACGTTAGTGAAAAAATTAAAAATCTCCTAATTCCACCGTATCTTCGTAGATATTGCAATACAAAACAAAAATATGATATGAATAGAAATATGAATAAAATATAAAAAATTAATAATATGATAAAAATATGAATAAAAATGCAAAATAAATTTTTGCATTTTATTTATGTAACAAGACAAGCACTGATGCACAAATAAAATGCAAATAATTAATAATCGAAGACAGTCAAAAAAACAAAGTTTAGAGCAAGAAGCAAACAGAAAATTTGCAACCTAACTGAGAATTTTATCAACACAAATTTTTAAAAAATGCACTGAAATTGTTATAATTCTGATTGTTAATATAGTAAAACAGCATAATAGGTAAAAGGGATTTAATAACATAATAATTATTTGAAGCATATAAATTATTTCATTGGGCAGAATGACAAAAATTTTTAAAAATTTTGACGTAAAAGTAGAAATTAAATTAAATAATATTTGAAAATATTAAGAATACATTTATATCAAAAAATTAAACATTTGGGAAAAAAAAGAGTAACGTAGAAAATGTCGAGAATTACATAAAACGAATTAGGTTAAAGAACAAAGAAAGACGTCTAAGATCAGTCGAAAGCAGAGACAATATTGGACAAATCAGTTTTCTAACAGCAACGGAATGGCCTGTTGAGCGATCCGAGACTTTGCAGAAGGGCTGTAACCCATTAGCATTACATCTTAGGAAAGGAGGGGCCGGGGGTGGCTCAGTCGGTAGCGCGCCAGGCTCGTAATCTGTAGTTCCCAGGTTCGAGTCCCAGCTGGGTCAGCGTTGAGATTTATCTCCGCAAAATTCCCCGCTGTGCCCACCGTCAGTAGGGGACACCGATGGGCTTGCAAAGGCAGCCGTCCGTCGGATGGAACGTTAAGCCGTGTCCCCGTGTGCGGGAGAGCCATACCCTGTGCACGTTAAAGAACACCCTGGATGGCCTTGACGGGAGGCTACCATCTGTCTCCCAACAGCTGTTCCAGTGGGTCCCCTCCCCCAACCTTCTCTGAGCCTTCGGGGTCCTTGTGACCTGGCTATTTAGCCCATGGTGTGCAAAAAAAGTGCCGCTCAGAGGTAAACAACCTAAAACAACCCAACCAACCTTAGGAATGGAAACTAAAGAGTATAGAAGAAATGTATAAAGTGGAGATGCTCAAGTCCATTAAGTCGTAATCAGTGATGAGGCCACCGCGATTAATGTTCGGCTTTGTTGTCAAGTCTGTAAGTACTGGTAAGAGTTAGAAATGAGATTGTTCGCATGAATACAGTCAATTAGAGGCTCAAATGTGGTCCATGTTATATTTACGTATAAAGTAATGTAAATACTAAATTTTGTCCAATATAACTGGGCAACACACAAAAAGGCTTTGAAAGGAAAAATAGCCAATCTTTACTAATTTCGAGGTGGTGAACACGAAAATGACAATAAAATATGTCGATTGGCTCTTGTTTAGGTAGAGACAGAGATGGTCATGTATAAACGACTGAGTCCGCATTCAGTACATAGTAACCATTTCGCAACGTTGTATTTTAAACTCCAGATTGCAACATTTTGCATTGTATTGCATCAGCCCGACATACACACAACCCCTGGAGTATTGTATCATTGTCTGATGCATTGTAGTTGGATTAGAAGTTCAACGCGCTATCCACTATGCTACAGGGTTGAGTCATGACATCGCGGCTCTACGATCGCGAACAAAAGATGATGCAATCGTTAATTGTAAGCGACGTCTCGTTGGGTGGGCAAGTCTTTTGAGCGAGTCCCATTTACCTTTGACTCATACGTACAACACAAGTGATCCTTGCAGTTTTAATCCAGCAGTAGTGATGCCTCGTAAATGTGTTAATAGTGCAGATACATTTTGTTACATTTGTAGGAAAGTGACATTTGCAAGCCAGATAAGGGTCATCACTCCACTATTGAAAGAGGTCTATGAGTTTTATTTTGGATGCAAGATCGGGGACCACGACAAAGCCTGGGCCCACACATATGCTACAGTACATGTGGAAGAAATCTTCCGAAGTGACTGAAAGGTGAAAAAGTGGCGATGCCGTTTGCTGTTCCTGTGGTTTGGAGAGAGCCAAGCAATTACGCAA
Organism: Ryuthela nishihirai; assembly: GCA_038380435.1. NCBI lineage: Eukaryota > Metazoa > Arthropoda > Arachnida > Araneae > Heptathelidae > Ryuthela > Ryuthela nishihirai. The sequence goes on from JAWZYU010000010.1 coordinate 55,226,056, forward strand.
ATGATTGCTACTTCTACATGGTTCCACCTGTGTCTGGAGGCATCATAAGGAAAGAGAAGTGGTTGGGTTGTTTTACCTCTGAGCGGCACTTTTTTTGCACACCATGGGCTAAATGGCCAGGTCACATGGACCCCGAAGGCTCAGAGAAGGTTGGGGGAGGGGACCCACTGGAACAGCTGTTGGGAGACAGATGGTAGCCTCCCGTCAAGGCCATCCAGCGTGTTCTTTAACGTGCACAGAGTATGGCTATTCCGCACACGGGTCACGGCTTAACGTTCCATCCGACGGACGGCGGCATTTCCAAGCCCATCGGTGTCCCTTACTGACTGTGGGCATGGCGGGGAATTTTGCGGAGATAAATCTCAACGCTTACCCAGCTGGGACTCGAACCTGGGAACTACAGATTACGAGCCTGGCGCGCTACCGACTGAGCCACCCCCGCCCCAAGAGAAGTGAACAATGGCGTATCCAAATATACAATCTGTTCTGCACGGTGAAGGCCTTCCCGTTTCCTAACCTCCGAAAGAATTTTCCATCGATTCAGACGATGAGGAAGGAGGCGAATGAATTGCTGCAAGACGGAAAGAGACTGATGTCTCAATGTACCGGCCAATATGGATATATCTCTAAGAATATGTATGTACTATATCTAAGGGACCTGGGTTCGAGCCCAAGATTAGGCATGGATGTGTGTGTCGTTTTTCTGCTGAGGTCCTGCCATCCTCTCAGATCTCCTACTGTGGCATATAAACTGACAGGCTCCTGTCAGACCTCTGTGGCAAGTAGCTGCTTGAGGGGGTATTTATTTTATTTTTTTTATATCTGTGTTGTTGTTGTTAAAGTTTTTGTATGTTCAATAAACTTACTTATTTACTAGTTATTATCTCGTCTTTTTATTTGAAAACGACATAAAAATGCTACATTTATAAGCAGATCTTGTGGCCTGTATTACACCAAACCTGCTGAGCTGAGTATGTACGGAAATACAATATCGAGCCACCAGTTATGCCCATATTGATGTCCGTTAAGCACAAAATCAAACTTTCAGAGTTTCTTGACATTTTGCACACGCAATTACTCTTGTTGCTTAATTATTTCATAAAATAAAGCACTTTAAAATATGTGTATTCTTTTATAATGAACCCTTTATAAGTAAAGGTGAAAGTGTGAAATCGGTGACTGAATAAAATCACGAAAAGGAGGGTGAAAGCTAAAAATCTAACAGATTTGTTACATTCACAGGCGGTATTGATATGTGACATTGATCGGCACTTTTTTTTTGCATACAATAAAATGGGATTCTATAAAATTTCCAGGAAACAGTGGCGGAAATAATAAATCATTAATTAAAAAATTTTAATACTTATTGTGTTCAATCCTTACGAAAACGCAAAGTTTGAAACACAAATATAACGCACAAAAAAAAGATTCATTTCCTTAAGTTGTAGCTTTATTTTTTTTCTAAATAAAATTAAATCACTCTTTATTGAAACACGAGAGGCTGATATATTTAAAATTGCAAACTGTGGTATAGCACGGAAAATGTCGCAGAATATATGTCGCAGTATATTGTCGTAACAAATCCATTTAAATCTAGATTTTTTAACAATATTTTTCAGCATTAAAGAGTTACGGAAGTTGGAATATTTAACACTAAATTTTTTGTTGGTTTATTAAGATAAAATAATTAATTTATTAATAATATTAATTATTGTATTTATTGTTATTAGCAATAAATATTGATATATTTTGCAAAAATCATCATAATTGTCTAATATTGAAATACTCATTACGCAAATTTTTCAAATATAAATTTATTTTATTAAATTGTTTAAAACAATAATTGTTTAAGTTTGAATTCCTTTCTGAAGTATATTCTTACAACGCATTACTGTTATAAAATATTCTACCTTCCATAACTTTTTAAATACTGAACGAATATTGTTCAAAGTCGGGATTTAAATAGATTTAATTGTGATCTTTATTTTACCTTCAGTCACGTTTTTGGATTAAATGCATATTTTAGAGGTTATAGAGCTCCGACATTAGATTCCATGTTAATAGATTAGATTCCATGTCAATACATGGAAATCCAACATTTTGATAGAGTATTACTTCAGTTTGTTTCAAGCTACGTATCCGTAATTCAATAACACACTGCATTTATTTTATCGCATTGCGTTGAAATACGATATCGTTCCTCCTCTCTGCGATCAATCCACCCTCTATTCTTCATGTGATGTTTTTCATCTTCAAGACAGCTTCTTGTGCAAAGGGATAAGAGATTCATTTTTCTGACAGATGCCTGATGTCAACGAGCAAAAACGAAAATGAACTGGAAAGTGAAAATATACGGGTAGGGATCCATCACTTTCATAGAGATAACGTATCGATGCATTCGTTTCATGTAATACCGGAACTTTTGTTTTTATTTGCAACTCTCCGAAGATCTCCCCAACGCGGAAGTAAAAAGCAATTTCAGGATGAGCTGCTGTATTACGATGTTTCCTGTTTGGTCACGGCTGCCCATGAGCAAACGCTATCAGCCAATGAACATGGCACCATTATTCTTAACAATTGTGATATTGTCGTTCATAAGACAGAAATTTATGGTTGTTGTCAAAAGAATGAAAATGTGAGATTGAGATGAAGTTTATACTCTGTTTATTAGAAGAAGTCTAAAGCGTGGATTTCTGCCCAAAGAGGCTATTTCTGTAACGAATTTTATTTTTGCGAAACCTACTTTGGGTTGTTTTACCTCTGGAAAACTGATCGGCACCTTTTGTACACAATGGACTAAATGACCAGGTCATAAGGGCCCCAAGAAATCAGACAAGGTGGCCCAATGGATAGATGGAAACCTAACGTCAAGGCCATTCCGCGTGATCTTTAACGTGAACAGGTCTACATCCCATGCGGCGAAAGGCGGCTTTTCTAAAGCCCATCTATGTCCCCTTTCTGACCAAGGGCAGAAAGGAAAGAAAAATCGACGCTGACACAAAGGAAAATTTCAACGCTGACACAGGGGAGAATTCGAACCTGGGAACTGCACATTACGAGTCTGGCGCGCTACCGACTGAGTCCTCCCCATATATAACAGCAATTTAATAATGAAATATGAAGTGAAACAGTGTTTTTTTATGTAGACTTTATATATACGTCGTCTGCTAAGCTTTGACCGTGAGTTAGTCCTGAAGCAAAATAATTCTAGCGTTTAAAAAATAATGTAAAATTTTGTAATGTAAATGATGCACGTAATTGAAATATATTTCGCTAATGGAAACAAATTGTTATACTTCAGGTCTAAAACTTCTGTAAATTGTTCTGTAAATTGAACTAAGGAAATAATCAAGGAAGTAATCGTTCTTAGTTTAACGTCGATATCAAATATAGAGGAAACTGATTTTGATTGCTCTTTCAGATACTGCCTACAAGAGACAGAGTTTGTATTGCGAGTAGGAAGGTTCATAACAGCAATTAGAGGTGATTTTAATCGGCTGCTAGTAGCTCAGCGGCCCAGAGCATTTGACATGCTATCAGGAAGTCGTGGATTCGTATCTCGTCACACTCAAGATAATTTTCCCTCTGTATTTGATATCAACGTTAAACTAAGAATGATTACTATCATGATAGTTGCATAAAAATGTCGATAAATTTTTTTCAATTTATTAAGCGATAAGGAAGCAATGTTTTGAGTACATGTTTATTAAATTTTGGATTATACAGAGGTTTTTCCAATTCTATTTATTTCCTGTAATTGGAATTCTATTTTGCTAAAAAGTAAAATTGTATTGTTAATTTTAAACGTACAAATATATTTTTTGTAAATATTCAACCACCAAAGTGGACTTGTCAGTAATTAACTCAAAACATTTTGAAAATGCATATTTTTAAGTATCTTCTGAATAAGTTTCCCATTTAATTTTTTTTTAGTTTAACATCTGCATTAGCAACATAATTTTAAAATAAATGTGCTCTAAAATTCTAAAAAATGTACAGATTCTTAGAAATTTTTAGAATAAAAACTGAAATGTTCAATATAAGGAATTAATTCATTTCGTTTCCGAGAAAAACAAATATCTTAATCTTTGCTGTTTCTTTACAAACCAGCAGAACGTACATCAGATAAGAACACAGAAATGAAAACACTATCGGATCCGATTTCGAGACACAGAAGAGAACGTTAGGCGTTATTTTCAGTTTCTTTTGCAAACTGCTCGACTACCAGAGCGTCTTTTCTCCTCGGCATCCTTCCGCTGCGCTCCAGATTCCTTCTCCATCCCAATGTGCTATTTTGTCCTCCTCCGAAGAAGAACTCGAAGCATCTGCTCCAGTGAAACTGGAGCCACAAGCGTCGGTACAATAGTAGACACTCAGGGTGCGTTATGGGTTTTCAGGAATGCTTTAATCAATCCTCTGGTCGCTCTGCCTACTCCGTAGCTGCTACGGGACGATACTTCCTCTCTGAGTTGCGTTCCGAGTTCATCTGACATCAGCGTTATTCCATGTCGATTTATTTCTGACTGCTTTGTGCAACGAATCGAAGTACCGATAAAGGTTTATCGGTTTCATTGGTTTACTTCAGGGTTGCACAAATCACCCTCTGGCCAGAATCGAATTCTAACGGAATGAAACGGGCCAATAGAAATTTATTTGAGAGGTGAGTGACGCTCTTTTCTTTTTATCAGAAATTATTTTCACGAAAGAGTGCAATTTTTTTATAAATAATTTTATAATATTTATTACATATTAACAATTTTACAATAAATAAAGTAATAGGGAAATAGTGCAATAGTTTTTCTGTCTCCATTTTTCTTTGAAATCGGTGAAATATTTTGAAACTCTCTTCTATCATTAAAATTTATCACCACAAGAGAAAACTTCACCTTCTGTAATTCATAACAAAAATATTCTAAATCGTCAAATATAATAAATTCACAAGTAGCTTGTCGTACTCAGCAATGGTGATACGTCTGTGAGCAATAACGTTTCTATGTGGAGGGAGAGTGATGAAGAACGCTGTGGATGGCCTAGACGGGAGCCTATCCTCCGAGTCCTAACCAGCTGTCCATTGAGTATCCTCCCCCCAAGCTTCTCTAAGCCCTTAGAGTCTTTGTAACTGGCCGTTTAGACCATTCAGTGCACAGAAATGTCTCTCAGAAGTAAATCAATCAATCTACATTCCATTATCTTCTTAGATCACCGAATATCAGGGTTTCGCGTCTATCCAAAACACATCCGCGCCCCCAGGAAAGAAATTCTTATTCATGGTTGTGAGCACTGGGAGCCTAAATGTATCTATCCACGTTGAAAATATTCAACGATGCTAAAAAAATGCATCATTTACATGGATTCCTCTCACCTCTGTAATGAGAAGGTCATTTCTCCGATGTATGTACGTAAAAAAATATGTTTCTTTGGATTCTACTAGAAAAATCTAACTCTTACAACAAAGGATGAAAAGATGTAGCTATAACTTCTATGTTAACACTTCCATGCTATTCATACATCAAGGCCATCCATAATGATTTTCAAACAGCAGAGTGCCATTATTTAATGTAGCAGATTTTATCACTGTTTAATGTTCCATTTGGGTCCTTTAAAAGCCTAGCATGTTATTTATCTGAAGGAGGGCATGGTGTGAGAGAGAGGAGTCTGTCACTGCAATGTGTATTATTGAAAGAAATAAGCTGCAGACTTCTATGTTCCCCCACACATCTATATGTAGCGCAAAAACAGTATTAAGTTTACATTTATCTACCATGAAATGTAATAACCATTAAAACAATTTTTTATCCCTCCTTTTAGGAATCTTCATCAAAATGACATATTCCTCAATATGCATTAGATGCTGAAACTTTAAATTCATTCATAAGGTGAAAATGAGAATTAGAAGTTCAATGAAAGAATTTTGCTTTGCATATTTTTCTCAAGAAAGATTTTTCTTTTGATAATTTTTCCCCATGAAGAAATTTTCCTTTGGATATTTTTCTCAGGAAAATTTTCCTTTTGATTTCTTTTTCTCATGAAGGAATTTTCCTTTGGATATTTTTCTCATGAAAATTTTCCTTTTGATTTCTTTTTCTCATGAAGGAATTTTCCTTTGGATATTTTTCTCATGAAAATTTTCCTTTGATTTCTTTTTCTCATGAAGGAATTTTCCTTTGGATATTTTTCTCAGGAAAATTTTCCTTTTGATTACTTTTTCTCATGAAGGAATTTTCCTTTGGATATTTTTCCTCATGAAAGACAACTATACCTAAATTGTATTTATCGTTTCTAAGCGATTTATATCTTTGCGAGAAAAAATTTATTTCCATATTGGTTCTGATCTTTACAGTGAGTGATTGGCTGGTGATGAAATTTGTCTTGTGATGCCATTTTCCTCTTGAATCTGTTTGCGGAAATAATGATCAATAGTTTTCTTTGTTCCTTGCCTTGAATCATATATTCCTCTAACATAACTTTTCGAATTTATCTTACTTTGCGTAATCTGCAAGTTACTTATACATAATCCAGTTAATGTAACGCCACTTTTCTTCAATTATTTTTGACTTAATAATCTATATTGTAATACGGATTGCAGATATTCGTGGAAAATCATTTTGATAAAGCGCTTCTACTTCAAAAAAAATATCGTAATGTTAAATTCCGAATGTTATAAAAAAATGTTCATCGGTGAAGAAATGCAATTTTTTCATTGTATGAATGATCTGAATTTGAAATTGATTTTATCGAATCCAAAATGTCTAGTCGCTAGAACATTATCATCATCGTCATCAACAAGTTGGGTAGCTTCACCTCTTAGTGGCAATTTTTTGCAATACAATGGGCTAAATGGCCAGGTCACAAAGACCCCAAGGCTCAAAGGAGGTTGGAAGAAGGGGACTCATTAGATAGCTGTTATAGGAGATGGAAGCCTTCCATAAAGGCCTTCATCTTGGTCTTTAATACGCGCAGGTGTGGCTTTTATGCACACGGAACCACTGCTTTACGTTCCATCCGACAGACGGCGGCCTTTCGAACCCTATCGATGTCCGCTACTGACCGAGATCAAGGTCGGGATTTTGCGGAGATAAATATCTGCACTGACACAGGTGGGACTCAAACCTGAAAACTACAGATCATCATGGACAACTATCGACTTAGCCACCTCAGCCCTTAGAGATAAATGAAAAACAAATTGTAAAATATTGGCTAAATATTATAATTTGCGCCTTTCGAATCTCCCAATGGTCTCAGTAATCCCCTCCAGGGGTGAATATTTTGGGAAATACCAAAATTTAAAATCGGTATTGCAAAAACCTTGAATCTTGGGATGGGTGACTAAACGTCAATTATTTATTTTCTTTTGTTTTACTTCTGAGAAGCACTTTTTTGCCCATAATGTTCTTAAAAATATAGTTAATATTCCATCTTGCACATACTTTTTATCTTTAAATCAACGGGGGGGGGGGGGGAACACACTATCAACGCAGTTTTGTCGAACATAAACAAAATTGCATTATTAACATTTACGGATACTTGTAGAATTAAACCTTTACGCATTTCGAAATTTCGTACTTATGGTATGTACACTAGCAAAACACGAAGTAATGTCATATAATAATGATGATACCATGGGAGTTGGCGGCGGAGAGGGGAGGGAAAGGAGGCAATTGTCCTCCCTATAAAAACTGATAGAAAAATTAATTTATGATGAATAATACAGGTGTACAAAAAATTAATGTAGTTCATTCCTTAGAGAAATATAATTTTGTTTCGGAAGCATATCGTTTAAATTCATCTATTATGAAAACATTTTTTTACATGTATTTCGAATAGTAGCATATTTTTTTCGCTTTCTTTTCTTGCGTTTTAAATTGTATTATGGTATAATATATGCATGATTGTTGTTTTCGCAACTGCATTATTAATGAATATTTTCGATTCAGCACCTGATCCAGGGGGGCAAAATTCTTGTCCCCACCCCTCTTGAGAATGCTAGTAAAGAAAATGGTGGCAAACATTATTAAAATTATTCCTATTTCACTCATTTTTAAAGAAATTTAAAAAGCTCTTAAATGGAGGGAGGAAATACAATCTCTTGGCCCTCCTTTTATTTTTTTCATCCGCTTCGCTCTTTATTTTTTTCTAGATCCGGGTCTGACATCTTAAATATTTATATCTTGGAACATTGATTTAAAAGTTTGCCCCCTCCCCTACAAAAACGTTTCGTCGCTCTAAAGTCATTTTTTGTCTTCCCCACTCTCACCCCTGAAAAAATTTCTGCTTACGACCATGATGGTATCTAAACGTTTTCAAACTACAACGCTGGAAGAAATACAAACCAAAGCACGTGTTGGGCAGAAAACGGTCACAAAATCTTTGTTACTCACACTTGAGGCAAATGAGTATCTTTCAGAAAGGAAAAGAATAGTAGGAAAAAGGAAAAGCATGAATATGAATTTATCTTTTTCTAGAGATTTTGGAGAACATCTTTTTTTTATCATTGACGTTATTTTCAAAGCTTTCCCTTCTGCAGCTAACAAATCGACACAGAATCTCAAGAGAGATGATGACTCGACTCCTTTCGGTATATGCTCATTTCCTACTATAAAATACTTCTTTCCCTCGTGTGTGTGTCGCAATGCATTATGGGCAGACCAGTTTCAAAGTAATGCGTTTTCCGTGTCATTGGGGGAATGACGCCGATTTCTGCTGACGATGCCATATTTCTTTTGGCAGGAAAAGAGCCACTCATAGGTCGCCATATGACGCGGGATCTTATGTTCCTGCTATATCTCATCTCCTCAATAGAAGAAACAATCTATATACTATATATACCTCTTTGTCAAAAGCAAGGGCGAAGGGTGCTAATGGTAATGGGTAATAGAAGTAGTGTTAACATCTCCTATAACAGAAAGCCGTGCAACTAAGTTATGACGTCACATATGTAATACTAACATCCAGACATTTCTTATGTATTTATTCCTATTATTACCACTGGTGAATTTTAATACTAATCTTTATAGTAAAGTTTATTTATAAATACTCTTTTTAGAAAGAAAATTAATCGTGTTTATTAACAATATAATAACGCTAATATATACGAAAAGTTTTTTAAAATATATATAAATATTTTTAAAAAAAACACTAGAATAAAGAGTAACATTAAATAAAATTCGCCAGTAATAATAATAGAAATAAATACATGAGAAATGTCTAGATGTTAGTATTACCTATGCTGACGTCATAACTAAATTGTATGGCCTTCTGTTATAGGAGGTGTTGGTAGTGCACAAATTAAGCAGCTAGCACAGATAGTCAACTTCCATTTATGTATATTGCAGCATAAAAAACGATTTTAGCTTCCTGCAGATCAGATTTTAATTAATTTTGTTCGAAATTATAATCCACAAATGTAATTTTTAAAATATATAGGTAGGTATTTTTAAAAGCCAGCAGACGAGTTTAGAATATTTTATGATATTCTTATGGAATCTTAATAAATTCATTTTTTTCTTTCATATACACCGAAGAGCCAAAATATTAGACCACTTGCTTAATACGATGTTGGTCCACCACGTGCCGCCAAAATAGCTCTTACCCGGCGAGGCGTGGAAACTACAAGATTTCTAAAGGTGTCTTGTGGTATCTGGTACCAACATGTTACCAGCAGATCCTTATGCCGGTAACTATATATTATCCATAAATTACGTGATTGAGCCGCCGCAGATCGGATATGCTGTTTCAACACAAACCACAGATGCTCGATTGGATTGATGTCTGGGGAATTTGGAGACCAGGAAAATACCTAGAAGTCTTCCTCGTATTCCACGAACCGTTATCAAACAACCTGGGACGTGTGGCATGGCGCATTATCCTCCTGAAAGAAGGCATTACTAGAGGGGTATACCGTTGCCATGAAAGGATGTACTTGGTCTGCAATGATATTTAGGTAGGTGGTAGACGTCATAGTTTCCTGCATATGAATGACTAGACCCCAGGGTTTCCCAACAGAAAATTGCCAAAAGCTTTACACTTCCTCCACTGGCTTGTTTTCATCCCACTGTTCGTCTTGGTGCCAATACTTCCCCAAATAAACGACGCACACGTACCCAGCCGTCCACATGATGCAACAGGAAACGAGATTAATCAGACCAGACGACCTTCTTCCAATCATTCAACGCCCAATTTAGATGCTAGCGTACCCATTATAGGCGCTTTCGACGGTGAACCGAGGTTAGCATGGGCACTCGGAGCGGCCTGTGGCTACGCAGCCCCATTTTCAGCAAGGTTCGATATACTGTGTGTTGTGACACATTACTCCCGTCATCAGCATTCAAATTTCAGGCGAATTGCACACCTTGTCAGCGGTTCGTGACTTTTCCCTCCTCGGACCACTTTTTGAAGGTACTAACCATGGTTGACCGTGAACACCCCACAAGCCTTGCCGTCTCAAAAATGCTCTGACCTAGCCGTTTGGCCATTAAAAATTGGCCTTGGCCAAATTTACTTAAGTCCGCTGCCTTTCCCATCTGAAGAACAAGAATAATACTGATTAACAGAGCACACGCGCCGTCGTTTACCTGCAGTTGCTTCGATTTGCATAAAGACGAGCTGGTCATAATGCTTTTGCTCTTCTGTGTAATTTGTAAAAAAGCAAATAATAGTCAGATACAGAACTGCAGATCAAGATGTCTACACACTTTAAAAGTTAGTGGACATGAGAACTGCGACTGGCTGCAAAAGGTGGCGCTGAAAGTAGTGATGCGGAGTCGTTCAGCTATTCCAGCTTCTTTGCTCTGTGGGTAGTGATGGTTAAGTTAATTTATTTTACCTCTGAGTGGCACTTTCTTTGCACACAATGAACTAAATTGCCAGGTAACAAGGATCCCAAGTCTCAAAAGTGGGTAGGAACTCACTGGACAGCTATTTGGAGACAGATTGAAGACTCCTGTTAAGACCCTACAACGTGTTCTTCAACGTACACAGAGTGGCTTTGGCACACGGGCCACGTCTTAACGTCCCATCCGATGCACCGTGGCTTTTCCAAACCAATAAGTACCTCTTAGCCGTCCCGTGGCAGAATTATTAACGAGCTTGGCTATTGATCTAAGGGACCTGGGTTCGAGCCCCGAGTAAGGCATGGATGAATGTGTCGTTTTTCTTCTGAGGTCCCGCCATCCTCACAGACTTTCTACTTTGGCGTATAAACTGACAGGCTCCTGTCAGACCTCTGTGGCAAGCAGCTGCTTGAGGGGGTATTTCTTTATCTATTATTTATAAGTGTCCATTTCTGATCGAAGGCAGTGTAGTGGTTAAGGGAGATAGTAGTCTGGTAGTGATGGTGGTAGAGTTCAACTTATGTCTGCGGCAAAGATAAATTTAAATGACAATAGTTTCTAAAATAATATATTCTGCATATACAGTGTTTTCCAATATAAAAGGACCGTCATATTAAAATTAAAGTATCCGCATTTTGTTATTGATAATGAGACAGGGCGAAGTTAGCTATTAAACTTATTTATATTTCACGCAATTTTCAAGAGGTTTTTTTAGGCCCGAAAAACGTCGAGGGGGGGGGGGATGTAATAAGACAATGGAAATCCAATCTCTTGTTCCACTCCCCACCCCTCAATTTTTTTTTTATATCCGTGCCTACTCCGTACATACCAGGGCAGGGTGAGAGGTGGCTTAGTCGGTAGCGATAGGCTCATGATCTGCAGTACCCAAGTTCGAGTCCCAACTGTGGAGGCATTAATAATATTATCTGCTAACTCCTGTTCTGCTTTCGGTGAGAAAGCAGACACCGATAGGATTGGAAAAGCAGCCGTCAGTCGGATGGACGTTAAGTAGTGACACATTATGAAGGAGAGCCATACCCTGGGCACTTTAAAGAATATGCTGAATGGCGGGAGGCTACCATCTGTTTCCTAACAATTATCCAGTGGGTCCCCTACCCCAACCTTCTCTGAGCCCTCGGGATCTTTGTGACCTGGCCATTTAGCCCCTGTGCGCAACAAAGTGCCGCTTCACCAACCCAACCTTTCCCCCAAACATTCTATGAGCCCTTGGGGTTCTTGTGAAGGGTTTAGGCATTTCTATACAAAAAAAAAACTGTCGCTCAGAAGTAAACAATCCAGCGTTATGAGTCATAAATGCCTCGAAAGTATATCTAATTATGACAAAATTGTTCCTGAATGCGAAAAGGTTGAGAAATCATGACAGAAATGCATAAAGAAAGTTTAAAAAAAACTGACAGCTTTCATTATCTACATCGCCAAGCTTCGACAAGCGGCTTCATCCCACATTTCATCAGTCAGGTCACGACTTCAAGTGATACACCTCAACTACCGTTACACCGTAAATCCCAGAAAATCTCCCTCGAGATGTCCCTTCGATCCAATCTGGTCCCGAAAATCTCAGCAGCGTTGGTCTTCTCGAGGGTACTAAACGGAAACTTCGACGATTCGTTCTATCGATGTGAGTAATAGCGCAAAAGATCTCGGCAGGGCTTCCTTTCTTCCTTCATTTTCTTCTTACAGGCTTGTATTACGAGATCGTAGCAGAGAGGGAGATCAGGGCAAAAGCAAGGCAACACACTCTGTAGATATTGCCTCTGGACAGAAGTGATTTCTCAGTATACAACGTACGCATGTGAGTCGGTTCGATCAAAGTGGTTATTGACAGGAAGGCAGTGTTTTACGCACAGTTTCGAGAAATTACATTTGTATGCGTTTTTGTTTGCTTCGCAATAACTGGAGAAAGGTTGTAGGGATTTTTTTCTTCATAATTAAATTCGTTATACTGAAGGACATTTCAATATCAAAAAAAAACTAGATATACCTCTTAGAAAGAAGCGAAATGATGAGACAATCGGCTTTCAGAGTGTCATGAAATAATGGAACTCACCTTGTGGATAGACATAAGAGGCATTTAGTTTCGTCGGTAGCACGCCAGGCTCGTGATCTGCTGTTCCCAGGTTCGAGTCTCACTTGTGCAAGTGCTGAGATTTGTCAACTCTAAATCCCCACCTTGCCCTTGGTGAAAAAGGGGAACTTTAACGTTCCATATGACGGACAGCGGCCTTGGAAAGGCCGCTGTCCGTCATATGGAAGGTTAAGCCGTGGCTACATGTACAAGGGAGCCATACCCTGTACACATTAAAGGACACACTGAATGCCGTTGACAGGAGGCTTCAATCTGTGTCCTAATAGATGTCGCTGTGTACGTGAGTTTAGACCCCTTCCCCGAGTTTCTCTCTGAACTTCAAAAACCTCTCTGAGTCCTTGCGGTATACCTACGATAGGTATTTGATGGTATGCAAAGAAAGATAGCTATTTGGTGGTATGCGCAAAAAATGCTTGGTATTTTGTGGTACATGAAAAAATGCTACGCATATAGTAGTACACAAAAAATGCTAAATATTTGGTGGTATGCTGAAAAATGTTGGAAATTTGGTAGTACGCAAAAACAAATGCTAAGCATTTGGTGGTATGCAAAAAAATGCTAGGTATTTGCTGGTATGTGAAAACAATGCTACATCTTCAGTGGTACGAGTAAAAATGTAGGTACGTTAAAAAATGCTAGTTATGTAGTGGTAAGTGAAAAAAATGCTACGTATTTAGTGGCAAACGAAAAAAAATAGTAGGTATTTAGTGGTATGCGAAAAAATGTTAGGAATTGGGTGGCATGTGAAACAAATGTTAGGTATTATGCGTATGTACAAAAAAATGCTAGGTATTTGGTGTGGTTGTTTTACCTCTGAGGGGCTCTTTTTTACACACAATGGACAGGTCACAAGGACCCTGAAAGCTCAGAGTAGGTTGGGGACCCATGGACAGCTGTTGGGAGACAGATGGTAGCCTCCCATCAAGGCCATTCAGCGTGTTCTTTAACGTAAACAGGGTATGACTCACCTGCACACGGGGCTATAGCTGAACGTCCCATCCGACGGGTGGCTTACTTTCCAAGCCCATCGGTTTCTCCGACTGACGGTGGGCAGGGCGGGAAGCTTTGCGAAGATCAATCTCATCGCTGGCCCAGCTGGGACTCGAACCTGGGAACTGCAGATTACGAAGCGGGTACGCTACCGAGAGAACCATCCCTGCTCATAGGTATTGGTTTTACGCGAGAAAAATTGGTAGGCATTTGGTGGTATGCGAAAAAATACTAGGTATTTGGTGGTAATCGAAAAACAGTTTGGGGAAGAACTTTTGAATAATATTTTTAAAAAATTGTGTCAGTATTTTTCAACCAGTGTGACTCGGTCTCCAAATGCATCATGAAATATTTAGTCCTAGCACTCCTAAAAAGAGAGAGAAAACATAATTTGAATAATTCATCCTTAGAATTTTTAAAGTTAGATAGATTTACTTCAAACTAAGCTGAAAATAATAAACTTGAGGAACAAAGTGAACTGGTTTTAAGTGAGTAAACAGCTTTCATATTTCTCAATAAAAAAGAAAATGATGGACAATATATATGTTTCCTTTTGTTTCTGGATTCAATTAATGCAAAACAAATTACTAATATTCACTTGCATTTCTGTGACATAAAGAAATTTCGTCATCATCTAACAACGTCATTAAAGCATAGTTTAAGCGCTTCGGTGCAAAAATATCCACAGATTCATTGTTTTCTGGAAAATGTAACACTAAGGGTAGGATTGAGTAACTTCAGGAGGAGTTACTCAATCCTACCCTTAGTGTTTGTGACACGTTTTGTTGTGTGACACGTTTTGTCACACAATGTGCTAAATAGCCTGGTTACAAGGACCCCAAATGCTCAGAGAACGTTAGGTAAAGGGAATTGTATATTATTCTATTGAACAGCTATTTGGTTTGGCTTTCACTTTTATATATATATTTGTTCCAGCAGAAATACAAGGAGGTGGTGTACTCAGGAGTGAAGTGGGAGCTTTGGTGTTATAGCGTAATGGGGGATTGAATAACGTACATATCAAAGAAATTCCTTAAAATTAACTGTTTAGACTCAAACATGTGAAATCCCCTCCGCTATCGAAAGGGCAAAGCTCCTCCTCTCTGCCCCTTGTCAGTAGGAGACACCGATGTGCTTGAAAGGCCGCCGTCCATTGGATGGGACGTTAAACCTTGGCTCCGTGTGCGGGAAAGCAATATCCTATGCACGTTAGAGAACACTCTTGATGGCCTTGACGGAAGGCTACCATCTGTCTCCGAATAGCTGTCCAGTGGGTTTCCTTCCCCAACCTCCTTTGAGCACTCTTGATCCTTGTGATCTAGTCACTTAACCCCTTCCACGCAAAAAACGTGCCGATCAGAGATAAAACAACCCAATCCAACGGAAGTTTCTGGACACGCTACTGATTAAGAGCCACCAAAAAACCCGACTTTCAAACTTTGTCATGAGGATACAAGAAGAAAACGGAACGAACAAAAAAGCTGCTATTCATCTTATTCTGCCTCCTCTGCCCCTCCACTTTGATCACGTTCTTGAAACGTTTCTCATCTCCTTCATGGAATGTTCCCCTCGAGATCGACCATCACTTCCTCTTGACAATAGCTAACGCTTAGCATTGACAGAGACATTCATCACACTGAACGAAAGAGTTACAATTTTTGGATCGAAGTAGGTTGTACTGTTTTACCACTGAGCGACCCTTTTGTTGACACACAGTGGAGTAAATGGCCAGATCACAAGGACCACAAGGACTCAGAGAAGGTTTCGGGGAAATGGGATCCACTAGACAGCTGTTGGGAGACATGTGGAGGCCTCCAGGCAAAGGCCATTCATCATGTTCTTTCATGTGCACGGAGTATCTCCTGCACACGGGGACACGGCGTAACATCTCATCCGATGAACGACGTTCTAAGTCCATCGGTGTCCCTTTTGATACCGAGAACGGAATAGGGATTAGCGAAGATAAATCTCAAAGCTGGCACAGGGACTAAAGCAGAAACTGTAAGGAGGGGGAGGGGAGATTCAAGAAACGTACGAAACAAAGTAACTTTAAAGTGATTTTAAAATTCATAGCAGAATGTATTTTTGACTTCATCTTGCATGAAATATACAGAATATATAGATTAAATTCATATATATATTTGCATGAACTGAATTCAACTCACATTTTTAATCAGATTTTATTAAATGATGAGACTACAATGACTACTCTCCCAAAGCTCGGAACGAAAAAAGTAGTACTTTTAATTTGTTTCATACCGAAATCTTTGTCATTTATATTAGATTACACATTTCACTTCAGTTCTCCTGAAAACCGAACATTCATGACCATTTTCATAATCAGTATCCAAATTATCTAAAGGATTTGGTTGTATTATCTCCGAGGGTCTAAAGAGTCAGGTTACAACGACTCCAAAGTCTCGGAGAAGGTACAACAAATGGAAGACTCCCAGTAAAACCATCCAGCGTGATCTTTAACGTGCACAGTATACACGAGACCATGGCTTAAGGTTCCTAACAGAAGCCTTTCCAAGCCCATTGGTGTCCCCTTTCTCACCGAGAATAGGGTGGGAGGGGCTAGTAGAGATAAATATCAACTCTGGTACAGTTAGGACTCAACCCTGGAAGCTGCAGATTAAGAGCCTGATGTTCTACCTATTGAGCAAGCCCTGCCTCTCTACAATCAGATGGATGATGCTCCTCAGAAGAACACCATCGTCTCATTTCTCACCAAGATAAATCGCAGGTAAACTCAACTCTTCTCATTATAATCATTGAGAATATTGTGACTCATCATTTATCACATTCTATGCAAAAGGTTCATAGAATGTAAATCGCTGTCTTTTAGGACAGCGATTTAGCTTTCTTCAGTTACGAATCACTTCAAAATTCTAACAAAATACCGCCGAACATTCTTAAACAATCTTCAAATTAGTTTTAAAATTATCAATAAAATAAATTATTCGTCACTAAATATATTTTAATCACTGTCTTGTGTCTAAGGATAAAATACAAAAACATTTCACACTTTTAAAATGCAGAAAACCAGAATGAGAAAAGTCTATAACAAATTGTCTTACTACAACTTCTTTTTGTACCAGGATGTACTCTATACTGGTGGCTACGATAAATGACTTTGCTCTGAGCTTGGCCCTTTTGTCAAAAGTTTATCAATATTGAGCTCCAAATAAATTAAGACAGAAGATTCAATATTATTGAATCATGGACATTGGTTGGAAACCAATGTTTTAAAATACCTCGAGCAACGGAAAAAGATAGAAAAAAACTTTCCTTGCCCCAGTTCTTATTTTCTTAACATTGTTTATTAATAATCGGAGATAGAGAACTACTGTTCACCCCTATTTCTTCTTTCCGGTACTGAAACAATGCAAGGTTAAAAAAATGAGAAGTCTAATACAACATCGAAAGGACATAAACTGTTTCATTTAGAAATCTCTTTTGTGGAATAAACCACATAAATAACGGTATAAAGGATAATATTTAAAATAATCAAAATGAAAGACAAGTCCGACGAGGAAACAACCTATCTCTGTGCAAAAGACAACAAAATTCAAACAGCACTTAAAAACTGAAAGAAAGTGATGTGAAGGGTACAAAACGTTTCATCCACGAAGTATGTCGCGACCACGAAAGTCGTGTCTTCCACAAAATCGAAAAGTAATTACGTTAGGACAAAGTGAAGTTGAGAAATCTGGAAGATCACATTCTGGCTGCTATGGATACTCTCTCCCTAATTTAAGTAAAATAAAGGACTCTAAGGTTTGATTGATAACTTCCCATCCCTTTCAAATGACAAAACTGTCCAAAAGTTTCATTGCTTCTTGTAGAATTGATTTACAGTTAAAATATGTGTAAGCAAAGCAGTATATTATACTGGTTTGCATTGAAAAACAAGAGCAGTGGAAGAATATGCTCTAAATTAATGTTAGAGAATTTCACACATTTGAAAGCTCAGAGACTTCAGCGATCAATTTCGAGCATAGGTACAGGGTGATTCAAAAGATCTTAGACAAACTTTAAAGATAGGTCAGGAATACAAAAACAAACCATTTTTACATAGGAACATATAGCCGCAAACGCTACCCGAGTGTGCTAGAGGGCGTTATTTGCCAGTTCCTACCCCCCCCCCCAAAAAAAAGAAACAACAACAATCATCATTCACACTTTTTATTCTCTTACTTTTGCACCATCTCTAGTAGAAACATTCTTGCTCAAATAGTTCTGCGTAAGAAAGATAATTCTCAGAAGTATTATAGTCATAATCAAAGTTAAATATCTGTGCAGACCTAGACTACAGTGCAACTACCGTATCCGCCCTACCCACGTTCACTATGGGACACCGATGAGTTTGGAAAGGTCGTTAAGCCGCGGGCCCGTGTGCGGGAGAGAGCCATATCCTATGCACGTTAAAGTACACGCTGGATGGCATTGACGGGAGGCTAACAGCTGTCCCAATAGGTCCCCTCCCACAACCTTCTCTGAGCCTTCGGGGTCCATGTGACCTGGCCATTTAGCCCATGATGTGCAAAAAAGTGCCGCTCAGTGGTAAAACAACCCAACCCCGTCTAGAAACTGATTGACCATATGTTATTGTTTTGTCTCCATAAGGAAAGAAATTGTAATTTTTGGCTAGTGTAGAGTGTAAAAAGGAGTGAGAGTAAAGGTGTGAGTATTTCTTTTCGGCTATGCTTTATAGACAAATATTTCTCAGTTACGTTAATAATTATCAGTTTTCCATCTATAAAATAAAAGAAGGTGTCTGTGTGTCTGGCAGACATAACTCATCGGAAAATCAACGTACACGCTACAAAATTTCAGAGATTGTTTCAGGTTGTGGTCCGGATTACAGTGCCAAATTTCAGGTCGAAAGTCCAAAAGAGGGGCTTGCTAGAAACAAATATAGTTACCACGCTATTCGTACGGGAAACGAGAACCGCTGTCAAATTTATTGTTGTCATTTACTGCTCCCCTAACTGTGAAAAAGTTAAAATAGCATTTAAATCTACTGCCGTTGCCAGATTCCCCATGTTTCCAAAAGCATTATTTAGGCGTTCCATTGCAGCTAGGAACCTTTTTTTTAACCAAACATGGGGTCAGTCAGGGGGAACCGGCCTACGAAATGTGAGACCTTTCTATCAAGTACGTCGGATATTACAGAATGTCAAAATCTGAATAAATAAATAAATATCTCGATCGTTTGCCAAGGGCTCTGAGAGCGCGCGCCGAATCAGCAATGACTTTTGCAACACCGAGAAATTCTTCGTTTTCAAACTGTGTAAAATGTCGAGGGGGGGGGGGGGGAATCCTCAAAAAACTAATCATTAGTGCAGGAAACAAAAAAATATGCAGATTGAAAGTGAGACACGAGCTGTCACAATTAGTATAGAAGCGAAGCCACGGGCCAAGTGGCAACCTGATTTTTAAACCAGTCACTGGGGCACACGAGGGACACTGTGCAAGAAATTTGGACTGTGCGGACGAATATCACGGGAACCATAGGGCGGCAAAATCTGTGGTAACGGAAATGAAAATCTTGATAACTTACGCAGAAACTACGCCACGGGCTATGAGAGAGCTCGCTGACGTCAACAACGATTCAAGCAAACACCGGGCAAATTTCTTCCTGTTGAAAAGTTGTGCTAAAGTGTCGGGGGGGGGGGGGAGACTTACAAAATTTATCTTTACTGCAGTGAAAATAAGAGTATACAGATTAAAAGTGATACCCGGGCAGTGCCGGGTACGTTCAGCTAGTATAAAATAAATAGGGTTTTCCCTCTTTTTACTGTCATTTTGTAGTCGTAGATATCGAACGCTTTAATCAGAACAAACTTGAAATCTCAATGTAAAGGGGAATTTCCTGATGAGTTTTCCAATCCTCCCTATAAATGAAAAGGGGTTGCTTCGCCGGTGTTCGCGGATGTTTTTCACAAGTGTCAAACGCTTTAATCAGTGTCAAGTTTAAAGATTAATGTACAGAGAAATTTTCTTATAACACACTTTACAATATTGATAAATTCCTTATTAATTCCCGTCGAATATCGCACATCATATCGTAACATTATAATCGAAAATCTCGAAAGAAGTACATTTCAAGATCAAAATATTTTATTCATATGCTGTATGAGAAAGAAAAACAATATGTTTTTGAAATAAGTAGTAATAACCGATTGCTTTTCTAAGTAACTGCAAGATCGTATTAAAACAGTAACCACTGTCGCGTAATTTCTCAAATTTATCAAAAGTCTTAATCATCATCATCATCCTCAAGCAGCCATGGGCTACGGAGGTCCAACCAGACCGTGCAATTTAGTTCTCCAAGCAAGTCTATCCTGAGCTACATCTACTGCATCTGGCCACTGCACACCAATTCTAACAAGGTCCTGTTTGACATTGTCTGCCCACCGCATCCTAGGTCTCCCTTTCTTTCTGAGGCCTTTAGGCACACTGTTCATAACCCTATTCGCCAATCTATAATTATTCATACGGGCAACATGGCCAAACCAACGGAGTCTCTCTCTGCACAATATGCTGCTTAAAGGAGGTTGCAAACTCCTTTTCCTAATCTCATCATTAGTTACAAAGTTGAACCACCTAATGCCCAAGATACTGCGTAAGCATCTGGAATCAAAAGCATCTAGTTTCCTGTTATCTTGTTTACAAAGTGTCCAAGTTTCACTACCATAACTAACCCTAGAAAGAACCAAACTATTATACAGTCTAATTTTAGTCTTTAGGTGTATACGCCTATTTCTCCACACTCTCCATAGATTCTTAAAAGGCCCAGCAGCAATCCCTATTCGTCTGTTAATCTCATGCCGCACATCACCATTATCTGTTACATAGCTCCCAAGATAATTAAACTGTGACACCTGCTCAAGACTGCAACCATTCAGATTAACTGAATCACAGCCTGCCTGACCAATTTTCATCACTTTAGTTTTCTCTCTGTTTATAACCAAACCTACTCTACTACCAGTCTCATCAACGGCTCGAATGAAAGAGTTCATCTCATCAACATCATTTGCCAGAAGGGCTAAATCATCAGCATAATCTAAATCAGAAATTTTCCTATCTCCAGCCCATTTACGGCCAAAATCTTTCCCTTGAAGTGAATTTCGCATAACATAATCAATAACCAAGCTAAAGAGAAAAGGAGACAAAATGCACCCTTGTCGAACACCAGAAGTAATGCTAAACCAATTGCTACAAGCCTTACCAACTCTCACACACGACTCAGTGTTATTATAGAGAGCTTTCATAATGTTAACTAACTTGTCTGGTATACCATATGATCTCACAATCAACCACAAATTATGACGATCAACAGAGTCGAAAGCCTTTTTGAAATCAACAAAGCTAGCAACCAAAGGTTTCTGAAACTCTAAACATTTCTCAAGAATCTGCCTAAGTGAAAATATCTGATCTACACATCCCCTACCACTTCTGAATCCACATTGCTCATCACGCAATTGCCTGTCAACCAGATTCTTAATTCTATTAAGCACAATCATGGAAAGAACTTTACCTGGAACAGAGAGTAGGCTGATACCCCTATAGTTATCACAAGAACTGCGATCACCTTTTTTGAAAATAGGGATAACAATAGCTCTGGTAAAATCCTTAGGAACCATGCCTTTATCATAAAAGAGATTCAGAATTTCAGTCATCCAAGTGGTAACCGAAACATTCCCAGCTCTAAGCATTTCCGTAGTAATTTCATCTACCCCTGGGGATTTATGAAGTTTAAGTTTAGAAACAGCCAAACTAACTTCAGATTGTGTTATAGGGCCAACATTAAAGCCACCAATGCATCTATCATCATTGCAAACAATGGGAGTAGAACTAACTACATTGTTTAGAACATCACTGAAATGCTCAGCCCACCTAGCCATGACAGAATCCTCCCCTTCTATAACCTTACCTTGTTTATCCTTCAATCATTGTATGCCTGTCCGTTTTCTACCACACAAAACATTAACTATCTGGTACAGCTCTCTGCTGTTGTGCTGTCTAACTGCTTCCTCGGCTTTGTCAGCCAAACCATCAAGCCAAAAATTTTTATCAGCAGCTAACTGATCCTTTACAAGTTTATTAAGGTCTCTGTAATGCTTTCTATTAGGACTAGTAGGGTATTGATTAAGGGCATTCCTGCAGTTCTTTCTTTCCGAAATAAGCTCAAGTGCCTTATCACTCAGATAATTTTGCCTCTTCTGCTCCTTTTTTCCTAAAAGAGTACTGTTAGTGTCCAAAAAAGCCTGTTTAAAATGATCCCATTCTTCCTCAACTTCAGTAGTAAGCAAACCATGACTGTCATAATGACTAAGTAACCTATCATGGTAAGCTTTGGCTATAACTGGATCTTTCAGAGCTTCGGTATTAAAAGTAAATTTTTTAACCCTAGCACAATACTTTTTAAGTTTAAGTTGCAACACACTTTTAACAAGGTAATGGTCAGATCCAATTTCAGCTCCCCTATATGCCCTGGTATTCCTAACAGAACTAGTCCATTTGCTGTTAATTAATATGTAATCAATCATATTCTTATGCAGCCCATCAGGTGAAACCCATGTGTACTTATGTATGTCGCGGTGTTTGTAATAAGTGTTAGTTATTCTGAATCCATTGAGTTTACTTACCTGTAGGAGACGTTGCCCATTGCTATTGCAGCTACCAATACCAAAAGGGCCTATTACTCCTCCCCAAAGGTCAGAGTCAGTACCAACTTTGGCATTGAAGTCACCAAGAACAAGGCTAATATCTCCCTTCTTGACAGAATTCAAAATATCCTGAAGTTGTTCATAAAACCTATCCTTCTCATCCTCATCGGCATCCTCAGTGGGGGCATAACAGCAGATAACATTCAAGTCTTTAACGCTTGTCTGAAATTTTGCTGTAAGAAACCTTTCATTAATGCACTCATATCCTAGAAGAGCATCACTAGCGTGTCTGCTGAGAAGCAGACCCACGCCTTGGTGATGCTTTTTGTCGTCCCTCCCTGAAAAGAGAAATTTAAGATTATTTTTAAGAATCTGACCTTTATCTGTCCATCTGGTCTCTTGCACGCCGAGAATATCTAAATTATAACGGTGGAATTCTTGTGTGAGGACATCAAGAGAAAAAGCTCTGTGCAGAGTCCTCACATTCCAACTACCTATGGAGAGAAAATGGTTAGTGGGATGTTTAAAGAAACTATGTTTATTGAGAGAGGGAATGCCGACAATATCAAACAGCCCCCTAATCGCAGACATGGGGCAAAGACCCGTTCCCCCACCACTAAAGGCTGAAGCCATCTACACTGGAAGACTTCCTCCAATGTAGAATTTGACGATGCCAATAGAAGCAAAGAGTTCAGGTGCCTGCGATGACTTCTGCTCAGGATTATCCACCAGCTGATAAACATATCCTGTGGATCTATTCACTTGGGGCTGTCAACCCACAAACAAAAAGAAAACACAGCGGAAGATTTTCCCTCCACAGAAGCCCACCAGTGCAGCAAAATCAGGATCCATAATCAAGCTCAGAGCCATATATCTGTCCAGTCCAGTAGGTTTATATGGTCAGCACCAGGACCCTGTGTGGTTGACCACTCCTCAGCAGGGTAGAAAAAAAGAAAAGTAGCCATAGTTGTCCAGATCAGTAGGCCACACTAATCTGGCAGCCCTCCCCTTCCGTTCACTTCCACAAGAGAGTATCTCTTTTGAAAGTTACTAACGGTCCGCACCACGAGAAGGCGGGGTTGGACATTAGGTGCTAGGCCTGGCCGGTTCTATGCATCATCACAGGGGATTGGTGCATAGCTCTCCTTCCAGTGACTACCTAGCTACCATTTACAGACCGAATTAAAAAATTTTTTTAAAATTAAAAATTTTAACCATTTAATACCTAATTAAAAGTTAATTTTTATCTTTAAGCACAACACAGAAAGAAGTTTCATTTAACAAATCTCAGCATTAGCCAAACTAGTAATTACAAGTTAGACAGACATATTTTATAATGATTTGGGTTGTTTTACCTCTGAGCGGCACTTTTTTGCACACAATGGGCTAAATGGCCAGGTCACATGGACCCCGAAGGCTCAGAGAAGGTTGGGGGAGGGGACCCACTGGAACAGCTGTTGGGAGACGGATGGTAGCCTCCCGTCAAGGCCATCCAGCGTGTTCTTTAACGTGCACAGGGTATGGCTCTCCCGCACACGGGGCCACGGCTTAACGTCCCATGACGGACGACGGTCTTTCCAAGCCCATTGGTGTCCCCTACTGATCGTGGGCAGGGCGGGGAATTTTGCGGAGATAAATCTCAACGCTGACCCAGCTGGGACTCGAACCTGGGAACTGCAGATTACGAGCCTGACGAGCTACCGACTGAGCCACCCCCGCCCCTATTTTAGAATGATATTTTACCATGTATATCCGTTGGTTGTTTCTGAAATATCAAAATGAAATGAGACAATTAACGTTCTGCATTTATATACTCTCTGTTTTTTAACGCAAAGAGCCGATCGATGCAATTCTTTTGTAACGTGGTAATTTAATATAGAGGTTGATTTATTAAGTCTAATGAATCGGTGATTTATTGCTTTGCACAGAAGTTCTTTCAATCGCTGTTTAAACAGAAAAGTATTTTCCAAAAGAGAGAAAACAATCCATCATTTTTCACTTTTACATATGGTCTTGAATGCTATGATTACTCTTGTTATTGAAATACCAATTCAACTGACGAAGTCTCGGGAAATGGAAGGGAAAAAAAACATCGCTAATTAAGTTTAAAATTTTCTTTGTTTAACTGCTAACCAAAGTTAAAGATTAATTTTAATTCATTTTTTGAAGAGAAAGGGTAACTATCAAACTGCAAATTAATAGATATCCGCGTTCTGATCGTTAACGATAGAGAAGAAAAAAATTATTCATTAGGGAATGAAACGAGCTAATTAAAAACTTGAGCCAATTCAATAAATAAAAAGCCTGTTTATTCTAAGCACGAAGCATTTCGTAAAAACAAATCGGCTAAAGTCATAATCAATGCTAAAATGAAAACCGCACAAATGGAAACATGATATAACCATGAGGAGAGAATTAATATTTCATTAATTTGTTCCACTAGTCCATGAACTACTAAAATCAGTTTTCCTAACTGTAGAGAAAAGTAATAAACCGATGATAAAAAGAGCGATGTGCCTAGTAAGAAAAAAGGAAATAAACTTGAAGTTCTTCAATGCTTGTTTGTTGTTATTTTTATTGGTAATACGTATTTTTTCCGCTGAATTATCGCTAAAGCGAAAAAGAAATATTCGATTTTTTATGTCATGTCCTAGAGGACGTGAAGGGTCGAATTTCAGACATCAGATAGTCTAACAGTAGCTTCCCTAGAAGCGTAAATACACGGTTAACGGTTATTTATTCATGGAGGAATGTTTATCTTCCATGTCAATGAGAAAGCAGCGCGTGCATGTGATGGGGAAGCTTATCTTTTCGGAACAGGGAGAGCAATTGATGGAAGTGAGGAACCAGTAAAGGTTTTATGTTTTTTACTCGATTCCTAATGAAAATTTAAATCTTGTTATTAAAGCAGTTATTTAAATTTATGGTGTTCTGTAACCTTTGATAATCTTTTTGATAACAGTATAATGTACACGTAAACATTTGTACTTCGAAAAAGTTTTTCTTTTTTTTTTCTGAAGAGCCAATTGTATTCTTTCAGTATAACAGTGTTTAATTAAACACTTTTCGCGTAAGTTAACTTCCAGAAAACGAAGCTCTAATAACTAACATCTGTTGTGTTATCTTATAAATCACCAAGAAATCTAGATCATAATAATTATTAATCATTGGTTAAGGACATTTGTTTTATCTATTTTCATGCATCGAAATGATTTCAGTCTGGTATATTAATGATGAAAACATGTTTTCCACTTGCTTTTAACCAAACAGTGATTTGTTCAGATCTTTATTACTAAATTGTTTAACGTTTTCAGAATTTCATTACTAAATTATTAAAGTTTATAACTCTTGTATGATGGCTACAACCGACCCTGGTTGTAGCCATCAGAGCTACATTCAGAGGAGGCAAAGGGCTCATGCCCCACCCCCCTCCCTTTTATAATTCTAGGAAGGATAATGGAGACGAAAAATTATAAAGCTTGTGCATATTTCAGATATTTTAAAAAATTTATGAAGGCTGTTAAAATGAAACAGAGGTAGAAAATTTATTTTGCAATGAAAATAAAGTCTCTTACCTCCCCACAAACGTTTTTTTTTATCTATTTTATTTTTTATTTTATTTATTTATTTATTTGAGATACGGGCCTGTCTACAACTATTAAGAAATAAGGATGACTATTGAATAATTTTTTACCATTTTTAAATATTGATACAATAGAAACCCGGTTACTTCGAGCATTCAAATTGGTATTGGTTTTCTCCATGTTTTTGAACGCAATTTTCAAACAGAGCAGTAATTTAATAACGCAATTAAACCTAGTTGTGAATGTCATCAACTGAGTTCATGATTATAATCCGTTCGAGATCGTGCAAGACAGAAATAAATTTCAGTATTAAACAAACTACCTATCTTTTTAAATACACCTATCACTCGATTTACACGGTTTCGGTTTTCATGGTCCAGAAAATTTAACCAGGTTGATTTTACACGATGATAGACTCGGAATGGATTTCGAAAATTTTTTACACGGAATGGATTTCGAATATTTTTACGCGCACATAAGAGTTTAAGAACACTGCAAAGCATCAAGAGAGACTATTCGACTGTCATGCCAAAGTAGAAAATCAACTAAATGGTTTAATTTGATATAATTTTTTTTGGAGAATATACAGGGTGAATCTGAAAAAGTGGGCAAAACTTTACTGGGTGGTAGAACGCAGCTATACGAGCAATATTCGTCATAGAATGTATGGTCGGAAAGCAAGCGGAGAGAAGTTAAAAGGTAGTTTTCCACTGTCACATTTAAAGAATGAACACAAGAAGGAGAGGAGATACTTCAGAAAACATTTTATTAACAGGAATGTAATTGAGGTACATGCTCAAAGAAATTGCTCAAAAGAGCTTTCGTGGTTAGTATAACCAGCCATCCTCTCGGCAATCCACGGTAGAAATGCCGTTGGGTGCGAGGACCGACCCTTTTATACCATTTCCAACGCCACCTAGCGGCTCGCCGTTTGCGTTCCGCCCATACTTTCTATGACGAATATTGCTCGTATAGCTGCGTTCTACCACCCCGTAAAGTTTTGCCCACTTTTTCAGATTCACCCTGTATAAACATGTATATGTATAAAATATATTCTTTTAGGTTCCCTTTGGAACCGTTTTTTTCAGATTCACCCTGTATATAGATAATCGAAATTTTTTTATTAATAAAATCGGCATTGGTAACAGTTATATTCTTTCACTAAAATTGTATTCTTGCCATTGTAAAGCAATCTGTCTCGTGACATGTTATTGAAACAAAATTTGGTTTGATTCAGCAATGCATATTGATGGTGCAATATGTCAATAAGTTCGTATTCAAATTCAATTCAATTCAAATTCAAATTTATTTTCAATAAGTATTATCTACGGCCGTCCCGTGGCTGAGTGGTTAGCTCGTTTGGCTACTGATCTAAGGGACCTGGGTTCGAGCCCCGGATTAGGCATGGATGTGTGTGTCGTTTTTCTGCTGAGGTCCTGCCATCCTCTCAGATCTCCTACTGTGGCATATAAACTGACAGGCTCCTGTCAGACCTCTGTGGCAAGCAGCTGCTTGAGGGGGTATTTATTTTTTTTTATTATATTATCTATAATTATATTACATAAAAAATCCCACTAAGCCGAAGCTTATCAGCGGGAATGTACATATATGTTTTTACAGATATGATCTAGATTGCCTCAGTAGTACAAAAAATGAAGGAGAGAAAAAATGATGATCGACAAAATGATGCAAGTTTCCAAATAAAAACATCACTTTTTCATCAACCACTGAAATAATTTATCTTTAACATCACAAATTTTTTTTTAAGTTAACTATTTCTCTAGGCTTATATTCTCTTCGCTTCGATGGAAGGCAAGGCACCGATTTACCTACTCAATAAGATTGCCGGCGTCCTATCTTCCTTTAAAGTGAATACGAACTCATTGACTGATTGCGCCATCGATATACTTTAAGTTTATTTTCTACTTTTCATGGCTCATATAGGATGATAGGTATTTTTTTTTTATTTAATTTATTAGCAACAAGTTTCACTTTATAAGCTATTATATAAGCTAAATACAAATGATTCGTAATTGCACTGTTTCCTAAAATATATAAATACTAATTTTCCAAAATAAAACCTTAAGTATTGGTACAAATGCTAATATATCTAAATCATATTCAAATACGTATGAAAATTCGATAGTGTATGTCTACATTAATGATGAGTATTTTTCGTGACCAAAAAGAAGTATATGAGAAATTAATCTGCAATACGTTTATCTGAATTAGTGCAAATAAAAGCTAGGAGTAGCTTCTAGGATTCTTCTCTGTCCTACATGTCGCAAATCAAAAAAATAAAGCAGAAAACAATGTTACATTAATGCTTATTATTACTACTGAACTGAAATTTGAGATAAATGCATGTAAATAAAACTTTCAAGGTACGTTTAATTCATACCAAAGATGTTTTCGGAATCTATCGCCCTTTTTTCATAAGCTTTCTGTCTCGATTTGCATGGGGCGGGGGTGGCTCAGTCGGTAGCGCGCCAGGCTCGTAATTTGTAATTCCCAGGTTCGAATCCCAGCTGAGTCAGCGTTGAGATTTTTTCTCCGCAAAATTCCCCGCCCTGCCCACGGTCAGTAGGGGACACCGATGGGCTTGGAAAGGCCGCCGTCCGTCGGATGGGACGTTAAGCCGTGGCCCCGTGTGCGGGAGAGACATACCCTGTGCACGTTAAAGAACACGCTGGATGGCCTTGACGGGAGGCTACCATCTGTCTACCAACAGCTGTTCCAGTGGGTCCCCTTCCCCAACCTTCTCTGAGCCTTCGGGGTCCATGTGACCTGGCCATTTAGCCCATGGTGTGCAAAAAAGTGCCGCTCAGAGGTAAAACAACCCAACTCTTGATTTGCATGGTAATTTCCGCAACCTTTTACCCGCGTAAATCGAGGAATGGGTGTATATTGTATAGAAGTAGGTGCAGTATTCATATACGTATTGTAAATAATTTTTTACCCAATTTCCTTTGTTTTTCGCATTCAATAACTTCTCTAAACTAAGATACGTAAAAACGATATTTAACAAAAAATTTTCGTGGCTTTTTTTTACCCATTATCAAGATATTCTGTAATCTGAAATGCCCGTAGATTTTTCCGTATTCCACTTTAATTTTGAACATGAAAACTTCAATAAGAAACGCACTTACTTACGAAATCTTATTCTGATAAAGAATAGCACTATATGCGTCTGAAATGTAAAAGGAAAGGAAGCAAGAAAAATTTTGCAAAACTAGATAATAAAATATGGAGGCTGAAAACTAAATTTCTTTTTCTTTTTGATAAATGAAGCATGAAAAAGGAATGCCCACTCTTTGAATTATCATCGTCGCTCTTAGCTGTGTCCCCAAAGAGTAACATATCAATCAGTGACTAATGCTATGTAAGTGGAAACAAATCAAAACCTGGTCCCCAATGGGTTTTTCTTCAGAGAGACCGAGAAGCGAAAGCATTTTGATGTTTACTGCTGTGTGGGTGCCAGACTAGAAAAATAAATCTTTTGGAAATCGCATTTGGTTCCAATGTCAGCCTATTTAAGTGAGACTATTCCGTCTTGTCCCTACACGCATTGTTAAACTGCTTAGCGGGTAATTTGAAGAACATTAATGACTGAAGAGTCGACAGTTTGTTTTTTTCTGTTTGTGTAAAAACTTACTGTTTTTCTCTTTTAATTTGTAATAGGAGCTTTTCTCAACAGCTTACACTTGATAGTTGCAAAAACAGTTCTGTTTAGTAAGAATGTGATCGTTAGCCGTAAGCACGTTTTAACGATTTTCGAGTTATTAATTTACTAGACTCTTAAACAACACCCACGACACGTCTTAACTTCAATACTTATTTCGGGTAACGCAAAAAAGCGACTAGTTGAAAAAAAGTAATTCAATTTTTTTAAAAAATGGAGAAAAAAGTACGTAAATTAAAGTTTTATCCTTCTTGTTATGATCATAGTTCTTTGGAATTTAATTTTCAGATCCTTTTTATTTTATTTTTAAATTACATAGATGTTTTTAGTATAATGTTACAGGCTATTACGAGTCCTGAGACGCACAATGATTAACAATACATGACATTTGTTTTTTATTTTAACTAAGATTTAGTAGTACTAGTTTTAATTGTTTTGAAGTTACATTGCAATAGAATATTGTATATGTTATATGTGCATTTATTGTATGTATTGCATTTCATTATACACTGGTTTCCATAACTTAAGGAAAATCACTATGTTAAGTCAATGGGAAGCTAACGTCAAAGCTCTATAACTTCTAAAATAAGTTTTTTTTTGTTTTCAAAAATGTGATTACAGATAAAGATCAGAAATAAATGAATATCTCGATTTTCAGCAATATTCGTTCAGTATTTAATGAGTTATGAAACTTATACAAAACTGAAGATTAGTGAAAGAATTCTTTACACAAACTTCTAAAATACAAATTTATTTTATTAAACACTTTTATACAATACTTATTTACTAAGTTTTAATTAGCTTCTGAAGTCAATTTTTGTGGTTGACACTGTTATCGCTAAATATTCAAACTTCCATAAGTCATTAAATACTGAACAAATATTGTTGAAAATCGAGATATTGATTTATTTGATTGAGATTTTTATCTGCAACCACATTTTTCAAAACAAAAAAACTTATTTTAGAAGTTATGAACTTTGACGTTAGCTTCCCATTAATTTAATATCTTCACGACCCAAAATTTAAACACCCATTCACCAGCAACCCAAATAACATCGGTACCTGCATGCTATTTGGCTGGACCAAAAGCCTTTCGCGACCGATCGGAAGTCCCTTGCAGTACATGTTTGGGTCGCGACCCTGGTTAGGGAATCCTTCTCTCAGTCATTTTATTCAAAAACCATCTCAGACAACAATAATTTTCAATAAATAATTATGTGGAAAAAATTATTGCCGTTGGTGCAGGACCAATACCAACCATCGAGTGATAATTTGTTTACCAACATGCTATACCAACCATCGAGTGATACCAACCATTGAGTGATACCAACCATCGAATTGCTATACCAACCATCGAGTGATAATTTGTTTCCACAATGTGGTTGGTTTAGCGATATAGTGCTCTGGCATGTATCTGGAGAGTCCTGGGTTCGAATCCCGCATTGCCGGCAATAATTTTTTCCGCATAATTATTTATTGAATTCTATACCTACAGGTAATCTGTGCATTTATTATGGATTGATTTTAACAATAGACCTTTTCGCTTTTACTTGTCGTGTATAACTAACATGATTGATACTTCCCTGAAAAATTTCTGCAACAACTTTATTCCAAATTCTGTTCAATTTACTATGTTTCACTTAAAATAATTAACCTTATACTGTATATTCTTTCTATAATTATATGGATTATTTCAGCAAAGTAAACTATGCTTTCTAAATGATTATTAAGAAATATTTAAAATCCCCATTGGATAAATTCCAGTGTCTAAGATATTTATACATAAGCATTGCCGACTTCATGATTCTAAATAAAATTTGCATTGGTTGATCCTTAATGTAGCAGGTTCCTAGACAATTATTATTTGCAATAAAGAAAATAACAAATTTCAAGCAAAATTGAAATTGTAAGTTTTCAGAATTCTCATAAATTTTCTATTAAGGCATTACAAAGCATAATTTTTAAAATCTTTCAAACTACATAAACTATTCATAAAAAATGGTTTTGATACAACAAAAATGCATGCGCTTTAATCACAAATATTCATGATAAAAATTCAGTTAGAAATATTAAATTGATAAATATTTATATCCTAATTAATGTAGAAAAAATAAATATAAAGTAACAAGAATTGATTTTAAATATTCTAGTGTCTGCAACTCACTGCAACCTGAAAAAAATATTTCCGAAAGGAAAATTTGATGTGTCTCAAACTTTTCTTCAGTGGGATTATTTTTAGCACTCCATTTTATTTTATTTTTTTTAATGTACGGAATGTGAAATGAATTTTTTTCATCAAACCTACCCAATATGTGAAAAAGAATGTTAATAAATGATTTTTCAATTACAATCATTTTTGATAAAAAATTAATTAGAAATATTAAATTCATAGATATTTATACCTTAATTATTATTAGAGACAGATTTTACTATTTGTTTCCCATATAAGCATATGCAACGTATTAAAAAGGAATGCTAATAAACATTATTTAACAAGTTATAACTATTCCAATTCCAATAAAAGATTTTTCTCTTTATTTCAGTTACTTTCGTAAATAAATTGTCCAATGTTTATCCAATTCTCCACCCCTAAATGATAACAGTATTTGCGACTATCTTCAAAAGCCATTGCTATAAATTCGTCTTTACGAATAAAATCTAAAACTTTACTTATTCTTGGTGACATTTTCATCCACATTCATTCGGTCAGCATCAACGCAGCAGCCAAATGAAATTTACGAAAGGCAACCGTTCTTTCCAATTGAGAAACCAAACCTTTACCAGATAAAATCCCCCAAGCGACAAATTTAACTTTCACAATAGCACCGATTCTTTCTCTAAGGCAACTTTTCCCGACCATAACCAAGAACAAGAATGAGCAACAAGAACTGTACTTTCTAACTCGCCGAGATATCGTGTCTCTGGGCCATGATCTAGAATGTAAGCGTTACCGAGCATCCGATGTTCCCTAGGGAACGATCATCTGGCATGGGTGAGAGTAAGGTACGTATAATGCTCCGTTTTCAGCGCTTGCACGACAAGTGAGCGAATCTCGGTGAAGAAAGATGTAGCCACTTCTAGTTTCTATGTCTCCTTTATATTTATCTCAGTCTTGCCTCTGCAGCTCCATCACACTCATCTTTTGCTCATTCTCCCACACACAAGACTCGTTATCAGTGAATGTTCCGCTAACTCAAAGGCTTTGATGAGCGAAGGAAGTTTCAAGAAATACCTGGCATCCTTCTTGCTCAATGAGTGATGACGTTGATTGGGGTGTGGTATTCTGCTTAAAATAGGTCAGAATGTTTCTGAATGAAGCTAGTGAATTTTAAATACTGCTGGTGGGTAACATATAGGATGTTTGTAATTCATAGGAAATATATTTATTTATCGCTTTGCTGAATCATACAGAAATGACCAACATTTTAAACCTTAACTGGTATAGTGATTAAGGAGCTAGCTAATGTTCCAGCAGGGCAAAGCTTGGGATTGTATTAGCTCTAATTGAGGCAGTGATCAGCAGTGACTTCGGTCTTAGTAGGGCATGTCCATGTGTGAGAAGACCTGTACAAACTAGTAGTTTCTAGGATTCTTCTTTGTTCTACGTATTGCAAATGAAATAAAGATTAAAAACACAAGAGTTTCTTGGACTTCGAAACGAAAACGTTAAGGATTCATTTGCGAAGACGTCATAGCCGTCTTGTATTAATCAAAGACAAGTGTTAAATGCTTTACATAAAGTCTTTAAATCGTTATAAGAAGGCAGAAAGATGGTAGAGTTTATAGGAACCTTATAATGAGATCAAAACCACAAGAATCGTAAAAATAACAGGAAAGTAAAATCAAAGGGACCTGGGTTCACTCACCGGGTAAAGCATGGATGTTTGTGCTGTCTTTCTGCTGAGGTCCCTTATAATTATATTATTAGATGCCTTATAATTAGTGGATGCTATTATAATCAGGGTAGACTATTTATAATCATAGGAGGCTATGAATCAGCCTTTCCGATAGCTACAAATTAAGGGAAAAACAGTAATGTGTGAGAAATTAAACGACGTTTATCAAATTTTATAAGTCCACTAATTATGATTTGCGTTGAATTTTGATTTTCATGAATTACGACACGGTTTTAGTTATATAACATTACTATGAAAAATTCAGTGAAAATATACCCTTGAGAAGTCCATTGGAAGCACCCTTTTGAAAAGTGCATGGAAGTATTCCCTTCCTCCTGAAATAAAAAGGAATTTTTTAAAGAAAAATGTACTTTTTAACTTACACAAACAAAACTTTAAAGTATGAAATTCAAACTCTATAAAAAATTTTACCTGTTGATATGCACATAATTTCCAATTAAAAACTGTAAAGCCATGACTTTTGCAGAAGTAACATTCCTTGAAAAAGCTTCTTACGGAAAAATCGCGACCCGCAAATCCAATATTTTATGGAAAAAAGAAAAATGGGGATGTGTCATTACGGAATATAACATACCGAAACAAAAGTAGATTTTTTTCCCGAATGAAGCCTAAGAGTAAATAGCTCTCCACGTATATGGGATAAGCTAAGGAATAAAGCTAATGATTTATTCATTAGCTTATCCCATACATGTGGAGAAATACAATACCTGTAGATGTTGGCCAAACTAATTACGACAAAAGGTCAAAGTAAAATTTAAGTACTGCTCGGTAAATTATGTAATAAAATATTAAAACAAGCCTGGCAACCAGCGGTTCATAAAACAAATCAATAGACTAAATCTGGCTCATTACTTCCGATTTTGTTTTAAGTAAACAGTATTTGGTACATAACGATTTTACCAATTCACAGTAATCATGTAAAGTGTATATTTTTGTGTTTTAATTTCTTGATTTCTTAAAAATATAGTTCCCCACCTCCCCAATTCATTACTCATTAGAAATGTATGTTTTCGTTTATAAGTAAATAATTTTTTCCTGATTTTCCTAGTGGCTGTTCTCTAAATTTGGACAGGCCAATCCTGAACTAAAGCAACAATGTAACCATGTTTCATTGTACAACTGAACAATGGATAAGACACCTGCATATCAGCCCGAATTTGTCCTTGTGTGCACGGATGCCACACATGGTCATCTTGGCTTTCGATATTCTTGAACTTAAGTGGGAATATGAACACATTATACTCATATTCCCACTTAAGTTGCATAAAATTAATATCTTTTTTCCATCTCTGAATTCAGTTATTAGTTTGCAAAACAAATTTCTTAATGTAATAACTGTTTTGAATAAAAAGAATAAATTAATATGTGATAAGAGTATGATATCAATGAGAACATTATAAAAAAATAAATACGCCCTCCAGCAGCTGTTTGTCACAGAGATCTGACAGGAGCATGCCAGATTAATAGGCAACAGTAGAATGTCTGTAAGGATGGCTGGACCTCAGCAGAAAGACAGCACAAACATCCATGCTTTACCCGGTGCTCGAACCCAGGTTTCTTTGATCAGTAGCCAAACGCATTAGTCACTCGGCCATGGGATCGATTTAATAACAAACTTTCATCTTTGTGTATTAAAATTACTAGAGGAATTTTATGCGACTCTGAATGCCAATTATTAGTATCTTTAACAAAGAAGGAAATTTCTCATAAACACTTTTTTATTTTATTGATCAAAATTTTATAATTCCCTACGATTGGATATTAGAATAGAAATGATACCCCATTTCACTCCCTATATCCTGCCCGGTTTCACCAAATCCCAACACGTGGTCCGATCTAAACGAGTATATTCATTGAAATTATGCTTATAGCGTCATAGGCCACAGAATACATAACATTTATCCCTTATCACCCTCTCTTCTATGAAACCAGTCACGGTAGTAATTTATAAACGGTTATCTATTAAAGGAAGTTTATGACATACAGATTAGCATATGGTGTATAAATACATTCCCCCCTACAAATTCGAATGAAGAGAGATGTTTTAAGAACAAATGTCCGCTATAAAATTGTTTCTAAGTAAACAATATTATAAAATAATTTATCTTCCTATATGTATCTTAAAAAGGAAAGCAAAACAAAGAGCCAATGAAAAAAAAAACGTAACTCCCCCCTCCTCTTCTATGAGGATGTTAATAGCAGAAAGTAGGGAGAAATTATTAAAATTATATTACACATATTGTTCAAGAAAGTTTTTAAATACCACTAAAATAGAGATTAAAAATTTTATACTGGTGCGGCGCCCCGACTTGATCTTGGCCCCATTTTTGCTCGGATCACTTTGCCCCCTTCCATCCCCCATCCCCAGTTTATTTTTCCTAGATCCATGCCAATGGTGGGATAACCGTTCAATCGTTTAAAAACTTTTCTTTGAAAGAAAGGCAAGAAGATGTGTGTTTTTGTTTAGCCAGTAACATCGCCTACGTCATAAATATTTCATATGTTATTCAACTGGCATGATAATCCTAGATGGCGCCACACAACAAACGGTAAGATTTATTTATAGTCACAATTAACTGAAAGTTGAACTAATTGCTGATAATTCAGTGGTTAGAATATATGGCATGTATTCAGGTGAGGTTGGATAGAGTCCTATGTAGGGCGAAACTCAGTTTTTCTTCCAGCAAAATATTTCTTGAATGCCACATTTACAGGTATTCTCTGCTTTTACTATTGACTGAAACTTGCATGATCGTTCTCCTTTATGTTGTAACAATCGCTTACGAAGAAGCTTATTTACATGGCCCTCCAGCTTTCTTTTACCTTTCCTTTGAAGATTAAAGAAAGTTTTTTCTCACAATCCTTAACATCATCGATGTCGTAAGCTTTCTTTTGTAATATAAATACACACTTTTTGCATTGTGCAGATGATTCAGATGGACGACTGGCACGGAAAATTTTCTGCAATGTATTCTGCATGAACAATCTCACATCCTTTCTGATTGAACGTATCGAAGAGCAGAAATGTCAGCCGACATTCGTTTTCGGTGAGAATGTTTTTTCGAGTTTCCTATGCGATCTGATGACGTCAATCAGAAATATGATCAAGTGTTCACCGTTTCACTGCGCGCGTCCCTTTTCTCCTTTTCAGCTCTTATCTTCAAACCGGTCCCTCGGGTTATAAGGAGGATCCTGCAACTTGCAACGTAATAAAACTTTCCGATTATCGTAAAGTATTTAAATATCGATGTGAACGTGAGAAAAGGTAATTTTAAGTAAATTAGAATACTTACTCTAATTCGAAAAGAAATAAAAATCATTCTAGTGTTATTTAGATCTAAATTAAACAGTGACGTTATTTAGTTCCCCGTACCAAACGGAAGAACACCACTTATTAAAAGGTTTACTCCTTCAGACACTTGGAAAGGCAACACTCTTGGAAAAATGAATGCAGTTTTATCTCAAATAAGCAGTGATTAACTATTTAAATGCCATGTTTTCGCTTTGGACATTACATGCTATTAACATCAAGTCAGTTAAAACGACGCAAAATGTCAGAGTGATTCAAAAACCCCATTCAGACTAGGGAGGCTTCGTCACTTCCGGTTTGATAAGCTGAGTGATAAGTGGCAATCTAATCACTGGAGGAGAATGAAACACTTCGCGTTACTAGGCAACAGGGACCTCACAAGGATATGATTGACAGCGAAAGAGATTTCAGTATATAGTGTAGTGGGATATTTCAGCGCAGAATGTTGGATAACATTGATGGAGTCTGATAAATAAATGCAACACAGAGACGAAACTAATTGCTATGATTAATGTAAACATCAGTAGGTTTGTTATTCTTAATAAAGCGAAAGCCTGTCGCGATTAATTCGGTGAAATAATTAATTTACAAAGCATATTTTTTTCAAATAAATGAAAATGTAAATACGCGTAGCATCAATGTAGAGTAATGAAATTTAAGAATTTGAGCACCGCTGTTAAATTTTAGAAATGGGCTTTTCAGTGTTATGAAACTTATTATGAGCTTGGTAAAGTTCGCCATCCATCGGAATGTACTTTAAGACATGGCGCCGTGTACTGTAGAGCGATATATTCCGCACATAAAAGAGCATGTTAAATGGCTTTAACGGGAGGTTTCCATCTTGTCTTATAACTGCTGTCCAGTGGATTGCTCTGCCCAATCTCCTCTGAGTCTTTGAAAGTCCTTGTAACCTTGTCATTTATTCCATTATGCATTAAAAAAGAGACTCTCAAAAGTAACTATATCAATAACTAATCTCACATATTTAAAGTGTTTCTTTTATCAATCTTGATTTTTAAAAAAATCGCTAATGATGTGCATGTTACATTAAAGCGTCATTAAAAGGATTATTAAAGAACCTACTTCGTGTTGGTGCTTTCTAAATGACATCAAATCATTTCTGTTAAATTTTTTTGTGTATATTTACATGCACTTGCTTCTACAATTATGAGCGCTTTTGATGATAAGAAACATAGACTCTGATATTAAATGCCCAATGAAAGCGGCATAACTTCAGATTTTGGAAATACGAACAAATAATCGACATGTTACCCCCCCCCCCACACACACACACACGTAGTTTAACTGTTGGAATACCTGGGGCTTTCACCCAGCAGGCCCGGGATCAATTTCCGGCATAGGAACTTTGTGTTCCGTGGTGTAATGGTTAATATTCTGAATCCAACGATCCGAGTTCAAATCTCGATCGGACCTGAAATTTCTTAA
The DNA here is from genome assembly GCA_038380435.1 of Ryuthela nishihirai. Taxonomy (NCBI): domain Eukaryota; kingdom Metazoa; phylum Arthropoda; class Arachnida; order Araneae; family Heptathelidae; genus Ryuthela; species Ryuthela nishihirai. The sequence continues at coordinate 55,264,599 of JAWZYU010000010.1, forward strand.
TAAAGCCTTAATTGATTTATGAAATTATGACACGGGGGAAGAAGTTAATACCACTATCATATTAAGTCACTAGTGGTGGTACAATATCATGGCATACGATATATGTTGAAGAAATCTGGGAGACTAATGTTCAAGATAATTTTAAATTACTTGGCTTCTTACAATTGCATAAATAGCATATGTTGCAAACACTGAAATATATCAGACAACTTTTGGATCCAGATAAAATAAAATCCTTTCCAAGTGCATATTAGGTTGTCAAGTAAATTTGTATTAACCGAGAGGAAAATACAGTTAAAAGTCATTATATATATTTAGCATAAAGAAATTTAATTCTTTACCACATCACGAAGTAATGTATATATATAAATAACAAAATTGGTTGTTTAAGGAAATTTTAAATTGGTTTGTAAATGCCTTCCGCGAGAAAGATTTTTAAATTTGATTTTTTAATTATTGTTCAGGATAATAATATTATGCATGTCACTAAACTAATCTTCTACTGGTAACACGCATTATTTGGTGCTCGTAATAAAAATTTCATTTTATTTCATTAGTAAAATAACAATGTTAATAATTTTAAATTACAGACACCATCAATTCAAATTGATTTGATTAATTTGAGCAAACGAGTAATAATCCAGTGGGATTATGTGATAACGAAGCCCGTATCTAAAACAATGGAAGTGCGGGGGAGGCTCCATGAAAAACAAACGAGCAGGAAAAATGCAAAAGGGGTGGGAAGGACAAGAAACTGGATTTCAATGTGGTATAACATTTACCCCCCCCCCCCCCCCCCCACGTTTTGTAAGTCTTTAAAACAATTCCTTGAAAAATGCTTGAAATATTAATTTTTTATATCATTTACTCTTAATAGCATTCTGAATGAAATGAATTCCCTCCCATTTCTAGATCCGGCACTGGGCAATACTGATTTTTCAGATACACTATTGCTACTATATTAAGTAGAAACTATTTTGTATATTAAGATTCATGTTCAAAATATACGAATTTTGGTTTTGGAAATTTTCTTGCAAATATACGCTATATGATATTTTGTCTTATGTACTGAGTGTTGTAAATCAAATAAATTAATTATTAGTACTGCTTACCTACATTTCTCTCTCTTGTCAGAATTCCAAAGCACCGTCGAACAAGCTTCGGAATTCTTTGCATCAATAACTTTGCTGTCACTTTTCCTCGTCTAACTGGATGTCAATATTTCCATAATGAGACATCGATCTTTCTCATCTCCTTATTTGCATAATGAATCTCTCTCTCTTCGACTGCATTATTTAACTTTGTAGTAATAATCGATTTCATTGCTATTCATTCTAATATTTAAAGTGTTCATAAATGTTCTCTATAAAATGGTCAGCAAAAGAGTTAATTTCAATAATCCATACTCCACTAAAATATTTTCCGTTCACCATATGCATCATAGCACATCAGCAAAGAATCATTGATGCAAAGAATCCCCAATCCTTCTTCATCATAGTCAACTTAGAGAAGTACAGAACAAGGAAATAAAGTTAAGATAAACTTATGAAACACGATTTCTATGTTAAAGATGTTTTCGGCATCTCTCTGAACGAAGACGTGCATAGCTCTCAAAATCATCTTTCTTCTTTTTTTAGCCTCACTGTAATGTTTGTTTTATCCAACGTCGGTTATATATATATTTTATTTTGACAGACTCTCATCGGAGATCTAGCATGCCGGTAGGGTTTTTCTTTTTCTTTCACGGATGTTTTTATTCGCTTGTTTACCTACAAGTTGGGGAAAGTGATCCCTAAGGCATATCTCAGCACTGGAAATTCACGTCACAGGGGGATCAAACCGAGTACTGCAGTTGCTATAATACTCTCTTGGTTTCATAAACACATTGTTTTCGACATTCTTGGAAAACCGCTGGAATTTTTTCCACGTTCAACTTTTTGGAATATAGTCTCTGAGTTGCTAGCTTTCGTAACAAGAGGGGTTTTGAATTGTTTTTTTTAAGAAATGAAAGGCCTTAACATTCGCAATATGTGTACAAATCGAATAGAAAGCAAACAAGATATCTTTAAAGACTTACAAAATTATATACCTAAGAGAAGAAAAAGAAACTTGATTGGCAAATGCGATGTTTCCGAAATTGGTCAGAAGACTAGGATGACCAGATTTACAGAAAAGGATCCGGGGACTTTATAAAATTCATTTGCGACTGTGAACTGGAATGACCGGAAAATGGGGGCGGGGGTGGCTCAATCGGTAGCACCCCAGGCTCGTAATCTGTAGTTCCTAGGTTCGAGTCCCAGCTGTGTCAGCGCTGAGATTTATCTCCGCAAAATTACCGCCCTGCCCACGGTCAGTAGGGGATACCGATGGGCTTGGAAAGACCGCCGTCCGTCAGATGGGACGTTAAGCCGTGACACCGTGTGCGGGAGAGCCCAATACCTCTGCAGGTTAAAGAACACGCTGGATGGCCTTGATGGGAGGCTATCATCTGTCTCCCAATAGCTGTTCCAGTGGGTCCCCTCCCCCAACCTTCTCTGAGCCTTCGGGGTCCATGTGACCTGGCCGTTTAGCCCATGGTGTGCAAAAAAAGTGCCGCTCAGAGGTAAAACAACTCAACCAGAAAATGTCCTATCCGCATGGTCTCATACGCATCTGCGAAGCATTATCAGCATCCGCGTATATTGGTTTATCCTTAAGGTTTTCTCTGCGTTTGCGAGTAAACGAAATCAGTTTAATGGTTCATTAATAAATAATAATTAACTGAAAAAATATACTGTGATCAAAATATCCTATATTTCAGAAAAATATGCTCTACTGAGCATTAGATAAAAATTTACCAGAATCAGAAATACTTCTGAGTAGATTTTGCTCGTTTAAATGCAGTTATCCAAAATTATGGGAAGACACTCCTTTTCATTAACCAGCACCTCTCCACTATATTTCACTCTGTAAATTTCATGATTTCAATGACTAAAATTATTTAACCTATTTAATTCCAGCTTTCTACGCAACACTTGAGTATTTTTTTTTTGTTGAATTTATATTCTGTTTGGTGAGCAAAAAAGATTGCGCCTTTCACATAAAATAAGTTCTTTTTTATTATAATTTGTTTATACCCAATATATTTTTGTTCTTTTTAAAGTAAATCACTTCATTGAATTTTAAAATCAGTTTTAATTTTCATTATTTATAGTCATTTTTCCCTCATGTCAGCCATTAGTAATTGTTTGCCCAGGTTCCTACAGATGCTATCCACGTTAAATATTATTTTTTTATCCACTCTCACATCAACATTAATCTTTTATCTACGGAGCGCTTTTAATGCGGATATTCGCATTAAAAATCAATTCACACCTGCTTAAGAAAGATTGTGATGGTAGTGCTATGAAGCTTTCCCCATGTGGTTTTACGTGTCGCAGAATCCATACCCTATTTCTATCGACGAGAATCAAGCTTTTATAACTACATATCAAATATACCTTGGGTTATTCAGATGCACAGCAGAAAAGCTCTGGATGGAAATAACCTTTCCTGTCGTAGCCGGCAACCAATTTCATAGGAAGGCATGAATTTTACTACAGTAATAGTCATTGCTACAAAATGACTATTTTAGTAAGATTACTTCCTTCCTATCATAAAATCGTATTTAAAATTATTCTTAATAAAAATCATTAAGCAATGTTTAGGGTGTTTGAATATAACTCCCGATACCAACATGAAAGAAAATAGTGAAAACTTTGATCCTCGTTTTATTCCTACAGGAATCTGAATAATTCTCAGTTATTATTATTAATTGTTTTTATATCATCATATTTTTCCAAGTTTCTTTCATTTTGGCAATTTCGTCCTCTTAACCTATCTAGTCGCATTTATATCTTTTTCTATAGAATATCTGACGGCATTTTCGTATCAAATGTATCAAACTACGCAACCGAGAATCTCCTTATTCCTCCTATGACATCTAGTAAAGACTGCATTTTGAAATGTAGTGCTAACTCTGTTGTTTAGTAAAATGCAACGCTTCCTATTTCAGTCTCGTAAATTATGCGAGAGCCTCACATTCGTTCATTGTAACGATCATCTCAGGGATCTTCTTGTTATCGTCATCTAGTTATCCTTTTCATTCATTCATCTTCTTCCGCTGCCTTCTCTCTCTCCTCTTTTACATTCTGTCTCTCCGTAGCTTCGTTAAAAATCGATACCCTGAGCCTGGCTCTCGCAGAAATGCGCAGAGGAGTGCGCGGAAGAGTGCAGCAGGATCGCTCAAAAGGATGTTGCTGATCTCTAACATCACTAGATGAGCCAACTACAGTAGAGGGACTATTTGAAAATTGTCTGTGTGTTAGTGTGATTTCGACGGACTCTTCGTCCATGGTGAGTGTTTTTTTTTTCTCGACTTCTAAAGTTTCCTGCTAGTCCTTAACACCTTGCCTCTTATTTTTTGCTCTTTTTGCCGTGCTGGAGTTTGTTGGCTTATGATGGTAAGCATATTCAAATATTAAATCTTCTCTGCACTAAAATATTCTGGATTACGTACACAAATGAATATAGTAATGTTGATAATTTTCCTCATGGAGTAATACTTTTGTTCTTTGAAGGTTAAAGAGATAGGCATCGTATTTCGTTACATCTACAAAAAAAATGTTTTTTTTCCTACAGCGCCAGCTCTTGCATACGCTACTCTTGTATGACTGAGGCACCAGCGTGGAAAAAAACCCGTAAACTTTCTTTTTTTTTCCGTGTGTAAAAATTTTAATGATCAATTATAATTACTGAACGTTCTTTTTGAAATTTTCTGTTCTTTTCTTTTTTTCTTGGAGTTTGTTCTGTCATTACGTTGTACGAGCTTACAAAAAAAAGTATGCTGAACGTTTTGGAGCACACTTTTTTCAGTCCGCTCAGAGGTAAATCCCAGTGTTTGAAACACCTTAATTAAATCGAAAATGATGCTGGTTTTTTTTTTGTCGCTATGGTCAGGAATTTTCTCTTTCTATCGAAACTTATTAAGTATTATGAATACTATTTCTTTAGAGAGTATATTTGATGTAAAGGCAAGTGTAAGTTATCTTCAAATGAACAGATGTGAAGTTGGCAATAAATAACTTTATTTTTCCCTGAATATGAAAGAGCTATATTAAATTCTTTGGTTTCGCAGTCTAACATTTTTAGCGGACTTCAATTATCGTAAATCAGATGCTGGATATCAAAAAACTAATATTCGATAAATAGATCACAAAACTGAGATTCATTAAAAATAAATCTGAAATTCGTTTAAATATCTAGAGTATGGATTCTTATTTTGAAATTCATTAATTTACTATATTTTTTTCTGGCAAGGAGATAAAAACCCCGCATGTAAGATCACATAAAATAAATACCCTTCTCAAGGAGGTGCTTTCCGCAGAAGTCTAACAGAAGCCTGTCAGTTTATATGCCTTAGTAAAAGGCCTGTGAGGATGGCAGGACCTCAGCAAGTTTAGAATTCTATAAAAATTAATTTTCATGTAAAGTTTCTTCGTGTAATAATTTATATTTCGAAATCCTAATCGTTTCTTTCTGTTTTCGTAAAAAGGTTATTTCAGTTTAAAAATGTTGTAAAAAGAATTATCAATAAAAAAAAACACAAAGAATAATGCATCGAAGTTTTTTTTTTTTTGAAAATTCCCTAATATTTGAAGACTGCAAAGTATTTTCTTTTTCCCGCGTGTTAGAGAATTCTGGTTGAAGTGCCAATAGTGCTTTGTGGCAACTCTACTTTTCATTTGCGATGATTCACGATTTTGAAAAAACGTGCTATATATTTACAAATTTTTATTAACCCCATAATAATGGCTCCAAAAGTAGGTAAAGTTCATGGGGTATTAGAGAATTCTGGTTGAAGTGTTAAAAGAAAGAAAACCACATTAAAACTGAGCGAAACATTAAAACAGCTGAAAAATTATTTACTGAAGAGCAAGTGTTCAATCCACAAGTAGTGCACCAGATGCGCATGAAGTCGTCAAAATGAAGGAAAAATTTCTTTTGGTTTTTTTAATAAAAATGTTTCTTTCTTGAATGATTTCCAGAATAAATTCGTATTGTATTATTACGGAGTAAAAACACTATCATGAATTTTCTTTTTCTCCATCCCTCCTTAAATTTGAATCTCAGAGTTATTCCTGAGAATCGGGTAAAATCCAGAAATCCGAATCATCCCAATCAGTTCGAATTTTTGGACCCTTACTGTATTTTAATAGTTAAAGTGACAGTATTTATAATACGAAAATTCCATAAGCATAGTTGTCTTTAGTTAGCTTTGAATATTATTTATTGTCTAAGATAAACACAAAAATATTTTACTAGTCACGCACATTGAAATCCTAAATGATCCAATTTCTTAAAGGAAAAAAAATACAAAGAAGTCAAGTATATACCATTAGGGCCGGATCTAGGAACGGGTCCATACCTTCCCCACCCACCCACCTTTTTTTTGACAATGCTAATAAGGACAATGAAGGCCAAAAATTATTAAACTTCTGTATATTTGACACGGTCTGTAAATGGTAGCTAGGCATAAACTGAAAGGAGAACTGTGTACAAATCCCCAGTGATGATGCACAGAACCGGCCAGGTCTAGCGCCTAATGTCCGTTCCCGCCTTCTCGTGGTGCAGGCCGTTAGTACCTTTCAAAAGAGATACTCTCTTTTGGAAGGGAACGGAAGTGGAGGGCTGTCATTTCAATATGGCCTACTGTTGGTCATCTATGGACACTTTTTTCTTTTTTTTTCAACCCTGCTGGGGACTGGTCAACTTCACAGGGTCCTGTTGCTGACCATTTATACCTACTAGCCTGGACTTGTTTATGGATCTGAGCTTGATTATGGATGCTGGGCTTGCTGCACTGGTGGACCTCTGTTGAGGGAGAATCTGCCGCTGTGTTTTCTGTTTACAGCCCTAAGTGAACAGAGGTATGGGATACCTTATTTCACCTGGTGGATAATCCTGATCAGAGGCCATCGCAGGTACTTAAACCTCACATAGCTAGTTGGGCATCGTCAATCCTAAACTGTAGTAATGTGTCTCAGGCAGACCATATGGTTCTTGAAAAAGTCCACTTGAAAAGGTGGTGCATGAAGTTTCTACAAGCCTCGGTGACTTCAGCCTTTAGCCGATGAGGGACAGGTCTTTGCCCCATGCCTGCGACCGGGGGGCTGTTTGATATTGTTGTCCCTACCTATCTCAATAAACCTAGTTTCTTTAAAAATCCTACTAATCATTTTCTGTCTGCAGGAACGTGGAACGTGACGGCATTACATAGAGATTATTCTCTTGATGTCCTCACGCAGGAATTCCAGCGCTATAACCTAGATTAGGGGTTCTCAACGTGGGGTACGCGGTAAAATGTTTTGGGGTACGCCGTGAGATCTCAAAAGTCTCTAGATCTAGTAACAATTCATATATTTTATTTTATCCCCATTGTTATACTCTAACTATAGCTTTATCTATCTATACAAGGGGTACGCCAGTTACATACACATTTCCAGGGGGTACGTGAGGCATAAACGTTTGAGAACCACTGACCTAGATATTCTAGGCTTGCAAGAGACCAGATGGACAGGTAAAGGTGAGATACTTAAAAATAACTTTAAATTTCTCTTTTTTATGGAGGGAGGAAGAAAAGCATCTCCAAGGTGTAGGTTCGCTTCTCAGCAGACACGCCTAGTTGATGCTCTTCTAAAACATGACTGCATTAATGAAAGATTTCTTAGAGTAAAATTTGAAACAAAAATTAAAAACTTGAGTTTCATCTATTGTTATGCCCTCACAGAGGATTCTGATGAGAACGAGAAGGATATATTTTACAGCCAGCTTCAGGATATTTTGAATTCTGTGGAAAGGAAATATTTATCTTGTGCTAGGTGACTTCAATGCTAAAGTTGGTACTGACTCTGACCTTTGGGCAGGAGTTTTAGGTCTCTTTGGCATTGGTAATTCCAATGGCAATGGGGAATGTCTCCTACAGGTAAATAAACTTAATGGTTTACGAATAACCAACACATACCTCAAACACCGGGACATTTATAAATATGCATGAGTTTCACCTAACGGGTTGCACAGGAATATGATAGATTATATTTTAATTAACAGCAAATGGGCCAGTTCAGATAGGAATACCAGATCATACAGGGGAGCCGAAATTGGGTCTGACCATTACCTGATCGAAAGTGTCTTGCAGCTGAAGCTTAAGAAATGTTGTGCTAAGGTTAAGAAAATTACCTTCAACACTGAAGGTGTGAAAGATCCAGATATAGCCAAAGAATACCATGATAGGCTATTTAGGCATTATGACAATCGTGGTTTGCTTACTGCAGAAGTTGGGAAAGAATGGGATCAGTTTAAACAGGCTTTTCTTGAAACCAACAGTACTCTTTTAGGTAAAAAGGAACAGAGGAAACAAAATTGTTTGAGTGATAAGGCTATGGACCTTATTTCTGAAAGAAGGAAGTGCAGGATTAATATGAATCAACTACTAGTAGTTGATTCATATTAATATACTAGTTTTAACAGACTACTAGTTTTAAACTCTACTAGTTTTAACAGAAGGCATTGCAACGAACTCAATAAACATGTAAAGGATCAGTTAACAGCTGATAAGAATCTTTGGCTTGATAGCTTGTCTGACAAAGCAGAGGAAGCAGTTAGACAGCACAACATCAAGATGTTTTACCAGATTGTTGTTGTTTTATGTGGGAAGAAACAGACATGTACACAGGGATTGAGGGATAAATATGGCAAGGTGGTTGAAGGTGATGATTCTGTGATGGCTAGGTGGGCTGAGCATTTCAAAGATGTTCTACCTGTATATTATTTCTACTCCCATTGTTTGTAATGAGAATAGATGCATTACTGGCTTATGGCCCTATTGCATTATGGCCCTATATCACATTCCGAAGTGGCATTGGCTATCTCTAAATTATAACTGCATAAATCACCAGGATTGGACGAAATCACCACTGAAATGTTGTCACATGTCTGACTGAAATTTTGATTATCTTTTATGATAAAGGTGTTGTTCCTAAGGATTTTACTAGAGCTGTCATTGTCCCAATTTTTAAGAAAGGTGATCGCAGTTCTTGTGATAATTATAGGGAAATTAGTTTACTTTCTGTTCCTGGTAAAGTTCTTTGCATCATTATACTTAATAGAATTAAGAATTTGTTTCAACAGTGTGGATTCAGAAGTGCTAAGGGATGTATTGATCAAATATTTTCACTGAGGCAGATTCTTGAGAAATATTTAGAGTTTCAGAAACCTTATACATTTCAAAAAGGCTTTTGATTCTGTTTATCGACATAATTTGTGTTTGATTGTTAGATCATATGGAATACCTGATAAGTTAGTTAGTGTAATGAGAGCTCTCTATAATAACACTGAGTCGTGTGTGAGTTGGTACATCTTGCAGCGATTGGTTTAGCATTGCTAATGGAGTTAGACAAGGATGCATTTTCTCTCCTTTTCTCTTTAATTTGGTTATTGATCATGTAATGTGAAATTCTTTCCAAGGGAAGGAGTTTGGCCTTCAATGGTCTAGAGATTTCAAACTTTCTAATTTTGATTATGCAGATGTTTTGGCCCTGTTGTCTACTGATGTTGATGAGATGAATTCGTTCATTTGGGCTGTTGATGAGACTGATAATAGAGTAGATTTGGTGATAAACAGAGAAAAACTAAAGTGATAAAAATTGGTCAGGCAGATGGTACTTCAGTTGCTTTGAAAGGCTGTACTATTAAGCAAGTTCTCAGTTTAATTATTTTGGGAGCCATGTAAACAGATACTGGTGATGTGCGGCATGAGATAAATAGAAGAATAGGGATTGCCGCTGGGGACTTTCAAGAATATATAGAGAGTATGGAAAAATAGGCGTATACACCTAAAGACTAAAATTAGACTGTATAATAGTTTGGTTTTTCCTAAAGTTAGTTATGGTAGCGAAACATGGACTCTTTGTAAGCAGGATAACAAGAAACTTGATGCCTTTGATTCTAGATGCTTACCTTGGGCATTAGGTGCTTTGACTTTTCAAGTAATGATGAGGTTAGAAGAAGTCATTAACTTCTTTTGAACAACATATTGTGCAGAGACTGAGTTGGTTTGACTATGTTGCCCGTATGCATAGCTACAGATTGGCAAAGAGGATTAGGAACAGCGTGCCTAAGGGTATCAGAAAAAGGGGGAGACCTAGGATGCGATGGGCAGACAATGTCAAACAGGACCTTGCTAGATTTGGCCTAGAGTGACCAAATGCAGCAGCTGTAGCTCAAAAGTGATACGTCTGGAGAGGAAAATTACAGTCTGGTTGAACCTCCTTCGTCCATGGCTGCATGAGGATTTTGTATGTATCTATATTTGACACATTTTGATTTTACTTTTTTTAAATCTCTAAAACGAAAAGAAAAGTTGCTACACTGTAATAGAAATCCCCCCTTTATTTTTACTCTTTTCGGTCTCGATTACGTAGCTTAGCCCCTCCCTTTATTTTTCCTAGAACCGGGCATACATATTATTTATCTGAAAAAAGTACCATAAATAGTGTGTATGAAGAAATTTGTTGATGAGAAACTACACCTGGCAACTGTAATTGTTTTTTTTATCAAACTTCCGAGGAGAAGGAAGAAAAAAACTTCCAGTCAAGTTAAAAGCTGAGGAGAATGAACATAGAGCTTTTAGTTGTTTAATATGTCTATTCTATGAACATATTAATAAAGTTAATCCCTTTTCTGAGAATTCAGCAAGACCCATTAATCTTAAAGCTTATTTTACATTAGTTACACCTGTGACCTCATCGGTGGTAGAAATTGGCAGTTTCCCCGTGGTTCTGCGGCTACTTGAGCGATCAGTCCCGAATTTGGTGAGGTGGTCCCGCTTAGATCTGATCCTTTTAATGTGACGGATGGGTTTCCTAGCTTCCGTGGATCGGAAGTGATCCCTCTAAAGGCGTCCGAGATTTCTGGGGCGTTGCTTTCGCCTACCTTGTGAATCGAGTAGTATGTGTGGAGAGTTGTGAATGAAGTTATCGATCGACATACGTTTGGCGCCCAACTTTTCGGGGGATTGTGACTAGATTGATGGAAACCTGTGAATGAACCTGTCGCTGGCAAGAATTATCATCCATTTCGCGCCTAAAACTTCAGTTATATGGTACTCAAGCTACCGGAATTCTCCTGCATAAATTTCAACTTGACCGTTTGAACTTGGTACGGCAAATTTCAGTGCACGTGGTACTTCCTAGCAGATTATAGAGCCTAGCCAGCAAACTGCACATTTTTTTTTCTTCGTTTGGCGTCGGTATAACTAAGATCAATTCAGTACCGTCGACAGGGTGTGGCATAGAGGCACCCTGCCTCACGGCGCCTGTGTTATATTCATTAATTTGTTTCTTTGAGTGAAATTTTTGCACCCAAATGCAGGGCAGTGAGGCATTCATAAAATGCGACGGCTTTTATAGAGAAAAAAGTAGTAGAAATGTATAAAACTGTAACAACTGAGAAGTTTTAACTTGGTACACATACTAACTCATAGGCTTTCGTCTCAAAACATGTCGCCCATAAACCACGTGACTCAATCAGCCAATGACAGTGAATCACCGAAATGGCCAGCCTCTAACTATACAGGACCTCTACATCACAATAGACAGTTCGCACGTTAGATTCTAATTGTTCTAATCGAGACGTTTGTTCTCTGGATGATTAAAATAATGAATTTATAATAGTGTGCTGTAAAATATTTTCCATGACAGCTGCATTTTTAAATAAATTGTTTTGTATTAAATTCTTAATTCTTTATCTATGCTGGAAGATTAACTTTTCACAATGTTTTTAGCAACATCCGAAATTTTGAAGCATTGCTTTTACCGCCTTGCTGTTAAGGGGCCTGATGAGTAAAACTTGTAACATTTCTCTTGAAGGAGCGAGAGAAGCGAGCCAACACGGAGGAGGATTTCCCTCATTTAGGGGAGGGGGGAAGTGTTGACAGCAGGAGCGAGCCCTTAGTATTGATATAAACCTTCAACTCTGAAGTTACTTTTATTTTAACATATATATTGTTGAGCAAATACACAACAAATAATTTGATAACAAATGGAGGGGGGAGGGGGGCTGTGTAATTTTGTGACGGTTGCATCTGATATGATGGTTCTGTTTCTTTTCTATTCGGTTTTATGAGAAGTGAGGTATTTCAAGCCAGTATTTCAAGCCAGTATTTCAAGCCAGTATTCAAGCCAGTATTCAAGCAGTTCAAGCCAGTATTTCAAGCCAGTACATCCCAGTTTCGTGACACAACCAAACCCTTATTGGAGCGGAGGTGGCTCAGTCGGTAGCGCGCCAAGCTCGTAATCTACAGTTCCCAAGTTCGAGTCCCAGCTGGGTCAGCGTTGAGACTTATCTCCGCAAAACTCCCCGCCCTGCCCACGGTCAGTAGGGGACACCGATGGGCTTGGAAAGGTCGCCGTCCGTCGGATGGGACGTTAAGCCATGGCTCCGTGTGCGGGAGAGCCATACCCTGTGCACGTTAAAGAACACGCTGGATAAAGGGAGGCTACCATTTGTCTCCTAACAGCTGTTTCAGTGGGTCCCCTCCCCAACCTTCTCTGAACCTTCAGGGTCTTTGTGAACTGGCCATTTAGCCCGTGGTGTGCAAAAAAGTACTACTTAGAGGTAAAACAACCCAACCCAAACCTTTATGTTATTTTAAGTACTATTTTGATGGTCATTAGAGATTCTTAAAATTTTACCATTTAAGAGAACTTCTTGAACAAAAAAGCAAAGAAGCAAATATAAGCTCTTTCTACATACATAGTAGGTTAAATCCGGAAAGTACTACAACAGAAAGCCATTGCTTAGAAAGCTGAGTAAAGAAATTAAAGATATGTCGAAAAAATGCTTATAAATGAATAAATGTTCAAACCAAAAGGAATAAATATCCATAAGGGAAAAATTAACAGAAAGTTCGAAAATATGCGAGGAGCACTTTCCATCCATTCGACTTGTGACAGCCCGTGACTTTTAAAAGCACGTAGCATACATATTTTTATTGCATCGAAAAGTAAACAAAGTTTTCCTCTGTGATCTTGCATTCCACGTTGTATTATGCATTACATATCGTAAACGTGCGAGGTTCGTAGTAGTTCGTGCTAAAGAAACCAATCCTCAAACAAGGCCTGCCTGAAGTGGGTTTTTAAAAATATATTTCCTGTGGTTTAGTTGTTCTTATCTTCATAGTCAGCTCTTACAATGATTCTTGAATGTTGACAGAATTTTTCCGTTGTCCTTCTATCTCATTAGAAAAGATTATGCATTTAATATACTATATCTAGATATTGTAATAAATTTTTGAGTGTTGGCCGCTTGTGGCAAATAATTCATCGCGGTGCAAATGTTTCTCTAAGTCTGCATTTTGATTTGATTGCCTGTGCATTTTGCCTATACCGGCCTCAGCTCTTATTGGTTTGCGGCAACGCAAACTTTCGAATCTCTCTCTTTATACGTATGTTGCTGACATAGTATATCATTTATGTATACTTTTATGCTGCATTGAGTAATTTAATTTAGTAGCTCTTGGCGATTTATGATTTCAAAGATTTCATTACATTCGAGAGTAAACGCATTTAGTTAAACACAATAGTTGATTATCCAATCTATTTTTCATTTCATGTTGCAGATTTCAGGGAACTGACGCATTCAAGTTTGTAAATAATGTTTTATTTCAGTAAACGTGAGAAGGACAAAACTCAAAGGAACTAATAGTAATAAATGAAAGAATAATTATATTAATTTCGTTTCGTTCACGCACTCATTCCCACGTACAAAATCAATCTGCAATAATCAGAGTGAAAGTAGAATAATTCTGCTTGCAGTTATATATTTACCTTAATAACACAGTTCAACATTTATTATATTCCTTTTATGAAATGACTTGATCCTATAGAGCTAATGGACGAAGTGTAAAAGTGTGCGTGGGAGTGAAAGTGAAAAACTGGCTCAATCGTTAGAGCTCTAGGCTCGTAATCTGTAATTTCCAAATTCGAGTCCCCGTTAGGCCAGTGTTAATATTCGTCTGTGCTAAACTCCTACCGTGCCCTCGGTCAGAAAGGGGGACACCGATGGTCTTGGAAAGGCCGCCGTCTGTCGGATGGAACGCCCCTCCGATAGGGGACCACCTTAACGTGGTGGGGGGCTTAAGATACCTCTGTGAAGTGGGGTTCGGGCTCTGTGGTCCTGGTGCGCCCTAGTTGGTTGACGACCGATGGAGAGGTCTCTGCTGACCGGTGTTGGGGAGCGCCGGTCAAGCGTGCTCATCGACGCAGCCTCTGAGAAGTCAATGGTCCCAGCTGAATTGGCAAGCTGGGTCTGTGGTATCCGGCCCCGATGGAGAGGACGAAGTTGAAGGCTTGTGACTGGGAATGGGATCCCCGGTTGACGGGCTTATCGATGGAAAAGCAAAAACTTATTGCTGGAAAAGCAAAACCCAAAACAGAGTCTCCATCCCGGGACCCGAGTCAACTTAGATCTATATATATTTGTTTGTGGCTAACCGGGGAACAGATTAAATTTAGGTTTTGACCGATGGATGAACTTTCCTTCTATAGGACTGTTCGCCATAGGATGTCGTGGATGAGCTGTGTCTTTATGGCACTGACTTGTCCCGTCCGTTGGTAGTGGAGAGCGTGGCATTATTCGCATTGATGGTGTGCAGCCATATGCGGCGGTACGTCTGGGACTTGACATTGTGATTAATTCCCTGTCGGATGGAACGTTAAACGTAGATCTATGTGCAGCAGTGCTATTTCCTGTGAGCGTTAAAGAACATGCTGGATGGCCTTGACAGGAGGCTCCCATCTGTCTCCTAACAGCTATCCAGTGAGTACCTCTCTGAGCCCTTGGGATCCTTTTAACCTGATCTTGTGTGCGAAATATTTCCCTCACAGGTAAAACAATCAAACTCTTCTGGATACTGATAACTTAACACTTCTGGATACTGATTATGAAAATGATCATAAATGTTTAATTCTGATGAAAACTGAAGTAAAATGTACAATCGAATATAAAAAGGTAAATATTACGCTGAGAAACAAATTAAAACTGCTATTTTGTTAATTAGATTTCTTGTCTCTAAATTGTAAAACGCACTTAGGATTGAAATATAATGCTGCTTTCTTTTCTAAGAGGCCGAATAAGATATACATTTAATATTAGTTGATAAAATGATTCTTACCGCAGTGTTATAATAAAACTAGTGGAACATCATATTGCCTCTGGTGCATGTGTTATTTTCCAAAGAAAGTAAAGTTTTTTTAATTTTCACCCTTTAGTAAACTGTGCAGCCTTTGAAATTTTAACTAGGAAATTGTAAACAGTAATATTTTATCATCACCTACAAAACGCAAAAAGAACTATTCATCTCTTTAAAAATTCGTTTTCCCAACCACTCTGATGGTAAGGGATCATTGCTGCCAATATAAATCTCTTGGCTATACACTCTACCACCAAAATTTCGAAAATTCTGTCATAAATAGATCGCTTTGAATATGCCTTTACAGTTTTGGAATTTTCAACTTTTTCCATAGCTATTTTGATTTTTGTCCTCTTTCTGATAATTTCAATTAAGTTACTAAATCTATTATATATTTTATATAGTTTTTCTCTCTGTCTATCTCTCTCTATTTCTCCGATATCTCCTCCTAGACCAGGGTGGGTAAACTATTGCCGGCGGGATCAATGAGCTTCGCCACTTCTTTTTTCTTCGGCTAGTGATGACGAATTTGTAAAGGAATGAAAGAACGTATAGAGTACAAGAAATCCAACTTCGGGGAAACAAATTTTCATTAATATTATTAAATTTAATAAAATTATACTTTTGTTTGTCTTTTATTTTTGCGTTGATTATGTATACATTACTAATTACGTATTTCATTGATTTTCAATTGGTTTTCTTCAATTTCAGTTTTCATGCTGCCCTCCATTTCATTTCAGTTTTCCATGCTAGCCTACAGTTAAATGTTTGTCCATGTTTGTTCTAGATGGTTAGAGCTAGGAAAACCAGACTTCATCTCACCGTAATTTAATGCACTTTACGGATTTTGAACCCTTACAGTGCATTAAGTGCAGTTAAACTGTAAGGGTTGGACCTCCAAAATTTGTCAGCGAAACATCTGTCCATTGATAACTTTGCCCATCGATAATGTTCTACTCCATTCATAACTCTCAAGCTCCCATTCATAAGGTAGACAACTGCAGAACCCTCAGAAATTTCGGACACTTATAGCGGGTTGAAACCCGACTCACCTCAGCTGGGAACCCGTTCTCTAAACTGTGCGAAAATGACGCAAGTGGGACCAAAACACCAAATTCCTAACCGATCAGTCAAATCCCTTCGAATTACGGGGGGTAGAAAACTTCCACCACAAGTGACATCATCCCGTACATGAACGGCTGTCCGGCGCACCCGTTCCGAAAACGCCTAGAAGCTTGCTACTCTCAATTTCCCCCCCCCCCCCCCGGCCCAAGGCCCGAGAAACGCGGGGCAATTCTACTAATGTTGTATATAACACAGAAAATATGAGATTTTTAAGTGGCTTCAGGGTAATAATTTAACAAGGAAATATTGCATTCAAGCTAAGTTAATTGCTTCTATGGATAGAACTAGAAAGAAAACAACGTATCTCCTGTGGCTGATATGGATGCTCGTTTCCAAAGAGAATGATGTTTACATTTTCCGGCTTTTGCACTCTGCAACAGTGAAAATACGGTCTAACGGAAAATTGAGAAGATACAAATAGTAATATTTTACTAGTACCTATAAAGCACAGAAAAACGTTTTCGTTTATCTCTTAAACGAAACAAAAAGTTGCGTTTTGGCTCCTTCCACCTCCGGGATTAAAGAAGAAAATCTTTGTTAGTGGAAAGCTCATGAAGCTAACAATCTAGCAGCAAAAAATTTCATAATCTGCAATATTAGTTTTACCTTTAGTCATTTGTCATATTTACCATAATTAGAGTCGGTGATTAAAACTATTGGTGAAGCATTCAAAAAATGTGAATCCTAAATACGTCATTGATATCTATCGAAATATAACTTTTTAATCTCTAAAAACCAAAATGTTGAATATTTATTGTAGGCTACTGCAAGTTTCAAAATAATTTCAAGACAATTAAAATCTTATAGCTATTTGAAAAGAAAAATATTAGATATACTAGAAGAAATGAAAGTTCTTGGGTAACATCATTGTGAACGTTGAGAGCCATTCCTTTATTAAAAATATAAAATGCGCAAAAATAATCAAAGGCCGGTTAGTGCTAATTTTTAATTACTAAAGACTGGTTAAAAATTTGAGATTATAATCAAAAAATATTTTGAACTGCAAGAAAAATTAGAAATTTAAATTATTCTGAGCCAAAGTCCGAAGTCGTCTGTGCTGTTTTGAGCCAGAGCCGACCCATGCCCGGGCCGACAAACTCCGAGCCCGAACTTGAATCAAAGCAATGAGTGAAACAAAGCAAAGCAACAGATTTCACAGAAACCATCCAAAGAATTGGCATTTAAATCGAAAAATCTTCATTGAAAATCCGCATCCAAAAAACATTCTGCATTGAAAATCCGCATCCAAACAAGAATTTGCATTTAAATTGATTGAGAGATAAAAAAAAAAAACTTGATGCACAGTGATTTTTCTATAGTGTTTTTCCTGCCTATAGGGTCGATTTTTTTTGCACACAATGGTCTAAATGGTAATATATAACTCAGAAAAGGTTTTGTTTGGTATTCCATTGAAATGCAATATGTGCTCAGTTTGTTATTCTGCATTCATGAAAGTGATATTCAGTTTCCTGCGAAACATTTTTCAGCGTATGATAATCAATTTTTCCCGAAAGCGATTCTCATTTTTTTTAAAAAATCACCCAAAGTTCCAAGCAGTAATAGAACACAAACTACATTTTTAGAAAAGCCTAACAGAGAGAATTCGAGAGGGTTACATCGTGCAACAGCCAGGAATTGTCCCTCCTCCCCTTCCCGAAACCTAAATCCTTTGTTGGGTTGGGTTGTTTTACCTCTGAGCGGCACTTTTTTGCAGACCATGGGCTAAATGGCCAGGTCACATGGACCCCGAAGGCTCAGAGAAGGTTGGGGGAGGGGGCCCACTGGAACAGCTGTTGGGAGACAGATGGTAGCCTCCCGTCAAGGCCATCCAGCGTGTTCTTTAACGTGCACAAGGTATGGCTCTCCCGCACACGGGGCCACGGCTTAACGTCCCATCCGACGGACGACGGCCTTTCCAAGCCCATCGGTGTCCCCTACTGACCGTGAGCAGGGTGGGGAATTTTGCGGAGATAAATCTCAACGCTGACCCAGCTGGGACTCGAACCTGAGAACTACAGATTACGAGCCAGGCGCGCTACCGACTGAGCCACCCCCGCCCCAAATCCTTTGTTGAAATAGCCTATTATGTCTCAGGTCAAAATAGCCTCTTATGTCTCAGGTCATACGTTGAGAAATCAGTAGTTTTTTATTGTTATACATACACGAAAATTAACTGAATGCGTTTAAACTTTCCGTTTAAATATTACGTAACGGAAAAAATTGTGGCAAAAATCTTGAAAAGCCTTTTATTGAATGACCTGTCAGATGATAAACTGTATTTTGCAGATTTATTGCGAAATTTTACAGTGACGCAGTAAAAGGTAGCGTAGCTTTTTTCTCCCCATCCCAAAATTTAACTGTGATGCTTAAAAAGTTTAGAATGTTTAATATGCTAATATAGTAAGGAGCTGCTTCAGAGGGTATTTTTTTACTGTGCGGTGATGTCATCGAGGTCATTACAATAGCTATATAAAACCTTAGTATATGTAACATGTCAACATATGCTGATATTGAGAGCATTGCAATAATTCTTATAAGAGCTTAGAATATGTAACAGGTCTGCGTATACTAATGTCATAGAACAATTGTAATGATCGGTATAAAAACTCAAAATATGTAGTACATCAAAGTATGCTGCTGAGATCGAGCCCCAAGATCTATAATACGGTATATCAACCAAGTCTGATGAATCGAAACCCAAAATGGCAGTAATATTTATAAAAAACGCAGAATTTGTGAAAATGTTATCGCACCCCGATGTCGTGGAGGACTGAAAATACATTATTTTTTCGTTTATAAAAATAATTTCTTTGATTAATTTACACACAAAAAACAAATGCTTGGTGAGCCACTGATATTTTCTACTTCCAAGAAATACAATAGTTTTTTTTTGTTTTAAGTTATGCGCATACTTATCGTTAAGAGCTGTCACTCGTTAAGTGATCCTCGTAGTTTACAACTTGTTAATTATGCAAGATTCCTTAGTTTTCCATTAGATGCAAATTGTTACTAAGTGTTCATTTTGCTTCAAGCCGTTTGGCGCAGCTATTTCGTTGAAGATCAGAGCTATAAATTTCATCCTAAGTTCCTTTTCCGCCTCGTCGTGCTGTGGATGTTAAAGAATTCTAATAGCGCGGCATTCCAAATGAGTCTTTCCTCGCTGAAAACATCCAACTCGCTTTTAAACTGGAGAGTGTAGAAGAGATGGAAATGCATTAAAACGGTCGATACTCTTTCACAAGAGACATAAACATCCACGTGGCGAGGCTTCACTGATCCTGGGGTTGATAACTCACGTTTTACTGTGCACATAGATGTCATCTCTGAGGACATGGAGAAGTCGGAAATGTAATCCAACTGCGGACATTCGGCTGAGGAAGCTCAAGTACAATGGGGGGAAAAGATTCAGAGGAATGTTTATCTTTATTAGACTCTGCAATACGATTGAATTAATGCACCTGAGGAAAGTTTCATGTGGCAGTCTCGTTTCTTACTGTTTCGTTTCATTCCATTTTCTGAAGAGAACAGGATAAGGATTTAGGAAATAAGAAGGATATTTCTGAATAAATTCGTTTTTATTTCAGAAAAGGAATTTGCTAGAACAAAGGCTGTTGATAGTAAAGTACAGGCACATAGCCGAGGTGATCGCCCTATCCCTTCCACCATAAAATTTCTACAAGAGTTTTGCACATTTCGTGTGCATTAATTTATTTTCAATTATCTTACTAGATTTTCATACGTCATCTTGCCAGTTTGTCGATTTGTCTTCGGTTTGTCGGTCGAGTTATGGATTCGCCAAAATAGTTATTACTCCATATCTTCTCAACCCGGCATCCAATAACACCAAGTTATATGTCAGATGAAAGTTGTGACCTAGGGAGTGTCATAAATAAAAATAATACCATATTTCTGACAACAAAGAAGAGGAAAACTTCAAAGAACTTTTCCATTATATCTTCCGTAAACGAAAACAAAGCTTAACAAGCTGTAGGTCAAATAAAAGTTTGAGATGTGGAGTTTATAATAGATTATAAAATCCTCTCATCTTTCCTCCGCTATTCCTCCCACACACACATCACCACCACCAAAAAAGGGGGACAAGGGAATAAATATGCAAACAGCTGCTTCATTAAATCTGTCAATTGCAAGAGCCGATCTTAACGAGTTTAGTAGGTAGTTAGTTAGGTACGAATTTCAAGAGCCGATCTTAACGAGTTTAGTAGGTAGTTAGTTAGGTACGAATTTCAAGAGCCGATCTTAACGAGTTAGTTAGGTAGGTGTTCATAATAATTTGGCCAGGCAGTGTATTTTGAACGCTATATCACTGATACAAATTTATATACTTCCTGTTAAGTATTAATCCACAGAGATGATGCTGCAGTATTAAAGATGACTGCTATTAAAGATTGACACTTTCAAATAAATTATATTTTGAATTAATTTAATTGCACTGGAGATTGCATTCGCTGATCATGTCACAAAATATATTCATTTAAAAGACAAAATTAAAATGCTACAATCGTTTTTAAGCTAATATTATCAACCCAGCCGCTCACCGGAAATCTTGTCATATACGAAATCTCAAACTTGTCTACCTGCCTCGAAATCCAAAATAGTTGTATTTCTATAATTTCGTTTTAGCCGCTTATTTATATGTTCCACACTAAAAATTGATTATTGAAACAGCCATAAAAATTTATTCTATATAAAATATCATTTTAACCTTTCCAGTCCGGTGGAATATTTTAGTAATTGGAAAACCTTATTCGAGCCTTATTCTGAGACCCCCTCCCCCGAAAAAAAAAAAGAAACTAAATCCTGGGTACTTGCTTGCTCTGTATATAAGAATATTTTTTAATCTTATCGACCTTAAATTTTGCATATTTTGCATACAGGCTACCATTATGCTCCTTACAAAACACATACATTAAGCAATAACAATGCCAGCCACAAAAAATGACTTCAGAAGTTAATTAAAACTTAGTAATAAGTATTGTATCAAAGTGTTTAATAAAATAAGTTTGTATTTTAGAACTTTGTGTAAAGAATTCTTTCACTATTCTTCAGTTTTGTACAAGTTTCTTAAGACTGGCATTGCCGTTATTAAATATTCAAATTTCTATAACTCATTAAATACTGTACGAATATTGCTGAAAATCGAGATATTGATTTATTTGATTGAGATCTTTATCTGCAATCACATTTTTCAAAACAAAATGTTACTTATTTTAGAAGTTATAGAGCTTTGACGTTAGCTTCCCTTTGACTTAACATAGGGATTTTCCTTAATTTATGGAAACCAGCGTACACAAATTTTGGGTCTGCTCAGAGTAGAAGCTCCTATCCCAGTCTCTCTCCGTTTTCCATTAACAACTTTCACAATTCCCGCCAAAATTTTGACGGGAAGAGTATTCTTCCTCTCTGTTCATAATTTTGTTAAGTAGCCGACGCGGCGGAAGTGACGCTCACAATTACCAGATCTCCGACATTCACAAATAGATTTATTCCTTTCATTACAGGTAGAAACTCGGTTTCTTTTCTTACCCAACAAGCGGTCACAATGGGGAACCCACGTACCATAGTTGGGAACAATCAGTCAAGTATCCGTGGAATTACAGGGAGCCGAAATCTGTCAAAACGGAGATAAAATTTCCTCAGTATTACCAAACCAAAAATTCATAGCCCTTTTCAATGCACTTGATATTTTAATGATAAGTAATCTATTAAAAGAAAATTATTTCCTTCTTTTATTTAGGCATCTTCATTTACGAGACTGCTATTGCTATGTGTGTGTCATACGACACATGGTTATGCCAGCATTGAATATTATATTATTACTTATTGATTTCTCATTAGCTGCTCATGAGAGAATATTGTGGTTGATGAGTGCTTTGTTAATATTTATTGCATAGGTTGGGTTGTTTTACTTCTGAGCGGCACTTTTTTGCACACTATGGACTAAATGGCCAGGTCAATTGGACCCCGAAGGCTCAGAGAAGGTTAGGGGAGGAGACCCACTGGAACAGCTGTTGGGTGACAGGTGGTAGCCTCCCGTCAAGGCCATCCAGTGTAGTCTTTAACGTGCACAGGGTATGGCTCTCTCACACACAGGGCCAAGGTTTAACGTCCCATCCGACAGATGGCGGCTTTTCCAAGCCCATCGGTGTCCCCTACTGACCGTGGGCAGGGCGGAGAATTTTGCGGAGATAATGATTGCATAGGAAGTTCTCTTAATAAATTTATCCAAGGAACATGTGAATGCGTTACATCAGGAAGGAAAACAATGAGTGTAGTTGACGTGGAAAATTGAAGAACTTGATGAATAAAATAAAGTAACAAAATTTTCCTAATATATATATGAAATATATTTCACTATACCGTAAAAGTCACCTATGAGTGTTTTCAAACTATGATAGGGATATCATAGAATCAATAGGAGAGGTATATGTTGTTCTTTTATGTTCATAAAATTATTCAATAAATTCGAACAATCCAACATTCCACATTGTAATGGCCTGTAGATAATCACAAATATATATACAGAAACAAGTGTATGATATTCTCTCTAAAGAACAACAACAAAAAAAACTGAGATGACCAACATAGCAATGCCAGGCCTGGAGAATCTTTTATTTGAAAGACCACATAGGAAACTGAAATCGAAAAATCACAAAATGAAAGTCAATATGCAATTAAGAACATGTATAACCAACGCAAAAAAAACTAAAGTGAAACATTAACAGTATAATTTTATTAAAGTTAATTACTTTAGTGAGAATTCGCTTCGCCGAAGTTAGATCTCTTGTCCTCTTTACGTTCTTTTTCTCTTTACAAATTCATGTCTTCAGTAGCTTACGAGCCGCACAAACTTTTATTATTTCGCCACCGAATATGATTTTAAATTAATTTTGAATTCCAGTTAATTTGTGCATAAAAAACATTTTCTAACAACGCAAACATTTTTTTTTTCAATTCTAAGTTATTAGTAGCACAGTTAAAAGTTCTTTTGAGAATATTGCTGAGAATTTCCTATATTGTCGATATTAAATGGAAAAACTCATTAATCATAATATCACAACGTCAACAGCTAATATGTTAAATAAATAATAATATATCTAATGCAGCATGAATATCCATGTATCGCCTTACCAAACTCTTCGCAGTAGCAATCTCGTGATGCTGTTAAATGTTTTGATATAATGATGTTAATTGTTTTGAAGTAATGATGTTAATTGTTTTGAAGTGATGATGTTTATTGTTTCACTTTAATAAGTTTCTTATTATTACACTTGATCATAAGTCATCATACATTTGATATCAGTTTTAAATCGATCATTATTATTATATCTAAATTCTGTCTTTTATACAGATACGTTCTCTGAAGCGAGTGTAACCTTTGACACCTGATCAACCAATGTCGCAACGTGCCGTTGACACACATGCTCAAGTGCAAGTTAATGTGGGGTGGGTTCCCCTTCGCACACGAGGGAGAGGGGGCTCAGGCAGTAGCGACCATGCTCATAATCTGCAGTCCCAGGTGTGAACCAACTATGCATAGATTCATCTTCGAAACATCCCCACGCTGTCCTCAGTCGAAAAGGGGACACCGTCCGTCGGATAGGTCCTCTTAAATTAATTAAGATTAAGCTGTGGCCTCCTGTGCAAAAAAGCTATACCCAGTGCCCGCTAAAGAACATACCACTGGATGGCCTTGCTGGGAGACCACCATATACTGTATCTCCTAACAGTTGTCCAGTGAGTCCTCTTCCCACAACTTTCTCTGTTGTCTAATTGTTTCCCTTCTCTTCAGGTCATTGTGACCTGGCCATTTAGCTCATTGTGTACAAAACATACCCCTTAATAGCTACATCACTGTGATGAACGAAAGTAATATATAATCCAATTAAACGATTGAGATGCGAACTTTATTTGAAGTATCAAGTTCTACAGTTATTCCTTCTGCCGTCTTGAATTGAGTAAGTTTCTTTCATCCATGCTTATACATGTATATTGGTACAGAGAACAAATATAAGTTCACAGGTGAAAACAATAAGATGTAGTTTTTAAATAAACCTTTCTTGAAACACACTTATATTCAAAGATTGCAGATGCCCATATCTTATATGAGCATGTGTATTTTTGTGTTATTAAACTATTATTGCTTTGAACATAGGTTCACATTCCATCAGCATTTCGGTACGTAAACAGTAAGTATTCAAATAAGTGATAAATTTGTATCAGTGATAGAGTGTTTAGAGAATTGAATGCCACTCTGATCCAAAATAAAAGGACTTTCTTCCTTTAAAACTTTCCCATAGAAATCACGTAAATTTAAATAAATGAGTGAAAATTCTCTCAGGTGATCACTTGAAATATGAAAGGTTGACAATGAAATTTTAATTTAGTGTCAGTCACGTCTGCATGTGGTGCTTTTCTCATGCCTGTAGCGGTGCAATCTGGACTTTACAAGACCACCATCACAAACGGATCAAACATCTACATCAAAAAAACGACTAAAAATACGGCAGTTGATGTATCTTCAGGTGAAGAAGTGGACTACCTTTCACAAAGTATCAATAATTAATTGCTGCCGGCAACCATCACAACCAATTGATGCCTATTTCTTTTAAATTTATTACAAACAAGATTTATCAGCTAACTGACAAGATGCATTAATTAGCATAATAATTTTTATAAACAAGAGATTTTTATTCCATCATGTTATATTCATTCCTTACGTGTACTATAGAGATCATTCAAAT
Source organism: Ryuthela nishihirai (assembly GCA_038380435.1). Taxonomy (NCBI): domain Eukaryota; kingdom Metazoa; phylum Arthropoda; class Arachnida; order Araneae; family Heptathelidae; genus Ryuthela; species Ryuthela nishihirai. The sequence goes on from JAWZYU010000010.1 coordinate 55,289,754, forward strand.
TTCATTTCTCCACTTATTCCGAAAACTGGTTCATAAGAAATTTAAACAGAGTGCGTAAAAAAGAAGTGTTGGAAAATTTTAATTTACTGTAATATATACTTAGTAATTTATGGTGCCAAACTATTAAAATGCATCAGAAAAGTGTCTAAATTAAACCGGTTTGTCCAGTTACGAGCATATTGGAGAAATCTGGGACTTTTGCGTGTTTTTTAATGGGAATTCAGTCCTCCTACCACGGAACTGATTTGATATACGGATTGAATTACGAGCATAAATTTTGGAACCAGTTGCATATAAACTGACAGGCTCCTGTCAGACCTCTGTGGCAAGCAGCTGCTTGAGGGGGGTATTTATTTTTTATTTATTTTATTGTACCCTTATAATGAGAAATGAATTTATAATATTTATATGTGGTCTACTACTATTTTGTATATTGATAAAATGCAATATTCGTTATCAAAATATTGACAAATTTCAATATTCTTTTCAAAAATGATATAATATTTTGATTTGGTGACTTCTGCTAAAAAGAATTACCATTTTGCAATATTTTTATCGCTGGACTATTTGAACTTTTTTTGGTCTCTGAGCAAAAAAAAATTAACTTTTTAGCACACAATTGTTTATAAATAGCCTAAACGTCTAGATTACAAGGGCCGTCATTTCAAGCTCTAGTTGGTGGGTAAGTGGTAGAGGATAAGCTGGAGAGGCGATTAAAGTATGAAATCCTCCAATCAATACCATATAACATGTTCTTTAACGTGCATACAGTACGGCTTTCCTGCAGCTTGACCCACAGCTGAACGTCCCATATGACAGACTGTGGTGTTTCCAAGTATACTGGTATTTATTTTGCAAGTTTCTATTTTAGGTTTCAGTTCTGGATGAATTTACTGTTAGTTAAAATGTTTTAAGTCGGAATATGCAACTTTCACCAGACACGAGATTTGCCTATTCTGTACTTCTTTCGTTTTTTGATTAATTTCAGGTTGTATTACCTCTAAGCGGCTAATTGCACAGAATTAGCTAAATGGTCTAGTTCCAAAGATCACCAGGGCTCAAAGAACGTTGGAGAAGAGGATCCATTGAATAGGCCATGACTGTCCTGCACACGGGAACATGGCTTAACGTACCTTCCGACGAACGGTGGCCTTTCCCACCCAATCTTTATCCCCTTAATCATCGAGATCTTAGCGCAGATATATCTGAACGGCTGGACTCCAACCTGGGGACTGCAAATTACTAACCTGGAGTACTACCGACTCAACCAACCCCACCTTCCCCGGTCCAGAGTAGCTTTCTGATTATCAGACATAAATATCTGAGAACATTAGTACCGATCCCAGATTTTGAACTGAAAATTGGCTTGTGTTATGCTCTTTGTGATGATTTTTTATATACATTATCCTCTTTTTATCATCGCGATTTAAAAAAAAAACAAATCTCTATCTTCAAAGTTTTCTTCTATGCACTGACAAACAACTTCGAATAACTTTAGTTTCGATCCACTGTCTCAGCGGCCTCGGTAAACAATCGAGAAAAAAAAAAACACATGGTCCATCTCGAATATTGAAGCTGCCAGCAATAACGGGAAAAAGACGAGCGTAGGTCAGTCAACACAATTCGTCTCATCATTTCCCCTTTCGGGCATTGACACTCAAATCTTTCTTCTCCATTCCTTTCTTTCGTTGCGCTGTTTTCAGACTCAACTGCCATGCTCTTGCACGCAGAAAACAAACACGAATAGAGATTTACTGGCATCGACCAAACTTGTCTGATTGATGTTGGCAGAAAAGTACTTTTTCTGCTTTTAAACAATCAGCGCTGTTCTCCAACGTCGACCTCTGCTCGTTGTTTGAACGAGCACAGCTAATTAAATGATCACCACCTTCATTTTCGCATTTCTCTCCGCTTCCGAGAACGGCAAAAAGAGAAACAGCAGCCTTCTGTCAAAGTTCGTTTGCATACAATTTGCATTCTCGGCGGTTCTTTTGCGTTCTTGTCGTCCATAAGGAGTGAAAATTTTCAACAAATTATTATCGAATTGTCTTCGAATAACGTACGGCGGAGAATTTTGTTTGCACTCTAACGTCTTTTATCATTTGTTTCGCTCTTTTGTTACTCTTAGTAACTTTTCATCGCAAAGATATTTCGTTCTCTCATATTTTATTTATGGTTGTTGCTTGGTAGTGGTTTATAAAGGACACAGAATGAAAAGTAGCAACGCATGATGCTTTTATCTGGCATGATATTTCACCAGCCGATATTGCTACCTCAGTTTCTATTCTTCTTTTCATGATGATTTTTCACCGCCCACTAGTAGAAGCATACTTTAGTTTTCAAGCCCCAAAGCAAGTAATTAAAACGGGCTTTCATAAAAAGAATTAAAACATATATATGCATGCAATGTAAAATAATGCTTGCAGGCCCAAGACAATGCCTTGCTGTGTCTTACTATAGTTACACCTCTGTCGATTAGGATTCTTCATCTGTCATGATGATGCTCCACCTGCTTCGATGATTCTTTATCTTCCTCGAAATTGTACTCTTTGATCATGATGATTTTCCTCCTGACTCGATGAGTCACGCAACAAAGATGATTTTTTTTTCTTGCTACGATCGCTCTTCAGTTGTCAAAACCCTTTTCAATTGAAATGAGGTTTTTTCACTTACTGCAATAATGATTCACGTCTTGACAATGATTCTATTAGAAACGTGATGCATCACCTTTTCTGACAATTATTCTACTACGAACATGATGCTACACCTGTTCTGACGATGATTCTGCTATGAACAAAATGCCTTCATCTGTTCCGATGATTATTCTACTACTAATATGATACTTCACCTTTTCTGCCGTTGAGATTTAGCTCCACAAAACTGCCCGCCCTGCCTACGGTCAGTAGGGGACACCTATGGGCTTGGAAATCAAGCATCCGTCGGATGGGACGTTAAGCCGTGGCCCCGTGTGCGGGAGAAGCATACCTTGTGCACGTTAAAGAACATACTGGATGGCCTTGACGTGAGTCTACCATCTCTTTCCCAACAGTGGTCCCCTCCCCCAACCTTCTCTGAGCCTTCGGAGTCCTTGTGACCTGGCCATTTAGCCCATTGTGTGTAAAAAAGTGTCACTCAGAGGTAGAACAAACCAAAACCGTTTCTGCAGATTTCTAATACGAACATGATGGCTTCTCCTGTTCTGACGATTCTTCTATTATAAATATGATGCCTTACCTGTTTCGCTTTTTTTTATGTTCATTGATGAATTGATGACCTTTCTAAAGCCGTGATGATTTTTTATCTTCCAAAAAATTTAATCATCAGGAAATCTTATGTCGCATTATTACTATATATATTTTATCTTTGCCAATTATTCGCATTTCGATAATAACCCTCGAATATACGAGTACATACATACATAAAACATACATACATCATATATCCACATACATCAGACTACAATTTTCCTCTCCAAACATGTCTGTTCTGAGGTACAGTTGCTGCATTTGGTCACTGTATGCCAATTCTAGCAAGGTCCTGTATGACATTGTTTGCCCATCGCATCCTAGATCTAACCCTTTTCCTGAAGCCTTTAGATACACTGTTCATAACCTTGTTTGTCAATCTGCAGCTCTGCATACGGGCGCGTCGCACCAATGCATTGGCCAAACCAACGCAGTCTCTCTCGGCACAATATGCTGCTCAAAAGAGGTTGATGACTCCTTCTTCTAACCTCATCATTACTTACAAAGTCAAACCACTTAATTCCCAAGGTACTGCGTAAGCATTTAGAATAAAAGGCATCAAGTTTCTTGCTATCCTGCTTACAATGGTCCATGTTTTGCTACCATAACTAACCTTAGAAAGAACCAAACTATTATACAGCCTAGTTTTAGTCTTTAGGTGTATACGTCTATTTTTCCATACTCCCTTAGATTTTTAAAAGTCCCAGCGGCAATCCCTATTCTTCTATTTATCTCATGCAGCACATCACCAGTATCTGTTACGTAGCTCCCAAGAAAATTAAACTGGACACTTGCTCAATAGTATAGCCTTCAAAGCAACTTTCTCTGTTTATCCCCAAACATATTCTATTACTAGTCTCATCAACAACCCTAATGAGCGAACTCATCTCATCAACATCAGTTGCCAACAGGGCCAAAGCATCTGCATAATCAAAATTAGAAATTTTGAAATCTCTAGACCATTGAAGGCCAAACTCTTTCCCTTGGAAAGAATTTCGCATTACATAATCAATAACCAAATTAAAGAGAAAAGGAGAGAAAATGCACCCTTTTCTAACTCCATTAGCAATGCTAAACCAATCGCTGCAAGCCTTACCAACTGTCACACACGACTCAATGTTATTTTAGATGGCATATATTTGTACTAACTAGCTTGTCAGGTATTACATATGATCCAACAGTGTCAAAAGTCATTTTTTTAAATCTATAAAGCTAGTAACCACAGGTTTTACTAAACATTTCTCAAGAATCTTCCTAAGTGAAACTATTTGATCAATACATCCTCTACCACTTCTGAATCCACACTGTTCATCATGAAGTTGTCCATAAACCACAATGTTAATTTTGTTAAGTAAATCATGCAACGAACTTTACCTGGAACAGAAAGTAAACTAATTTCCCTATAATTATCACAAGAACTACGATTATCTTTTCGAAAAGTAGGAATAATAATAGCTCTAATTAAATCCTTAGAACAACACCTTTATTATAATAATTATTTAAACCTTCAGTCAGCCATGTGACAACGCAAATGTTCGCAGCTCTAAGCATTTCAGTGGTGATTACACAGGGGGATTTATGCAGTTTTAATTTAGAGATAGCGAAACCAACTTAAGAATGTGACATAGGGCCATCATAAAAGCCAGTAATGCATCTATCCTCATTACAAACAATGGGAGTAGAAATAATCACATTGTTTATAACGTCTCTGAAATGCTCAGCCCACCTAGCCATCACAGAATCCTCACCTTCAATCACCTTACCATGTTTATCCCTTACTCCCTGTGTACCTGTATGTTTCTTCCCACACAAAACATAACAATCTGGTACAATCACCTGTTATTGTGCTGTCTAACTACTTCCTCTGCTTTATCAGCTAAGCTATCAAGTCAAAGATTGTTATCAGCTGTTAAATGATCCTTTACACGTTTATTAAGCTCGTTGTAATGCCGTCTCGTTGTAATGCTCGTTGTAATGCCGTTAGGACTAATAGAGTGTTGGTTCATATTAATCTTGCACTTCCTTCTTTCAGAAATAACGAAATATATTCAATAAAAATAATATATTCAACGAAATATATTCAATACACGAAATCATTTCTATGAATGAATGTGCATGTATCATGACGCAAAGAAAAATAAATAGATGGAAAATTTGTTTTTCTTTCCCCAATGTAGCATATAATAAATTTCATATCAGAAAAGATACGTCCAGGTGTTTTTCTCATCCTTGTTTCTTGTGGTTAAATTATCTCCCAACCACATATTTGATGGTGACACTTTTATCCTTTTTGTATCCCTCTATATATTGGTCGAGCGCCAAGCCCTTGGAAATGCATCAGCTATGAGTTGAAGATAAATGGATATTCCGTCGCTTTTGAAACTGACGTTGGTTTCGGTGTGGCTGTCAAAATGAAGAAAACGAGATGCTATTCCTACTGTTTTATACAGGATGGAGACGGTCGGGTATATTTTTATTCTGTAATAGGAAGAAAACTAAGAGCGCCCACATATTCTTTCATTTCTCTCTAGACATTTGACAAATTGTTTTGTTCGATTTCTGTGCTTGAAGAAACAGATTATTTCCGCAGCTTACAGTAAAAGTAATTTTACTCTGAGTTTTTTTTTATTAATATATGTTTTAGCCTTACATGTGGAGATGTTCTATAGTTTTTTGCAAGTTTCAAAATTTTCAAAAACAGTGTTATTTTTAAGTTTTTTAAAGGATCTTATCTGGACTGAGCAATTGAGTAGAACTAGATAAACTGGAAGAACTAAATAAACTAGAAAAAAAATAACTGCTTATATGATGGTATAAGAGTTTAGTGAAAAATTTGCATATGTCGCCAGACAGGGGTCAACAGTTTTTATCAACAGTTGAAAAAAACAGTTTTTGACAACCGTTGACAAGTCTAGTTGTCTAGTTGTTAGTTAGTTGGCAAGTCGGTTTGTTAGTTAAATAATAAGGAAAAAAGATTAACTCTTTTAGCAATCGTATCCATGCATGTCTTCGTTAATTAAGCTTAGGAAATAAAAAATTATTAATGTTTATTATATTATATAATTAGTTTCTGTTATAGTACAGTTATGGATCTCCATGCGGTACATAACTCCATTTTATTACCCAGTACCTCCTCTCTACATTTCACTATGCAAACTTCGTGATCTCCAATAAATAAAGTTTTCAATATTTAATTCTAGTTTTCTAAGTAATATTCCAGTATATTTTTCAAATTATAATTTTTTTGTCAGCGAAAAGACCGTTTTTTCACATAGGATAATTTTTTTTTTTAATTTATGGCTTTGTCCCAAAGCATTTTTTTTTTTAAAGTGAATACGATCATGGAATTTTCAAATTGGTTTTTTTAAACATTTTCTTCATTTCAAGTAGTTCTATTCACTCATGTCAGCCATCAATAGTGCAGTAATGTTTCATCGTGTTCCTCATATTTTATTAAATCGGATATTTTATCAGCTTTAATATGAATTTCTTTTTATCCGTGTGTTTATCCGTATCGGCTTAGAACTTTTAAATGCGGATATCTGCATCCGCGCAGGGCTCTAAAGATGAACTCTTTAATTAAGACTGTTGATGCGACTGGTAATAGTGTAGATAAGTGTTGATGAGACTGCTAATAGAGTGGAAACAGAGAGAAAACTAAAGTGATGAAAATTGGTCAATCGAATGATGTCTCAGTTGCTTTGAGCGGCTACTCTCTTAAGAGGTTGTCTCAGTTTAATTATCTCAGGATCTATGTCACAGATATTGATGATGTGTGTCCTGAGATAAACAGAAGAATGGTAATTGCTTCTGGAACTTTTAAGAATCTATAGAGATTGTGAAAAAATAGTCTTATAACCTAAAGAATAAAATTAATTTATGTAATAGTTTGCTATGGTAGTGAAACTTGGACTCTTTGTAAAAAAATAACAGGAAACTTGATGCCTTTGATTCTAGATGCTTTCGTAGTGTATTGGGCGTTAGAAAGTTTGTCTGTTTAAGTAATGACGAAGTTAGGCGAAGGAGTCGGCAACTTCCTCTGAGAAGCATATTGTGCAGAAAGAAATTGTGTTAGTTTGACATAACTACATATTAGCGAATAAAGTTGCGAACAGTGAGTCTAAAATCCTCAGAAAAAGAGGAAGTTAGCAGACAATATCAAACAGGATCTTGGAAAATTGGCTTACAGCGGCAAAATACAGCACCGTAGAAAGGACAAACTTGTTTGGAGAACTGAATTGCATAGTCTGGTTGGACCTACATAGCCCTTGGCTGCTTGAGGATTATTTATGTGTGCATGTAAGCATTTAAATTTTTGTATATTAGCGTGACTCGAATAATTAAGAAAAAGGAAAAAAAAAACTTTTATTTTTTTTTACTGTACAGTGCCTAAACCTTTGGCCCCTGTAATAATATTGCACATCGTTACTCGCCCCTAACTGGTCTAGATTATTCTTTATGATACTCAAATATTTAAGTGGCAATAAATACGATTAACAGTCTAGTAGTGTCTTCTTTCAGCAGGATAATGCGCCATGCCACATGTCCCAGGTTGCTCGATAATGGTTCGTGGAATACGAGGAAGACTTTTAGGTATTGTCCTGGTGTCCAAATTCCCCAGACATCAATCCAATCGAGCATCTGTGGTTTGCGTTGGAACAGCATATTCGATCTGCGGCGGCTCAACCACGTAACTTACAAGAGTTAAAGGATCTGCTGTTAACGTGTTGGTACCAGATACCACACAACGCCTTTAGAAATCTTGTATCTCTCCATGCTCGTAATCTGCAGTTCCCATGTTCGAGTCCCACCTGGACCAGCGTTGAGATTTATCTCAACGCTGGTCCAGGTGGGACTCTTTTATTATTTTTTTACTCTACAGTGCCTAAAACTTTGGCCCCTGTAATAATATTGCGCATTGTTACTGACCCCTCTAATAATATTGCACATCGTTACTGGTCTTCGTTACCACCCTGCCCTCGGTCAGAAGGAGAAACCGATGGACTTGGAAAGAAATCTGTCCATTTCATGGAACCTAAAGCCATGGCCCTGTATGCGGATTGCTTGACGGGAGGCTACCATCTGTCTCCTAATAGCTGTGCAGTGGGTCCTCTTTTCCTAACCTTCTCTGAGCCTAGGGGTCTTTATGATCTGGCCATTTAGCCCATTGTCTGCAGAACAGAGCCACTCAGAGGTAAAACAACTAACACAACGTGTATATTCAGTTTTGCATCTTTCGACGAATCGTGCGATTTACAAGAATCATATATGCCAGGTTCAAATCCCTCATAAAATTTACTTTTACACACATATTTACTTTTATGGTCCTATTAGCTACGGCTCGTTTTTAATAACATCAGCAACCTTGGAGGTGTTACAATTTTGGATACTTTTGTAAAGTTTTTTTCATCGCTACTTAGAAACGTTTATGAGTTGCAGCATAAACTTTTATAGAGCATAAAATCCTCTATCAAATGATCTATAAAAATAAGCATAATAATGTAGTTAAGCTAGCAAGCTTATTAGTCTGAGACCATTGAGATATAAGGAAGTTTTCACTGCTTGACATATAAATCTCACGAGCCGTTACATTTTGCTTCATTTGACAAGATTTGCAGACTGCATTGCAAAGAGTAATATCATTTCACAGCTGTTATTTTCTTTAGGTTACGATTACTTTCACCGCCATTTGTTTAATAACAGTAATATCGTGTACAGTTTTAACTTGGGGAGATTGTCAAATGTTCTGTTGGTTGTTTTACCTCTGAGCGGCACATTTTTGAATCCAATGGGCTAAACAGCCAGGTCACAAGAACCCCAAGCGCTAAAAGAAGATTGAGGGAAGAGGATACATTGAAAGCTGTTAGGAGAGAGATAGAGGCCTCCCTCAGCGCAATTAATCGTGTTCTTTAATGTGTAAAGGTGTTGTTCTACACTTTTGAGGGGCGAAGGTGGCTCAGTCAGTAGCGCACCAGACTCATAATCTACAGGTTCGAATCCTACTTTGGCCGGCGTGATATTTATCTCAGCAAAAACCCCGCCCTTGGTCGGTAGGAGAACACAGATGGGCTTGGAAAGGCCCTCGATGAGACTTAAAGTTCTGGTATCCTGTGCACGTTAAAGAACACGGTGAATTGCCTTGAGAAGAGGCTACCATTGTTTTCTAACAATTGTCCAGTGGGTCCTCTCCTCCCAATCCTCTCTGAGCCATTGGGATCCTTGTGACCTGGTCATTTAGCCCATTGTGTGCAAAAATGTGCAGCCTCAGAGCTAACCCAACTAAAATCCTGCACTTTTGACCACGACTTAATGTTTGGTCCGATGGACGAGTGCCTTTCGAAGTCCATCGGTGTTGTACCCTTTCTGGTCGAGGGCTGTGTGGGGGTTTAGCGGAGATAAATCTCTATGCTGACCCTGGTGGGATATGAATCTGGGAACTGCAGATGATTAGCCTGGAAATCGTCAAAAAAGTTCGCAAATTAGGAATGATAAGTGTAACTTTTCAATGATATGCTTCGCAATGTATTTTTAATGAAATAATTAAGCCTAGCTTCTAAACCATTCTTCTAAATGTAATAAAACTGTTATGTACATAATAACAGTAAAATACCTCACTTTTTCAGTCCGTGGTTGGCGTACTTCTCAATTAAATTAGAAAACAGTTTGAGAACCGCAACAATAACACAAATATTATTTGAATCTTACTATTCTTTTAGTAAATAAGTGGAAAAAATCAAAGTTTTATATATTAAACAATTTACAAATTTTTGTATTTAATGTAAATCTCAATGATAATTTTATCAATGTTTAAAAGGATATTACTAAAACATATCTTATGCAACAATGTCTTAGCTGATCGCGAATAGTTCAATCCTTCGTCGTTACTGAATATGAAGGGTCTCTAAAATATTTTCCACCAATAATCGAATCGGCGAGGCCGTGATGTAGTCAACATTTTTTCTCAATTTTCCAGATTATTCAGATATTGAATAACAGTAGATCTACTACAAATGAAATGAAATTCGGGCTTTATTATATAGGGCAAAATGATATCGTCTCTATACTTATGACAAGGCAGAATTCCTTCAATAAACATTTGGAACGGTGTGCATCCATTTTACATAATGCCACCACAGACCATCACCACTATAGTGGTATAGTTCTCTGATATTAGAGGGTTGGTAACGACTTCCTTGTTAGTAATCTTCCTCTACAGATCAAAAGACGACGAGAATCAGCACGAAGACTGAATCGCGAATCGTCGGTAAGACCACATGTGCCCCTTGATCT